>OY288250.1:27740808-28340808 GCA_958450325.1 Agrostemma githago | reverse complement strand
CATTATGTAACAGTTCTACTATTTTGTTAAAGATATGTTAGACTCACCCTCATTAAGCTATTTTATTAAACTTTTGTTACACTCGCACTCATTTAGCTATTTTTTGTACTTGGCTTATGTTGTAAAAACGAGTACATCGATGCTCTAAATTCTGTTGCATGTTGAATGAGTCACTTCACATTTCAGCCAGTATAAGGAGCTAGTTTAACGGGTGTAAAACCTTTCTGGATATGCCTCTGGTAGAAAACAATGTTTCACAATTAAAATGGTCTCATCGATACTCAATCTTTGTCCAAATAGATGCTATTGTGAGGACTATCTGAGGTGATGGAAAGGTGTTACTCCCAGTTGATGCAGCGGGGCGAGTGGTGACTCTCTAAAGTGAGTGATTCTATTTTACCTTCCATTCCATTTTACTCTACATTTATTGCTCAGTGATTTATGACTGTATGAGCTAAATTTAGTCCTTGGTACTTAGTGTGATTTATGACTGACTGTATTTGAGTTTTAATAATCACTGCAAATCCAGAGAGAGTAACATGTGTGCTCTTTTAAGGATCAACACTGACAGGGGTGTGATGCTACATGATGAGAAATCGAGGTTTTATATAGCTGATACATGTTCATAGGCTGCATTTATGGTCAACCTAGAAACAAATCAGGTTCTGCATTACCGACTCTTGATTTTAGGATGTGTTATTATAAGAAGCAGAGCTACTATGTCCAAATGCTCTTAATGTTTTGTTTTATCATTAAGTTATGCAGGCTGTCAAGTTTGAATCTGCGGGCTTCTTAATCCTTGGATGCAAGTTTGTTCCAAATTATTTGTAAGCTGCTAATTATAAATACCTTATGTGTCTGTCTTATAAATGAAACAAACAGTATTAATTATATGTCCATCTAAACTAGTGCATCAGGTCTTGGTCCAAGTTTGGCAGGAATGACCCACTTATTCTTGTGAGGAGATGGGCTAACATTTTAGTACATTCGTGTCAAATGGTCGATTCGTTTTTACTTGGCAGGTTGTAGTTGTCGCAAAAATATATTCGATTGTTCGAATGAACTCACGTCTTTTATTCAGCGTGTTTTTTGAATGTTTTGCAAGAAAATTTACCTCTTTATTGATATAAAAAGGAAGGGATGTTACAAAAAGTAATAATAGCCACTAGAGTGTTTTTTGGATGTTTGTACAGGATGTTTGTAGTAATTCAAGTAGCTGATCCGTGACATATTGTTATATGTTTCAGGGTGTCCCAGTGAGTATATAGGTACGTAAATATATTGAATTTTTTTACATACGCGTCAGTAAATAAAAAAACAGATTAACTTGGTATATACATTATCTTTTTTGTTGCAGTTTTTTTAGGCGCGGCTACTCTATGTAATACGGAATACATGGGTTGAAGCTTTGCTTTAGGGTTGAAGACGAGTTTTTTTAAGTTTTAAAAATACCATCTGCACTTATTTTGGACGCATTTTTATTAATTTAATTATTGATGTTGGATTCATACTCTATTTTGGAGTATAATTTTATAAGTAATATAAATTTATCATGTTTTTGCACTTGTCCTTTCTTTTTATTTCCGCAATGTATTTGAGAGATAGAAATGATATTTCCTATCAAATGAAATCGATACAAAATTTACTATATGGTTTCAATTGTATTAGATGATATCGTGTAGAATGCAATTGTTACGATTGTTATAGGTGACATTTTGTAATATTTATCGCGTCGAATAAAATTGATACAACTGTAAAATGGATGACATTTAATAGTACTTATCATGTCGAATACAATTGCTACAATTCTTATTAGTGGGAAAATCAAATTATTTACCGCATCGATCATAATCGACACTAAACCTCCTCTTCTTTCGCGTCGATTTTAAGAACCTAACCCAGCGAATAGATTATTCGCCACGAAAGGCTACGGCAACGCTGCCTATCTCAACGAATACACAATCGATGGGAAAAACTTTCGTGTCGAATAGAATCACCACGAAATACCTAAATAATCGCCGCGAAAAGGTAATTTTGTTGTAGTGGGACGAGCTTCCAAGCGTACTATGGTCAATCAGGACCACCAGAAAGGAGTCCACAGGGCGGACTCCCTTTGGTCTGGTCTACGGGGATGAGGCCCTGTTGCCCATAGAAGCGTGAATCCCCACCCTTCGATCCCAGCAATATGACAGGGCAAGCAATGAAGCTGCAATGACCGAGGCTCTTGATATAGTCGGTGAAGTGAGACAAGAGGCATGCATCAATATCGCCGCCTACCAGCAACGAATGAGAAAACATTACAACAAAAAAGTGAATGTCAGGAATTTCCAGCTTGGGGACCTGGTCCTAAGAAAAACACAGGTTGTAGGAAAATCAAGGGAACACGACAAATTAAGTGCCAATTGGGAAGGCCCGTATGAAGTCACCCAGATTATGGGGCCAGGAACTTATAGAATTGCTAACCCTGAAGGGCAGGAGTTGGTCGCCCACTGGAATGCGGATACCTTGAAGAAGTACTATGTCTGAAATTGAAATTTTTATAACTTTTCCCCTTTTCCTAAGAAACATCGGTGGAGGACGGTCGGGATACAACGTCGATGGCTTCGACAACAAATGTTTAATGTTTTTTTTTAAAGAAATGAAAAGATTCTCGAATTCATACTTGTTGTCTGGCATTTCACACACAAACTAGCAGGGGGCAATAGGGGGAGGGCCCCCATGTTGTAAAACTCAAGAAAAATAGACCCCCCCAACAAAAATGCAAAGTCCCCTCGTGCCAGGGTCAGGCCAGGCCCCACGCGCCGAAAATAACAAAGACTGGGAAAACCCCAACCTTGTATAAAAAACGCGAAGTCCCCCCGTCTGCCTCTGGGCAGGAAGGGGGCAGGCCCCCTGGACTTCGGCAAGAAGCCAGGGTCAGGCCAGGCCCTACGCGCCGAAAATAACAAGGACTGGGAAAACCCCAACCTTGTATAAAAAATGCAGTCCCCCCGCCCGCCTCTGGGCTGGCAGGGGGCAGGCCCCCTGAACTTCAGCAAGAAGCTAGGCCTAGGCCAAACCTCGAAAAACAACAATAGGAACAACCAAAAGAAAAGCATTCGTAGAAGATAAAACAAATCCAAATGCAAGAAAGTTAAAAGGGTTACATTAGCCGGCAGCCGGCCACATTAGGGCCCAGCGCGCAAAAAGATTGAAAAATAAGCAAGGAAGTAGAGGCGCAGAGGGGTATGGGCAGGAGCCCTCAGAGGATGACTGCCCTGCATATTACGCAGTGGGGGCATCCTGGTCAGGGCCAGGGGTCTCCCCAGGGGATCTGTTAGCCCTGGCTTCATTCTTGGCGGTATAAAGGGCCTGGAAAGCATCCTCATTGAAGTCCGGAAGCATTTCCCTGATGACCTCCATGACAAACTTTAGGGAGGAAGAAGCTCCAGCATTAAAGTTCTCCTCCAACGCTAAGTCAGCCTCTTGAATGATTTCGTTTTCTCCTTAAGCCATTGCTCGCCCTGCGCTTTCAAGTCCCCCTATGCCTTCTGAAGGTCCGAATCGGCCTTGGTCAGACGGTCCTCCAGCTCAGCAGCCCTCTTTCTAACCTGCTCCAGCTCTGAAACTGCCTTCCTGGCCTGCTCCAGCTCCACCTCCAAGTCCGCTGCCTCCTTCACAGCCTTCTCACCCTAATCCTTCCAGCGGGCGGCCTGATCTCTAGCCTCCCCCATCTCACCTTCATACTTGGCCAGCTGAAGCTTCAAGATAGCGATGAGAGCAACGTCCCTCTCAATCACCGATATGCGCTCAGGGAGGGGAAACCCAGGAGTGACACTTAACTCCTTATCACTTAAGCGACTGAGAGCTGCCAGCTTTGCGGAAGCTTGAAATATCCGGGAGCAGCGTTGGACAAACTAGATCACCTGATTGCTAGAGTAGGCCAAGGATTTGGTTAGGTGGTCCGCCAACGTGGTGCTAGAGTCTGAGAGCAGGTCGGAGACGTCAACGCTATCGCCGGCAGTAAAATTGAACTCAGCATTTTCTTCTGAGAACAGGGTGCCTGGAAGATCATGAGCAGGGGGCTTGGCCTTGGGAGTGTTGGCATCTGCTTCCAGGTCCACCACCTGGACAGTGTCCATTGGTTCCTTATCTTTTCTTTTCCTGCCAACCAGGGGAGTGCTTTCCCCGGTTCCTCAGAGTTAGAAGGCTTCGACCCCACATGAGGGTGAGTCCCAGTAGGGGAGCGTCCATGCTTGCTAGCAGGGGAAGGGGTGGCCTCAGAGGCAGCCTCCCTCTCTACCCCTAGAGGGGAAGAGCTTGGAGCTACAGGCCTTGTAGGAGTCGGCTTGGAAGGAAGAGGAGGAAATCTCGCCCTGCTGGCTGATATGCTCTTTACATACTTCATTAGAGCCTGCCCACTTTTCTTGTGACCGGATGGGAGAGGAGGACGATTGTTGGAAACCGTGAGATCCCTGTTCAGGCCAAGATCCCTCAGCTCCCTCTTTGACCATAGGTGAGTAGCAAGTTATGCAAAAATGGAGAAAGTTAACCAAGTATACAACAAAGCAAGGCCAAGAAAAGGCGACTATTATCAGAATCCCCGAGCTACCTTCTCCAAGGCCGGGATTTAGCCCCACCCGGGTCAGGTACTCGTCGGTAGATATAAGTTTCGCGTGGGGGAGCCAGTGGTCAGGACCAAATACGCCCTTCTGATCCTTAGAGGAAGCAAACCGTTTGACCAACTCCAGTTCTTTATTGGTCAGCTTCTCTTCAAGGGCTTTCCCCCCAACGCCAGAGTGGTACTCCTGGCGGGTTTCCAACCGGATATGAACATGGTTCCTGAAATGCCGGGGAATCCTCCATCCTGTAGCGCTATGTACATACAGGAAGTTATCTTTCCAGTCTTTTAGACTGTTCAGGGTCGGCCAAACCAAAGAAAAGTTCTTCTGCCTGAGAAGAGAGAAATACCCGGGAGAATTCCCACCATCGTTGGAGGCCACCATCTGCAGGCCGACCATAAACCCCAAGGCGTCTATGGTAGACCCCTCACCCGAAACAAGCAGGTCCAGGTATAGGCTATCAGTGACCTGACCGCCAGGGCGGTCAGCTGGGCAATGGCCACGTTCATACGCTTGAAGGCATCCTCCAAGAAGGGGTGCAGGGGGAAACGCAGACCAAACTCTAAACACTTGTGGTAGAGGCTATGCAGCCATCAGGGGGATTGCACAAAGTGTCCCTATCTTCAGGGATGACAATTGTGTAGCCCTCCCCAAAGTTGTAGAACGTAGCTATAGCCTCAGCAGCGTTCTTTTCCAATATCAGGTCTCGATTCTTGGAGGCGGGGTAAGTTCGCAAGGGGATCCTATACTTGTTTTTTGTCTAGGTAATAGGTTCTCCCTGGCTCCCTAGGAATGAGGGGGCCGACGATTGTGGAGGGGTCAATCTCCAACGCCTCGTCATCAGAATCAATAATATCTAAAGGGGCAGGTTCAGGGGAGTTGGCGCCCCCGGTGTCCTCTGAGAGGCCCTCAGCACCACGTCCCCCAGAGGAGGAGGCAAGGTCAGTGTTAACCCTATCCCTACCCTCTGTCCTTTCAGTCGAAGGATCAGGGAAAGAAAGAATCCGAGCGCGACGATTGGTCATGATGATCAAGGGGACAAGGAAAAGCGAGTAATGGAAAGATGAGGAAGATAGGGATAAGGATTCTAACCTAATTAATAGCCGTCGGATGAAGATGCCGGAAAAAGCTCCTCAGTCTTAAGCGCTTGACAGAGAAAGAGAGTATGAAGGAGGGTTTATGGATTTTCAAATGTGTAAAAGGGGGAATATGGGAGGTAATAATACTTTTATAGGCAGGAGAAGCTGGAAAGTCGCCCAGTCAGAAGGATTCCCCAAGAAAAGCCCTCACGTGTCACACATTTCGAATCCAACCACCCACCACTTCCCAAGAAACCTCGAGAAAGCAACAAGAGCAGAATGAAATCATTGCATGACATCATAAAAAAAACAGAGAACACATGGAAGCCAAAAGCCCACCTGATTTTCATTAATTTAAAAGCCCAAAGGGCTCAGATTACAAAACAAGTGGGATTCAAAAGAAAGATTACAAAAAGAGCCGGAAAGTCCGGCTCACCAAGCCTGCAAGTGCAGGGTGGTCCTAATCGTCATCAAAGCCTGGGGAGTAATCCCCAGGGCTGTCGCAGACTCCATCAGATCTCCAGTCCCAGTTGCCAGAGCTTTTGAAAAGGTCATCAAAACCCTCTTCTTCACTCCCAGGAGCCTCTTGACCAGATGAGTAGCCCTGGCCATCGCTGTCCCCTGAATCACGGCTGCTCAAATCCCAGTCCTCGCCGTATAGGGCCACCTTGGTACCCTCAGGAGAGCCATAATCCTCCGGTTTCCTCACCAGAGGGGAAGAAAGGCCCGAGTCAGGGGAAGAGCCCGAGTACGGGCAGTCAGGGTCAAAATGTTCATGATGCAGCCAAGGGAAGCACCTGTAACATCCCTTGAAAGAGAAGCCCCCCGCCTGAGTGCAGTGCTTGGTTTTGGACTCTAAAGGGGGTGAAGATTTTCTGGACCGTTTGCTAGCTCTTGATGAAGGGTTCGCCCTGACAGTTCGTAGAGGGCGAGGGCGTGCCCGCCTGCTACGACAAAGGGCCACGTATACTTGTCTGGGATACCTTAATCTTCTACGCCCCCTATAGGGAAGGGCCTTCACATAAACTCCACAGCGAAGAACCATATTTGTCACCAAAGACATTTTATGAAGGAAAGTAGTGAAAGATGTTGAGGATGGACTGTGAAAATGATGAAGTGGAGGTGGAATTTATAAAAAGGCAAAGGCAAGACATTAAATTGCGCCTCAACCATCCTCGCAGAAAAGAGCCAATCGCCCGTCCGGCACAAAGCTCGAGAGACCACTTTACAAGAAAAGTAATCATGAGGAAAGACATCCCAACTCTTTGCATGCCCAAAGCATTTAAGATATTCCTCCACGGGAACGTGCGTTGCATTAAATGCCAAAGTGGGATTCCAGAAGTCAACCTCCCGCCATCCCAATCAAGAAGTCGTCTCCTGAAGCGGAGACCTGCTCCCCCTCCGCCGACGAGGGCCAACTGATGGGGGTCGGTAACCTGCCGCGGGTCGCCCGCCATATGGGCCCCCAGGAAGCCCGACCCAAAAGTAAAGAAAAAAGGGGCCTACTTGGCAGGCCAGCCAGCAACGACCTTGCCAAGGAGCCCCCAGAGGGCAACTTTAGCCTCTTCGAGCTCCAAGAGAGCTCCCCCCTGCCCGTCAGGGTCAAATCGCCTGTTGTGATTGAGCGAGTCGAAGCCCTGCTGCCTGACAGTCCTCAGAGCTTCCCTCCCTGGCAGGCCCCGGGGAGGCAGAAACTGGAAACCCTTCCATCCATGCCTGAGGTAAGGAAGAATGGGTGGACGAGGTAGACCCACATGTCGCCTCCTCGTCCTCTCATTCTCCCTCTCTCTCTCTCTTTTCCTCTCTCTTGGGAGAAGGTATAAATACTTTGGTATTTCCCACAAGAAAGGGGTTGGACTTTCTCTCTCTAGAATCTTACTCTAAAATCGCCACCTTACTCCTCACGAGTAAGGTTCATCAAGGCATTTCACAGACTGACTTAGGCATCGGAGAGGGTTTCCTCGGACACCTCTGAGGCCCTGTGCGCTCTATGTGCAGGGAGCAGGCCACCTCGCCGGGAAGGTCCGAATACCAGAGTAAGAGGAAGGAGAGACTCGCAAAGCAAAACAATCAACATCAAAGCAATACCGAATTCAAAGAGCCCGAATCCTCTTCGGGTCAATTGTTTTCGTAACCGGAACAACGTTCAACCAAAACAACCTTCAATCAAAGTATACACGCTCATTCAATACACTCTAATACAAGTTCAATCATTCATCTTCTTCCTCGCGCGGCTGCAACTTCTCCTTCAATGGCGGTTATGCAAATTGTCGAATACACCAACGATGAGTTTTTGCTTTATGCTTTATACATGAAACGCCATGGAAGTCATTAAGATGCTCCATATTATCAGATTTTACGTTTATAGTATAGAAACTGTATATTATTAAAGTTCTTATTGGAGTAACGAGTCATCATCATTAGAGTAACATGCCTAATGTATTACAGTATGTAACACGTTTGAAGCATGGGAGTAACATGTCATCGGATTTAGTTATTAATGTTTTTGTTAGAATACCGCCATATTTCAAGTTCTGATTTTTTGTTTGTCACCACGTTTATTGGCATTGTTCTTTTTTTTTTAGTAGACGCAAAAGCACAAGAGTGGTGCAGGGATGTGGGTGAGAGTTTCACTCCATACATAGAGCAGATCTTCAAAGATGTAGATGTGAAGAAGACGAAGAAGAAAAAAATCATTAGGAAACGTCATGTAAGTCATCATCTGACGATGAAGAAGAAGAAGAAGAAGAAGAAGAAGAAGCACAATTCTAGGTAGGAGAATATATTGTTAGAGTAACATACATTATTCGTTAGAGTAACATACTGAATAAGTTACAGTAACACATTTTATGAGTTTGATTGATTTTCGAATATCTAGTCCTTAGAGTAACATCCTTTATTGGAGTAAAATGAGTTAGAATAACACACATTATGCGTTAGAGTAACATAGTTAATGAGTTACAGTAACACAGTTTATTAGTATAATTTGATTTCCAATATCTAGTTCTTAGAGTAACAGGTGTGAAACATTGGAATTATAATGGATTTTATAATTTTTGTTTTGGAGTATCCTTAATAGAAACATACATTATTCTTTTTGTTGATTAGAAGTCCTGTTTTTGCAAAAGACTATTATGCAACGTAACAGATTTTATGAGTTAAAGTAACACAGTTCATGAATTAGAGTAGCACATTGTATGAGTTAGAGTAACAGTTTTTGAAAGAGACTATTATACAACGTAATAGATTTTATGAGTTAAAGTAACACAGTTCATGAATTAAAGTAACACATTGTATGAGTTAAAGTAACATAGTTTATGGGTTATGGCAGTAACATAGTAACATACGTACAATGATAGTAGAAAAATGATGATTTTTTGGTGAAGATGAAAAAAACTTAATTTTGAAAAACTTAATTGTGAAGTAACATAATTTTGAAGTATAACACTGGTGAGTTTTGTTATTGCTTTGATGTTTTGCGTCAATTTTTATTCATCATCTTGATTAATTTGCGTCAATTTGCGTTCATGTTTTGCGTCAATTTTCATGTTGATATTGCTTTCATGGTCGTGTCATTCATGTTTTGCGTCAATTTTCATGTTGATATTTCTTTCATGGTCGTGCCATTCATCATAGATTCATATGCAAATCGTAGAACACACAAACGGTGAGTATATGCTTTGTAATTTATACTGGAATCACCATGGAAGTCATTAAAATGCTACCCAATTATTAGTTTTTACGTTTACAATATGGGAAACTGCATACTGTTAAATGTCTGATTCATCATATGAAATTTGCGCACGCACAATATATTGAGTTATTGTAGTTCATATACTGCGTTACTTTAGTGTAGAGCATCTGTTACTTTAATGTCTACTATCTGTTACTTTATATGTCGTGTTACTTTAGTGTTTTTCATCTGTTATTGTAGTGCATTGGAGTGTCGTAAGAATTTAGGAAACTGCCATATTAAAAAATAATAATAAAAAAGATATTGTTAGTATCAATTTTAAACAAATGCAACTTTATCGTATGTCATCTGTAACTTCAATATAGACTTACTGAGACATGGTGACCTTATTTGAACCTACCCCTCTCTCTCTCTCTCTCTATATATATATATATATATATATATATATATATATATATATATATATATATATATATATATATAGAGAGAGAGAGAGAGAGAGAGAGAGAGAGAGAGAGAGAGAGAGAGAGAGAGAGAGAGAGAGAGAGAGAGAGAGAGAGAGAGAGAGAGAGAGAAGGGATCAAATAAGTTCACCATATGTAATTAGGTCTATATTAAAGTTACAGATGACATACGTTAAAGTTGCATTTTTTCAGAATTGATATGTAACTATAACATTCAGCTCTTTTATCACTTCAAGTGATAAAGTGCAACTTTAACACTCATCTCGTGTAACTTTAAGCACCTTTTGTGTAACTTTAACACTGGAACTTATGAACTTATAAGAGTTGTTGGCCTTATGTGAACCTATCTCATATATATATATATATATATTGAAGACACCCAAAATTTGACCGCCAGGTGTCTATAGCAGTTTCCAAAAAACACCCGATGATGATCGGACGCTAACGTGTTCTAATGCGCTCGGATACGGGCTCGAAATTAATAATGTTCGGCATGGGCTATTAACGGGATACAAATCTCAGAAAACCAACCTCAAAACCAGGCCCAGTGGGTCGTTCCGAGCAAAATGAGACTAATTTGGGTCAAAACCGACACCAAAAAACAATTCCCGTCTTTTAGCGACCGGGTCAAAACCCGGTCAAGACAAACCCGACACAAAAAAACGACCGGATGCGTCTCGAAACTTGCGCCACAATCCAAAAATCAGCCAAAATCATTCCAAAACAATGCAAATCAATCACAATCAATCAAGAGCAAATCAAGGCCAATCCTTCCCGATTTAGCACGGCCTAATTGATCCACTCGGTCGAGTGGATTGACCACTCGATCGAGTGGAGCCTCACAAAAATGGTCCAGGTGCATCCGCGAGAGCACTCGACCGAGTGCACCCGCGCCACTCGGTCGAGTAACCCTATATCATGCTCCCTATAAATACCCGTCAATCCTAAGCACAAAACAACAACTTCTCAACCAGAATTTTCAGCCAACTTTACACATCCAAAGCCTCTCATTTTCAGCCATAATCCGACCCTCAAACATCATCACGCTTATACACACTTCGAGAGCAAAACTCGTTAAAATCCGTCTCCATACAAAACCTCATACACACACCGTCAACTCCTCCTACATATCTCGACGTTCCCGTGCCATTGCCGCCATTTGACGAACCGTACCCCGAGAAGCAAGAACATGTAGGTTGAGGGTGTAACATTAAACATCGACTTCTCCTTCTTCCCTCCTTTTTCTCGTCTTTTTTGTATATATATATTCGTACATTTTTATTTACGCTTATAGTATTTTATTTAGTCGATAGTAACGACATTTTTACTAACACTAACATTTTACTTTTCGCATTTAATCATCGTTATTATATTTTACTATAATATCGTATGTACCGTGTATATATATAATAATATCAAAACTCGGATCCGAACTCGTTTGACTACGATGATCATTTTTTAAGGTTCGTTTATTAACACGATCCCGATCATTCGTAGTTGAACGCGTACGAATCCATTTCAAAGATTAGTACGGAACCCGTTGACACGAAAACCGACGTCGCATAATCCGTAAGGATTAATATCGATGTCGTGACGTAGAGGGACGCAATTCCGTCACTAATCAAATTTTTTATCTAACAATAACCTTTTTCACAAAATTCCGATAACGGTATTATAATCATATAAGACATGATTATAGTACCGACAAACCGAGTTAAATCTAAATCCGTCAATATTTTTATTTGACTCGGCCAATCATCGATTTAAAACACATTAAAACAAACGAGTCACAACTCGCACAGGTGCCACTCGACCGAGTACACCTGCTACTCGATCGAGTAGCACCCTAAATTACGGGCAGTAGCGTCTTCCAGGACGCACTCGGCCGAGTCCAGCCATGACTCGACCGAGTGGGTCCTGCAGCCCAGAAACCGAGAGTTCTTTTTTATATCATTCGAGCCTCGTCTTTTTAAAAGCGACTTAGTCGACACGTGTAAAGTTAATCACGTAGCTTTTCCAAAATTCATGCATATCACTTCACTTAAACGATTTTGATCGACGGTCTCACATTATTAATTTTATGTCGACGACTCTTTTGTCGTATCCGATGTAAAATTAATTTAGACTCAATTTCTCGAGGTGATAAGTCGGGACAAGGCATCGAGGTTCGAGATCGGGCTAGCACCACGTCTAGGTCTCGAACCTCCGTCCTTTGATTAATACGCAATATAATGTGTAACTAATTAAAGTTCGTCCACCTACACAAAATCACGGTCTAGTTTATACACAGGTCCGTTTATAATTATTGCTCGTCATTTCAATTGTATATTTCAATTGTTCTATTTTATTGTACGCCGTATTGTGAATTCCGGGTTGTATTCCGCCCGTGTAACTTGTAACCGATTTATTTCGCTTTGCTTTATTTATTTGCATTTTACCGCTTTTGAATGAACCCTCGCATGCTAAATCACTTCGACAATAAATAGATGAATTAAATTGACGTAGCTCACATTTAATTCGCATGCTTAGCTAAAACGCTGTTTGCATAACATCTCACCGAATTACTAACGCGCATATTAAAAAGTCAAACGATGTCCTAGTAGAGGCCGCTAAGAGCGGCGGGGTTGGGTGTCCTTAGTGGGCTTCCCAACACGTACTCTCACCCCTTACTCAGAACCGTGGTTTTCGGATGTCCGAATCCATTGGCAACGAGAGTCATTCAATATACGATTAACCGCCCAAGTCGGCATCTATATCGATATGCAAAGGGACGAGCCCAATAAACTCTTAAACCAAAATGGGCCATGCTTTGTGTATGGACTATGGCGATATAGAGTGGGCTCGAATGGTTCCGAATAACCATAAAATTCGGTGGCGACTCCATTTCGACTTAAATTTCAATTCGATCCTTCTCATATGGAGGTGCATTCGCCTACCCAAACCCGCGCGTGGCCGCGTCAGGGTGGACCTACGTCATGTCCACAATTTGGCGACTCCGCTGGGGATCAACCGATGTGTGCCTTACCATCGGAGTTCTCAGGGTGAGACTCGAATAGAAATCGTTTGACGAGTACAATATGCGTTTTAGTTTTACGGTTCATGCATAACCCCATATTTACCCGGGCCGGTACTGGTGACCGACGTCCCACTATACCACGACGTATTCAACTTTGGATACGTTAAAGGTGTTCATGGTCGACTCGTATGGACCTTGCGGCATGTTCTAAATTCCACTCGAGTTAGGAAGTCCGTCCCGTTTCTCGACTAGACTATGAACACTGGTATAGACCCTATTCAGACCGACCGAGACTTAGTGTAAAGCATACATGGCGTCGTTATAATGCTTACGTGACTATGTGCTACTTGGTTTCCGTGTCGTTTTCAAAACATCGTCATTTCAAAAAATGCATCTTCCCAAAAATATTCAAATTTTCAAAAACTCGGAAAGCTGCCGAAATTTAGACTTAAGATTTGACTCAAAACAAGCCTATTTTTTTAGCCGGTATGCTGGCCATTTCAAAATTCGAATTTCCGATCCACAATTCGATTTTCGAATTTTCAAAATTCAATTTCGATTTTCAAATCCTCGTGATGCCCTTCGCAATTTCCAAATCTTCGAGATGTCGTTTTTGATTTTCAAATCTTCGGGATCTTATTTTCTATTTTCAAATTTTCGGAAATTTATTTTCGATATTCAAAATTTCAAAAATTCAACTTTTCAAAAAAACCGGTCCTGTCGGCATGCTGCCAATTTCAAAAAACGGGACCGTCTCCCTATTTTTCAAAATGCGAACTTACTCGCAACCATTCTAACATTTCAAAATGCCCGATCCTATTGGCCCACGTCCAATTTCAGGACCATCTTCTCAATTTTCAAGATATCCAATTTTCAAAACCCGGGATACATACCGAATTTAGGACTTATGATTTTACTCAAAATAGCCCACTTTCTAGCCGGTATGCTGACCAATTCAAAACTCGAAAATATTTTCGAACTTTCAAAACCTAGGCCCGATACACTTTCCGATTTTTCTTGAAAAATCGGGCCTTTCCCCGAGTTTTCTCGGACTTTCCAAAAGTAATCATTTTCAAAACTTTCCTCTTCTTAAGACTTCCCGTATTTAGCAGTGTCGGGTCTTGTCATAAGTCATCGAAGTCTTTAGCGTCGAAACTCTGTCGATCTTACATCACGAGTTTCTTCCTTACCCCAGTCCGCCTTATTTGACTAAGGCATGGCCCACCTACGTAGGACACACTCCTACATAGGAGGGCCCGTCTACACAATTGAGTCCAAAGTCTGGGGATGTCTCACGTTGACCTTTCTTCAAACGGGACTCAGCCCACTCGCCGAATCCTAAGAAAGGCCCATCTTTCACGAGTCACCCGTCTAGATGTCTTTTCCGAGTCAACCTTTTACAAGGCATAGCCCTATAAAAAAGGTTCACGGTCCTTACGTCTAAGGGTCACTCGTCCGACACTCGAGTCTTAACAAAATCTTCAACCCCACTCGGGGGCTACCCTCTAGCAGAGCGATCAATCACGGTTGCTCTAAGGGTCATGTCTTACACGTGTTGTCTCACGTACCCCATTTTTGAGTCACTTAGATGTCACACCATCTGAGTCCTATCGGAGTCTTTGGTCTCACTTGGGGGCTATTCTCCGACGGGGAGATTAATCACAGTCACTCCGAGAATCGCACCCCACGTATTTGTCTTAGGAGAGTCTAACCCGAGTCAAACCAGAGTTGTCTCTCCTTCCGCGCTATTTCCTATGCCTTGGTGTAGTCAAGTTCCGAAGCAACATTTCTGATTACGTGGGTATTCTCGCAGAATATGGCACCCACAACCGGAAATAGGGACATGGAAGACGCCATCAATGAAATAAAGGCTTCGCTGGAAACAATGGCTAGTAAGCAGGCCATAACCGAAACCCATATAGGGTTCCTGAAAACCAACCAAGAGGCCATGAATGCTCGTTTAACGGTCATTGAACGGCAAGATCTCAATTCTGGGTCGGTAAATACTGGGCCATTTGCCAAACTGATCAGCACGGTGCGTGAGCTCGAACAACAGTTCCACGCCCTTCAAGGGAACAACATTTATATTGAGAACTCCCAAGACTATACACCCATCAGTGAGAAACTACCAACAGATCTCAACTTAGAGGGGTTACCCATATTCGAAGGGACGGAGGATCCATTACTACACCTCCGAGCCTTCAAAGCATTTATGGCAATCAAGGGGGTCAAAGCCGACATGTTCATCAATCTGTTCGGCACATCTCTCGGAAAATATCCAAAAGCCTGGTTCTATAGGCTTAATGCAAAAAGATTCCCCACTTGGGAAGATGTGGCTACCGAGTTCGCTAAAAACTATTCTGATAACACTGAACTTCAGACTACCATGCGGACTTTAGAAGTCATGGCCCAAGATCCAACAGAAGGTTTCACCAAATACCTTCAACGTTGACGGGCCGAGAGTGTTAAGCTGGTAGACAAGCCCAGCGAGAAGCCACTAGTGGAGGCGTTCATCAACAACCTCCTACCCTCCTACCGCGTCCATCTTAGGTATGCCGGCATTTCAAGCTTTGCAGTGCTTACCGAAATGGGCATCAGGATTGAAGACGATCTTCGACATAATGAAGATCTGGGTGAAGCTTCTACCGAAGGCTATACTGGATATCCACTTGAGTCCTTAGAAGCCGAAGACTACTGACAACCTCATCCAAGAGTCCAGATTTGATTTGAGTCCGAGTCTGAGTCCGAGTCTAGGATGTTCTATCTCTTGCAATTTCAAAGTCAGAGTCAGAGTCAACTGTATTCTGTCCTCTTTTTCAATCCAATAAAATCAGCTTTTTCAATCTCTCATATATGCTTCCCTTTTGTGTTTCCGAGAACATGATGAATACCATCATACACTGTGAGCACATGCACGTAACTATTATAGGCACATCTACAATGACTGCAGGAACTGAGGCCTGTGTTTTCCTTTTACCTATTCCATGTCTGGTATAGCAAGCCATAAAACTACCCTTAGCAGGAGCATATCGAATCTTATGACAAATCCGGGTAGTCTCCTAGTTTGGGTTTAAGACGGGAGGTAAGCCCATTTCCCACAATAAACACCCCCCAATAAGACTAACCAATCCCCACCTTAGGCGTTTAGTCTGACCAGAAGCAAAAAAAGCATCGTGACTCTATAGACTTGATGCCAAGAAGTACCCATCTTGGGACGATACTCCCACCAAGCCTGCTCGGAATTATGATGACAATACCGAGATCCAAATCACCATGTCTACCGTAGATACTTCATCACGAGTTGCACTTACATAAACACCAACTAGGCTTACACCTTACAAAAGGTTTAGCTCCACAAGCCTAATCCAACCGATGGGGCCACCCCCATATCCACCCACAACACCATCGGGGGGTAGCCGTGAAAAAAAAATAAAAAAATAAAAAAATAAAAAATAAAAAACTGGACGAAAAAAAAAACAAAAGTCTAGGAAAGAAGCAAAAGGCCAAAACAAAAAAAAGGCCATCGTAAAAAAAAAAGAGGCACCCATCACCGAGGCTAAAGCGGTCAATCCAAATGTAGAATCCCACGACCGGGGCTCAGAGGTCAACCCAAAAAAAAAAAAAAAACAAAAAAAATTCAAAAAAAAACCATGTCCGGGGCTAAAAGGTCAGCCAACAAATATTCAAGAACCCATGACCGTAGTGAAAACGGTCAAATTCAAAGTTATCAATACTCAATCAAGCTGGTCAGCTAACACCACACTCAGCCTTCCCACATTACAACCTTTAAGACCTTCCCGAGACCCAGGACAGAGACAGCCCGGAATTTTGAGGATTCAAGCTCCATAGGATACCCCTAACCATTAGGGCCAGACATGGAAACCAGATCCCGCATTATCGAAACCTGTCCCAATCGAAGTTCGAGCTATTTTTCTCGACTTCCCCTTTACATAACAGAATTCACAATCACCATACACAAACCCGAGATCAAAACTCATCAAAGACCCGAGATCAAAACTCACCAAAGACCCGAGATCAAAACTCATCAAAGACCCGAGATCAAAACTCACCAAAGACCCGAGATCAAAACTCATCAAAGACCCGAGATCAAAACTCACCAAAGACCCGAGATCAAAACTCATCAAAGACCCGAGATCAGAACTCATCAAAAATCCCGAGAACAGAACTCGTTAAAAATCCCGAGAACAGAACTCGTTAAAAATCCCCGAGAGCAGAACTCGTCAAATCCCCGAGAGCAGAACTCGTTAAAATCCCATCCCAACTCTTCTCATCCAAACAAGGAACACGGGAACTCAACTTGCAGTCGGCATAGAACATGCCCAAATAGTTCACACCACCTCTGGGGGCTGCCCCGGAGAACGCTCACAGCCACAGGATCAACATCCTAACTATTCTATCCCCTTGATCAAGGCATCATTGGGAATGCACCTAGCCTATACCGTCAATATGGCTAGTCACACACAAAGTCCTATTAGACTAGGCATCATAATATATCTTCCGACACTGAACTACGGCTTGGTTTGATTTCACTACACGTGAATACGTAGGCAGCCTTTCAACAGAGGCACAACCACCCACATTGACACACATTCAAAAAGCGTCATCATGCCGGTCACGACACTGTCTTGTTCTCAACAGTCTGCTTTGTTGTCCCGGGGGCTTCTCTTAGACAGAAGTTCTCCATCCACTCACATAATCCAAAAGACTTCAAACTAGCCTCCTGTCTATAGTGTGTCCTAGTACTCGGCTCAGTCGAAGACAAGGATCTGTCAGGACTCGAGACAACGCCCACTTCAGGCCTATACCTCGAAACCAAGAATTCAAGAGCGCTAGACAACAACATTGCTAAGCCCTGTTGTGCAGTTGCAGTCTCATTACAGACTACTGCAATTCCTCGATAACGCATCCTTCCCATTCCGAGGATTCGACCATGTTGCCACTCGCCTAGGCTACGGAATAGCGCAACCTAAGAGTCTTGTTAGGTGGCCCACCCCCCTACCGAGTCACGGTCAAATCCCTCGAGAGTTCAGTCGTGTCTGTCAACTCGTCCGGTCACGTCCAGAGTCGAGTCTGTCAGTATACCTCTCTCTTCAAATTCCCATTTTAAAATTTGCGAAACTTAGCCATTTGAGAAAATCCTTTTCGACAAGGTCAAATTTCGGTCTATTTAAATTGCAAATTTCATTTCTACCCCTTTCATTTTGAAAACCTAGCATGTGAGTTGCTTTCAGGATTTCGATTTCAAGGTTCAAAAATTTCGAAACTTTCAAAAATTCAAAAAACATTATTTCCCAGCACGAGTCATTTTTGCTATCTACGTGTTGCATACATTTTATGTGACTTATACAGGTACGACTCAGACAGGGACATGCAACCATCTAAATCTCCCCAGCGGAAGCCCAAGGCGGCATTTTCCCCGGAATGGTACGGGATGAGCCCACATATAGGCGCACCCAGGACTTATGCGACAAGTCCGATTCCCCACGGAGTTATCATCATCAGCTCAGGTATGATTTCTAACTTATGGCTGGCGAGCCCTTCACGCGAGTCTAATGGACAATAAACGACTCGAACGGAAGCCTACCAGGTCTTAATTGACTTGGTAGCTACTCTGACTTTCGCCTTGTCCAAGCCTCAGTCAGAGAGGGGGCTCTGTAGACACCCAAAATTTGACCGCCAGGTGTCTATAGAAGTTTCCAAAAAACACCCGATGATGATCGCACGCTAACGTGTTCTAATGCGCTCGGATACGGGCTCGAAATTAATAATGTTCGGCATGGGCTA
Source organism: Agrostemma githago (assembly GCA_958450325.1). Classification (NCBI taxonomy): domain Eukaryota; kingdom Viridiplantae; phylum Streptophyta; class Magnoliopsida; order Caryophyllales; family Caryophyllaceae; genus Agrostemma; species Agrostemma githago. The sequence continues at coordinate 28,322,149 of OY288250.1, read as the reverse complement.
TTAACGGGATACAAATCTCAGAAAACCAACCTCAAAACCAGGCCCAGTGGGTCGTTCCGAACAAAATGAGACTAATTTGGGTCAAAACCGACACCAAAAAACAATTCCCGTCTTTTAGCGACCGGGTCAAAACCCGGTCAAGACAAACCCGACACAAAAAAACGACCGGATACGTCTCGAAACTTGCGCCACAATCCAAAAATCAGCCAAAATCATTCCAAAACAATGCAAATCAATCACAATCAATCAAGAGCAAATCAAGGCCAATCCTTCCCGATTTAGCACGGCCTAATTGATCCACTCGGTCGAGTGGATTGACCACTCGATCGAGTGGAGCCTCACAAAAATGGTCCAGGTGCATCCGCGAGAGCACTCGACCGAGTGCACCCGCGCCACTCGGTCGAGTAACCCTATATCATGCTCCCTATAAATACCCGTCAATCCTAAGCACAAAACAACAACTTCTCAACCAGAATTTTCAGCCAACTTTACACATCCAAAGCCTCTCATTTTCAGCCATAATCCGACCCTCAAACATCATCACGCTTATACACACTTCGAGAGCAAAACTCGTTAAAATCTGTCTCCATACAAAACCTCATACACACACCGTCAACTCCTCCTACATATCTCGACGTTCCCGTGCCATTGCCGCCATTTGACGAACGTTACCCCGAGAAGCAAGAACATGTAGGTTGAGGGTGTAACATTCAACATCGACTTCTCCTTCTTCCCTCCTTTTCTCGTCTTTTTTGTATATATATATTCGTACATTTTTATTTACGCTTATAGTATTTTATTTAGTCGATAGTAACGACATTTTTACTAACACTAACATTTTACTTTTCGCATTTAATCATCGTTATTATATTTTACTATAATATCGTATGTACCATGTATATATATAATAATATCAAAACTCGGATCCGAACTCGTTTGACTACGATGATCATTTTTTAAGGTTCGTTTATTAACACGATCCCGATCATTCGTAGTTGAACGCGTATGAATCCATTTCAAAGATTAGTACGGAACCCGTTGACACGAAAACCGACATCGCATAATCCGTAAGGATTAATATCGATGTCGTGACGTAGAGGGACGCAATTCCGTCACTAATCAAATTTTTTATCTAACAATAACCTTTTTCACAAAATTCCGATAACGGTATTATAATCATATAAGACATGATTATAGTACCGACAAACCGAGTTAAATCTAAATCCGTCAATATTTTTATTTGACTCGGCCAATCATCGATTTAAAACACATTAAAACAAACGAGTCACAACTCGCACAGGTGCCACTCGACCGAGTACACCTGCTACTCGATCGAGTAGCACCCTAAATTACGGGCAGTAGCGTCTTCCAGGACGCACTCGGCCGAGTCCAGCCATGACTCGACCGAGTGGGTCCTGCAGCCCAGAAACCGAGAGTTCTTTTTTATATCATTCGAGCCTCGTCTTTTTAAAAGCGACTTAGTCGACACGTGTAAAGTTAATCACGTAGCTTTTCCAAAATTCATGCATATCACTTCACTTAAACGATTTTGATCGACGGTCTCACATTATTAATTTTATGTCGACGACTCTTTTGTCGTATCCGATGTAAAATTAATTTAGACTCAATTTCTCGAGGTGATAAGTCGGGACAAGGCATCGAGGTTCGAGAACGGGCTAGCACCACGTCTAGGTCTCGAACCTCCGTCCTTTGATTAATACGCAATATAATGTGTAACTAATTAAAGTTCGTCCACCTACACAAAATCACGTCTAGTTTATACACAGGTCCGTTTATAATTATTGCTCGTCATTTCAATTGTATATTTCAATTGTTCTATTTTATTGAATGCCGTATTGTGAATTCCGGGTTGTATTCCGCCCGTGTAACTTGTAACCGATTTATTTCGCTTTGCTTTATTTATTTGCGTTTTACCGCTTTTGAATGAACTCTCGCATGCTAAATCACTTCGACAATAAATAGATGCATTAAATTGACGTAGCTCACATTTAATTCGCATGCTTAGCTAAAACGCTGTTTGCATAACATCTCACCGAATTACTAACGCGCATATTAAAAAGTCAAACGATGTCCTAGTAGAGGCCGCTAAGAGCGAGCGGGCGGGGTTGGGTGTCCTTAATGGGCTTCCCAACACGTACCCTCACCCCTTACTCAGAACCGTGGTTTCCGGATGTCCGAATCCATTGGCAACGAGAGTCATTCAATATACGATTAACCGCCCAAGTCGGCATCTATATCGATATGCAAAGGGACGAGCCCAATAAACTCTTAAACCAAAATGGGCAAAGCTTTGTGTATGGACCATGGCGATATAGAGTGGGCTCGAATGGTTCCGAATAACCATAAAATTCGGTGGCGACTCCATTTCGACTTAAATTTCAATTCGATCCTTCTCATATGGAGGTGCATTCGCCTACCCAAACCCGCGCGTGGCCGCGTCAGGGTGGACCTACGTCATGTCCACATATATATATATATATATATATATATATATATATATATATATATATATATATATATATATATATATATATATATATATATATATGGATAAATAATGAAAAGAGAAAGATTGGAATAAGGATTGAAGGTCAGTGTATCACTTTCTCATTCATCATGTCAAGTATTTATACTACATACATACTGTATACATAGTTGGTGTTTGGAAGGAATTTCTTCCATAACTACTGTTCTGGATATGGGAGATAATTCCTTCCATAATCACTGTTAAAGATATGGGCGGTGAGATGTTTTGCAGAGAAACCGTGTGCTGATATTTTCATACTTATGTTGTTCAACACTCCCCCTTGAAAATATCATCCGTATAGATCGCAATGTTGGATGATGCTGCCTCATTAAAAACCTTGTCAGAAAAACCCTGTGGGATAAAACCTGGCGAAGGAAAAGAGTGCAGCATATCTAATACTCCCCCTTAATTCAGCATTTGTCCTTCAAACGGCACATTCTGATCTGGCGAACAAGTTTTTGGAATTGCTTTGATGGCAATTATTTTGTTAACAAATCTGCTAAATTTTCGTCTGAACGAATTTGTTGGATGTTAACTACGCCTTGTTCTTGTAGATCATGTGCGAAGAAGAACTTAGGTGCTATGTGTTTAGTCCTATCTCCTTTAATATATCCTTCTTTCACTTGGGCAATGCATCCAGTATTGTCTTCATATATTGTGGTTGGTTGGTCACTTGTCTTAATTTCACATTCGCTTTCGATGTGTTGTATCATGGACCTCAACCATACACATTCCCTAGAAGCCTCGTAGAGCGCAATCAGTTCTGCTTGATTTGATGATGTTGCAGTCAAAGTTTGCTTCGTTGATTTCCAGGAAATGGCCGTGCCACCATATGTGAAAACATACCCCGTTTGTGATTTTGCCTTGTGTGGGTCTGATAAGTATCCAGCATCTGCATATCCGATCAATGTAGCATCTTTCCTTCTAGGGTAGAACAGACCCAAGTCTTGGGTTCCTTGAAGATATCTTAACAGATGTTTAACTCCATTCCAGTGCCTCTTAGTGGGTGATGCACTAAATCTTGCCAATAGGTTGACTGAAAAAACTATGTCTGGTCGAGTGTTATTTGCCAAGTACATTAGCGCGCCTATTGCGCTAAGATATGGTACCTCAGCTCCTAGGATATCTTCATTTTCTTCCCGGGGTCGAAATTCATCTTTTTCAACACTAAGAGTTCGAACGACCATTGGAGAACTTAAGGGGTGCGATCTAGCCATTCCAAATCTTTGTATAACTCTCTGCGTGTAATTTTCTTGATGGATAAGTATCCCGTCCTTGAGGTGTTCAATTTGCAGGCCGAGGCAGAACTTTGTCAGACCAGGATCTTTCATTTCAAATTCTTTCATTAGGTATTTTGCAGCAGCTTCAAGCTCATCGGCCGTTCCGATGATATTTAAATCATCAACATATACCGCAATGATTGTAAAACCGGTCGCTGTTTTTCTAATAAGAACACATGGGGTGATGGGATCATTTTTGTAACCTTCTTTTGTAAGGTACTCTTTTAATCGATTATACCACATCCTCCCAGACTGTTTTAATCTATACAAGGATTTCTGAAGTTTTACACAAAGCATCTCACGGGGAAGTTTAGGATTGTGATCCCTTGGCATTGATACTCCCTCAGGGATTTTCATGTAGATATCAGTGTCAAGTGACCCATATAAATATGCCGTCACTACGTCCATAAGGCGCATATATAATCCTTTGGATACTGCGAGTCCGGTTAAGAATCTTAGGGTTGTTGCATCAACTACAGGCGAATATGTTTCTTCATAATCTATTCCCGGTTTTTGTGAGAAACCTTGTGCAACAAGTCTTGCTTTGTACCTTACAATTTCATTTTTCTCATTTCTTTTTCTAGTGAAAACCCACTTATGTCCTACAGGTTTTACATTCTTTGGTATTCGACTTACTGGGCCGAAAACTCCTCTTTTCTCAAAAGATTTTAATTCTGCCTTTATTGCTTCTTCCCATTTTGGCCAATCATGTCTTTTTCGACACTCGTTGACGGACTTTGGTTCAATGTCGACTTTGTCGTTCATGATTTCCGTCGCTATTGAGTGAACAAATATGTCGTTTATATCGACATTTATTCTGTCATATTCAATTCTTGTATGAACATAATTCATTGAGATTTCATGATTATCATTTATATTCTCTGGTGTGGGCTCTTCTTGAGATTTCATATTTTGTTCATCGTCTTCTGTACCTTTACCAGGAACTTCCTTTGATTTTTTGGATTTTCTCGGCCTTAGGTCTTTTGAACCAGGTGACCTTCCACGTTTCTTTCGTGCCGTAGATTGTTCGGCTATTGATTTCTCAGAACTATCTACGGGGATGTCAATTCTAGCTGGAGCATTTCCCGCAGGTATATGGGATTTTGTAATTCCCTTTGAGTTTGTGAATGCATCGGGTAATTGATTTGCAATATTTTGCAAATGAATTATCTTTCGTACTTCTATATTACAAGAACCATTCCTTGGATCAGGATATGATATTAAATCTGCGTTCCACATGATTTCTGTAGGTCGTTGGTCCACCTTCTTTTCTCCCCCTAAGACTGGGAATGTATTCTCGTCAAAATGACAGTCTGCAAATCGTGCAGTAAATAAATCTCCAGTTGTGGGTTCGAGGTATTTAACTATACTTGGGGAGACAAAACCCACATACATTCCCAGTCTTCGTTGTGGACCCATTTTGGTTCTCTGCGGTGGTGCAATCGGGACATACACTGAGCAGCCAAAAGTTCTTAAATGAGAAATATTTGGTGGTTGACCGCTTACTAGTTGTAAGGGAGAAAGATTATGATATGCGGTTGGCCTTAACTTAGTTAAGGCTTCTGCGTGTAAAATGGCATGTCCCCATGCAGACGTTGGTAATTTGGATTTCATCAGTAAAGGTCTAGCAGTGAGTTGTAATCTTTTAATCATTGCTTCCGCAAGTCCATTTTGGGTATGGACGTGTGCTACTGGATGTTCAACATCTATACCAATTGACATACAATATTCGTTAAATGCCTGAGATGTAAATTCCCCCGCATTGTCCAAACGAATTTTCTTGATATTATGATCTGGGAATTGAGTTCTTAGCCTTATAATTTGGGCTAATAATTTTGCGAAAGCAAAATTTTGTGTGGAAAGAAGAGTCACATATGACCATCTCGTAGATGCGTCGATTAATACCATGAAATATCTGAATGGTCCACATTGGGGGCTGATTGGTCCGCATATGTCCCCTTGAATTCTTTCAAGAAATGCGGGTGTCTCATCTTTTATTTTATTTATTGATGGTCGTATAATCAATTTTCCCATTGAACATGCACTGCAAGGAAAAACGCTCGATTTTATAATTCTCACATTTTTCATGGGATGTCCTAGTGCATTTCCGATGATTTTTGCCATCATTGCAGGACCTGGATGTCCTAACCTATCATGCCATAGAGTAAATGTGGTTTTATCATAGATTTTGGATGATGTCATCATACTGGTTATAACGTGGTTTATTTTTGTAAAATATAGACCAGATGAGTAAGATGACATTTTCTCCACGATGCATTTTGTGCCTGATTTGAATATCATTAGGCATAAATATTCTTTATCGTATTCACTCATGGTTTCAATATGATAACCATTTAGTCGCATATCTTTGAAACTAATCAGGTTTCTTTGCGACTTAGTTGAGTATAGCGCTTTACGAATTGTTAGACAAGTTCCCATCGGAAGCATAATATTGGCTGTTCCATTGCCTTCAATAATTTCAGCGTTGCCACATATAGTATTCACGTATGCCTTAATCGGCTGTAATTCAACGAAGTACTCCTTTCGTCTTAAAATAGTATGAGTTGGGCCGCTGTCAATTAGGCATATTTCTGCTCCAGTGGTCATGTCTAAAAAAAAAAAAAATAAGTGGAACTCATTAATAGAAAGTGAAATAACAACCAGTATATTACATTTTATTTGATATGATAAGCAAACGGGACAAAGTACGTAATGGAAATAAAGCAAAGAAACAGACACACACACACACACACACACACACACACACACACACACACACACACATATATATATATATATATATTATATTTTTTTATAGTTGTTCTGCATAGTGGAGAACGTCTAGAATCCACTGCTCCCATCACCATCATCAAGAAAATAATTAGCTGTTTCAATCATCTCTGACTCGAGCGGGTCAGTTTCATCCAAATTTGATTCAGGCATCTCAGAGTTTAATGGTACGGCCTCTGTAACGTAATGTGTCTCCCCCCTCTTTTTCTTGATGGATGCTTGATAGAGGTCGACAAAATGTTTTGGGGTGCGACATGTGCGAGCCCAATGACCCTCCATGCCACATTTATGACAGGTGGTCTTATATTTTTCTGAGGTATCGGAATTAACAATTTGTTTTCCCGAGCGCGTATATTTAAATGAATTTTGGCCTCTGCCCGGGCCGTAACCGCGTCCTCCTCGACCCCGTCCGCGGCCGGGTCCACGTCCACGGCCACCGCTACGGCCATGTCCGGTTCCGGCAAAATTCGCCTCTGGTATAGCAGTAGAGCCACTTGGCCTCAAATTGTCGTTTCTTAACAGGACTTCGTCATGTTGTTCAGCAACTAAAAGTATTGCAATGAGATCCGTGAATTTTTCAATTTTATTGATTCTGATACTCCTTTGGAAATCCATGTTTCTTTTACCCATTGTAGAGAATGTTTTCTCTATTTTACTGAAATCATTAACTTCTTCCCCACAATACTCTAGTTGTGATGCAATACGGAATAGAGCAGAATTATATTCATTTACCGAAGTAAAATCTTGAAAACGCAAATTTTGCCATTCATGACGAAGTTTTGGGAGGAGGACATATTGCTGATGTCCGAAACGTTCCTCAAGGAGAGACCATAATTCAGATGGATCTCTAATCCTTAAATATTCATTTTTTAGCCCTTCATTCATGTGATGTCGTATAAATATATGAGCCTTTTGTTTTTCCTGGTGAGTAGCCGAATTGCCTTTCTCAACAGTATGTTCAAGGGCTTTTGCCCCTAAATGGGCAATGACATCATCTTTCCATTGTAAGAACTTTTCACCAGATAAGTCAAGGATGTCGAATTCCCTTTTTGCAATCTGAGTCATTTTTCTTTTTATTTCTTATAGATCTAACATATAGGAATGTGCGGGTGTTAGTATAATAAACATGGATAATCAAAGTAAAGTAATGCATTAAATAATCAGTTAACACTAGTACTGACATTAAAATTAGTATATAAAATATGAAAAGAGAAAGAGGATATATAGGACATTAAAATTAAAAAAAAAATGAGGATATATAGGACGAATGCATACAATAAGGTAGAAAACGAACATAATTAACGAACTTCATAATGGATTAGTGGTAATTAATAGATAAGGAATATATGAAGCATAAATTATTTATTGATATATAGGAATATGAAAACAGCGACTAACATGACTATTAGAAACATGAGTATATTAAGTAGACCCTCCAACTCACGAAGATTTTGCGTAATAGAACGCATGGTGTCGTCGTCTTCTCCGTTTTTATCCATTTTATTAGGATTTTATTAAAAAAAAAAATTGTTATGATTATTAATTTTTTTTTTATTTATTTAAGACGGAGCGGATAAGAGAAGTGAGTAAGATGATAAGATTTTGTGGATTTTATAAGGGGTAAAAGTACTGTAGCGTCGGTGGAGGTTAAAAAGTTCTTTTATCCGTTTGCAAATTTGTACCATTACGAAGAAGATTTAATGTATACGAGTAGAAACAATTGAGTTTAGTAACAATATACTGAACTGTTAGAAAAAAAAATAAAAAAATAAATGCGAGAGTATATTTGATAGTAGTACCAATAGAGCAAAAATGGGTAACATTTAAAACAAATGCAAGTCGATGCATGCATGGATGATTGTAGCATGTATGAGAAGTGTCATTGTATGCAGCATGCAAACATGAGATGTGTCATATAAAGCATGCACTCATGATGCTTTTCACATGACATTTAATATACACTTTATTCTTCCCATTTCCCACTTCAGCATACTTCATAGCTTAATCTTACAAAACATGCATATCATATTACTACTATAAGAAGACCACAAATATTTAAAAAGAAAAAAAATCAACACAAACAACTAGAAAGCTATGTTACATATATTATTATGGTTAACAAGGTGGATGGTTTAGGTGAGGTTAAAGGTCGTCGACGTTGAAAGTCGGGTCATTAATGTCTGTGTGGCGGCGCTTGGCACTTGTGAGTTTGACTGACTCGGAGGATTCCGAGGAGTCTACTATACCTTTCGCCTTCTTAGGGCGAGATGGTCCTGCCATATTTCCAGGAAAGCAGTGATGAGTTTCGTGATGTTTTTCCGGTTGTTTCCTTGGTCGATTTTGGTTAAGATGGGTGAGCGATGGTTCGCTAGGTTGTGGTTCGGGTTGAGGCTGAAAGGGGGGAATAGTCGGTAAGTTATTAGATAAATTATTAGTAGGTTCTCTAAGTATATATATATATTACAATTTATGATGCAATTAAGGGTGATGGAGACTCCAAAATAATGGTGATCCATTTTTTTTTTTTAAAATATTAGTAACTATTGTTAACAAAATACCGATTTAAAATACTACCTTATAAACTTGGAGCAAATTCGTGCTGATAACGTGTTTGGATAAATAATGAAAAGAGAAAGATTGGAATAAGGATTGAAGGTCAGTGTATCACTTTCTCATTCATCATGTCAAGTATTTATACTACATACATACTGTATACATAGTTGGTGTTTGGAAGGAATTTCTTCCATAACTACTGTTATGGATATGGGAGATAATTCCTTCCATAATCACTGTTAAAGATATGGGCGGTGAGATGTTTTGCAGAGAAACCGTGGGCTGATATTTTCATACTTATGTTGTTCAACATATGTGTATATATATATATATATATATATATATATATATATATATATATATATATATATATATATATATATATATATATATATATATATATATATATATATATATATATATATGCACATGGAGAGGGGTTCACATAAGGACACCCCTCCCTATAAGTCCATAAGTCTCATTATTAAGCATTGGATTGGAATAGAATGAAGGGTTGAGATTGATTAATATAGGGTAAAGTGCATTACCTAACTAAACTAGCATTAAGTATTAATAATCAATTCCTAGAAACAATAAATATTTCTCTCATACAACATCTTATTCTCCTCCCTCAAAAGACACTTAACCCAATGTTTTCTTCCTTTAAACCAGCATCCATGGTGTCTCATCTTCTCCATTGTAGTTGAGAATTTGATTTTTGTTGGTACTATGTTGTAAACCTTCTCATTTATGTATTGAAACTTTAATTCATTATTTTTATAACTCCAACTCAATTGTTTTGAAACTTCAAGTCCGTAATTCTAAGTGCTTGTAGAGGGACCTCAACTTTATCTATCTGTCACTTCAATTGTTTGTGTTTGTAACTTCAACGTCCACAATTCTAGGTGTTTTTGATATATAATTTATTGTATTTTTCGTTATTGCTACAGTATAATTTTATTGATCTGAAGTTACAAAACATATTAACTGAAGTTACAAAATATGTGAAGTTACAAATATTTATTAAACTTATGTTGTTATGGTGATGAAGTTACAAATTTATCAGTTAAAGTGACATTATAAAGTAATTGAAGTTGCGTATTGACCAATTAAAGCGAAGTAAAAACCATCATTAATTAGATAGATTGATTTTTCTTTTTTCCAAGTTAATCTCAACCATCCTATTTCCTTAATCCAAAGGATGAGAATAAGACTTATGAAAAAGAACATATAACATTTAAGGAGCTTCCTTTTCCCAATATTGATTGCCTAAATATTGATTATGTAGTTTTTTTGGGTAAACCAAAATACATATATTAATGTTCAAAGGTAGTCAATAATATGAGAGTCTTATTTGTTATTTTTGATATATAATTTATTGTATTTTTCGTTATTGTTACAATATAATTTTATTGATCTGAAGTTACAAAACATATGAACTGAAGTTACAAAACATATTAACTGAAGTTACAAAATATGTGAAGTTACAAATTAAACTCAGAGTGACGGATGCTGAAGTTTCAAAACAATTGAGTTGAAGTTATAAAACAAATGTATTGAAGTTTCAATACAAAAACGGATATTGAGTTACACGGATAATGATTAAAATTACACTAAATCTAATCAAAATTACACTATTTTCGATTAAAGTTACACGGTTATTGAGTTGAAGATACACAAAGTGTCACTTGTCTCATCATCTTCCCACATCTTCATCTTCGTCTTCATTTTCACTTCTTCATCCTCATCAAAAACCTACAATTAACAACTGAAAAATATAGATATGATTCAACAAATAAACAATAATACAAGTCACTTTATTTCAAACTTCAATCATCTCAACCATCAACTAAAAACACTAGATTACAATATAAAATCTTACCATAAAGATCTCAACCTTCAACAAACCCATTTCATCACTGCATTTTCTTGACATAAAGATCTGATCTTTACCATATTTGGGTGATTTTAGCATCTGGCTTTGTCATATTTTCCTTCATTTTTACGTGTTTTATGAATAAATCAAACTTCAGCTGAAAAATCACTAATTGAATGCAAAAAATTAAAGTTTTATGAATAAATTAAACTTCACATGCAAAAAAAATCAATTAAAGGATTGAAAAATATTAAGCATAATTAAATCAATTGAAGTTTTATGAATAAATTAATTAATAACTAATTGAAACTCTCACTCAAATCTAAATAAATAAGCAAATCTGTAACATTGAAACACTAACCTAAGAAAATTCTGAATTAAAATCGATCAATTTAATCAAACTCGTGAAATTACCCCAAACTCGTAACATTGAAACCCTAATTTCGCAAAAAAAAAAGACCCAAACTCGTGAAATTAAACAACAATTTCCCACATTATACTAAATACGCACAAACTAATTATAGAACGAAACTTTACCTGCAAAGAGAGATAAAATTGAGCTAGAGAGATACTTCCAGGAACAGGATACTGAATGGTGTGATGAATAAGGAAGATCGAAGGTAGGAATAATGTGAGTAATGGAGTGACGAAAACTGATGGGGTAAAGTTTGGAGTGAATAGTGATGTGAGTAATGGTGTGACGCTACGAATGCTGATTGTTGTTTGAATAATGGAGAGAGTTATGGTGGGAGCAGAGTAAATAACGGAGAGAGTTATGGTGGGAGCATAGTAATTGTAATGGTGGGAGAAAAAAGAGGAGCTCGGGAATATTGAGGGTGGGAGAAAAAAGAGGAACTTGAAATTTGTAAACAATTTATTTTTTGTTTTCAAATTAAATGTCAAGTCACATCTCAACCATCTATTTTGTTTTGATCCAAGGGTTAATAATAAACCTTACGGACTTATAAGGATGTAGAAGACTTATATGATCTCTTCTATATATATATATATATATATATATATATATATATATATATATATATATATATATATATAGAGAGAGAGAGAGAGAGAGAGAGAGAGAGAGAGAGAGAGAGAGAGAGAGAGAGAGAGAGAGAGAGAGAGAGAGAGAGAGAGAGAGAGAGAGAGAGAGAGAGAGAGAGAGAGAGAGAGAAGGGATCAAATAAGTTCACCATATGTAATTAAGTCTATATTAAAGTTACAGATGACATACGTTAAAGTTGCATTTTTTCAGAATTGATATGTAACTATAACATTCAGCTCTTTTATCACTTCAAGTGATAAAGTGCAACTTTAACACTCATCTCGTGTAACTTTAAGCACTTTTTGTGTAACTTTTATACTGGAACTTATGAACTTATAAGAGTTGTTGGCCTTATGTGAACCTATCTCTCTCTCTCTCTCTCTCTCTCTCTCTATATATATATATATATATATATATATGTATATATATATATATATATATATATATATATATATATATATGTATATGTATATGTACATGTATATATATACATAAGTAACATAACATGAGTTTAGTTTTTGGAAAAGAGGTATAAAATAAATCTTCATTCGTGTAATGTATACCTTTTTAGGATCTTTTATGTTCCGATAATGTCTAACTACAGCCAACATGTAACGCATCACATAATATCCTCCTTCGGTGCTTCCGATTTGTTGATGACATTATAGAAAAATATTAGTAAAAGTTCACATCATAAAAATCAATAACAAATGTTAATGTTATGGATACATTTATCACAATAAAAGAACAAAAAACTAACAAAAAAAGTACTTACTACAATGTTCTTCCATTTCATTGACGAGCCTGGCTTCAATGTTGAACCTTCTTGAGCCATGAAAACTCGAAATGCACTACGCCTCGACGAAGAAAAATGGTATATTACTATTACGCAAGTAATTAAAAATAAAGAAAACAATGAAAAACGAGTAAAAGTAATGATATGTTGGTAGTACATAAATACATACATCTGTAACACACGTTTAAAAGATAAGTCACGTTTTCTGCTACCTTGTGAATCACAAAAATAAGTCTTGTGAGTAGACGGACAAAGCAATACCATCAAAAGGTATGAAGATAAATAGAATTCAAGATGCATCATCACCAACAAAGACTTAGTAAAAGCCTAGTCATTTTGCATTGGTAGCATTATATTCAGGTCTAGAAACAAAAACTAATGATGTGGAACACCGCTTAACGCATCCTACAGAGTATATTTCTAGGATCCTAAATGGACTTCCAAGTCCCATTCCAATATCATCTTCCAACAACAAACAGAATTCTCGAGAATTCAAGCTTGTAAACATACTAACAAGACCTAGTGCCAGTGTGCCACTGTGGAGAAGTTATACTATTGAAGGATAAACAAGACTGTTGAGGTATACACCAAGTATGAGTGCATGACAAAGTAAAAACAAGACTTTCAAATGTATACCAGGCAGGGTATAAGAACAACCAAAATTACCTTAACAGATGTGGAATATAGTGGATAAACTAAGAATCCATAGTCTCATTCAAAACAAGAAGCGTGATACTCAAACTGTCGTCAGTTAGTCATAGACTCACACATGGTTACTAAAACAGGCATTTCACTGATTTCTGTAAGGCAAAGCAGAGAACTCGAGATAAAAATAGACAGAATCTAATGGAGGGTTCAATAGCAAAGGAATAGACCTTACCTGATCATAGGATTGTATAGATTTGTCGAATCTTCGACGGGAGTCTTGTAGAAAGGAAGGAACTGAGTTGAACACAAAATCTGAGTAGATTTCCATAATAACATATTTTTATCATGAGAGTGTGTGATGCGTGTCGTTTCCGCAATCAAAATTAAATTTATAAACCCTACTAACTCTACACTAGATAGGGTAAGTAGAGGTCGATCCCACAGAGACTGACGTTATTATCTTAGGAAATTTATTATTTAATAGTATAAATATATAAAAGGGGGGGTTTTTTGTTGGTTTAAAAAATAATAATAAAAATAAAATAAAATAAAACATCACCATAAATAAATAATTAATCCTAACAATATTCGAGACATGCAACATATGATATAGTCGGGTTAATCATCGATTCAATTAATTAGACTCAAATAGATCGGTAACTATTTAATCCCTTGTAAGCAAGTAAATTAACAGTTTTATCTTTCTTACTCGTTAAACTCCGTTAACCACGCAAGTTTAATCCTAACTAAATTATATCGACTCAACCATGTAAGCACGTATCAAGTCAATAAATTTAATCGCATTAAGAACACCAATCAATTTAATTATATAGAACCAGAAAGCTGCAATTAAATATAACTCAATTATTATACAAAATTCTAGTAGTTAAATTAGACCAGTAAGCTGCAACCTAATTTAAAACACTATTAATTTAACAATCGACTCATGTAAATAATCTAGGTGATCAGGCTTACATAAACACCAACTAGGCTTACACCTTACAAAAGGTTTAGCTCCACAAGCCTAATCCAACCGATGGGGCCACCCCCATATCCACCCACAACACCATCGGGGTAGCCGTGAAAAAAAAATAAAAAACTAGACGAAAAAAAAAACAAAAGTCTAGGAAAGAAGCAAAAGGCCAAAACAAAAAAAAAGGCCATCGTAAAAAAAAAAGAGGCACCCATCACCGAGGCTAAAGCGGTCAATCCAAATGTAGAATCCCACGACCGGGGCTCAGAGGTCAACCCAAAAAAAAAAAAACAAAAAAAATTCAAAAAAAAACCATGTCCGGGGCTAAAAGGTCAGCCAACAAATATTCAAGAACCCATGACCGTAGTGAAAACGGTCAAATTCAAAGTTATCAATACTCAATCAAGCTGGTCAGCTAACACCACACTCAGCCTTCCCACATTACAACCTTTAAGACCTTCCCGAGACCCAGGACAGAGACAGCCCGGAATTTTGAGGATTCAAGCTCCATAGGATACCCCTAACCATTAGGGCCAGACATGGAAACCAGATCCCGCATTATCGAAACCTGTCCCAATCGAAGTTCGAGCTATTTTTCTCGACTTCCCCTTTACATAACAGAATTCACAATCACCATACACAAACCCGAGATCAAAACTCATCAAAGACCCGAGATCAAAACTCACCAAAGACCCGAGATCAAAACTCATCAAAGACCCGAGATCAAAACTCACCAAAGACCCGAGATCAAAACTCATCAAAGACCCGAGATCAAAACTCACCAAAGACCCGAGATCAAAACTCATCAAAGACCCGAGATCAGAACTCATCAAAAATCCCGAGAACAGAACTCGTTAAAAATCCCGAGAACAGAACTCGTTAAAAATCCCCGAGAGCAGAACTCGTCAAATCCCCGAGAGCAGAACTCGTTAAAATCCCATCCCAACTCTTCTCATCCAAACAAGGAACACGGGAACTCAACTTGCAGTCGGCATAGAACATGCCCAAATAGTTCACACCACCTCTGGGGGCTGCCCCGGAGAACGCTCACAGCCACAGGATCAACATCCTAACTATTCTATCCCCTTGATCAAGGCATCATTGGGAATGCACCTAGCCTATACCGTCAATATGGCTAGTCACACACAAAGTCCTATTAGACTAGGCATCATAATATATCTTCCGACACTGAACTACGGCTTGGTTTGATTTCACTACACGTGAATACGTAGGCAGCCTTTCAACAGAGGCACAACCACCCACATTGACACACATTCAAAAAGCGTCATCATGCCGGTCACGACACTGTCTTGTTCTCAACAGTCTGCTTTGTTGTCCCGGGGGCTTCTCTTAGACAGAAGTTCTCCATCCACTCACATAATCCATAAGACTTCAAACTAGCCTCCTGTCTATAGTGTGTCCTAGTACTCGGCTCAGTCGAAGAAAAGGATCTGTCAGGACTCGAGACAACGCCCACTTCAGGCCTATACCTCGAAACCAAGAATTCAAGAGCGCTAGACAACAACATTGCTAAGCCCTGTTGTGCAGTTGCAGTCTCATTACAGACTACTGCAATTCCTCGATAATGCATCCTTCCCATTCCGAGGATTCGACCATGTTGCCACTCGCCTAGGCTACGGAATAGCGCAACCTAAGAGTCTTGTTAGGTGGCCCACCCCCCTACCGAGTCACGGTCAAATCCCTCGAGAGTTCAGTCGTGTCTGTCAACTCGTCCGGTCACGTCCAGAGTCGAGTCTGTCAGTATACCTCTCTCTTCAAATTCCCATTTTAAAATTTGCGAAACTTAGCCATTTGAGAAAATCCTTTTCGACAAGGTCAAATTTCGGTCTATTTAAATTGCAAATTTCATTTCTACCCCTTTCATTTTGAAAACCTAGCATGTGAGTTGCTTTCAGGATTTCGATTTCAAGGTTCAAAAATTTCGAAACTTTCAAAAATTCAAAAAACATTATTTCCCAGCACGAGTCATTTTTGCTATCTACGTGTTGCATACATTTTATGTGACTTATACAGGTACGACTCAGACAGGGACATGCAACCATCTAAATCTCCCCAGCGGAAGCCCAAGGCGGCATTTTCCCCGGAATGGTACGGGATGAGCCCACATATAGGCGCACCCAGGACTTATGCGACAAGTCCGATTCCCCACGGAGTTATCATCATCAGCTCAGGTATGATTTCTAACTTATGGCTGGCGAGCCCTTCACGCGAGTCTAATGGACTATAAACGACCTGAACGGAAGCCTACCAGGTCTTAATTGACTTGGTAGCTACTCTGACTTTCGCCTTGTCCAAGCCTCAGTCAGAGAGGGGGCTCTATAGACACCCAAAATTTGACCGCCAGGTGTCTATAGCAGTTTCCAAAAAACACCCGATGATGATCGGACGCTAACGTGTTCTAATGCGCTCGAATACGGGCTCGAAATTAATAATGTTCGGCATGGGCTATTAACGGGATACAAATCTCAGAAAACCAACCTCAAAACCAGGCCCAGTGGGTCGTTCCGAACAAAATGAGACTAATTTGGGTCAAAACCGACACCAAAAAACAATTCCCGTCTTTTAGCGACCGGGTCAAAACCCGGTCAAGACAAACCCGACACAAAAAAACGACCGGATACGTCTCGAAACTTGCGCCACAATCCAAAAATCAGCCAAAATCATTCCAAAACAATGCAAATCAATCACAATCAATCAAGAGCAAATCAAGGTCAATCCTTCCCGATTTAGCACGGCCTAATTGATCCACTCGGTCGAGAGGATTGACCACTCGATCGAGTGGAGCCTCACAAAAATGGTCCAGGTGCATTTGCGAGAGCACTCGACCGAGTGCACCCGCGCCACTCGGTCGAGTAACCCTATATCATGCTCCCTATAAATACCCGTCAATCCTAAGCACAAAACAACAACTTCTCAACCAGAATTTTCAGCCAACTTTACACATCCAAAGCCTCTCATTTTCAGCCATAATCCGACCCTCAAACATCATCACGCTTATACGCACTTCGAGAGCAAAACTCGTTAAAATCCGTCTCCATACAAAACCTCATACACACACCGTCAACTCCTCCTACATATCTCGACGTTCCCGTGCCATTGCCGCCATTTGACGAACCGTACCCCGAGAAGCAAGAACATGTAGGTTGAGGGTGTAACATTCAACATCGACGTCTCCTTCTTCCCTCCTTTTTCTCGTCTTTTTTGTATATATATATTCGTACATTTTTATTTACGCTTATAGTATTTTATTTAGTCGATAGTAACGACATTTTTACTAACACTAACATTTTACTTTTCGCATTTAATCATCGTTATTATATTTTACTATAATATCGTATGTACCGTGTATATATATAATAATATCAAAACTCGGATCCGAACTCGTTTGACTACGATGATCATTTTTTAAGGTTCGTTTATTAACACGATCCCGATCATTCGTAGTTGAACGCGTATGAATCCATTTCAAAGATTAGTACGGAACCCGTTGACACGAAAACCGACGTCGCATAATCCGTAAGGATTAATATCGATGTCGTGACGTAGAGGGACGCAATTCCGTCACTAATCAAATTTTTTATCTAACAATAACCTTTTTCACAAAATTCCGATAACGGTATTATAATCATATAAGACATGATTATAGTACCGACAAACCGAGTTAAATCTAAATCCGTCAATATTTTTATTTGACTCGGCCAATCATCGATTTAAAACACATTAAAACAAACGAGTCACAACTCGCACAGGTGCCACTCGACCGAGTACACCTGCTACTCGATCGAGTAGCACCCTAAATTACGGGCAGTAGCGTCTTCCAGGACGCACTCGGCCGAGTCCAGCCATGACTCGACCGAGTGGGTCCTGCAGCCCAGAAACCGAGAGTTCTTTTTTATATCATTCGAGCCTCGTCTTTTTAAAAGCGACTTAGTCGACACGTGTAAAGTTAATCACGTAGCTTTTCCAAAATTCATGCATATCACTTCACTTAAACGATTTTGATCGACGGTCTCACATTATTAATTTTATGTCGACGACTCTTTTGTCGTATCCGATGTAAAATTAATTTAGACTCAATTACTCGAGGTGATAAGTCGGGACAAGGCATCGAGGTTCGAGATCGGGCTAGCACCACGTCTAGGTCTCGAACCTCCGTCCTTTGATTAATACGCAATATAATGTGTAACTAATTAAAGTTCGTCCACCTACACAAAATCACGGTCTAGTTTATACACAGGTCCGTTTATAATTATTGCTCGTCATTTCAATTGTATATTTCAATTGTTCTATTTTATTGAACGCCGTATTGTGAATTCCGGGTTGTATTCCGCCCGTGTAACTTGTAACCGATTTATTTCGCTTTGCTTTATTTATTTGCGTTTTACCGCTTTTGAATGAACTCTCGCATGCTAAATCACTTCGACAATAAATAGATGCATTAAATTGACGTAGCTCACATTTAATTCGCATGCTTAGCTAAAACGCTGTTTGCATAACATCTCACCGAATTACTAACGCGCATATTAAAAAGTCAAACGATGTCCTAGTAGAGGCCGCTAAGAGCGGGCGGGGTTGGGTGTCCTTAATGGGCTTCCCAACACGTACCCTCACCCCTTACTCAGAACCGTGGTTTCCGGATGTCCGAATCCATTGGCAACGAGAGTCATTCAATATACGATTAACCGCCCAAGTCGGCATCTATATCGATATGCAAAGGGACGAGCCCAATAAACTCTTAAACCAAAATGGGCAAAGCTTTGTGTATGGACCATGGCGATATAGAGTGGGCTCGAATGGTTCCGAATAACCATAAAATTCGGTGGCGACTCCATTTTGACTTAAATTTCAATTCGATCCTTCTCATATGGAGGTGCATTCGCCTGCCCAAACCCGCGCGTGGCCGCGTCAGGGTGGACCTACGTCATGTCCACATATATATATATATATATATATATATATATATATATATATATATATATATATATATATATATATATATATTGTTTGGATAAATAATGAAAAGAGAAAGATTGGAATAAGGATTGAAGGTCAGTGTATCACTTTCTCATTCATCATGTCAAGTATTTATACTACATACATACTGTATACATAGTTGGTGTTTGGAAGGAATTTCTTCCATAACTACTGTTCTGGATATGGGAGATAATTCCTTCCATAATCACTGTTAAAGATATGGGCGGTGAGATGTTTTGCAGAGAAACCGTGTGCTGATATTTTCATACTTATGTTGTTCAACACCCCCCCTTGAAAATATCATCCGTATAGATCGCAATGTTGGATGATGCTGCCTCATTAAAAACCTTGTCAGAAAAACCCTGTGGGATAAAACCTGGCGAAGGAAAAGAGTGCAGCATATCTAATACTCCCCCTTAATTCAGCATTTGTCCTTCAAACGGCACATTCTGATCTGGCGAACAAGTTTTTGGAATTGCTTTGATGGCAATGATTTTGTTAACAAATCTGCTAAATTTTCGTCTGAACGAATTTGTTGGATGTTAACTACGCCTTGTTCTTGTAGATCATGTGCGAAGAAGAACTTAGGTGCTATGTGTTTAGTCCTATCTCCTTTAATATATCCTTCTTTCACTTGGGCAATGCATCCAGTATTGTCTTCATATATTGTGGTTGGTTGGTCACTTGTCTTAATTTCACATTCGCTTTCGATGTGTTGTATCATGGACCTCAACCATACACATTCCCTAGAAGCCTCGTAGAGCGCAATCAGTTCTGCTTGATTTGATGATGTTGCAGTCAAAGTTTGCTTCGTTGATTTCCAGGAAATGGTCGTGCCACCATATGTGAAAACATACCCCGTTTGTGATTTTGCCTTGTGTGGGTCTGATAAGTATCCAGCATCTGCATATCCGATCAATGTAGCATCTTTCCTTCTAGGGTAGAACAGACCCAAGTCTTGGGTTCCTTGAAGATATCTTAACAGATGTTTAACTCCATTCCAGTGCCTCTTAGTGGGTGATGCACTAAATCTTGCCAATAGGTTGACTGAAAAAACTATGTCTGGTCGAGTGTTATTTGCCAAGTACATTAGCGCGCCTATTGCGCTAAGATATGGTACCTCAGCTCCTAGGATATCTTCATTTTCTTCCCGGGGTCGAAATTCATCTTTTTCAACACTAAGAGTTCGAACGACCATTGGAGAACTTAAGGGGTGCGATCTAGCCATTCCAAATCTTTGTATAACTCTCTGCGTGTAATTTTCTTGATGGATAAGTATCCCGTCCTTGAGGTGTTCAATTTGCAGGCCGAGGCAGAACTTTGTCAGACCAGGATCTTTCATTTCAAATTCTTTCATTAGGTATTTTGCAGCAGCTTCAAGCTCATCGGCCGTTCCGATGATATTTAAATCATCAACATATACCGCAATGATTGTAAAACCGGTCGCTGTTTTTCTAATAAGAACACATGGGGTGATGGGATCATTTTTGTAACCTTCTTTTGTAAGGTACTCTTTTAATCGATTATACCACATCCTCCCAGACTGTTTTAATCCATACAAGGATTTCTGAAGTTTTACACAAAGCATCTCACGGGGAAGTTTAGGATTGTGATCCCTTGGCATTGATACTCCCTCAGGGATTTTCATGTAGATATCAGTGTCAAGTGACCCATATAAATATGCCGTCACTACGTCCATAAGGCGCATATATAATCCTTTGGATACTGCGAGTCCGGTTAAGAATCTTAGGGTTGTTGCATCAACTACAGGCGAATATGTTTCTTCATAATCTATTCCCGGTTTTTGTGAGAAACCTTGTGCAACAAGTCTTGCTTTGTACCTTACAATTTCATTTTTCTCATTTCTTTTTCTAGTGAAAACCCACTTATGTCCTACAGGTTTTACATTCTTTGGTATTCGACTTACTGGGCCGAAAACTCCTCTTTTCTCAAAAGATTTTAATTCTGCCTTTATTGCTTCTTCCCATTTTGGCCAATCATGTCTTTTTCGACACTCGTTGACGGACTTTGGTTCAATGTCGACTTTGTCGTTCATGATTTCCGTCGCTATTGAGTGAACAAATATGTCGTTTATATCGACATTTATTCTGTCATATTCAATTCTTGTATGAACATAATTCATTGAGATTTCATGATTATCATTTATATTCTCTGGTGTGGGCTCTTCTTGAGATTTCATATTTTGTTCATCGTCTTCTGTACCTTTACCAGGAACTTCCTTTGATTTTTTGGATTTTCTCGGCCTTAGGTCTTTTGAACCAGGTGACCTTCCACGTTTCATTCGTGCCGTAGATTGTTCGGCTATTGATTTCTCAGAACTATCTACGGGGATGTCAATTCTAGCTGGAGCATTTCCCGCAGGTATATGGGATTTTGTAATTCCCTTTGAGTTTGTGAATGCATCGGGTAATTGATTTGCAATATTTTGCAAATGAATTATCTTTCGTACTTCTATATTACAAGAACCATTCCTTGGATCAGGATATGATATTAAATCTGCGTTCCACATGATTTCTGTAGGTCGTTGGTCCACCTTCTTTTCTCCCCCTAAGACTGGGAATGTATTCTCGTCAAAATGACAGTCTGCAAATCGTGCAGTAAATAAATCTCCAGTTGTGGGTTCGAGGTATTTAACTATACTTGGGGAGACAAAACCCACATATATTCCCAGTCTTCGTTGTGGACCCATTTTGGTTCTCTGCGGTGGTGCAATCGGGACATACACTGAGCAGCCAAAAGTTCTTAAATGAGAAATATTTGGTGGTTGACCGCTTACTAGTTGTAAGGGAGAAAGATTATGATATGCGGTTGGCCTTAACTTAGTTAAGGCTTCTGCGTGTAAAATGGCATGTCCCCATGCAGACGTTGGTAATTTGGATTTCATCAGTAAAGGTCTAGCAGTGAGTTGTAATCTTTTAATCATTGCTTCCGCAAGTCCATTTTGGGTATGGACGTGTGCTACTGGATGTTCAACATCTATACCAATTGACATACAATATTCGTTAAATGCCTGAGATGTAAATTCCCCCGCATTGTCCAAACGAATTTTCTTGATATTATGATCTGGGAATTGAGTTCTTAGCCTTATAATTTGGGCTAATAATTTTGCGAAAGCAAAATTTTGTGTGGAAAGAAGAGTCACATATGACCATCTCGTAGATGCGTCGATTAATACCATGAAATATCTGAATGGTCCACATTGGGGGCTGATTGGTCCGCATATGTCCCCTTGAATTCTTTCAAGAAATGCGGGTGTCTCATCTTTTATTTTATTTATTGATGGTCGTATAATCAATTTTCCCATTGAACTTGCACTGCAAGGAAAAACGCTCGATTTTATAATTCTCACATTTTTCATGGGATGTCCTAGTGCATTTCCGATGATTTTTGCCATCATTGCAGGACCTGGATGTCCTAACCTATCATGCCATAGAGTAAATGTGGTTTTATCATAGATTTTGGATGATGTCATCATACTGGTTATAACGTGGTTTATTTTTGTAAAATATAGACCAGATGAGTAAGATGACATTTTCTCCACGATGCATTTTGTGCCTGATTTGAATATCATTAGGCATAAATATTCTTTATCGTATTCACTCATGGTTTCAATATGATAACCATTTAGTCGCATATCTTTGAAACTAATCAGGTTTCTTTGCGACTTAGTTGAGTATAGCGCTTTACGAATTGTTAGACAAGTTCCCATCGGAAGCATAATATTGGCTGTTCCATTGCCTTCAATAATTTCAGCGTTGCCACATATAGTATTCACGTATGCCTTAATCGGCTGTAATTCAACGAAGTACTCCTTTCGTCTTAAAATAGTATGAGTTGGGCCGCTGTCAATTAGGCATATTTCTGCTCCAGTGGTCATGTCTAAAAAAAAAAAAAATAAGTGGAACTCATTAATAGAAAGTGAAATAACAACCAGTATATTACATTTTATTTGATATGATAAGCAAACGGGACAAAGTACGTAATGGAAATAAAGCAAAGAAACAGACACACACACACACACACACACACACACACACACACACACACACACACACACATATATATATATATATTATATTTTTTTATAGTTGTTCTGCATAGTGGAGAACGTCTAGAATCCACTGCTCCCATCACCATCATCAAGAAAATAATTAGCTGTTTCAATCATCTCTGACTCGAGCGGGTCAGTTTCATCCAAATTTGATTCAGGCATCTCAGAGTTTAATGGTACGGCCTCTGTAACGTAATGTGTCTCCCCCCTCTTTTTCTTGATGGATGCTTGATAGAGGTCGACAAAATGTTTTGGGGTGCGACATGTGCGAGCCCAATGACCCTCCATGCCACATTTATGACAGGTGGTCTTATATTTTTCTGAGGTATCGGAATTAACAATTTGTTTTCCCGAGCGCGTATATTTAAATGAATTTTGGCCTCTGCCCGGGCCGTAACCGCGTCCTCCTCGACCCCGTCCGCGGCCGGGTCCACGTCCACGGCCACCGCTACGGCCATGTCCGGTTCCGGCAAAATTCGCCTCTGGTATAGCAGTAGAGCCACTTGGCCTCAAATTGTCGTTTCTTAACAGGACTTCGTCATGTTGTTCAGCAACTAAAAGTATTGCAATGAGATCCGTGAATTTTTCAATTTTATTGATTCTGATACTCCTTTGGAAATCCATGTTTCTTTTACCCATTGTAGAGAATGTTTTCTCTATTTTACTGAAATCATTAACTTCTTCCCCACAATACTCTAGTTGTGATGCAATACGGAATAGAGCAGAATTATATTCATTTACCGAAGTAAAATCTTGAAAACGCAAATTTTGCCATTCATGACGAAGTTTTGGGAGGAGGACATATTGCTGATGTCCGAAACGTTCCTCAAGGAGAGACCATAATTCAGATGGATCTCTAATCCTTAAATATTCATTTTTTAGCCCTTCATTCATGTGATGTCGTATAAATATATGAGCCTTTTGTTTTTCCTGGTGAGTAGCCGAATTGCCTTTCTCAACAGTATGTTCAAGGGCTTTTGCCCCTAAATGGGCAATGACATCATCTTTCCATTGTAAGAACTTTTCACCAGATAAGTCAAGGATGTCGAATTCCCTTTTTGCAATCTGAGTCATTTTTCTTTTTATTTCTTATAGATCTAACATATAGGAATGTGCGGGTGTTAGTATAATAAACATGGATAATCAAAGTAAAGTAATGCATTAAATAATCAGTTAACACTAGTACTGACATTAAAATTAGTATATAAAATATGAAAAGAGAAAGAGGATATATAGGACATTAAAATTAAAAAAAAAATGAGGATATATAGGACGAATGCATACAATAAGGTAGAAAACGAACATAATTAACGAACTTCATAATGGATTAGTGGTAATTAATAGATAAGGAATATATGAAGCATAAATTATTTATTGATATATAGGAATATGAAAACAGCGACTAACATGACTATTAGAAACATGAGTATATTAAGTAGACCCTCCAACTCACGAAGATTTTGCGTAATAGAACGCATGGTGTCGTCGTCTTCTCCGTTTTTATCCATTTTATTAGGATTTTATTAAAAAAAAAATTGTTATGATTATTAATTTTTTTTTTATTTATTTAAGACGGAGCGGATAAGAGAAGTGAGTAAGATGATAAGATTTTGTGGATTTTATAAGGGGTAAAAGTACTGTAGCGTCGGTGGAGGTTAAAAAGTTCTTTTATCCGTTTGCAAATTTGTACCATTACGAAGAAGATTTAATGTATACGAGTAGAAACAATTGAGTTTAGTAACAATATACTGAACTGTTAGAAAAAAAAATAAAAAAATAAATGCGAGAGTATATTTGATAGTAGTACCAATAGAGCAAAAATGGGTAACATTTAAAACAAATGCAAGTCGATGCATGCATGGATGATTGTAGCATGTATGAGAAGTGTCATTGTATGCAGCATGCAAACATGAGATGTGTCATATAAAGCATGCACTCATGATGCTTTTCACATGACATTTAATATACACTTTATTCTTCCCATTTCCCACTTCAGCATACTTCATAGCTTAATCTTACAAAACATGCATATCATATTACTACTATAAGAAGACCACAAATATTTAAAAAGAAAAAAAAATCAACACAAACAACTAGAAAGCTATGTTACATATATTATTATGGTTAACAAGGTGGATGGTTTAGGTGAGGTTAAAGGTCGTCGACGTTGAAAGTCGGGTCATTAATGTCTGTGTGGCGGCGCTTGGCACTTGTGAGTTTGACTGACTCGGAGGATTCCGAGGAGTCTACTATACCTTTCGCTTCTTAGGGCGAGATGGTCCTGCCATATTTCCAGGAAAGCAGTGATGAGTTTCGTGATGTTTTTCCGGTTGTTTTCTTGGTCGATTTTGGTTAAGATGGGTGAGCGATGGTTCGCTAGGTTGTGGTTCGGGTTGAGGCTGAAAGGGGGGAATAGTCGGTAAGTTATTAGATAAATTATTAGTAGGTTCTCTAAGTATATATATATTACAATTTATGATGCAATTAAGGGTGATGGAGACTCCAAAATAATGGTGATCCATTTTTTTTTTTTTAAATATTAGTAACTATTGTTAACAAAATACCGATTTAAAATACTACCTTATAAACTTGGAGCAAATTCGTGCTGATAACGTGTTTGGATAAATAATGAAAAGAGAAAGATTGGAATAAGGATTGAAGGTCAGTGTATCACTTTCTCATTCATCATGTCAAGTATTTATACTACATACATACTGTATACATAGTTGGTGTTTGGAAGGAATTTCTTCCATAACTACTGTTCTGGATATGGGAGATAATTCCTTCCATAATCACTGTTAAAGATATGGGCGGTGAGATGTTTTGCAGAGAAACCGTGGGCTGATATTTTCATACTTATGTTGTTCAACATATGTGTGTATATATATATATATATATATATATATATATATATATATATATGCACATGGAGAGGGGTTCACATAAGGACACCCCTCCCTATAAGTCCATAAGTCTCATTATTAAGCATTGGATTGGAATAGAATGAAGGGTTGAGATTGATTAATATAGGGTAAAGTGCATTACCTAACTAAACTAGCATTAAGTATTAATAATCAATTCCTAGAAACAATAAATATTTCTCTCTCATACAACATCTTATTCTCCTCCCTCAAAAGACACTTAACCCAATGTTTTCTTCCTTTAAACCAACATCCATGGTGTCTCATCTTCTCCATTGTAGTTGAGAATTTGATTTTTGTTGGTACTATGTTGTAAACCTTCTCATTTATGTATTGAAACTTTAATTCATTATTTTTATAACTCCAACTCAATTGTTTTGAAACTTCAAGTCCGTAATTCTAAGTGCTTGTAGAGGGACCTCAACTTTATCTATCTGTCACTTCAATTGTTTGTGTTTGTAACTTCAACGTCCACAATTCTAGGTGTTTTTGATATATAATTTATTGTATTTTTCGTTATTGCTACAGTATAATTTTATTGATTTGAAGTTACAAAACATATTAACTGAAGTTACAAAATATGTGAAGTTACAAATATTTATTAAACTTATGTTGTTATGGTGATGAAGTTACAAATTTATCAGTTAAAGTGACATTATAAAGTAATTGAAGTTGCGTATTGACCAATTAAAGCGAAGTAAAAACCATCATTAATTAGATAGATTGATTTTTCTTTTTTCCAAGTTAATCTCAACCATCCTATTTCCTTAATCCAAAGGATGAGAATAAGACTTATGAAAAAGAACATATAACATTTAAGGAGCTTCCTTTTCCCAATATTGATTGCCTAAATATTGATTATGTAGTTTTTTTGGGTAAACCAAAATACATATATTAATGTTCAAAGGTAGTCAATAATACGAGAGTCTTATTTGTTATTTTTGATATATAATTTATTGTATTTTTCGTTATTGTTACAATATAATTTTATTGATCTGAAGTTACAAAACATATGAACTGAAGTTACAAAACATATTAACTGAAGTTACAAAATATGTGAAGTTACAAATTAAACTCAGAGTGACGGATGCTGAAGTTTCAAAACAATTGAGTTGAAGTTATAAAACAAATGTATTGAAGTTTCAATACAAAAACGGATATTGAGTTACACGGATAATGATTAAAATTACACTAAATCTAATCAAAATTACACTATATTCGATTAAAGTTACACGGTTATTGAGTTGAAGATACACAAAGTGTCACTTGTCTCATCATCTTCCCACATCTTCATCTTCGTCTTCATTTTCACTTCTTCATCCTCATCAAAAATCTACAATTAACAACTGAAAAATATAAATATGATTCAACAAATAAACAATAATACAAGTCACTTTATTTCAAACTTCAATCATCTCAACCATCAACTAAAAACACTAGATTACAATATAAAATCTTACCATAAAGATCTCAACCTTCAACAAACCCATTTCATCACTGCATTTTCTTGACATAAAGATCCGATCTTTACCATATTTGGGTGATTTTAGCATCTGGCTTTGCCATATTTTCCTTCATTTTTACGTGTTTTATGAATAAATCAAACTTCAGCTGAAAAATCACTAATTGAATGCAAAAAATTAAAGTTTTATGAATAAATTAAACTTCACATGCAAAAAAAATCAATTAAAGGATTGAAAAATATTAAGCATAATTAAATCAATTGAAGTTTTATGAATAAATTAATTAATAACTAATTGAAACTCTCACTCAAATCTAAATAAATAAGCAAATCTGTAACATTGAAACACTAACCTAAGAAAATTCTGAATTAAAATCGATCAATTTAATCAAACTCGTGAAATTACCCCAAACTCGTAACATTGAAACCCTAATTTCGCAAAAAAAAAAGACCCAAACTCGTGAAATTAAACAACAATTTCCCACATTATACTAAATACGCACAAACTAATTATAGAACGAAACTTTACCTGCAAAGAGAGATAAAATTGAGCTAGAGAGATACTTCCAGGAACAGGATACTGAATGGTGTGATGAATAAGGAAGCTCGAAGGTAGGAATAATGTGAGTAATGGAGTGACGAAAACTGATGGGGTAAAGTTTGGAGTGAATAGTGATGTGAGTAATGGTGTGACGCTACGAATGCTGATTGTTGTTTGAATAATGGAGAGAGTTATGGTGGGAGCAGAGTAAATAACGGAGAGAGTTATGGTGGGAGCATAGTAATTGTAATGGTGGGAGAAAAAAGAGGAGCTCGGGAATATTGAGGGTGGGAGAAAAAAGAGGAACTTGAAATTTGTAAACAATTTATTTTTTGTTTTCAAATTAAATGTCAAGTCACATCTCAACCATCTATTTTGTTTTGATCCAAGGGTTAATAATAAACCTTACGGACTTATAAGGATGTAGAAGACTTATATGATCTCTTATATATATATATATATATATATATATATATATATATATATAGAGAGAGAGAGAGAGAGAGAGAGAGAGAGAGAGAGAGAGAGAGAGAGAGAGAGAGAGAGAGAGAGAGAGAGAGAGAGAGAAGGGATCAAATAAGTTCACCATATGTAATTAAGTCTATATTAAAGTTACAGATGACATACGTTAAAGTTGCATTTTTTCAGAATTGATATGTAACTATAACATTCAGCTCTTTTATCACTTCAAGTGATAAAGTGCAACTTTAACACTCATCTCGTGTAACTTTAAGCACTTTTTGTGTAACTTTAACACTGGAACTTATGAACTTATAAGAGTTGTTGGCCTTATGTGAACCTATCTCTCTCTCTCTCTCTCTCTCTCTCTCTCTCTCTCTCTCTATATATATATATATATATATATATATATATATATATATATATATATATATATATATATATATATATATATATGTATATGTATATGTACATGTATATATATACATAAGTAACATAACATGAGTTTAGTTTTTGGAAAAGAGGTATAAAATAAATCTTCATTCGTGTAATGTATACCTTTTTAGGATCTTTTATGTTCCGATAATGTCTAACTACAGCCAACATGTAACGCATCATATAATATCCTCCTTCGGTGCTTCCGATTTGTTGATGACATTATAGAAAAATATTAGTAAAAGTTCACATCATAAAAATCAATAACAAATGTTAATGTTATGGATACATTTATCACAATAAAAGAACAAAAAACTAACAAAAAAAGTACTTACTACAATGTTCTTCCATTTCATTGACGAGCCTGGCTTCAATGTTGAACCTTCTTGAGCCATGAAAACTCGAAATGCACTACGCCTCGACGAAGAAAAATGGTATATTACTATTACGCAAGTAATTAAAAATAAAGAAAACAATGAAAAACGAGTAAAAGTAATGATATGTTGGTAGTACATAAATACATACATCTGTAACACACGTTTAAAAGATAAGTCACGTTTTCTGCTACCTTGTGAATCACAAAAATAAGTCTTGTGAGTAGACGGACAAAGCAATACCATCAAAAGGTATGAAGATAAATAGAATTCAAGATGCATCATCACCAACAAAGACTTAGTAAAAGCCTAGTCATTTTGCATTGGTAGCATTATATTCAGGTCTAGAAACAAAAACTAATGATGTGGAACACCGCTTAACGCATCCTACAGAGTATATTTCTAGGATCCTAAATGGACTTCCAAGTCCCATTCCAATATCATCTTCCAACAACAAACAGAATTCTCGAGAATTCAAGCTTGTAAACATACTAACAAGACCTAGTGCCAGTGTGCCACTGTGGAGAAGTTATACTATCGAAGGATAAACAAGACTGTTGAGGTATACACCAAGTATGAGTGCATGACAAAGTAAAAACAAGACTTTCAAATGTATACCAGGCAGGGTATAAGAACAACCAAAATTACCTTAACAGATGTGGAATATAGTGTATAAACTAAGAATCCATAGTCTCATTCAAAACAAGAAGCGTGATACTCAAACTGTCGTCAGTTAGTCATAGACTCACACATGGTTACTAAAACAGGCATTTCACTGATTTCTGTAAGGCAAAGCAGAGAACTCGAGATAAAAATAGACAGAATCTAATGGAGGGTTCAATAGCAAAGGAATAGACCTTACCTGATCATAGGATTGTATAGATTTGTCGAATCTTCGACGGGAGTCTTGTAGAAAGGAAGGAACTGAGTTGAACACAAAATCTGAGTAGATTTCCATAATAACATATTTTTATCATGAGAGTCTGTGATGCGTGTCGTTTCCGCAATCAAAATTAAATTTATAAACCCTACTAACTCTACACTAGATAGGGTAAGTAGAGGTCGATCCCACAGAGACTGACGTTATTATCTTAGGAAATTTATTATTTAATAGTATAAATATATAAAAGGGGGGGTTTTTTGTTGGTTTAAAAAATAATAATAAAAATAAAATAAAATAAAACATCACCATAAATAAATAATTAATCCTAACAATATTCGAGACATGCAACATATGATATAGTCGGGTTAATCATCGATTCAATTAATTAGACTCAAATAGATCGGTAACTATTTAATCCCTTGTAAGCAAGTAAATTAACAGTTTTATCTTTCTTACTCGTTAAACTCCGTTAACCACGCAAGTTTAATCCTAACTAAATTATATCGACTCAACCATGTAAGCACGTATCAAGTCAATAAATTTAATCGCATTAAGAACACCAATCAATTTAATTATATAGAACCAGAAAGCTGCAATTAAATATAACTCAATTATTATACAAAATTCTAGTAGTTAAATTAGACCAGTAAGCTGCAACCTAATTTAAAACACTATTAATTTAACAATCGACTCATGTAAATAATCTAGGTGATCAGGCTAAATTAATAAACATGAAAACAACAGTCAAATCGTGAATTTCATACGAATATCAAAGTACTAATTAAACGTTAAAACTATAACGTAATCTCATAACTCAACAATAATCGGTACATCACATGTTCGAATAACTGAAAGATTAAATTAAATAATTAATTAAACAATAAATAAATTAAATAAGATAGATAGGTAGATAGATAGATAGATACAACCGTTAAGATAAATTAGGAGTTGAATTGATCGCGTCCCGTATTAAAATCCGGCTGAATTTGTACCGACCTTGGCCATGAAGGCCAAGGCCTTCGCCCTATTCCTACTCCTTTATGTGTGTTGCCTCCTTGTTCTCCTCTTTTTTTTTCTCCCTTCTACATTAAAGCCCTAATGCATTCTTTTATAGTGGTAATTTGATTTTAGTGAGATTATTTCTTTCCTTGATTAATTGATCTTGCTCTCACAATTTCACATCTTCTTCTTTCCTATTTACATCGGATTCTCTTTCCTTATTTTTCCATAATGGGCTGATGGTTTCAAGCTTGATTTCGACCCATTAGATGATGGAATTTGATTTTGATCTCTTCAACAAAGTTGTTCATCTTGAACTTAGCTTTCCAATGCATTTTGATTCGCATTATTCCGACATCGTATGAGTGAGATATTGTTGTCTTAAGACAGACCTGCAATCATACATACGATTTTTGGTAGTCTTTTACATGTATACATATTAAATAATTAAAATATATATTAAATACCCAATTTAGCACCAAGAATAATATAAGACCGATAATATATCAAAAGTTACTAAAGTTATACCGTTTAGCTCAAATAATACAAAGACGACATAGAAAATATAATATTAAGGGGTAAAAATACGCATAAATATCGACTTATCAGTGTGAGTGCTGAATATAGGAAGACGGTAACTGGAGTAGATCATTATTCAATTGATTATGCCAATATCACAAATAATATGTGGATAGCATTTGAGCGTGTGTGACGTGTTTCCCTTTGCTTCTTCTAGATCAACGAACATGAACTGTGTGAGACGATCAACTAAGACATGCTCCACCTGAATAAAATGGAATTAGCGGTCAAATAAGACAAGATCAACTGGGTGAGACGATCAAGGGACATGAAAGGTATATGAATACAGAGTATGTTGTTGAGAGTATTGTGTTTTGTTTTTATGGAATTCAACAAGATTAAAAAGTGGATGACGTGAAAAAAGTACAAATATGCAGTTAGGGCCACCATTTTACTGTCCATATACTAGTAGTAATACAGTAGCTAGCTTCTATTCACCAAATTATTCACCAATGTTCTAATTGTTTTGGTTTTGTCTTCTCCCTAGAATCTTTTCAACTACCTCTTTGACTTGCTCTCATAAAAATACTCATAGTTTAGTAACTTGCGATTAAGAATTGATAATTCTAAACTCCAAATTAGATTTCGTCTTTTGTCCTTAAAATTTGGGATATTTTTGATTTGACATCATGTTTTTTTTTTAACAGTCAAGTATAATAATAAATGTCAAAAATGAACTCAGAAAGCATTGGTAAAAAAGAAGATAATCCTCAAACATTATCAACCACCCAAATTCTCTCCCTCCACATTGTCCTATCTAATGTTAGTCTCTTATAAAAACTGCTTCATTTAAAACATCTATGAATTAGTGGTATAGCCATGTATCTCTTAAATGTGCTTTTACATACAGCATAGGGTGTGAGCGTCTGACAATAGTATGCAAAATAAATAGGGAATGGGCAACGGCAGTATCAGAAGAAGAAAACTTACCAAGTCAGAAACATACTGAAAGCTCCTTGTTTGCTTTCCATCACCATAAACAGTCATTGGCTCCTTTCTTAAAGCCTGCAATATATATTTATATGAAAAAAATGCAGTTGACTAAAGCTTGGAAAAGGGTCAATTTAGTTTTGACCACCAATAATGGAGAACAGTTTGAGTAGAGTCTTACAGTAATAAATTGTAACAAAATGGGCACGAATAATCTGCCTCGACATCGTAATCTTCATCTTGTCCATCATAATGTACATAATCATTTGATCAGGAATCACATGGAAATTGAATAAAAACAAATATGGACAATGCCTGATATTATGATATAATAACATAATATAACATAATCTGGGGGGATCTTTCAATTGCTCAAAACGTCACTGAAATGTCTATAATTCGCTCCAACGCAATAATTAAGCAGCAAAACACACATGGCCTTAATCCTAATAGAGTTCGGAGAAGAACTAGCTCTAATCCCTCTAGAATCAGGGCCGTCAAATGATGTTCGGTGGCCCTGTGCCAAATATTATTTGGAGGCCCCTTACCTAGCTTACACGGTTCCCCGTAATTTTAGATTATTTTGATAAATAATATGTACTCATGCCGATCTCCAAAATTTCAATTACGAGTAACTTTCAAATTTTTAAATACAATAGAGTGTCATGATTAACAAATAGTTTGTTGTAATAGTACTAATTATAATAGTAAGATAGTTATCCAAATTTAAGATTTACGAGTAACGATATCCATAGATAGAGCATTATAAGCTATCATCAATAAATTAGTTTCTATACGTGTAGGTCTCATATTTCTATAATCTCATACAGAGTCATCTATAACACCTATTATAAAATTATAATTAGAATAGTGCAATAAAGTTTTAAAATCATCCATATTTCTATAATCTCGTAAAATTAGAATAATCCATATTTTTAAAATTTTAACAAAGCGGAAAACATAATAAATTTTTTAAAAAAACTAAAATATGGAATAACAAAAATAACATTAATGAATAGAAAATATAAACTTAGAAAAGGAGGTGAATAAAAATAAAAGGCATCAGCATACCAAAAGAACAAAAGAACAAAAAAAAAGAAACAAAAAATGCAAACAAGGAGATTCGAACCACTGTCCTGAGGTGCCAATGGAAACCTTTAGTTTCAGCTTATCACCACCACGCTGCAATCACTTTTCATTCTGTTTTTGAGACCATATATATCATATATCTGACTTCAACCTGATGAGGCCCCTTTCCAACTTGGGCCCCGGTGCCAAGAACCGACTCATCATGCTATTTGACGGGCCTGTCTAGAATACATATAATATAATCATCATGCTCAAAGTTTCTGCTCGAATTCCAAAGAAATGTGTCATTGAATACAAATTCTCATCTAATACGAAATTATTCATACTAGAGAAGACAATGTTAAAACAAAAGTGCTATGATTCGAAATAAACTGGTCACGATAACAACATCAAACTAAAGAAACAAATGAACATTCATAAGGACGAATCCATCAAATTAAGGAATTTGCAAGGGCGAATCATCAATTTAGATTACAGATGGGAAAAACTAAAACACACGACAAATAAAAAAAATATTCACAGTAGCGAAACAAATGGTTCTCATTGCTCTCTGATTTTACGACGGTTGTTAAGAGCAAATCAATGAAATTAAATATGGAGAAACAAAAGAACATTCATAAGAACGAATTGTTCAAATTATGACTGTTGTAAGCGCAAATCAATCTAAATTAAACACGGAAACAAACTAAGAACAGTAGACAAATCAAAACACAAAAACATTCACACTAGCAAAATAAATCCTAAGATGATAGACCTAATTCTCGTTGCTCTCTGATTTTAAGTCTCGTTGCTCTTTGATTTTAAGACGATTTAGAAAATGGGAGAGCAAGTTCAACTGCAGACCGGAAGCTGACAATGACATGCCGCGATTCTGGGTCTACAAGCACGAAACCCTAGCGAAATCAATTCAATTGAAGTATGAAGGAGAATCATCACGTCAACACACAAATCAACAAAAATCACATAACAAACACGAATTGAATCTAAACAAAAGCACGAAATCCTAGCAAAATTGATGGTAAGGATTTGTCGTGGATCCCACCGATCAAGTAAAACCAACTAAACCTAACTAGGTAGATAAGGTAAGTTGGCTCGAATCCATGGGGACGGAAAGAGGTGTCTAGACTAAGGTCTACCGAAGGACTAGACTAAGTCAACTAAGCTAAACAAACTAGAACGATAAAATGGGAGAAAACTATGACTAGGAATGAACTATGTCCCGACCGGGATGGGGTGGTCCCGACAGGGAAGTTCATGATCTCGGCCGAGATCATCCTCTAGTAAGTCTGTCTTGTTCTTGCTTCTCGTCCCGGTCGTGATGGAAGTGTTCCCGACTGGGATGGGTCATATAGGCTTCAAATATGATCTCATAGGACCCTACTTGCTCTTCCTAGGCTTCTTATCGAGTCTCGGTGCTCGGGAATGGGCTTCAAGGGACTCGGGATCGAGTCTAAGCCACCGAGTCATCGTCGCTTCTCTTCGTTGGCTCCAAATGCGTCGGAAACGAGTCGGAATCCTTCCATTTCTCCAAGATAGGCCTTAGGAACCTAAAACAAGCTAGAAGAAGCGTAAGCAGCCTTGAAACCGCTCCAAAGAGCAATTCCACAAGAGAAACCGGGACCAAACACAAGGAATAAGCACTACATAACACACTTATCAAAAATAGATATGGTGTAATCCCCTAGAAATTCTAACGCAATACAGTGGCAGAAATAGTGTAGATTTGGGATTAAAACACACTGATGTTCTATATTTTAAATAAAGAACGGTCAGTCAATACAGAGGTCACTTTTTACAAAAGGGCTAAAATAAAAATTCTCCAAACAGGGTTACAAAAATCCATAAATAAACATGAATGAAGAAAGAGTAGGATCCACGCTACTCGCTAGCTCACACCCAAAACCCAGCAGCAAATACCTGTCATGTTATAAACATAACAGGCACGTCAGTGGGGAGTAACTCGGACGTTTTCCCAGCCATGTTATACCATATGGAAAAATAATAGTATTACTATATCAAAGTAATTAAAATGGAAAACATTAAATGATATAATAAAAATAAGCTTTCGGAGAAAACTCAAAATATTGGAACAATAAAAATCAGAGCAAGTTTTCAGAAGAAAACTTCAAATATTTGCCAACCTGCAAACCAAAATGTATCGATAATAATAAAAATATTCAAAATGGCGTTATGGATAGGATTAGTGTAGACGGCTAGACTTTCACTAGGAGAATACTAAAACTAGCTTCGAGAACTTAGTTCAAACAAATCAAACTTTGGTCTCTAACTATGCTACTCAACCATAATAGAGCGGCAACTTATAAATTTGTGGCCCTAGTTTAAGACAATGCACACCTCTCCTGGGATTACCTGTCATCCAGTTCAACTTATGACGGCGACTTACTGCGAGGCCTAAGCTTAAGGTTAAATTGTACACAACTCCCGGGATACCTGTCACCCGGTTCAACAACCAATGTACCGATTCCTGATACACTAGCCTTATAGATGATGGTAAAACCGTAAATCCCAGATTATATTACTCTAACCCCACACTTGTCTTTATTCCATAAGTCCAAAATAAGTCATTATCGATAATCAAAAATAAATATAATCATCGTAAATAATATGATGAAAGGAATAAACATTTTGTATTGGTAGGAAAGTTTCTATAAATAGAAACTTATTAATTTTAGAAACTTACTAAAAATAGGAAGTTTTATAGAAAATAAGTAAGTTTTCAAAATAAGTTAAATGTATTAAAATAGCATTTCTAACGAAATTAACATTTTATTATTA
This sequence comes from Agrostemma githago, assembly GCA_958450325.1. Taxonomy (NCBI): domain Eukaryota; kingdom Viridiplantae; phylum Streptophyta; class Magnoliopsida; order Caryophyllales; family Caryophyllaceae; genus Agrostemma; species Agrostemma githago. The sequence goes on along the minus strand of OY288250.1, from coordinate 28,285,105 downwards.
TCGTCGTTATCGTAACTTTAATATATTTCTAAATTCGTTACTAAAATATAAATCAAATATAATAAGTCAAAGTATAGTATTTTATAAATAATTAGGAAATCGAGCTAAAACTATAAACTTTAGAAAAGAGATGTTTTAAGGAAAACGATATCAAAATTAATTGAGTCAACGAGTTTTATAAATGAAATGGATTTTACAAAGGTTTCAAATTATTTTTAGAAAATAGCTTTTATTATTAAATAATACGGATTTTACTAAAAATAGTCAAGTGGAAACAAATAGGAAATTTTTAGTGAAAATAGTGTCGACTAAAAATATATTTAAAACAAATTGACTATTGTCTCATTTATCAATATAAGTCGTAAAACGAAATTAATTTATTGAACAAGTATACAAATCTCGACTATAATATAAAAATATGATTTTGAGTTAAAATTATAAATTAACAAAATATGGCGAAAATATAAAATCGACATTATTTAGTTACTAGTATCACGATAACCAACAAATATTATAACGATCATTAATAATAAAATTACTAACGATTATAAAACGATATCGAAAGTTGTAAAAATATTGATAAGGCATACAATTTAAAAATAAACTTTTAGCAAATAATAAATAGCTAAAATTAGAAAACCGAAGTTACTACATACTACTACTCAAACATACGATATAAAATCGAGTAACATTCTAAAGTTACCTTGAGTCGATAATCAAAACGAACAGTAATGACGAGAACGGAACAACATAACCACATCAGGGACGCTGATTAGAATAGGGCAAGGATAAAGAGAGGAATTAAGAGAATGAATAATGACGATAAGGGATGATAGGCGTGACGGAGGATTACAGTAGCAGTAACAGAACGTAAACAGCGGCAAGGACAACAACAGTTACAAAACGGACAGCAGCAGTAACAAAACGGACAACAACAAGAAAATCGACAAAAGAGAACAAAAACAAGGAAGACGAAGGAAGAGAAGAAGGGCCGCAGATTAGCAACAGTAGTAGGACGACCGAGTAGCAGCAACCACGACACTATGACAACAACAAGCATTACGACATCAACCATGAACTAAACCGACAAGGCAACGACAACACAGAACCGGAAAGAAACGAAGGAACAAAAGCATTAGCATCCGTCCAAAATGGCAAGAAGAAAAGAAGAACTGAAGAAAAGGAAGAAGAAGAAGAAGAAGAAACGGCGCACAACAGGACAGACACGGACAACACAACACAAAGAACGAGAATGAGACAGAAAGACGATAAATCAACACCAACCGAAAACAGAGGAAAATGCACCGAGGGAGACGAACACACACCACGATAAACAATGATGAAATAGGGAGAGAAGAAGTAACGACCCGTTAATAGCACAACGAAACTCAGTAGTGACACGCACCATAAGAAATAATCGACAAGAGCAGATTAAGAAAGAAAGAATTACCTTTCGTCACTTCCGAGCAAGCACGACGACGAGACAACAGCAACACGTGAGCAGAGGCAATCAGGATGAAAAAGAAATATAGGGATGATGTGTAAGTTCTTTATATAAATTTATCATGTTCTTAATTAATAAATGAACATAACGATAAACTCAAAAGCGGAAGCTAAATAATAAGATCTAGAATTAACCTCCAGCCATTGCTTATCGGATTCCTGAACAGCTTTATCTACTACCCGAAAATACCATCCCGGAATACCGTCAACCGTCTTAACTATATTGTCGGTTCTAAACTCTTTCCTCTCAGATTTAGTGGTGTATAGATGAATAGAGAAGATGAATCTAGTGACCCTGAATGGTGTTGTATTTATACTAATCTTTCCATCAAAGATAAAGTTTCTGTATAGTGATTAATGGAATATAGGATTGTAGAAGATAAGAGATAGATATCCAATAGAGTTTATGTTGATAACCAAATGGACCACTATTCAGTAACTCTAAACTGATCAAACCACTTAATCAGTTATTAAGTCTATCATAAATTCTAACATTCTCCCACTTGGTCCATTTAAACGAGAAACCGCATATACGGATCATAGCGATTAATCCTCTTATTTAAAACGAGAATTAACCTTCCATGTATCACAATATACTCGGTCTTTCACCACTCACAACTTAATGAATAAACCATATGTTTACTCTAGGTCAAAACAAATTGATATTTCTCAATAAATAAAGTTAACAAAATACGTACGTGTATAAATTAAAATGAGATAATATCCAACTCAATGAAAGGTTCAAAACAACATAATAAATGTATCACATTTCGGGACCAAGTCTCATACTTACTACATGACCCTTGAAATTCTTAATTTGCATGCCTTTAGTCAAGGGATCGACAATCATAAAATCAATGCTAATGTGGTCAACAATCACTTTCTTCTCTTGAACACGTTCTCTAAGGGCTAAATACTTAATGTCGATGTGGTTACTTGCACCTCCACTTTTATTATTCTTAGCCATAGAGACAACACCTGTATTATCGCAATACATTTGTATTGGACGACTAATAGAGTCAACAACTCTAAGACCGGATATGAAACCTTTCAGCCATACACCATGTGAGGTAGCCTCAAAACAAGAAATGAACTCGACCTCCGAAGAAGAAGTGGCTACCACTGTCTGTTGGTACTCCTCCAAGAAATAGCCCCGTCGGCTAGCATAAACACATATCCTGAGGTGGATTTTCGTGAATCAATGCAGCCACCGAGGTCTGAATCGGAATACCCTACCACTTCGAGACTCTCAGTTCGTCTATACATAAGCATGTAAGTCTTAGTACCCTGAAGGTATCTCAACACTTTCTTTGCATATGTCCAATGATCGATTCCTGGGTTACTCTGATATCTGCCTAATACTCCAACAACATATGCAATGTTGGGTCCGGTACAAACCTGAGCATACATAATGCTACCAACTGCTGAAGCATATGGAATATTTTTCATTTGTTCCCTCTCAATGTCATTCCCAGGACACTGGTCCAAACTGAACCGGTCACCTTTCACAATGGGTGTTACATTTGGTGAATACTTTTTTTTTGGTAAATGGTAAAAAATTGTATAAAAGAATCTAGTATACATGATGTTTGACCCGCAGGTCACACGTTACATAGCAATTCTATCGATCCAATTCATATGTTTAGTAGTGAGATCACTACTATTACAAGTCTGAATTTTATGATTCATCTGAACCTTTCGAGTACTTTGTTGATATAGGCCTCCTGAGACAAGCCTAAAATGTCGCGGGATCTATCTCTATGGATCTTAATGTCAATGACATAAGATGCCTCGCCCATATCTTTCATATCAAAGTTACTTGAAATAAATTGTTTCACCTCATATCATTGGTTGCTAGCAAAATATCATCCACATACAACACAAGGAAACAAATCTTACTCCCACTGACCTTAAGGTATATACACTAATCAATAATGTTTTCTTCGAAACCGAATGAAGAAATAACTTCGTGGAACTTCTTATACCATTGTCGAGAAGCTTATTTCAAACCATATATAGACTTATTTAGCTTACAAACCAAATGCTCACCATCACTAGAGAAGAATCCTTCAGGTTGTTTCATATAAACCTCTTCTTCTAGATCTCCATTGAGAAATGCCGTTTTCACATCTATCTGATGTAGCAAGTACAAGCCATGCAAGGTTATGCATGTGTTCGTTGTGGTGCCGCGGACCACCAAGCTCAAGATTGTCTAGGCTCCATAGAACAAGTGAATTCCTTTCATTCCATGCGCCCGCAATATCCATATATGAACTAACCGGGCTATGATGCATCTCTTTTGTCTTATAGGAGTACTAATGTCTTGAACCCGCCTATTAGACCACCCTATGTGCCCCGCACAAGCAGCAACTCCAGAATCAAGGAAATTTTCAGAACCAGCAAAATTTCGGTAATCAAAGGAATTTCCAAAACCAAGGAAATTATCAGCAGCGACCTCACTCGGGTCATCAACAAAATTATGGCAATACTAATCAGAATTTCGGGAATTCTCATCAGAATTTCGGTACTAGTCAGCAGAATTTTGGCCAATCCTCCGCACAAGCCCAAGGTAATTCTTCTTCTTCTACGAGTTCTAATGAAATGGCTGAGCTTCTTAATATGTTGCAGATGATGGCTAAGACCCAAGACTCTATGATAGCTCAAATGCAAAAGAATGATCAAGCCAAGGATAATGCCATCAAGAATTTGGAGAACCAAGTGGGACACCTTGCCGCGTCACAAGCAACGCGTCAACAAGGTAAACTCCCTTCTCAAGGTGATCAACAACATGATACGGCTAATGCGATCACTCTTCGTAGTGGCACACACTATAAGGGTCCGTCGATGCCTAAAGATGATAAACCGGCTGAGAAGGAGGGGGTTTTAGTGGAAGATGTCAATGAGGATGTTATTGTGGAAACTCCAAGTGATGAGCGAGTTCCACCACCCACTACTCCCGTTCCCACTCCGACTAGTCCAAAAAATCAAGTACCATTCCCGGTTGATTGAAGAATCGGAAGGAAACTACCCAATTTGGCAAGTTCATGGAGGTTGTGAAGAATTTGCAGGTTACGGTCCCATTTACCGAGGTCATTATGCAGGTCTCATCTTATACCAAATTTATGAAGGACATCTTGACTCAAAAGAGAAGCATTGGTGAGGTAGAAATCGTCGCTCTTACTGCAGAGTGTAGTGCATTTTTACAGAACAAAGCCGCACCAAAGCTAAAGGACCCCGATAGTTTCTCGATTCCTTGCACTATAGGCACCTTATCGATTGATAAGGCTTTATGTGATTTAGGTGCTAGTGTAAGTGTTATGCCTTACTCCGTTTGTGAAAACATTAATATGGGTCCTCTTAAGTGTACTAGTGTCACTTTGCAGATGGCGGATCGCTCTATAAAACGCCCTTTGGGAGTTTTAGAAGACGTGCCCGTTAGAGTTGGAAATTTTTTTATCCCAGTTGATTTTATCGTCCATGACATGGCCGAGGACACCCAAATCCCTCTGGGTAGGCCATTTTTGCACACCGCCGGTGTAGTGATCGATGTCAAGAACGGTAAATTGACTTTGGAAGTGGGTGAAGACACCATTGTTTTCTGCTTGGATAGTACACTTAAGACCCCGTTGTTGACGGATTCTTGTTGAATGATAGATATTATTGATGTTGTAGTTCATGATTCTATGGAGGCGCCCCTTATACGGGATCCCTTAGAAGCTCTGATATTTTTGGAAGCGTGTGCAGGTGATGCTTCCGTTGACTCTGCTGTCATTGATGCTTTGGAAGCTGCTTTGGAAGGAAGGATGCTCACGGAGGAGCAAGGTGTTGATGTAATCAACATCGTCCACACCTTATTTGCAGTAGACATAACCGTTCCGGAGCGTAAGCCACTTCCGTCTCACCTAAAATATGCCTTTTTAGACGATACCGAGAGCTTCCCCGTGATTGTAAGTGCTGATTTAACTGAGCAACAACTTTCTGATTTGTTAGTTGTTTTGAAGAAAAATAGGAAAGCTTTGGGGTATAGCCTTGATGACTTGAAGGGAATCAGTCCCGATTTCTGTATGCATAGAATTAATCTTAAGGAAGGTCATCGTTCTTGTTTCCAGGGTCAACGTAAGTTGAACCCGAATATGCAAGAGGTTGTTAAAAAGGAAGTTATGAAATTGTTGGATGCGGAAATCATTTATGCGGTTCCCGATTCAAAATGAGTGAGCCCGGTACAAGTTGTACCTAAGAAGGGAGGGACTGCTGTGGTCCCGAATGAGAAGAATGAGTTAATCCCTACACAAATTGTGACGGGATGGAGAATGTGCATAGACTATAGAAAGTTGAACACCGTTACACTTAAAGACCATTTCCCATTACCGTTTATTGACCAAATGCTTGAGAGGCTAGCTTATCACAAGTATTTTTGCTATTTAGATGGCTATTCGGTATTTTTCCAAATCCCGATACACCCCGCCGACCAAGAAAAGACCACGTTTACTTGTCCCTATGGCACTTTCGCATATCGCAGGATGCCATTCGGGTTATGTAACGCACCCGCCACCTTTCAAAGATGCATGATGAGCATCTTTTCCGACTACATCGAGTCCATTATGGAAGTGTTTATGGATGACTTTAGTGTGTATGCTATGAGTTTTTCAGCTTGTTTAGCTAACTTGGATACCATTTTAAACCGATGTGTCGAGGTCAGTTTGGTCTTGAATTGGGAAAAGTGCCATCTTATGGTCACTGAGGGTGTAGTTTTGGGTCATGTGATCTCCGAAAAGGGCATTCAGGTGGACAAAGCAAAGGTGCAAGTAATTGAGCAATTGCCCTTGCTGGTTAATGTAAAGGGAGTGAGAAGTTTCCTTGGTCATGCGGGATTTTATCGCCGCTTTATCAAAGACTTTTCAAAAATTGCTAAGCCACTTACACAATTGCTCCTAAAGGATGCCCCTTTCGACTTTACTGATGAGTGTGTGGAAGCTTTTAACAGGATTAAGCAGGCCCTCATTTCTGCTCCGATTATTCAGTCACCGGATTGGAATTTGCCATTCGAGATAATTTGTGACGCGAGTGATTATGCTGTGGGAGCGATTTTGGGCCAAAGGAAGGACAAGGTCTTGCATGCTATATACTATGCTAGTAAAACACTTGATAATGCTCAAGTTAACTATGCAACCACCGAGAAGGAATTGCTAGCTATATTATATGCTTTGGAAAAATTCAGAACCTACTTGGTTGGATTGGAAGTCATTGTTTTCACCAATCATGCGGCTCTTATGTACCTCCTTGCTAAGAAAGAAGCGAAGCCCCGACTACTTCGATGGATCTTACTACTCCAAAAGTTTGATTTATTGATCCGGGATAAGAAGGGAGCGGAAAATGCCGTTGCGGACCATTTATCGAGGCTTAGAGTTGAGGAGGAAGGAGTTGTCATCCCCATAGATGACTCTTTTCCCGATGATTCTCTCATGGCCTTAACTACCGGTGAAAGCGAAGGACCTTGGTATGCGGATTATGATAATTATTTAGTTGGCAAGGTATTACCTTCTAATCTTTCTTATCAGCAAAAGAAAAAAATTCTACATGATGTTCGACAATTTTTCTGGGATGACCCTTATTTAATTAAGGAGTGTGCCGATGGTATTTTCCGTCGATGTGTCCCTCAATAGGAAGTTCGAGGAATTTTAGAGAGTTGTCATTCATCACCATATGGTGACCATCATGGACCAAGCCGAACCACGCCTAAGGTCCTCCAGTCGGGTTTTTATTGGCCAACCTTATTTCGGGAGGCCCAGGCCTTTATCATGTCTTACGAAGCATGTCAAAGGACCGGTAATATTTCTAGGAGGCATGAGATGCCTCAAAATGGGATTCTCGAGGTAGAAAATTTTGATGTCTGGGGTGTATATTATCAAGGCCCGTTCCCGTCATCCAAGGGCAACCGATATATTTTGGTTGCGGTTGATTATGTCTCCAAGTGGGTGGAGGCGGTAACATCTCCTGCTAATGATGCTAGAACGGTGATATCTCAGTTTAAAAAGACTATTTTTCCCCGCTTTGGTGTTCCAAGGGCGATTATTAGTGATGGTGGAAGCCATTTTCATGAGAAGCGACTTGATGCTTTACTTGCTAAGTACGATGTCTCTCACCGTACCGGTCTTGCCTACCACCCTCAAACGAGTGGACAAGTTGAGGTGTCTAATAGGGAAATCAAGTCTATTCTCCAGAAGGTTGTGTCCAAAGCTCGAAAGGATTGGAGCTCTAAGCTAGATGATACATTATGGGCTTATCGTACCGCCTTTAAAACGCCTATTGGTACTTCCCCTTACCGATTGGTTTATGGTAAGTCATGCCATTTACCCGTCGAGCTTGAGTACAAGGCTTGGTGGGCGATCAAGGAGCTTAACTTGGATCCGCATTTGAGTGGGGAGAAGAGACTCATGCAATTGAATGAGTAAGAAGAATTCTGTCTTGGTGCCTATGATAGTGCTCGGGTTTATAAGAAGCGCACCAAGCGGGGCATGACAAGCATATCCTTCACCGTGAGTTCAAAGTGGGGGATAAGGTATTATTGTTCAATTCTAGACTCCGTTTTTTTCCCGGAAAATTGAAATCTCGTTGGTCCGGACCTTTTTCCGTCACCCATGTTGGTAGGTTTGGCTCGATTGAAGTCGAGAGTGATTCGGGTGAACGTTTCAATGTGAATGGACAACATTTGAAATTATATCATGAAGGTGCTCAAGTTGGAGCGATTGAAGTTATACAACTTCATCCCGTTCCCTCATCCCACTAAATCTTGAAATTCATCCAAGTCGTGCGGGACTCTAAACCAGCGCTACTGGGAGGCAGCCCGGGTATGTAAATAATTTCCCTCATTCTTGTTTTATTTTTATTATTTCTTTAGTTATATGACTGAGGATGAGAGGAGGAACTAATGTTTTTGTAGATGCGCAGAATCATCGGAAATAACTCGAATTGAAGATTTTAGGAAAAAAAGGAGAAGGAAAAAATTCATCGTACTTGTGATAATATAGCAGGTCACCTCAGCCTAGGCCTAGGGGGCCTATCGATTCTAGGGGCCGAGGTACGAGACGAATTTGAGTTCGACAAGAGTGAATTGTGCGCCTCGGCCTGTGCCAAGGCCCCCTATTAACTTCAGGGCCCGAGACACAAAGAAAAAGAGCCAAAATTGGAGCAAAATCTCAAAAAAAACAAAGGGATTTGTGCAGTCCGGCCGGTGGGCAGGCCGCCAGTCCAGACCGACAGGCTATGAGACACGTTATATATATTAAAAATTTTGAAAGTTCGTCAGGCCGGTAGGCAGGTCGCCGGTCCATACCGGCTGGGTCGCCCAACACCCCCCAAACCTTGTTTCCATCGTCATTCTTTCATTCATTCGCCTCCCTTGTCTTTCTCTTACCTCCATTCAAATTTCCCAGCTTCATTCACCTTCCCCTTCTTCACTCTCTCTCCTCAATTATCCCCATATTTTCCCCAAATACTGCTACTTTCAGCTGATTTGTGATGGCTCCTCGGAACAAGCGCACCAGAAAGGACCATGCTCAACCCGACATTCCTCCTTATCCAGTTTTTCCGGGCGTAATTTTTAACACACTTGGCCAAAAGGTACGATTTCAAAACTTGAGAAAGTGATAAGTGTGGTTTGTAGTGCTTATTCCTTGTGTTTGGTCCCGGTTTCTCTTGTGGAATCGTTCTTTGGAGCGGTTTTCGAGGCTACTTACGCTTCTTCTAGCTTGTTTTAGGTTCCTAAGACCATTATTGGAGAGATGGAACGATTCCTACTCGTTTCCGATTCATTTGGAGCCAACGAAGAGAAGCGATGATCACTCGGTGGCTTAGACTCAATCCCGAGCCCTTGTGACTCATTCCCGAGCCATTTGGTACCATTCCCGAGCACCGAGAATCGATGAGAAGGCTAGGGAGAGGAAGGAGGGACCTATGGTATCATATTTGAAGCCTACAAGACCCATCCCGGTCGGGAAGGACCTCATCTCGACCGGGATGAAGAAGCAAAGGAGGACGAGCTATTGGAGCTCCATCCCGGCCGGGACCAGGTCCATCCCGACCGGGACCACCTCATCCCGACCATGACCACCTCATCCCAACCGGGACCACCTCATCCCGACCGGGACCACCTCCCTCCCGGTTGGGATGGGCCCAGTTCAGGGCTGTTTCGCTTTTCCGCCTTCCTTATTCATTGTAACCCTATATATACCCCCCCCCCCCTCTTGTAACCATTCATTATGCTTTTCATTACCCACTAAACCCTAGACTACTTTAGGTTAGATTAGCTTAGATTAGTGTAGATTAGTCCTTAGTTACTCCTTAATCATAGTTTAATCCTTGTATTAAGGGAATTCTTGAAGATCTCTACCAAGATTGACAACCTTGGTTGATGTATTTGGGTTTTCTTATTATTAAAAGTTTTAATCTTTCATCCTTTCTAGTTTGGTATAATTTCTCCTCTCCTTTCCTTTAATCTTTGTTTTATCATTCAATTTTTCATCTTTATCTTTAATCATTGTTCATCTTTGTTGTTCTCCTTCATGAATGTGATTGTTCTTGTGTTGGATTCTCATGTTTGTGTTGGTTTTCCATTAGACATGTGTGAGTAGTTATCCCCTAGGGTTAGTAGAGGGATTGGGTGTGATTAGGGATGATTAGGGTGAGATTGGTGGTATTAGATGTTGTTTTTGTTGTTTCTCATTTGCCTTGCACTCTACATGTTTGATGAATTGCTTGTGAGACTTGAGATGATCAATCCTTGTTTTTCTTGCCTCTTCTCTTGTATGTGTTTGTTTGGTTGGTTGGTTTGGTTCCCTCATTAGTAGCGAGACCGTGGTGAGGATGACCCCTAGGCCGTTTAAGTAGCGAGAGCTCGATCGTGACCTAGGCTACGAAGGCTTGCTAGTAACCCCGTTTCCCTCTTTTGGTCTCCTTTGCATCCATGAACCCGACCTAGCCCTAGTATCTTTCTTGTTGATCTTTTAGCTTTAGTTGTCATACTTAGCTTAGTCATAGTCATAGTTTTTTCCCCTTCTTTGTTCTAGTTGTTTAGCTTAGTTGACCTAGTCTTGTATTTGGGTAGACCTTAGTCTAGACACCTCTTACCGTCCCCGTGGATATCGACCCGACTTGCCCTAGCTACTAGTTAGGTTTTGTTGGTTTTACTTGTTGGTAGGATTGACGACAAATCCCTCCCATCAATTTGGCGTCGTTGTCGGGGACGGTGCTTGTTTAGACTTTGTTTGCCTAATTACTTGACTTTGTCTTTTGTTTTTGTGTTTTTCTTTTTGTTCCTTTGCTTCTTGTGTGTGTGTGAAGTTTATTTCCTTCTTGTCTAGTGCCCAAAAAGCACTAGACTTCTCACGTTTGCTCCTAGTCTACAGTTTGTGCCTAGAGGTGGTGACCATCCTCTTCTTTACAACTTAGAGCCGCTTCAACGGACGGTTGCTAGATTGAGAGGTCCTCAACCGGGTACGAGCCACGATTTTCGAGCATAACTTGAGGATTGATCTAAACTCCCCACCCATAGAAGCCACCATGAGCTAATCCTCTCCCTCTATGAATCAAGAATGTGATATGATGTCCTCCTACTACTACCAAGCTTCATCGGGTAATCAAGAAACCCGTGGGCATGAGCTTCAAGGATATGGAAACGGCTTCCATCAAGTGAGTGCTTATCAACCTTGTGATCGTGGTGGTTATTACTCAAATTACCATCGTGAACCCACCATGCCTCATCATATTTCTCCATATGGAAGCCAATTTCCCCAAAACCCACCATATTACCAATCACCTCAACGTCACTACCAACAATATGATGCCCCACCCCTTGGGCATCATCAAGGTTTACAAGTAGCACTCCAAAACCCTAATGACCACCAAATGTCCAACTTGGAGTTAAATCAATCGATTCTTCAAATGCAAAAGAGCCAAAAAGAAATGGCCATCCAATTGCAAAAGGACTATGAAATCTTGGCCCAAATCTGAAGGGAAAGAGAGGAATGTAAAGCCAGATTGAATGCTATAGCGGCTCAAACCCTAATGTTTTTAACTCGAACTTCACAACTTGATGAAGGATGTTCATTTGGGGAAGGGGAACAACACAATGATGAAGCCGCTAATGAATTCCCTTTGAGAAGCGAGACTTGCTATGAAGAACCTCGATTGTCTACCCAAGATGAGGTGAATGAGGAGATAATCCTTGATGAAGGTGTTTTTGGTGAAGAATTGGGTGAGGATAGTGGGAATTTAAAGAGTTTCAATGATGAAAACACAGATATAATAGAGGAAATTCAAGTGTCTACCCCCTCTATACTTGTTGAACCTTCAATCCCCTCCGCTTGCCCTCCTCTTGAGCTTCATGCCGCTTCTTATGAGCCTATTGTTGAGGATATAGAACTTTGGGATGAGTTGAGTGAGGTGATAGGTGTTGTGAAGTCATGGGATATGAATGATGAAATCAAGTCGCCCATATGTGAAAATCCATATAAATATTGTGAACCCCTTGTGTGTAATTTGGATCTTGGTTTAGAGGAGGTTGAAACCGCTTGTATGAGTTTTAAATCTCTTCTTATTGATGATGTGGGGAAGAACGATGTTTTAGGATTGGGAGATATTGGGCCGGAACTTGTTGATGACTTGGGTTTTCTTGATGAAAAGAAGAGGGTTAAACTCCCTTTTGACCCTTGTGTTAGAAATTCGAGCTTTGGTTGTGCTAGGAGACGGTGCTTAGGGAGGAAGAGGTCGGTAAAGCTTGTAGGATGGATAGACCCCGGAGACAACATGAAATATGACGTTGGGTCTTTGGATGACTACTTCTCGCTTCCGGCCTGGAGGCTTTGGAGGATAGCTTGGCTCGGGTACTCAATGAGCCCTCATTATGATGTGGCTCGAGCATTTGACTTGCTCCTCCGAGCCCTTGATGGCTGTGGATAAGAAGGAGGAGTCCACCATTCCCGGTTTGACGGAGTTCCTCAAGAACCATCATGGTGTATATTCCTCTTTCCCCCTTCTTTTGAGTTTTTGTGTTTGTATTTGTGTGTTTGTTTGTTTGGTCTCTAGGTTTGTTTTGTTTTGTGGAATTCTTGTAATTTGGTATTTTGATGAGCGATGTGAGGGGGGGATATTTGATGGATGTCTTTGAGTTTATTTGATAGGTTGATAGTAAAGATGAAGTTTTGAGAGGAGTTGTTGATGATAGAAGTTTGGAGTTTGGTGGAGGAAGTCGGTTTTTGAGCTTTTCGTAAGCTTTTGGGGACGGAATTTTGGATCCCGAGGTTGTATGTGTCTTGTGGGTGGAGCTAGTATTGAAAGAAGGCTCCAAGGCTCGGGAAATGTGCCATCCCGATCGAGATGGGTGTCATCACGACCGGGATGAAGTGAGCATGGAAACAGGAGCTACTGATGGTCCTTCCCGACCGAGATGAGAACCATCCCGACCGAGATGAGCTCTTCCCGACCGGGATCACTGTCTTCCCGACCGGGATGGGCCCCTGCTTCCTCCTTTGCCTTGGTTTCGTCATTTAAACGCCACCCCACCACTTTATACCGCCTCCCAACCTCCCTACTCACCCTTGCCACTATCATTTCACCCTTACACCTCATTTATACACCTTCATCTCATCTCCTCTTCACTACACACCGAGTTTACCCTCAAATCCTAACCTCATTACACCTTTACAAGTCCGATACTCGTACTTGGAGCTGCATCTAGGAAGACGAGGAATATCTATGATGAAGACAAGCAAAGTTCTGATAATGACCATTGAGACGATGGAGATTATTGAGTTGCTAACCTTTGGTAAGGCGACTCTCACTTCTTTTCCGTCTTTTATTTGCTTAGTCTTCCCTTATTGCCCTTCCTTTTACCTTTTAATATCGCGGTGGCCCTCGGGGCCGTGGTAGTCATTGCTCCCGATTCTCGATGACGTGACTACATCGAGAGTCATTTCAAAATCCAAATTTACAAGTCTTTTCACTTTTTCTTTAATTTTACTTTCTTTTGGTAGAATTAAGTCGGATTTGGGCGGAATCCGGGCTAGGTGACTTGATTACACCTAGTCCTCCCCTCCCATTTCCTTTTATTTTCTTCTTTTTATTTCTTCCCCCGTCCATATCTTTTCTCGTGTCGGCCCTTGGTGACTTGATTACACCCCGGCCGGACACATTCTACCCTTTCTTCGGTTTTCTTTTCAATTTTTAGCTTTATTTTCGTAGTTTCCCTTCTTTTTAGTGTCTCCACACACTACCGATCGAGCATGAGGACATTGCTCGGTTTAAGTGTGGGGGAGCGATATCCTAGTCTAGCTTAGCTTTATTTTCGTAGTTTTTTCGAAAAATCTTAAAAAAACCCTAAAAATTTGAATTTTTTTATAAAAATCAAAAGATTTTCTTTTGTGTCTTTTCCTTTTTGTGTCGTTGTGTTGTATTTTTGTTGTATTGTGTGTTTTGCCTCCCCATTTCCTTGTAGGTTCCTTGATCGCCGTAATTTTCGGAAAGCTCAAGACATCTGGTAACGTCATTCTATCCCTTTTCCTCTTTGCCTCTTTGAAGGAGATTTTGTGATGATGTGTGCTCGAGTGGAGCTTGTTGAAGGTTGTGGTTGTCGTGGCGGCTTGTTTGGAAGTTTCGGGGTGGTGTTTGTTTTCTTTGTGTGTTTGCTTTCCTTTCTTTCGTTTTATTTTGTTTTGTTGTCTTTGTCTTATTTTCTTTCGTTTTTGTCGCGTCTTTGTTTTGTGGTGTGTAGTTTGTGTCTAGTGTAGAAAAGGTTTTCAAAAACCCGGTTTTGAAGCTAGTGCGCAAGTGTTTACTTTCCCTTTCTAGTGGTATGAATCGAGTCTTGGACTTTAGTCTAGTAGAATGACTTTAAATCAATAGTTTCGTTGGTCCTTTACCTTGAGTCCACCTAGTCTACTACGGATTTACTACGGGATTTACATTTTGACCATTTTGACCACCCACGGTGTGAAAAGACCTTGATTGCCGAGTCCCGTCCCTTAGGTGACCGTGTTCGAAGTCGCTTTGATTAGCCCAAGTTTCCCCCTGTTTGTGGGTTTGAAGGGAAGGCGTCGTCCCGACTTACCCGTTTCCCTACCTTCTACACATTTTCCACAAATAAGTTGCAAATTGTTGAAGTTCTTACTTGGTTGCAAGAAATGCCTACAAAACAAAAGTTATCCAAAAGGCAAGCCAAGGAAAGAAGGAAAGAAAGAAAAAGAAGAAAAAGAAATAAAAAGAAAAGAAAGAAGAAAAAGAAAAGGCATTACAACAAGTCAAAAACAAAATTAAAAAAAAAAAAAAAAAAAAAAAAAAAAAAAAAAGTGGCATAGCAAATCAAAAGCCAAATGCAAAAGAGAAAAATGCCAAAAGAAAATCATCTCACAAAAAGATTCTCACCCACTCAAAAATAAGCCTTTTTCCGATCGTTACCGTGAAGAGCCTACCAAAGGACCGAGTCCCTAGGAAGGATGATAGCGGTAATGATCGGTCTTTCCCCATTTTGCAACTTTATCCACCTTTTTACTTGGACTAGTTGGGCGATTTTTGAGCATGGGACGACCCTCTTGGCTCATCGCTAAAGGGGGCGGGATTTCACTTACCTACAGTGTCGACTAACTCCGTGGTTCATCCTTTTTCCATCCCGCCTATCGTCCCGTAGTACGTTCTTAGAAGGATAGGAGGACCTAGGTAAGTTATCAACGTTTTTATTGCTTTGTTGTCATACTATTAGGGTTTTGTCCATTTCGATTTGTGTTATTAGCTTGGGAACGGTGTCACTTGTCTTGAGTCCTTAACCGGTGTTTCTTCACCGCTTTGTTGAGGGAAGTGGTATTTGTTTCTTTTTGGGTGCAACCGATTGTTTGTTTGCATCTTTGTGTGTTTGTGTGTTTTCGTGTCCGGTTGTACCCACAGTTTTGTCGCAAGACCTCACTTGCCTTGCGGAGAACACTTTTCCTCTAAGTGTTCTCGCGTGAGTTGAAAGGGCGTAGGGTGTGCTAATACCCGCTCGGCTAGTATATTAGTTTTTATTAGTTTAGTAGTTAGTTCGTGCTTACTAGAGGGCGAGTAAGGGTTAAGTGTGGGGGAGTTGATAAGTGTGGTTTGTAGTGCTTATTCCTTGTGTTTGGTCCTGGTTTCTCTTGTGGAATCGCTCTTTGGAGCGGTTTTCGAGGCTACTTACGCTTCTTCTAGCTTGTTTTAGGTTCCTAAGACCATTATTGGAGAGATGGAACGATTCCTACTCATTTCCGATTCATTTGGAGCCAACAAAGAGAAGCGACGATCACTCGGTGGCTTAGACTCGATCCCGAGCCCTTGTGACTCATTCCCGAGCCATTTGGACCCATTCCCGAGCACCGAGAATCGATGAGAAGCCTAGGGAGATCAAGGAGGGACCTATGGTATCATATTTGAAGCCTACAAGACCCATCCCGGTCGAGAAGGACCCCATCTCGACCGGGATGAAGAAGCAAAGGAAGACGAGCTATTGGAGCTCCATCCCGGCCGGGACCAGGTCCATCCCGACCGGGACCACCTCATCCCGACCGGGACCACCTCCCTCTCGGTCGGGATGGGCCCAGTTCAGGGCTGTTTCGCTTTTCCGCCTTCCTTATTCATTGTAACCCTATATATACCCCCCCTCTTGTAACCATTCATTATGCTTTTCATTACCCACTAAACCCTAGACTACTTTAGGTTAGATTAGCTTAGATTAGTGTAGATTAGTCCTTAATTACTCCTTAATCTTAGTTTAATCCTTGTATTAAAGGGAATTCTTGAAGATCTCTACCAAGATTGACAACCTTGGTTGATGTATTTGGGTTTTCTTATTATTACAAGTTTCAATCTTTCATCCTTGCTAGTTTGGTATAATTTCTCCTCTCCTTTCCTTTAATCTTTGTTTTATCATTCAAGTTTTCATCTTTATCTTTAATCGTTGTTCATCTTTGTTGTTCTCCTTCATGAATGTGATTGTTCTTGTGTTGGATTCTCATGTTTGTGTTGGTTTTCCATTAGACATGTGTGAGTAGTTATCCCCTAGGGTTAGTGGGGGGATTGGGTGTGATTAGGGATGATTAGGGTGAGATTGGTGGTATTAGATGTTGTTTTTGTTGTTTCCCATTTGTGTAACACCCATGATTTTATAAATTAAATTAAAATGAAATTATGTTCGTATTCTTATTTTGCGATTTAACTCGTAAATTCTTAAAACTATATTAAAGCGAATTTATCGTTTAATCGTTTCAAACTTCTAAAATTCCATTTGTCTCGGAAACTCTTGTTATATTTAAAACATATTTTTATTTCGGTTTCGATTTATTTTATACATTTAATTCAATTCTTATCGAAAATCTATTTCGACGATTTAAATTCTAAACTCTTTCATTATTTTATATTTAAGCTCGAAGTTCATTTTTTAAAATTTCGTCAAAACATTTATTACCTTTCTTCGAGAAATCAATTTAATTCACTTTATCGAAAATTTATTATTTATCGGGAGATACTATTTCATCGTCTAATTATTTATTTCTAAAAATTTCGTTTCCGTCTCGAATATTTTATTTACTCATTTTATTTAACGGTCCGATTAATTTTTTTTTTTTTACTCGATCTTTATTTCGTTTCGTGGTCAGTCAACTTATCGTTACGAAATTCGTCCCGTACCCGATTCATTTAATTAATCCGTATACGATGTATACTTGTTGTCTCGGAGTCGGTACACTTTGTTTGGTGAGTTGCATTCAACCCCACCCAATTTACTTTTCCCTTGTTTCCTTTTCCCATTTATTTCTGTTTTTATCTTATTCATTCCCCTTGCCTTCCTCCACCGTTTCAGCACTCTTTTCCTTTATTTCAATGCACCTCCTCCATTTTCCTATTCTTTCCCCATCATCCGCCTTCATTCACCCTCACACAATTCCCCTTCTGCGTTTTGTCACTACTACTGCAATTCGCTGCTGCTGCTGTTTCGGTTGTGGCCATGTCGAGGTAGTCTCCTCCTTCATCTTCTCTTCTCTTTTTCTTCTTTTCCCCTTCTTCGTCCTGTTTGCTGCTGCTGCGTGTCTCACTTCTTCATCTTATTCTTCCTATTCCTATGCTGCTACCTTCGTTTTCTGCTGGTATTTTCATATGTTGTTGCTGCCGCTGTTCGGTTACTGTTTCCGTTGTACAGGTGTCGCTGCTGCTGCGTTAGTCTGTTGCTGCTGTTCCGTCTTATTGCGTATTCTCCTCCTTCCTCTTCATCTTCACCCTCACTGCTCTATTTTCTTCCCCTGTCTCGTGTTTCGACTCCGGCCAAGCAGTTGTCTTCGTTATTTTTCGTCGTCGAAACTCAGTGAGCCATCTATTCTTTCTTTCCTTCTTCCCCTTCTGATTTTTCATTCATCTGAAATGCTTCTGGTCGATTCTACTGGTAATCGTTTGGTGCTCTTTTCTCTTCCTTCTTCTTCCCCGTTTTTCTTCCTCAATTGTCGATCTTTGCTGATGTTTTTTGTACCTGCTGCTGCAATATTCGTGTTGTTACTGCTGTTTTTCATCATCCTCGATGCTTTTGTATTTCTGCTGTTGTTTCGCCCCATCCTCATTGATGTACGTTCCTTCATTTTCCCTTGTTTTCTTCCCCTCATGTCTTCGTACTGCTGCTACTGTTTTCGTTTCCCCTGATTCCTTGCCGCTGCGGTCTGCTGTTGATATTATTATTCTGTTTTCATTCACGCCTCTCTGTTTCGTCGTCTTGATTTCTTTCGTTTGCTGCTGTTTGTTTTGTTACCGCTGCTGCTACTACATCTCCTTTTGTCGCGGTGTTACGTGTTTCGGTTTTATGTCGCTACGGTTCCTCTTGTTTACTGCTGCTTCTTGTTTCTCTCCCTCTTTTTATCGTGTCTCGTTTTGGTATCTTATCCTACTTGGTCGATAATGACTCCCTCTTCCTCTGGTCGGTTTTTCCTTGCATCGTCCTCCATGTTTCTTCCGTCCTTTTTCCAATCTTGTTTAATTCCAACTCTCCTACATTTGTCTTTGTGCATTCTCGTTCTCGTTGGTGCGTCGGAGTTCAGTGAAGAACAAGTTTCCGAGACAATTTTTGGACTATTGAAGTTTGTGAGCTTGGACTAATCAAGGTTGTGTACGTGATCGTTCCGGATGCCGACCGAAGGTAACTTTAGGACGTTACTCGATTTTATATCGTATGTTTGAGTAGTAGTATGTAGTAAATATTTTTAACTTCGGTTTTCTAATTTTTTTTAGCTATTTATTATTTGCTAAAAATATTAATTTGAAATCGTAAGCCTTATAAATATTTTTACAAGTTTTCGATATCGTTTTATAAAATGTTAGTAATTTAATTACTTACGATCGTTATAATATTTTGTTGGTTATCGTGACACTAGTAACTAAATAATGTCGATTTTATATTTTCGTCATATTTCGTTAATTAATAATTTTAACTCAAAATCGTATATTTACATTATAATTGAGATTTGTATGCTTGTTTAATAAATTAATTTTCGTTTTACAATTTATACTAATAAATGAGAAAATAGTCGATTTTTGTTTTAATTATATTTTTAGTCGAGACTATTTTCACTAATACTTTCTTATTTGTTTACAATTGACTATTTTTAGTAAAATCCGTATTATTTATTAATAAAAACGATCTGTTAAAAATAATTTGAATTCTTCGTAAATTTCATTTCATTTATAATGTTCGTCGACTCAATTAATTTTGATATCATTTTCTTAAAACATCTCTTTTCTAAAATTTATAGTTTTAACTCGATTTTCTAATTATTTATAAAATACTATAAAATGACTTATTATATTTTATTTATATTTTGGGTAACGAATTTAGAAATATAATAAAGTTACGATAACGACGATAATAATAAAATGCTAATTTCGTCGGAATTGCTATTTTTTATACATTTCACTTATTTTAATCACTTACGTATTTTCTATAACGAAATTTCTATTTTAAGTAAGTTTCTAAAATTAGTAAGTTTCTATTTATAGAAAGTTTTCCTTTTTAATGTAAAATGTTTATTTCTTTTTATCTTCATATTATTCATAATGATTATATCTCTTGTATATATAGATATTGGTTGTTTTGGAGTTATGGAATAAAGACAAGTATGAGGTTTAGAGTAATATATTCTGGGGTTTACGTTTTTGCCATCAACTATAAGGCTGGTGTGTCTTTATGGGGCACACTTGTTGTTGAACCGAGCATATATGGTGTTCGGGGGTGTGTGTACATTTTGACCTTAAACTCGTGCCTCGCAGTGTAAGACGCTGTGGACATGACGTAGGTCCACCCCGACGCGGCGAAGCGCGGGTTTGGGTAGGCGAATGAATCTCGTGGTGAGATTGTTCTCGGGTTCGAAATTTAAGTCAAAATGGAGTCGCCACCGAATTTTGTGGTTATTCGGAACCATACGAGCCCACTCTATGTCGTCATGGGCTATACACAAAGTAAGCCCACTCCGATTTCAGAGTTTATGGGGCTCGTCCCTTTGCATTGCGATACCGATACCATCTATACCGGTAATCGTGTAAAGAATGACTCTCGTGCGCCAAGGGTTTCGGACATCCGGAAACCAAAGGTTCTGAGTAAGGGGTGAGGGTACGTGTTGGGAAGCCCACTAAGGACACCCAACCCCGCCCGCACATGGCGGCCTCTACTAAGACACCGTTCGTGTTTGTGTACGCGCGCTAGTAAATTGATTAAATGATATGCAAACAGCGTTTTGTCTAAGCATGTGAATTTTTGCGTTAACTATGTCATTTAATGCATCTTATTACTTGTCGAAATGATTTAGCATGCGAGGTTCATTTATAAAGCGTAAAAGCAAGTAAATAAACGAAGCTCGAAGAATAAATAGAAATAGCGTACAAATTACACGGGCGGAAATACAACCCGGAATTCACAATACAACAATACGTAAAGAAATGAAATAAATAAAAAAAATAATACGATATAATTAAAGGGACGGACCCGTATGTAAACTAGACCGCGAAAATATGTAGGCGGACTAACCTCGATTAAATACGCATTATGTCGCATATTAAACGAAGGACGGGAACATGAGACTGCGGCATATTGCTAGCCTAATCTCGCATCCCGTAGTCTTGTCCCGACTTATCACGTCAAAGTGGTCAAAGTCGTTCTACGTGTCATGATGTGTGTGAGTTTTGAAAGATAGGAAGGTCGGATGATGGTCTAAAGTCGATAAAGAACGGGGCTCGAAATATGTGTCCAAGCCCTCGGTATTGTGGGTTATGAGACCCACTCGATCGAGTCATTGACTGACTCGGTCGAGTGTGTTATTAGCGTGGCTACTGCCCACTTTTTGGGGTGCTACTCGATCGAGTGGCCTATGGCACTCGATCGAGTGCCCCCTGTACGAGTGATGGCTCGCTCGGTTTTATGACTCGAAATCGATAATCGGCCAAATCAAATACAAGTATCGCACGACTTGTATTTGACTCGGCCTTCGGTACTATAATCGTGTATGAACGATTATAATACCGTTATCGGAGTTTATGAAAAATGTTTACGTTAGATTAGGAAATTTTAAAATTGGTGACGAAATGCATCCCTCTACGTCACGACATCGGAACTAACCCTTTCGGGTTACGTGATGTCGATTTTCGTGTCAACGGGTTTCGTACCAATTATAGAAATGGAATGAAATTCATTCAACTACGACCGTTTGCGATCGCGTTACGCCCTTGAGTACATTGGGGCGGGGCTCCTCGAAAGGGCTCCACCTCCGTCGTTGCTCGTAAAGGGATTAAACGGATCTTAGGCAAACATCGTAGTCAAACGGATTTTAAACCGAAATTTGATACTAGTTTTATATATACGCGATATTATTAATGTTAAAGACAATAAAAGTAACGCGGAAATAAAGATGCGAAAATGTAAAAAAGGTTAGTGTTAGTGTTAGTGTTGCTACGATTATAATACAATAATGCGAAAATGTACGTAGAATCGATATAGAAAAGAGATAGAGAAGGGGTTTAGGACACCCTCAACATACATGCTAGGTAAACGCCTCGGAAATGGACTCGTAAATAGTGGCACAGCTTGAGAGTATCGAGGATGTATGCGAGTTGTGGTGTGTATGGGTGTATGTGTGTATGTGTCGGTTTATCGAGAGACAAAGAGGCTCGGAAATGGTGTGCTTTTGGCTTAGGTTTGTAGTGTAGAATGTAGGGTTGAAGTAGGGTAAAAGGTGATTGAAGTTGTAGGGTAAAAAGTGAATGAAAAGTCTGAAATGCATGGGGGGGTGAAGAGATATTTATAGACTTCACCCCTCGACCTAGGGGCACTCGATCGAGTGGCCCTAGTGCACTCGATCGAGTGCCTTCGCAAATGGGCCAAACCCGGGTAAAAAGGCTCCACTCGATTGAGTGGGGTCAATCCACTCGATCGAGTGGGTCAACAAATCGAGATAAAATAGGGAAGTTTTGACTTTGTTGATTTGATTACTTTTTTGAATTTCGATTTGTGCGCCAATCTGAACCTGGCTGATTTATGAGACGGTTTCGTCTTTGATCGGGTTTTGACCCGGTCGCCAAAAGACGGGAATTATTTTTGGTGTCGGTTTTGGCCCAAATTAGTCTCATTTGACTCGGAACGACCCACTGGGCCTGGATTTGAGGTCTGTTTTGTGAGATTTTTACTCCGTTAAAAGTCCATGTCGGATATTACGAATTCCGAGCCCAAATCCGAGTATACCAAGTCACGTTTGCGTCCGATCATCATCGGGTGTTTTTCGGAGACTACCATAGACACGTGGCAGTCAAAATGTGGGTGTCTACAGAGCCCCCACTCTGACTGAGGCTTGGACAAGGCGAAAGTCAGAGTAGTTACCAAGCCCGTTAAGACCTGGTAGACTTCCGGTCGGGTCGTTTATAGTCCAGTGGACTCGCGTGAAGGGCTCGCCAGCCATAAGCAAAGGGTCATACCTGTCCTGATGTTGATAGCTCCGCGGGGAGTCAGACTTGTAGCATAAGTCCCGGGCGCGCCTATGCGTGGGCCCATCCCGTATCGTTTTGGGGAAAATGCCGCCTTGGGCGTTCCGCTGGGGAAATTTATGAGCTGTACGGGCTTGCTTCTGAAGCCTTGAGTCGCACTTGAGCTGATGATGCTCCGTGGGGAGTAAAGCCTGCCTCTTTTGGGGAGTAGGTGTACCCGTATGCCGACACATCGCACTTTGGATGTAGCACACCGGGGAAAAGCTGACTCCGTTGGGGAAATTAAATAGTTTCGTGGGGACTTGCTTCTGAAGTCTGGGGTGTACCTGTATGCTGACACATAACAACTTGTATGTAACACATAGGTAAAATGTTGACTCTCGCTGGGGAGAAAAAGATTGAATAAATTTTTTGAAGGACAAGATTTTGGAAAATTTTTATCGCGAAGAAATTTTATCACAGAAAAAATTTGGAGACTCTTAGGAAAGCTCGGGACAGCTTGATTCCTATTCTGGGTTCTAGCTGGAAATCAGGCCTGCGCGTGCATAGGGCCCAGCTTGCTGAGGAGGCAGGGTAGTTAGGTTTTCTGTTAGGGTTTCTCATTATAAATATGAGAATCCTGCTTCAGTTTTCTGCATCTCAACTCAAATTCTTTTCTTCCTCCTCGAAATCTTTTAGATTTTCAAGAAAGTTAGAAATCTCTGTCATGGGTATCGACCACTTGACTGCTATGCTGCTTGCTTGGTCCCAGTACTTTCGGGACGAAGAGAAGGTCCGTCTTACTCAGATGGGGATAGTCAATTTATTCCCTTTTCAGCGTCTGATAGTTGACTCGCATTTTCTGGATGCTTGTCTGTCGTTTTGGGACACCACCCATCACGTGTTTGCATTCCCGAGGGGCGAAATGTGTCCTTTGCCCGAGGAGATTGCGGCCATAGGCGGCTGGGGTCCTGCTGTTCAGCCCGTCATTCCCCCGTTTTACCCGGATCCGAGGAAGAGATTAAGGGAGTTTTTGGGTTTGTCTCATGCTAAGACAAACCGAATGGTGCAGGGAGATACCGTTTCCCTGTTTGATCTGGCCGATAAGTTTATGAACCCTCGAGATGTAAGGGCCACCCCTGCTCATAGGCGTAGGGCATTCGCCTTTTGCATGCTGCACTGCTATGTCTTCGAAGGGTTGATGGAACTTGACTCATGCATGGGTCAAATTAGGCTGATCGGAGTGGTTGACCAGATGGAGACTGGTCATAGCCCTGCTTGGCTAGCCACTGGGGAGATCATCACGGGTCTGGATGCTAGGAGGCTCGACCCGACCCGACGGTTGATGGGGAGTACCCGTTTCTTGCAGGTATACTTTTTTTTTTTTTTTTTTTTTTCGTTCACGTCCCACGCGAATTTCCTGATTCTCGTAAGTCACTCGATCGAGTGACACTCATACCGGGCTACTGCCTGTTTTTGATAGGCTTACTCGATCGAGTCAGCTGCTGTACTCGATCGAGTGGGCTGTAGCGGACCACTCAATGGCTTATGAAGCTTGTGTATGCTTTTCAGATATGGTTGTCGGAACGGCTCTCAATCATAGAGACTCCTCCGAGCATTCCCAATTATCGGAGCAGTCAGATTAGCTCCCGAAGGCGGAAAATAAGCTCGAGTCATCGGATAGATCGAGCTTACTGGGACGAGGAGTTGGTGTTTCATGGGGGTCCTTTGATCAGGTGGACCGTCGCTTGGTGGTTCCTTTCAAAATTGACCGAACTGGCTAAGAGAGACCAAGCCCGGTACCTGACGATCCTGTCCTTAGACTGGACAGTTCACATTTATCCGGACCGTCTCCTAAGGCAGTTCGGTTCGTCTCAGCGCATCCCCGAGACTGAAGCCATTATCAGCGTCCCGCTCCAATTGACGGACGCTATGTGCGACACCTGGTTGCAACGATGGTTCACTCGTCCTACATGGACTATACCCAGCCCTTGCCAATCCGCTTGGGTGTCACGGGCTTATCAGAAGTGGACTTCTGAAGAGTCCGAGGAAGCTCGAAAGGCCTTAAAGGTTGATGAGGCCATCGAATTGGTTCAGCGTGAGTCGGCGAAGGACAACAGGGACTTCTTCACCGGGGAACACATTCCTGAGACTACAGTCCGGGGAGAATCGGGTCTTAAGTCACAAACTAAGACTCGATCTAAGGAAGTCGGTTCTAGCAGCACTCGAGGGCAGACTGACTTGGAACGACGACTTGGGCCGAGGTTGGCGGTCCGGGACCGACTTGGTCCGCGTGACCGGCTCCCTGAGCCCGTCAGGGCTCGACTTGGGCCCATTGATATGACAGGGGAGTCGGGCTCAAACACTCGAGCCCGAGCTAGAGAAGTTCCCGTGGTGATTCGGGAACGCTCCCCTCCGCGTCGTCGCCAGTGGACGACTAAGGATGCTAAGGACAAGGGGAAGGGCAAGATGCCCTGAATGCCGATTCCTTTAGCTTTATTATTATTTAAGTATTATTATTATTTTTGTTGTGTGCCCTTTTTTTGTATTTTATTTTTTTGAATTCCTGCATTTTGTAATTTCCCGAGTTTATCGGGATTTTTTTTTTGAATTAATAAAAGAAGTTTATTATTAAACCGCTCCTGTCTTTTCTTGATTGCATTGGTTGTGCCCTTTTGAGGGGTTGCCTACGTATCCGCGATTAGCAGAATCAAACCAAACGTAGTTCAGGCATAGGAAATTTGCAATCTCGAATTACACCAAGACTATTAGTTCAAGATGTTTACGATAGTAGAATAAATAATTCTAGCTAATTGACTTGCTTTTTGTAAAAAAATGATTTTGATAAAATTTGCTAATGACATTGAGAAATGGCTAAGGGTAGTAACGCTTCAGCTGGTCCAGGTTGGTTGGGTTGACAAACTCATTCCCGTCCAGGTCCGTCAGCATCACTGCTCCCCCCGATAGGATTTTCTTCACCAGATATGGCCCAACCCAATTGGGTTTGAATTTTCCCCTCGGGTCAACTGGTAGTAAAGCCCGGATTGACTTAAGGACTAGGTCGCCCTCCTTAATGTGTCTGAGCCTTACCCTCTTGTTGAAGGCCCGTTGGATCCTCTTCTGGTAGATTTGGATGTTATTGAGGGCACGAGAGCGTCGTTCATCTAGTAGAACCAGTGAGTCATATCGTGCTCGAATCTAGTCAGCTTCGGGTACTTGACTTTCTAACAGAATTCTGAGGGACGGTACCTCCAGCTCGACTGGTTGGACTGCCTCCATCCCGTAGGTTAGGTAATATGGTGTCGCCCCGGTTGCGGTGCGAATTGACGTTCGGTATCCCCATAGGGCAAAAGGTATTTTGTCGGGCCAGTCCCGGTAATTATCAGCCATCTTTTTGAGTATGGTGACAATTGTTTTATTATCCGCCTCTACTGCTCCATTTGTTTGGGGACGGTAAGGCGAGGAAGTATGCCTTTGGATTTTATACTTGGTCAGTAGGGCCGCAGTCTCGGCTTGAAAATGAGTCCCGTGATCACTGATAAATTCAGAGGGAATCCCATATCGACATATTATCTTGTTTTGGATGAACTTGGCGACATGCTTGGCGGTGAGAATGCGATACGATTCAGCTTCGACCCATTTGGTGAAATAGTCGATAGCTACCAAAATAAAGCAATGTCCACCGGTACCCGAGGGATTTATTTTCCCGATTATGTCGATACCCCATGTTGAGAATGGCCAGGGTGACGTCATGGTATAGAGCAGTGATGACGGCATATGTTGCACATTGCCAAAAATTTGACAGTTATGACAATGTTTGACATACGACCTGCAATCAGCTTCCATGGTATTCCAATAATAACCGAGCCTCATGATTTTCCGGACCAGCATGTGGGCATTCATGTGTGGGCCGTTCTCACCATCATGTACTTCGGCCATAACCTTTTCAGCCTTATACTTGTCAACACAAAGGAGAAGAGCCCCCTGTGCCGTCTTTTTATACAGTTGCCATCGTCGGTGCGGATAAATTGGGTGGCTAGCCTTCGCAAGGCTTTCTTGGCTCAACCTTCCGTCCCGGGAGGGTATTCTCCGTTTGTCAGGTACGTTAACACCGCCTGATACCATGGTTCGGGATCAGTTATCTCAATGTCTTCGATGTCGCAAATGTATGCTGGCTCGGACCGTCTTTCGACGCAAATCGGCATACTAGTCACGTGGTCGGGAATATTTAGTAAAGATGCCAATTTTGAGAGTGCATCTGCAAACTGATTCTCTTCCCGGGGTAGGTATATATACTCTACCTTTTGGAATTGTTTCTCGAGATCCCTTACTCGTGCCTGGTAGGCCACGAGATTAGCATTTCGAGTCTTCCATTTTTGAAGTGCTTGGTTAATGACCAAGGATGAGTCACCATGTACCCGGAGATTTGTAATCCCTAGATTGGTGGCGGCTTGTAGCCCGTAAATGCATGCTTCGTACTCTGCTGCATTATTGGTAACATCAAAGTCCAGTTTGATGGAGACGGGAGTATGTTCCCCTTTTGGTGAGATTAGGAGGATCCCAACTCCGAACCCTCGAAAATTAGATGCACCATCGAAGTATAAATCCCAAGTTTCAGTATCAGTATGGAAAATATCTTCGTCTGGGAAGGACCAAGTGTCGGTGTGTCCTTCCTCGGTTATCGGGCTATCGGCGAGAAATTCAGCTACTACTCGACCTTTAATAGCCTTTAACGGTACAAATTTTAGGTCGAACTCCGCCAGCATTAGAGTCCATCTAGAGATTCGGCCGTTGAGAACGGGCTTTTCAAAGATGTATTAAATGGGGTCCATCTTGGATAGCACATGGACCTCGTAACTGAGCATATAATGTCGGAGTTTCTTGGTAGCCCAAACTAGAGCCAAACACGTCTTTTCGAGCATGGTATATTTGCACTCATACTCTAAAAACTTCTTGCTGATGTAGTAAATGGCTCTTTCTTCGGAGTCAACTGTCTGAGCCAGCATAGCCCCCATGGCTGTCTCGGTCGTTGTTAGGTATAACGACAGAGGCAAACCGGGTTGAGGTGGCATTAAGACCGGCGGAGCAGACAGAATTTCCTTAATCTTGTCGAAAGCAGTTTGGCACTTGTCATCCCATAGTACCCATTCTCCCACTTTCAGTTTCTTAAAAATTGGTTCACACACCATGGTTAGCTTAGAAATGAACCGACTGATGTACTGGACTTTCCCGAGAAATCCCCTTATTTATTTTTCGGTTTTAGGAGGTTGCATCTCGTTAATGGCTTTGATTTTAGATGGGTCGACTTCGATACCTCGTTGGCTAACGATATGACCCAGCAATTTGCCTGATGTTACCCCGAAACTGCACTTTTGAGGGTTTAACCTCATGTTGTATTTGCGCAATCGGGTGAAGAATTTTCTTAGGGCGGTGATGTGACCATCCCGTTCTTTGGATTTGACGATCATGTCGTCTACGTAAACTTCTACCTCTTTATGCATCATGTCGTGTAATAAAGTGGTAGCAGTCCTTTGGTATGTGGCCCCGGCATTAATGAGACCGAAAGGCATGACGGTATAGCAGTAAGTACCCCAAGGTGTGGTGAAGGTAGTCTTACTCATGTCTTCTTCCGCCATCTTGATTTGATTATACCCTGCATACCCGTCCATGAATGATAGAAGGGCATGATCGGCCGTGTTATCCACCAGTATGTCGATGTGTGGTAACGGAAAATCATCTTTCGGGCTCGCCTTGTTAAGATCCCGAAAATCTACACATACCCGCACCTTACCGTCCTTTTTAGGAACCGGCACGATGTTTGCGACCCAGTCCGGATATTCGGACACTTGTATGAAGCCGGCTTTGAACTGTTTGTCGACTTCTTCTTTTACCTTGAGAGACCACTCGGGCCTCATCCGACGAAGCTTTTGTTTGACCGGTTTGCACCCATCTTTGATTGGTATGTGGTGCTCGGCTATTTCCCGGTCTATCCCCGGCATGTCCTTGTAGGACCATGCGAAGACATCCTTGAACTCTTGGAGGAGGCTTACGAACTGTTGTTTCTCCTCGGGATCTAAGGATAACCCTATCTTAAGTGTCTGAGGCTCTAAGGTTGTTCCCACATTTATGGACTCGGTTTCTTCAATTACCGGGTTCCGGGACTCCCTTTGCTCTAGTTGCTTGATCAGATGCGGAGGTAAGGGTACCTGTTCGTCTGGTTTCTCAATGTCATAGCATAAAACATTTTTAAAAGCAGAATTTGAAAGAGACAAGTCGTAAGAAGAACGGTTGTTATTATTGATTGAAAACTTGGAGAACAGCTCAAAGAGAGCAGCCATCTGATCATTGGTCAGTGGCGGGATAGGTAGGGCACTCGGGACAGACCCCGAAGTGCCAGCAGCAGGAATGATAAAAGGGAGAGGGGTTACAGGAGTGACTCTAGCACCGACTTCCCTAGACTCGACCTCAGACTCCGACTCAGACTCGGACTCAGACTCAGGCATGTCTCCCTCTCCGGTGACCAGCTTGTAGATCCTTCCCTGACTGTCAGTCCACTTGACAGTCTTCCTCCAGGCCCTGTTTCCCGTCACGGAACCAACATCCGAGATCAGCTTGGTCGGGTCAAACCTGTTGCTGCGGAGGATCAGGTTGACCAGGTCTTCCTTTGGAGTTGGGGCTATGGTGTCTTCCCCAAATAGCAGCCCTAGAGCGGGCTCAGCATCTTCAGCTCCGTTGGATTGGATGAGGGCGAACACGTCATCCGGGATGTAGTTGCAGTCCTGGGCCAAGTGGGTCCCGAGCTGCATAGCATTGGGTTGGTATAGACCAACCTGGATAGCCCCAAACACCGGTGTGACAAAGTAGTCAGCCAACCGTGGGCTATAAGAGCTCAAGTAGATACCCTTAAGGATGTTGCAGGCCTTCTCGATCCCTGCTCGGACAACATTGTCGGGGGTGATGGCATAACCGAGACCAAAGTGAGATTCTTCGTCTTTGAGAACCTCGATGATCTTCCCAGCCGGAAGATCGGGTCGAGAGGTAGCCCCCGGAAAGTGTCCTAGGTTTTGGAGCATCATGTCGATACTCGTAGTGAAGTAAGGCCTAAAGAGGTACTCTTCCTCGATCATCCCCACAAAATCGAACCCCCAGAGGTCCGTGCGTCCCGTGGCGTTACAGCTAGCCACAGTCATTGGTGTTGCCTCTAAAGTGATGACATCGTTAAGCAGAGGCATCTTGATCTTTCGGTGGAGGGTGGAGGACACCGCCTTGACCGCGTGGATCCAAGGCCTTCCTAAGAGCAAGTTGAAGGATGAGGTGACATCGATCACCTGGAACTCGAGCTCCTTTTCTATTGAGCCGGTTATGATGGTCAGTTTCACGGCCCCAGCTACCGACTTTGGGCTCCCATTGAAGGCTTGGATGGTTTGAGCAGTCGGGATGTAATCGGCCTCGGTAATGCCGAGGGCTTTGGCGGTCCTTAGTGGAAGGACATTCACAGCGGACCCGTCATCAACTAGGGTCATAGGGAGGTATTTTCCTCGGCAAACCACCGTAATGTAAAGGGCCAGATTATGGGTGGCCCCAAATGGTGGTAGGTCGGCTTCGGAGAAAGTGATTACCGGTCCTTCTTCCTTAGCCTTGCCCTTTAGGTGGAGCAAGACCGTGGCTACCATCTCAGCAGGGGTAACCAGAGAGTCAACCTTAATTTGATCGAGAGCCTTTGTAAGTGCTTCTCGATGTTCTTGAGAACTAACCAGGAGTTGCCATATAGTGAGGTCAACTCGGGTTTTCTTCAATTGCTTCACAAGAGCCGTCTCAGCAGTTGGCTCTTCAGGGGCGACTTCCGTAATGACGGTTGTCGGGATAGGGGTGTCCCTAGAGCTAGTGGCTTGATAGGGACGACCAAGGTGGTTACTGGTTAGGACTCGGGATTTAGTCTTTCGAATCTCCTCGGCGGTGATGGGGACAGCTTCCCCTTTTGCGAGGTAGACATCATCTTCGTCGTCGAACCAGATCCCGTTCACTTGCGGGATGAATGGAGAGATAAGGTGGGAGCAATCAATAACCTCCCCGGTAAAGATGGCGTGGGAGCTGAAAGGGTTCTCCTTGTTGCTGGGCTTATCTCCGGGTAGCGGGATTTTACCGCTTTCGATCAGGTCCTGAATCAAGTGCTTCAGCTTCCAGCACTTCTCGGTATCATGCCCATTGCCTCGTTGGTATTGGCAATAGGCTTGAGCATTGTAGTTCTTGGAGCGTCGCTCAACCGGAACTTCAGGAGTTGGGCCTATCGGTTGGATTAGGCCTTTTGAGGATAGCCTTTGTAAGGCATAAGTATAGGTCGTACCTATATCAGTGAAAACCCGAGGTGGGGTGTTCCTCTTGGACGGGGTATCTAGTAGATTCACCGCGTCGAAAATGCTGCGAGTTGCAGCTTGAGGCTTGGTAGTGGAGGAAGAAGCCCCTTGGTAACCTTTAGCAGCGGCCTTAGTGAGGCCTTCCAGTCTCAGATCATCTTCAATCCTCATACCCATTTCAGTAAGGGTGGTGAAATTGGGTATGACTGCATATCGGAGGTGAACCCGGTAGGATGGGAGGAGGTTCTTGACAAAAGCCTCCACCAAAGTCTTCTCACTGGGCTTATCGACCAGTTTCACGCTCTCGGCCCTCCATCGTTGAAGGTATTTGGTAAAATCTTCTTTCGGCTCCTGGGCCATAACCTCCAGAGATCTCATTGTGGTTTGGATCTCGGTGTTGTCAGCATAGTTCCGAGCGAACTCGGTGGCCACATCATCCCATGTAGGGTATTTCTTCGGGTCTAGCCTGTAGTACCAGGCCCGAGGGTGCTTTTCAAGAGACGCGGCAAAGAGGTTCTTGAACATGGTGGAGTCCACCCCTTTGATGGCCATGAACTCCTTGAAGGCCCGCACATGTAGTAACGGGTCTTCAGTTCCTTCGAACATAGGCAAACCAGTGAGGTTCAGGTTTGCAGGCAGCTTGTCACTTAGCGGGTTATACTCCCGACTGTTTTCCCGGTGAATGTTGTTACTCCCAGTTAAATGAACTTGTTCTTCCAGTCGGCGGACCGAGCTAACCAGTTCAGCTAAAGGTCCGGTAGTTCCGGTAGTAGGAGTCCTGTGCTCCACCGAAGCCAATCGAGTGACGATAGCAACTTGCCCAGCCCTCATTTCATTCAGTTGGGCGTCGATGTCGGCCTGCTTCTCGATCATGGCATCAACGGAGGTTTTCAGTTCAGCTACGGCAGTTTCCATCCTGCGAGTGTGTCTGGTTGATGGTGGCCTGTCTGTAAGAACACCACGTAATCAGAAACCGAACCCAGTCTTGGAATCAAAGGAAACAGTACATCCCGAGCGACCCAAAAAGAAAGGACTGAGTGGAAAAGACTCGAGAAAGACATCTAGACGGATGACTCGTGGGTGGTATGACTTCCTTAGGATTTCGGCTTTGTGGGCCTAGTCCCGTTCGAAGGAAGGTCCACGTGAGATTATTCCCCAGACTTTTGACTCGAGTGTATGGACGGACTTTCCTTTGTAGGGGTATGCCCTACGCGGGTTGGTCGTGCCTTGACAGATAAGGCGGACTCGGGAAAAGGGGGGAAACCCGCGATATAAGATCGACGGAGTTTCGACGCTATAAACCCTCTACGTACTATGCAAAGACCCGACACACGGATAGACGGTAGGTCCAATAATAAGGAAGGTTTATTTTAGGAAAGTTGAAAGTTTTGGAAAGGTTGAGGTTTGAATGCAAAAATGAACGAATTTCCGAGAGTTTTGAAAACTAAAAACGGAGTTTCGAAAACCGAGATTAGAATTTTGAAAAGGAAAATTCCGAAAATCAAGGTGGTGGGGGGGTGGAAATTCGAGAATTAAAACGGACAGCATGCCGACTACAGAAAAGGATATTTTGAGTCAAATCGTTGATCCTAAATTTCGACGGCATTCCGAGTTTTGAAAATTGGATATTTTGAAAAGGTGAGTCCCGAAATGGGCAGCATTTCGGGTTTTTCAAAATTGGGTGTTTTAGAATGACGAGTCCCGAAATGGACAGTATTCCGGGTTTTTCGAAAGGTGGGTATTTTTGGAAAGATGCAAATTTGAAATGACGGTTTTTTGAAAATTGACACGGAAACCAAGTAGCACGTAATCAAACAAGCATTATAACGACGCTTATGTATGCATTACACTAAGTCTCGGTCGGTCAAAATAGGGTCTATACCAACAACGATGGCTTTCTCATGTGATGGACGGACTCCCTAAGCCGAGTTGGTCTTAGGACATGCCGCAAAACCGAGACGAGTTCCACCATCGATGTTTTTAGCGCACCCATGTAGGAATGCACCGCGGTATAGTGGGACGTCGGTCACAAGTAACCGGCCCGGGAAAATTTGGGTTATGCATGAATCATTAAACTAATGCGCGCACACTAATCTACGAACGATTTCTCTTCGAGTCTCACCCTAGGAACCCCGATGACATGTGGTACATCAGGTATCCCCAGCGGAGTCGCCAAATTGTGGACATGACGTAGGTCCACCCCGACGCGGCGAAGCGCGGGTTTGGGTAGGCGAATGAATCTCGTGGTGAGATTGTTCTCGGGTTCGAAATTTAAGTCAAAATGGAGTCGCCACCGAATTTTGTGGTTATTCGGAACCATACGAGTCCACTCTATGTCGTCATGGGCTATACACAAAGTAAGCCCACTCCGATTTCAGAGTTTATGGGGCTCGTCCCTTTGCATTGCGATACCGATACCATCTATACCGGTAATCGTGTAAAGAATGACTCTCGTGCGCCAAGGGTTTCGGACATCCGGAAACCAAAGGTTCTGAGTAAGGGGTGAGGGTACGTGTTGGGAAGCCCACTAAGGACACCCAACCCCGCCCGCACATGGCGGCCTCTACTAAGACACCGTTCGTGTTCGTGTACGCGCGCTAGTAAATTGATTAAATGATATGCAAACAGCGTTTTGTCTAAGCATGTGAATTTTTGCGTTAACTACGTCATTTAATGCATCTTATTACTTGTCGAAATGATTTAGCATGCGAGGTTCATTTATAAAGCGTAAAAGCAAGTAAATAAACGAAGCTCGAAGAATAAATAGAAATAGCGTACAAATTACACGGGCGGAAATACAACCCGGAATTCACAATACAACAATACGTAAAGAAATGAAATAAAAAAAAAAAATAATACGATATAATTAAAGGGACGGACCCGTAGTCTTGTCCCGACTTATCACGTCAAAGTGGTCAAAGTCGTTCTACGTGTCATGATGTGTGTGAGTTTTGAAAGATAGGAAGGTCGGATGATGGTCTAAAGTCGATAAAGAACGGGGCTCGAAATATGTGTCCAAGCCCTCGGTATTGTGGGTTATGAGACCCACTCGATCGAGTCATTGACTGACTCGGTCGAGTGTGTTACTAGCGTGGCTACTGCCCACTTTTTGGGGTGCTACTCGATCGAGTGGCCTATGGCACTCGATCGAGTGCCCCCTGTACGAGTGATGGCTCGCTCGGTTTTATGACTCGAAATCGATAATCGGCCAAATCAAATACAAGTATCGCACGACTTGTATTTGACTCGGCCTTCGGTACTATAATCGTGTATGAACGATTATAATACCGTTATCGGAGTTTATGAAAAATGTTTACGTTAGATTAGGAAATTTTAGAATTGGTGACGAAATGCATCCCTCTACGTCACGACATCGGAACTAACCCTTTCGGGTTACGTGATGTCGATTTTCGTGTCAACGGGTTTCGTACCAATTATAGAAATGGAATGAAATTCATTCAACTACGACCGTTTGCGATCGCGTTACGCCCTTGAGTACATTGGGGCGGGGCTCCTCGAAAGGGCTCCACCTCCGTCGTTGCTCGAAAAGGGATTAAACGGATCTTAGGCAAACATCGTAGTCAAACGGATTTTAAACCGAAATTTGATACTAGTTTTATATATACGCGATATTATTAATGTTAAAGACAATAAAAGTAACGCGGAAATAAAGATGCGAAAATGTAAAAAAGGTTAGTGTTAGTGTTAGTGTTGCTACGATTATAATACAATAATGCGAAAATGTACGTAGAATCGATATAGAAAAGAGATAGAGAAGGGGTTTAGGACACCCTCAACATACATGCTAGGTAAACGCCTCGGAAATGGACTCGTAAATAGCGGCACGGCTTGAGAGTATCGAGGATGTATGCGAGTTGTGGTGTGTATGGGTGTATGTGTGTATGTGTCGGTTTATCGAGAGACAAAGAGGCTCGGAAATGGTGTGCTTTTGGCTTAGGTTTGTAGTGTAGAATGTAGGGTTTAAGTAGGGTAAAAGGTGATTGAAGTTGTAGGGTAAAAAGTGAATGAAAAGTCTGAAATGCATGGGCGGGTGAAGCGGTAATTATAGACTTCACCCCTCGACCTAGGGGCACTCGATCGAGTGGCCCTAGTGCACTCGATCGAGTGCCTTCGCAAATGGGCCAAACCCGGGTAAAAAGGCTCCACTCGATCGAGTGGGGTCAATCCACTCGATCGAGTGGGTCAACAAATCGAGATAAAATAGGGAAGTTTTGACTTTGTTGATTTGATTACTTTTTTGAATTTTGATTTGTGCGCCAATCTGAACCTGGCTGATTTATGAGACGGTTTCGTCTTTGACCGGGTTTTGACCCGGTCGCCAAAAGACGGGAATTATTTTTGGTG
Organism: Agrostemma githago; assembly: GCA_958450325.1. Classification (NCBI taxonomy): domain Eukaryota; kingdom Viridiplantae; phylum Streptophyta; class Magnoliopsida; order Caryophyllales; family Caryophyllaceae; genus Agrostemma; species Agrostemma githago. The sequence goes on along the minus strand of OY288250.1, from coordinate 28,249,904 downwards.
TCGGTTTTGGCCCAAATTAGTCTCATTTGACTCGGAACGACCCACTGGGCCTGGATTTGAGGTCTGTTTTGTGAGATTTTTACTCCGTTAAAAGTCCATGTCGGATATTACGAATTCCGAGCCCAAATCCGAGTATACCAAGTCACGTTTGCGTCCGATCATCATCGGGTGTTTTTCGGAGACTGCCATAGACACGTGGCAGTCAAAATGCGGGTGTCTACAGACGCCGTCGGGTTGAACTGAGTATTTATGGTACTCGGGAGGGGTGTGCATATTATCTTAAACTAGGGTCACGCATTTATAAGTCGCCGTCCTATTATGGTTGAGTAGCCTTGTGATGGTAGGAGAATTGCCGTGGTTCCCCACCGTCAAATAAAGTCCAACTATACCTAACGGGTAGCTAGGGTAAGTCGGGTCGATATCCACGGAGACGGTTATAAGGGTCTAGACTATGGTCTACCTAAAAATAAGGCTAGGCTACCAAAACAACACAAAGAGAAGGAGAATTGACAAGAATTGATTAACTAAGATGATTGGAAGAGGAGAAACTAGATTGACAAAGAACTAGGTGCAATAAGGACTAAATGGAACACTAAAGCTAAACAATCAACTAACTAGATGAATATAAGCTAACAAGAAGGAGAATTCAATATGGGAAGGTGTAGGGTTAGGTCGGGTTCATAAGTGTAGTAGGATAGTAGGGAGGTCAAGGGTGTAGATTTCACCTAGTTACTAAGGTCGGTTTGCGCTCTTGCGTCAAAGCCAAAGTCCGCACTCTCGTGTCAAAGACTAAACCCGAATACTCATGCAAGATATTACCCAAAACACAAGAATTCAACCACAAATTGATCACCAAATGAGAAGATGAAAACAAGTATGAGAGGCATGGCCACTACAACTCAAACAAGCAATTCAACAAACACATAGAGTGCCTAACATGTGACTAGCAACAAAGGATTCACCTTTACCCACAATCAAACCCTAATCATTCATAATCCACACTTAATCCCCCTACTAACCCCACAATAAGTCTACTCACACATTATCAAACTAATACTAACACTACCAAGAGAAATCAACATAATAATCCAAACATCCATAATGAAACTAACAAGAACAATGAACAAATAGTAAAGATTAAAACTTGAAGAATTAAACAAAGAACAAGAGAAAAGAGATTATACCAACTAACAAGAGGATGAAAAAGATGAGAACTTGTATTAAAAGAACACCCAAAAATCTCTACCAAAAGTTGTCAAGGATCGACGGATTCTTCAAGAGAATTTTTTATACAAGATTAACTATCTAGATTAAGCTAAGATTAACAAAATATTAATGAAAGATTAAACTAGGGATGAAGAGTCTCTATCTAGGGTTTAGAATAATGTAGAGGAGTCTAAGATAATGTAAGGTGCTTAAACAATACAAGGGAGGAGTATTTATAAGGTTACAAGAGTGAAGGAGAAGAAAATAAAGAGTCACGGCTACAGCTGCTCCTTCCCGGCCGGGAAGGTGGTGGTCCCGACCGGGACGAGATGGTCCTGACCGGGATCATGCATAACACCGGGCTGTGTTATGCATAACACCAGGCGGTATTATTACTCTTCTCGGTCGGGAAGGTGATGATCCCGACCGGGATGGCCCAACAGTTGCTGCTTCTTTCTTGCACTCCTTCCCGACCGGGAAGGCTACTCTTCCCGCCCGGGAAGGGTCTTGTAGGCCTCCAATATGAGCTCTAAGGTCCCTCTTTGCTTCTCATGGGATTCTCATCGATTCTCGGGGCTCGGGATCGAGTCTAAGGGGCTCGGGAATGGGTCCCAAGGTCTCGGGATCGAATCCAAGGCACCGAGTGATCGTTCCTTCTCTTTGTTGGCTCCAAAAGTGTAGGAAACGAGTCGGAATCGTTCCAATTCTCCATGAATGGTCTTGGGAACCTAAAACGAGCTAGAAGAAGTATAAGTAGCCCAAAAATCGCTCTATTTCAGAGCGATTTCACAAGGGAAAACGGGACCAAACACAACAAATTAGGCACTACAAACTACACTTATCACCTAGTTAGAGACTGAAGTTTGATTTGTTTTAACTAAGTTCTCGAAGCTAGTTTTAGTATTCTCCTAGTGAAAGTCTAGCCGTCTACACTAATTCTATCCATAATGCCATTTTGAATATTTTTATTATTATCGATACATTTTGATTTGCAGGTTGGCAAATATTTGAGGTTTTCTTCTGAAAACCTGTTCTGATTTTATTATTCCATTACTTTAAGATTTCTCCGAAAGCTTATTTTTATTATATCATTTTAATGTTTTTCATTTTAATTATTTTGATATAATAATTGTGGACATGACATAAGTCCACCCCGACGCGGCCACGCGCGGGTTTGGTGAGGCGGATGAATCTCCATATGAGATGGTCAAATTGAAATTTAAATCGAAGTAGGAGTCGCCACCGAACTTTGTGGGAGTTCGGGCCCGTTCGAACCCACTCTATGTCTTAGTGGGCCGTGTACAAAATACGGCCCATTTCCGATGTCAGAGCTTATTGGGTTCGTCCCTTTGCATTACGATACCGATACCGACATTATCGGATAGCGTGTATTGAATGACTCTCGTTGCCAATGGATTCGGACATCCGGAAACCATGGTTCTGAGTAAGGGGTGAGGGTACGTGTTGGGAAGTTCACTAAGAACACCCAACCCCGCCCGCACTTGTGGCCTTTACTAAGATATCGTTCGTTTTTGGTGTACACGCGTTAGTTCGACGGTTGAATGATATGCAAAGATTATTTTCCCTAAGCATGTGAGAAAAATTAAATGGGTTGCTAAGTCGTTTAATGCATCTTAAACTAATAACGTCAAAGTTATATTTAGCATGTGAAATTCGTTTTAGGCTAATAAAACAAAAGATAGAAATAAATCGCTACAAACACGAGCAAACAAGTTAATGATTGAATAAATCGGATAAGGATGTAAATACGATAATATGCATGATTTTAAAAAAAAGGTTTATGACACGTGATGGATTAACACGTGTTGACCGAGGTCGAAAAAAAGTATTTATCGAAATCTGAAAATATGTCGCGAAAGTCGCTGTTTTATGTAAGAAACGATACACGAAAAATAAAAAAAGGAACGAAACTGTGTTGCTCTTCCCGAGGGTCGCGCGACTCGCCTGGGACGCCGGCGGGTCGCGTGATAGGCGGCCTCGGGATTGATTTTTTGAAAAAATCGATAGTTTTATTTAACCGCGTACGAATATTGCCTAATTCGTACTCGACTTAATTTAGCGATATTCGTTATATTCGATATTCGATTATGAAGTCGATATCAAATATTCGGAATAATTTTAGAAAAGACGAAAAGAAAAGGTTTTGAGAAAATCGTTTTTTAGAATTAAAAGAAACGATGTTAAAAAAAGTAGCGAAAACACAAAAAAGGCCGCGAATTTCTGGTTACCCGCGCGAGTCGCCTGGGATGGGCTGCTGTCCCGGCTCGCTTATTTTCGAAAATCGTCAATTTTGATAAATCGCGTATAAATATGGATTAACTTATACTCGATTTATATTTTCGATATTCGTCGTATTCGATATTTGATTATGAAATCGATATCAAATAGTTAGAATGATTTTTTTAGAAAAGGTTTTACGAAGTTCGTTTTGAAAAAGAAAAGAAATTGAACGAAAAGAAGAAAAAATGTTAATTCTCTCCGCGTTAACATCGTCGTATTTTGTTTTTAATATATGACAATTGTTTAGCATCAACGAGATTTAATGTTATTCTTTTGATACGAAATTCGACTAGAGAATCGATATCGTATTTTTAAGAATGTTTTATTTTATGAAAGTAATTTTTTTGTAATATCGTTATTAGAAATAAAAAAATGCGACAATGACCCATAAAAAAAACGAAACGACCGACGAAAAGGGGAAAAAAGGACGAGAGAAAGGAAGAGAGAAGGGAAGAATCGGGTTTGATTTTACACCCTCAACCTACATGCTTTGTTTTCTCGGAATAAGGCTCGTCGTAAAGTGGCTTAAACACGGGAGCGTCGAGATGATGTGGATGAGTTAGGGTGTCGTGTAGGGTGACGGGTTTCGGCCGGTTTTTGTGGTCGGATTCGTTGGGTTGTTTTGCTAGATGTCGATGGTGTATGTGTTGTTGTATCGATGATTGATGTCTATATTTTGTGTGACAGGAGGGTCCTATTTATAGGTGAAGTCCTTGATAGGAGCTAGGAGAAGTATTCTTGCTTAGGTGACAAGAAAACACCGGTTTGGATAGGAAACGTAGAAGTTTAAAAGGAACGAGGATTCCGTTTCTTGGTGAGGAAGCCATGTACCTCGGCTGAAATGGGGCTATTTTGGCCGAGTGTTTGATGCTCGGTCGGTAAATTGATTTGGTTTTCGGATAGAATTCCTACTTGAGATCGAATTCTATCCTTAAACGGATTTGTTTAATATTGATCGTAGCTGATTTTTGTAGTGTTTGAGTTCAAATCGAACGTGTGAGGTGTCATGGCTGGTCCGTGTGTCTCGAAAAAATATCTTTAACCGGGTTTGACCCGGTCGCTAAAAGACGGTTTTGCCCCTGGTGCCGGATTCGACCCAAATTAGTCTTATTTGACTCGAAACGACTTACTGGGCCTGGTTTTGAGGTTGGTTTTGTGAGATTTGTACTCCATTAAAAAGCCTAAACCAAATGTCCATGATTTCGAGCCCATATCCGAGTCCATTAAAGCATGTTTGCGTCCGATCATCATCGGGTATTTTTCAGAAACTGCTATAGACACCTGGCGGTCAAAATGTGGGTGTCTACAATAATAGTATTATTTTTCCATATGATATAATATGGCTGGGAGAACGTCCGAGTTACTCCCCACTGACGTGGCTGTTATGTTTATAACATCACAGGTATTTGCTGCTGGGTTTTGGATGTGAGCTAGCGAGTAGCGTGGATCCTACTCTTTCTTTATTCATGTAATTTATGGATTTGTACAACCCGTTTGGTGAATTTTCTTTTTAGCCCTTTTGTAAAAAGAGGCCTTTGTATTGACTTACAATTTCTTTTAATAAGATATAGTTTGTCAGTGTGTTTTAATCCCAACTCTACAGTGTTTCCGCCACTGTATTGCGTTAGATTTTCTAGGGGATTACAGTTGGTATTAGAGCATTGTTGCTCCCGACGCTTACACCTGATTCTAGGAAAAATACTCGTAAATGATTTGAACATTAAAGAAATATTAGTGAGAGATGGGTAGAAACCTAAATAAGGACTTAACTGTTAGGTTTATATGTTCTTGTAACTCAATGATTAGCATTGAATATTTGTTGCTTTTGTCTGGAAGAAGATGAAAGGACAAGATGTTGATAGGATGCTGCTCTAGTTTGGAATGAGACCTACTCAGAACTCTCAACGCCTGCTGACTCGAGTGGACAACTTAGCGCTCCAAGAAAGATGCCGATGGTGACTTTTTAGCTCCGGTTCAGTTTGCTTAAGCTACAGGTTAGACGATGAAGAGTAGATTCATGTTCCAAGATGTTGCAGTAGATCCAGATGAAGCAACACTGATGTACTCGTGTCTCTACGAGGAGATGAAGTTACCGTGAGTCCCTTTGTGGAACCTTAGAGGTCTGAAGATTCTTTTCTCGTTTTAAATCTTGGTCATTTAGGATCATCGATTCTTTTCTTCCTTCCTCTACTTCTCCCAATTCTTCTCGTTTATATTCTCATCTTCATTCGCTTGGTGAATCCTCGCTCTATTCTACCATCTTTCTCTTGAGATTCTTTGGTTAGACCGGACTCTGTCTCACTGAACCCCGTATTATAGATGTTTGAGGTTTAGTAAACCCTTGCTACCTGGTTTGAGGATTGTGAGTTATCCATCTTAGTAAGCTTTTGAGGATCGATTTGAATGATAAATTGTCGATTAATGGAATTAGGTTGGTACTTAAGATTTTGAACCTTGGGTTATAGGTTACTTGATTATTTTGGAGGACTTGAAGTTGAATAATCTTTTGGAATAGTAAGAGTATGTCATATTTGATGGATACCTAGTACCTAGCCTAGAACCGAACTAAGAGTAACTGGTAGTATACCTTGGGATTCTTACCTAAATGCTATTTGATGGATGCATCGAGAATATTTGGAATCATAGAGTACTGTTTAAAGTGTTAACTTGAGTGTTGTGGTACCATCGAAGGTTTTCATTAATATCGTTAGAAATTTTGGCTGACATAGATTACCCGTGTTTCTTAAGGATTAGATCGTTGATCGTTGTCTGAGGTTGTAACCTACGAACTTTGGAGTTGAGTGATCTAACTTGGATGAATTATTCTTAATCTTGAAGAAGAGAAATATCTTGCACAACCATAATTTGGGCTTATTGTGTTGTTTTGAGGAATACTATAATACATATCATCTTTTGGGGACTTTCAGTTTAGAACCTTAGACCGACGATATTGTGGCTTCGTTGAGTTATTAAATATTTTGTGGTTGTCTTGTTATAATCAGGCAATTTGATGGACTTCTCAGGAACCTTAGTTGAACAACGTGTTTTGAAGATGTGAGTATCTGTTATTATATATATTTTGAGGTTGAGTGTACCTTAGGTTGGTGTACTTCCTAATCCCTGTCTGTTTATGGTGTTAAGAATATGTTGGTGATTATTTTGAGGATTTCGTACCCGAGCATTGCTAAATTGGTGGACCTTGTTTAGTGTTCCTTACTCGAGAAATTTGGGGTGTACTTCGAGTTCAAACCTTATGAGCTTTGAATTTAGGAGCCTTAACGATCAAGTGTTTGGGTGTGTTCGGTTGACCGTAGAATCTTAACTGATGAGATTAGATTCTAAAACAATTGTGGATTGGTATTGTGTCGTTTGAACGATTGGATAATCGTAAGACATTTTCGGGATTGTGACTGAGTAGTGCCACCTAGCACCTAATGTTGGACTTAACCTATTTGATGGAAATTAGGAATCGTGTTGTGGGAGTCGTACCGGGAATCTCGCGATGGTTAACTTCTTCTGTAATTCCTTGAGAGCTCCGTTTGACTCTCAATTTCGTTCCCCCCTTAGCTTTTCTTAAATCCTGCTACTTCTTCTTCGACCAATCCCATTGGCTTCTTTTTTCGGGTTTGAAAACGTTTGTTTCGATTTGTCGTTGACTTCGACTATATTTATCCGTTTATCATTTCCCCGAACTTATGCTATGAAAAGTTTGACTAATTTAAAAATTTTGATTTTTCATGAAATTATAACATTTTGAGTTATAAATTGTATTTCGTTTTTGTTTTATTTTTAGTTCCGTTTCAGAGGGTCTAAATAATTTATTTTAAAGTATTTCGAAATTGTTTCAAATTTCTATGTTCGAGCGTTTGAATTTTACTAAAACTTTCATAACCGCTAAAATTTTAATTTCTATAAGATTATTATGTAAAACGATTTAAGATTTCGTATGTTTAAATTTTTGCCTTATTGCCGGTAGACTTTAAAATATGTTATTAAAAAGTTTGACGACTGATTCGATTTTTATCTACTAACTACAAATTTGATTTCTCAAATTTTTGTTTGGTCTTAAAACGAAATATTATTGAATTTCTTAATCAAACGTTTTACTGTTGTTTTGAAAATATTTGGGTACTCTTTCCCCTCGAGTTCGTTTACAAATATTATTTATCGTCAGTATTTTATAAAATAAATTTTAACTTGTGATTGTATTAATTTAAATGTTTTCAAACTTTGGGAATTGAGCCCAACTCTTCTTATAATATATTTTGTCTTCGATTTCGATTTCGTATCATGTTTGAAGCTATAAAAATTTTTAAACCGAGATTGTGATGCAAATTAAGCATTCTCCTTTTAATCAAATGATATAACCTTGTTTTCCAATCTATTATTATGTTTTTGTTAGTTTCGAGGACGAAACTTCTTTTTAGTGGGGAAGATTGTAACACCCATGATTTTATAAATTAAATTAAAATGAAATTATGTTCGTATTCTTATTTTTCGATTTAACTCGTAAATTCTTAAAACTATATTAAAGCGAATTTAACGTTTAATCGTTTAAAACTTCTAAAATTCCATTTGTTTCGGAAACTCTTGTTATATTTAAAACATATTTTTATTTCGGTTTCGATTTATTTTATACATTTAATTCAATTCTTATCGAAAATCTATTTCGACGATTTAAATTCTAAACTCTTTCATTATTTTATATTTAAGCTCGAATTTCTATTTTCGGCTCGAAGTTCATTTATTTTAAATTTCGTCAAAACATTTATTACCTTTCTTCGAGAAATCAATTTAATTCACTTTATCGAAAATTTATTATTTATCGGGAGATACTATTTTATCGTCTAATTATTTATTTCTAAAAATTTCGTTTCCGTCTCGAATATTTGATTTACTCATTTTATTTAACGGTCCGATTATTTATTAATTTTTTTTCACTCGATCTTTATTTCGTTTCGTGGTCAGTCAACTTATCGTTACGGAATTCGTCCCGTACCCGATTCATTTAATTAATCCGTATACATCTCCGTATACGATGTATACTTGTTGTCTCGGAATCGATACACTTTGTTTCGTGAGTTGCATTCAACCCCATCCAATTTACGTACACCTTTCCTTTTCCCATTTATTTCTTCTGTTTTTATCTTATTCATTCCCCTTGCCTTCCTCCACCGTTTCAGCACTCTTTTCCTTTATTTCAATGCACCTTCTCCATTTTCCCATTCTTTCCCCATCATCCGCCTTCATTCACCCTCACACAATTCCCCTTCTGCGTTTTGTCACTACTACTGCAATTCGCTGCTGCTGCTGTTTCGGTTGTGGCCATGTCGAGGTAGTCTCCTCCTTCATCTTCTCTTCTCTTCTCTTCTCTTTTTCTTCTTTTCCCCTTCTTCGTCCTGTTTGCTGCTGCTGCGTGTCTCACTTCTTCATCTTATTCTTCTTATTCCTATGCTGCTACCTTCGTTTTCTGCTGGTATTTTCATATGTTGTTGCTGCCGCTGTTCGGTTACTGTTTCCGTTGTACAGGTGCCACTGCTGCTGCGTTAGTCTGTTGCTGTTGTTCCGTCTTATTGCGTATTCTCCTCCTTCCTCTTCATCTTCACCCTCACTGCTCTATTTTCTTCCCCTGTCTCGTGTTTCGACTCCGGCCAAGCAGTTGTCTTCGTTATTTTTCGTCGTCGAAACTTAGTGAGCCATCTATTCTTTCTTTCCTTCGTCCCCTTCTGATTTTTCATTCATCTGAAATGCTTCTGGTCGATTCTACTGGTAATCGTTTGGTGCTCTTTTCTCTTCCTTCTTCTTCCCCGTTTTTCTTCCTCAATTGTCGATTTTTGCTGATGTTTTTTGTACCTGCTGCTGCAATATTCGTGTTGTTGCTGCTGTTTTTCATCATCCTCGATGCTTTTGTATTTCTGCTGTTGTTTCGCCCCATCCTCATTGATGTACGTTCCTTCATTTTCCCTTGTTTTCTTCCCCTCATGTCTTCGTACTGCTGCTACTGTTTTCGTTTCCCCTGATTCCTTGCCGCTGCGGTCTGTTGTTGATATTATTATTCTGTTTTCATTCACGCCTCTCTGTTTCGTCGTCTTGATTTCTTTCGTTTGCTGCTGTTTGTTTTGTTACCGCTGCTGCTACTACATCTCCTTTTGTCGCAGTGTTACGTGTTTCGGTTTTATGTCGCTACGGTTCCTCTTGTTTACTGCTGCTTCTTGTTTCTCTCCCTCTTTTTATCGTGTCTCGTTTTGGTATCTTATCCTACTTGGTCGATAATGACTCCCTCTTCCTCTCGTCGGTTTTTCCTTGCATCGTCCTCCATGTTTCTTCCGTCCTTTTTCCAATCTTGTTTAATTCCGACTCTCCTGCATTTGTCTTTGTGCATTCTCGTTCTCGTTGGTGCGTCGGAGTTCAGTGAAGAACAAGTTTCCGAGACGATTTTTGGACTATTGAAGTTTGTGAGCTTGGACTGATCAAGGTTGTGTACGTGATCGTTCCGGATGCCGACCGAAGGTAACTTTTGGACGTTACTTTATATCGTATGTTTGAGTAGTAGTATGTAGTAAAAAAATTTAACTTCGGTTTTCTAATTTTTTTAGCTATTTATTATTTGCTAAAAATATTAATTTGAAATCGTAAGCCTTATAAATATTTTTACAAGTTTTCGATAACATTTTATAAAACGTTAGTAATTTAATTACTTACGATCGTTATAATATTTTGTTGGTTATCGTGACACTAGTAACTAAATAATGTCGATTTCATATTTTCGTCATATTTCGTTAATTAATAATTTTAACTCAAAATCGTATATTTATATTATAATCGAGATTTGTATACTTGTTTAATAAATTAATTTTCGTTTTACAATTTATACTAATAAATGAGAAAATAGTCGATTTTTGTTTTAACTATATTTTTAGTCGAGACTATTTTCACTAATACTTTCTTATTTGTTTACAATTGACTATTTTTAGTAAAATCCGTATTATTTATTAATAAAAACTATCTGTTAAAAATAATTTGAATTCTTCGTAAATTTCATTTCATTTATAAAGTTCGTCGACTCAATTAATTTTGATATCATTTTCTTAAAAGATCTCTTTTCTAAAATTTATAGTTTTAACTCGATTTTCTAATTATTTATAAAATACTATAAAATGACTTATTATATTTTATTTATATTTTGGGTAACGAATTTAGAAATATAATAAAGTTACGATAACGACGATAATAATAAAATGCTAATTTCATCGGAATTGCTATTTTTTATACATTTCACTTATTTTAATCACTTACGTATTTTCTATAATGAAATTTCTATTTTAAGTAAATTTCTAAAATTAGTAAGTTTCTATTTATAGAAAGTTTTCCTTTTTAATGTAAAATGTTTATTTCTTTTTATCTTCATATTATTCATAATGATTATATCTCTTCTATATATCGATATTGGTTGTTTTGGAGTTATGGAATAAAGACAAGTATGAGGTTTAGAGTAATATATTCTGGGGTTTACGTTTTTGCCATCAACTATAAGACTGGTGTGTCTTTATGGGGCACACTGGTTGTTGAACCGAGTATATATGGTGTTCGGGAGTGTGTGTACATTTTGACCTTAAACTCGTGCCTCGCAATGTAAGACGCCGTCGGGTTGAACTGAGTATTTATGGTACTCGGGAGGGGTGTGCATATTATCTTAAACTAGGGCCACGCATTTATAAGTCGCCGTCCTATTATGGTTGAGTAGCCTAGTTAGAGACTGAAGTTTGATTTGTTTGAACTAAGTTCTCGAAGCTAGTTTTAGTATTCTCCTAGTGAAAGTCTAGCTGCTACACTAATTCTATCCATAACGCCATTTTGAATATTTTTATTATTATCGATACATTTTGATTTGCAGGTTGGCAAATATTTGAGGTTTTCTTCTGGAAACCTGTTCTGATTTTATTATTCCAATACTTTAAGTTTTCTCCGAAAGCTTATTTTTATTATATCGTTTTAATGTTTTCCATTTTAATTATTTTGATATAATAATACTATTATATTTCCATATGATATAATATGGCTGGGAGAACGTCTGAGTTACTCCCCACTGACGTGGCTGTTATGTTTATAACATGACAGGTATTTGCTGCTGGGTTTTGGGTGTGAGTTAGCGAGTAGCGTGGATCCTACTCTTTCTTTATTCATGTAATTTATGGATTTGTACAACCCGTTTGGTGAATTTTCTTTTTAGCTCTTTTGTAAAAAGAGGCTTTTGTATTGACTTACCATTTCTTTTAATAAGATGTAGTTTGTCAGTGTGTTTTAATCCCAACTCTACAGTGTTTCCGCCACTGTATTGCGTTAGATTTTCTAGGGGATTACAATTTGCCTTGCACTCTACATGTTTGATGAATTGCTTGTGAGACTTGAGATGATCAATCCTTGTTTTTCTTTCCTCTTGTCTTGTATGTGTTTGGTTGGTTGGTTTGGTTCCCTCATTAGTAGCGAGAGCGTGGTGAGGATGACCCCTAGGCCGTTTAAGTAGCGAGAGCCCGATCGTGACCTAGGCTACGAAGGCATGCTAGTAACCCCGTTTCCCTCTTTTGGTCTCCTTTGCATCCATGAACCCGACCTAGCCCTAGTATCTTTCTTGTTGATCTTTTAGCTTTAGTTGTCATACTTAGCTTAGTCATACTCATAGTTTTTCCCCCTTCTTTGTTCTAGTTGTTTAGCTTAGTTGACCTAGTCTTGTATTTGGGTAGACCTTAATCTAGACACCTCTTACCGTCCCCGTGGATATCGACCCGACTTGCCCTAGCTACTAGTTAGGTTTTGTTGGTTTTACTTGTTGGTAAGATTGACGACAAATCCCTCCCATCAGAAAGCGGTCTATTGTTCCTACTCGTTTTATCGATCGTGATGCTATGCGAACTTTAGGCTTAGATTCTGCTTTGGAACTCTTGTTTAAAGGTGTTGGTATGGGTACATTATTTACGATGTGTCGTAATACGTATACTCAGCTTACATTGGAATTTCTGAGTTCATTTGAGGTGACTAAGAATAAACGGTCGGGTGCGATTTCTGTTGGTTTCCGTCTACTGAATACTAGTTTTGAGCTGAGTCTGAAGCAGTTTAGAGATTGTTTTGATTTTAAGGATTATGAGGACCGTTCACCACCCGAGTATGCTAACTTTAGGGTGGGTGATTTTTGGGAGTGTATTGCTGATGCCCCGTACACAACCGCGGGGCATATGAGTTCAAACAATATTCATAATCCGGTTATTAAGGTGTGGCAGAGGTTTATGGGGTGGACGATTTTTGCTAGAAAGGAGCCACATAATGTACGCACCGAGGAGGTGTCTATTTTGGGCTCGTATTTGCGGCGTAAGCCGTAGGTGTGGCATATTAATATTGCCTATCACCTCGTCCTCCAGTTTAGGAGAATTGCTACGGCCATCGCCGATGTTCCTATTTATATAGGCGGGTTAGTCACACATTTAGCTCTTCAGTTGACCGCTTTTCGCGAAGCGGATCATTATCCAGTCCCGGGCGAGATTACCCTTAGCCTCCGATATTTGGCTTCTCTTAACTGGATTTCTTCTGGCCATCAGAATCGTTGGGCTTGGCTTATTCATGAGCAGGCGACTATCATTTTGCAAGTCGGGTCAGTTTTGTCAGTTGAGGTTGATTAGCCTAATTATTTATTACCCGTTGCTGCCCCTAGCTTTCTCCCTTCCTCGCATGTTGTTACCTATACTCGTCGTCCCACGAGCGAGCCTAGTACCTCCCAGCCCACCTCTGAGCCCGGTCCATTTGAGCCTGCTTCCGAGCCCACCACCACTACTACTTTTGAGCAGCCCCCTCCACCACCCCAGTATGCTCCCCTCCATCCCGATCTGATTGCATGGATGGAGCGCATGGAGTTGAGTGTCGGTTCGTCCCGTTCTGATTTTGATACTTTTCGCACGGAGACTCGTGCCGACACCGCTGCTACTCACACTCGCCTAGACAGGTTATATGCTGATCAGTGCCTCGGGATGTATCCCGTATATGATGACTATGCTAGGCGTGCAGCTGTGCCACCACAGGGCCCTTTTCCTTCATACTTTCGTGGCCCGCGGGTAGTTATTCCGACCCTTCCATTCATGGTGCCTTCCATCTTAACACTGACTATTTCAGTGCCCCGACGGGCCCTGCTTTTGGAGCCGCTAGTGAGTATCAGGGGAGTGGTTAGTATACGGGTGGTGCGTCTGGTTCGGGGACTGCTGCAGATGATGATATGGAGGATGATGATTTTGGTGATGATGATGATCAGTAGCGGATTGTTGATTCCGCTACCTCTCCATGTACATAATTGGTATGTCTTTTCTCTATCCTCGGTTTTTATTTGTGTCCCCCCACCAATTTTGAGTCTGTATGATATGGACATTGAGGACAATGTCGAGTCTAGCGTGGGGGAGTTTTTAGTATTTCTGGTTTTATTTCCTTGAGTCTTAGTGTTTGTCTATGATACCGATTATGCAGCAATGATGATAACTTGCACTCTTTAGGCTACCTACTCATTCCGAATTGGCATTCATTTGACCTTTGTTATGTGGAGTAATAATTAATCGATAAGTATGCAACCAACTGAGCTATAATTTATGATTCCCATTTAGACTTGCCTTGCATCTAGGCTTTAGTTACAAAATGGTGAGATTTACAGCCTCCTGTAGCCAGTACATTCATACCTGGCTACCACTTAGGTTGTGTGTGTAGGTCTCCTTGTGGAATATGCTATGTTAATACGCATAAGTATGGTGTTTTCTCCTTTATTTTGACTAACTTGCTTAGTGATCATTTTTGGGACATTTTCATTTTCATCCATTTCTACCCATTTTCTCCTTGGCTAAAATTTTAAGAATTCACAAAATGAACTACAAAATCAAATTTGCCTACCTAGCCGAGCTTGATGAAGTAGGTCACCTATTGCGTTCTATGCTCGTTATTGTGTGAATATGGAGATTTTTGATGGACGTTTGGATGTGGTTGACTCTGTTTCAAGGGAGTTTGTAGATCTTGTCCGGGTCAATTTTGGTTATTGTATATATTTGCTTCTAGTTTCATCAAGCTTTGAGAAAAAAAAATATAAAAAAAATCAAAAGAAGAAAAAAAAATCGAAAAAAAAAATCCAAAGAAAAAAAAAGAGAAAAATCAAAACAACAAAAATATGTTATTCTCGTTACTTTTATTTTCCGTTTACTTGATGAAATTTGAGCGCCCTCTTTTGACCCCGGACTCGTTCTCGTTGATTGGTGACTTGTATGTTTTGTTTATGGAAGTGGAAGAATTTTTGAGTTGAGCATTATCGCACTAGTTAGTTCACTAGCTTGGCCTTAACCTCACATGACCATATTTATTTCCACCTTCTACCTTGTTGTCACCATCTTTGCCGCCCTATGTGATCTTAGCATGTTTTGTAAAAATTTAGAGGTCGATACCATACTAGATTGCGGGCATATTTCCACGAGTTGAGCGTTTTCACATATATATTTCACATATACACACCCTTCCTAATTGAGCGATGAGTGGCTCCGTGAGTAGCCTATGCAAGGGTTTTGGTTGAAAATGTGGTTTCTACATATTATGCTTGGTGAAGTTGTGCATTTGTTGATGGTTTATTTTTCCTATTTCCCCGTCTTGGAATTCGTTTCTTAAACTTGGTTAGATGTTTGCTATGATGGTGTGGACATGACGTAGGTCCACCCCGACGCGGCGAAGCGCAGGTTTGGGTAGGCGAATGAATCTCGTGGTAAGATTGTTCTCGGGTTCGAAATTTAAGTCAAAATGGAGTCGCCACCGAATTTTGTGGTTATTCGGAACCATACGAGCCCACTCTATGTCGTCATGGGCTATACACAAAGTAAGCCCACTTCGATTTCAGAGTTCATGGGGCTCGTCCCTTTGCATTGTTATATCGATACCGTTTACACCGGCTTTCGTATATAGAATGACTCTCGTGTGCCGAGGGTTTCGGACATCCGGAAACCAAAGGTTCTGAGTAAGGGGTGAGGGTACGTGTTGGGAAGCCCACTAAGGACACCCAACCCCGCCCGCACATGGCGGCCTCTACTAAGACACCGTTCGTGTTCGTGTACGCGCGCTAGTAAAATAATTAAATGATATGCAAACAGCATTTTCGGGCTAAGCGTGTGAATTATTGATTTGCTACGTCATTTAATGCATCTTGATTCACGTCAAAGTGATTTAGCATGCGAGGTTCGTTTATAAAGCGTAAAAGCAAGTAAATAAACAAAGCTCGAAAATAAATAGAAATAGCGTACAAATTACACGGGCGGAAATACAACCCGGGATTCACAATACAACATTACGTAAAAGAAATGAAATGAAAATAATGCGATATAATTAAAGGGACGGACCCATATGTAAACTAGACCGCGAAAATATGTAGGCGGACTAACCTCGATTAAATATGCATTATGTCGCATATTAAACGAAGGACGGGAACATGAGACTGCGGCATATTGCTAGCCTAATCTCGCGTCCCGTAGTCTTGTCCCGACTTATCACGTCAAAGTGGTCAAAGTCGTTCTACGTGTCGTGATGTGTATAGTTTTGAAAATAGGATGGTCGGATGATGGTCTAAAGTCGATAAAGAACGGGGCTCGAAATATGTGTCCAAGCCCTCGGTATTGTGGGTTATGAGACCCACTCGATCGAGTCATTGACTGACTCGGTCGAGTGTGTTATTAGCGTGGCTACTGACCACTTTTTGGGGTGCTACTCGATCGAGTGGCCTATGGCACTCGATCGAGTGCCCCCTGTACGAGAGGTAACTCGCCTCGTTTTATGACTTGAAATCGATAGTCGGCCTAACCAAATACGAATATTGCACGATTCGTACTTAGCTCGACCTCCGGTACTATAATCGTGTATGAACGAATATAATACCGTCATCGGGATTTTGTGGAAATATTTTATCGTTAGATTAGGAAATTTTGAATTAGTGACGAGATGCATCCCTCTACGTCACGACATCGAAACTAACCCTTTCGGGTTATGTGATGTCGGTATTCGTGTCAACGGGTCTCGAACCAATTATGGAAAAGGAATTAAATCCGTTCAACTACGACCGATCACGGTCGCGTCACGCCCTTGAGTACATTGGGGCGGGGCTCCTCGAAAGGGCTCCACCTCCGTCGTTGCTCGTAAAGGGATTAGACGGACCAATAGTGATCATCGTAGTCCAACGTTTTAAAACCGGTTTTAGTATTAATATATATACACGGTATTAATAACATTAGTAAAAAAAGATGATAAAAAAAGATGAAAAATAAAGATGAAAAATGTAAAGAAGTTAGTGTTAGTGTTAGTGTTACTACGATGCAATAATGCAAAAATGTACATAAAAACGATATAGAAAAGAGATAGAAAAAGGGTTTAGGACACCCTCAACATACATGCTAGTATAGACCTCGGAAATGGACTCGTAAAATAGCGGCAAGGCTTGGGAGTATCGAGGATGTATGCGAGTTATGGGGTGTATGGATGTGTGTGTGTATTACGTCGGTTTTTCGAGGGACGAAGGACTCGGTTTTTGTGTGTGTTGCTTAGGGTTGCTAAGGCTTGATGTGTAGGTATGTAGGTTAGATTGTGGCTGAAAAATGTAGGGCAAAGTATGTGTCAAAAGTCTTGAAAATGCATGGGAATGAGTCGGTATTTATAGACGTTTCCCACGACCTAGGGGGCACTCGATCGAGTGGCCCTAGTGCACTCGATCGAGTGCTTTAGAAAATGGGCCAAGCCCAGCTCGAAGCGCTCCACTCGACCGAGTGGGCAATCCACTCGATCGAGTGGATCAAACAAAATCGAGATATTTGGGGAAGGTTTGACTTGTTTGTTTTGGTAGCTTTTTTGAATTTGAATTTGGGTGCTTAAATGATTTCAGCTGATTTCTGAGACGGTTTTGCCTTTGACCGGGTTTTGACCCGGTCGCCAAAAGACGGGAATTATTTTTGGTGTCGGTTTTGGCCTAAATTAGTCTCATTTGACGCGGAACGACCCACTGGGCCTGAATTTGAGGTCTGTTTTGTGAGATTTTACTCCGCTAAAAAGTCCATGTCGGATATTATGAATTCCGAGCCCAAATCCGAGTATACTAAGTCACGTTGACGTCCAATCATCATCGGGTGTTTTTCGGAGACTACCATAGACACGTGGCAGTCAAAATGCGGGTGTCTACAGATGGACTTGAGTATTTTGGTTGCCTATTTTTTTTGCTTTGAGCTGTTTCGGTATTATATTAGTTGTTTCCTTACGGGTCTTGCTTGAGGACAAGCAAGGGTTCGGTTCAGGGGAGTTTGATTTGTCGTGTTTATATAGCTTTATTCCCTCGATTCCGTTGTCTTTTACGGTCGGAACACGCTCTTTAGAGCCGTTTCTTCTAACGTTTTGCTTTGAGTGAGTGTTTTTGTAGATTCTACACGATTTCAGGTCTTTATGTGCATTTACACTCATATCTGGTTAGAAGAACAATCCCGAGACAAAACTCGTGCTTTAGGACGTCTAGGCGAAGAAGAACTGAGAAGTGTCGATTCATTGGGCCATGGAAAGCGGCCCAATACTTGTTTTATTAGTGATGTGCGCGCCACCCTGCCCTGACAGGCCGCCTGCCAGCCGGCCAGCATGACACAAAAGATGATTTAAGCTTGATTTTAAGTTGTGCTTCAACCCCTGCATGTGACCGGCCGCCTGCCGGCCGACCGGCGTGCACACTCAGATTTTTCCGCCTATTTTGTTTAACTAAGGGAGGCTTTGTATTATTATCATCACTTTTTATAACTTAGAATTTTTACATTAGAAAAGCTACGTGACTCTTAGCATTCTAGCACTCGGTTTCAACTCGTACTCGATTTCGGTAAATTCGTTTATGCAATTTTCAGTTTTATATTTCAATCTTCATCGTGAATTACTTAGTTCGTCGTAATTTTCTCTATTTAGAATTCGTCGTTCCGTTTAGTTCGCTAGATTCTCGTTCGTTTATCGTTAGATTTATTTGCTTCACTTTTTATCATGAATTCTATGTATGCGATTTGTTGTTTCGTAATTATCATGCATAGCTAATTTTCTCGCTAGGGTCGAGGGGGATCGATGGATTATTATACGATTATGTTGCTTCGATACTAAATTTATAATTATGCTAGTACCATTTTCGCGTGTTTTATTTGTCGATTAATTTGTTAAAGGCCACAACATTATAATCTGTTTGGGAAATTCTAGTTCTTCTGCGAGAGCCGAATTAGGATTAGATCACGCGCAATTTGGTAGGGAGTCTAATAAGTTGCGAGAGCCCGTTAGATTCTTCCTAGGTTGAAACGATTCGAGAGAACGTGTTATAGCCGACTAGCATGTTTATGTGTTTATTATTATTATCGCATAATTGTCGAACATCTATCGTGAACCCGTGACCTTAGTTTTCATCTCATTGTTAGATTCGATTATTTATTATCGCATTTTAGTAGTGTTTTTATATTTTTCCATCAATCGACCCGTTTAGAGCAGTTTAGAATCGCCATAGCTACTAGACAAATTTAACTGTTTCCCTGTGGATTCGATACCTTGCTTGCCGCTATATTTTTGTTAGTAGCATTGAGTTTATCTTGATTGGGTGAGACGACTTAACCCATATACGTAGGATGGTAGTCGGTTATTCACAAATGTCTCTAATAGAGTTTTCTCGTTGGGCTTCCCAACCAACTTAACTTTCTCAGCCCTCCAGCATTGAAGATACTTTGTGAACCCTTCTTCGGGCTCTTGGGCCATGACCTCAAAAGTGCGCATGGTGGTCTTGATCCCGGTATTGTCAGCGTAGTTCCGAGCAAATTCAGTGGTCACATGCATCATCCCATGTTGGGTACTTCTTGGGGTCTAGCCTGTAGCACCAGGCCCTTGGGTGTTTCTCAAGGGATGCTGCGAATAGGTTCTTAAACATGTTGGAATCCACCATTTTTATAGCCATGAACTCTTTGAAGGCCTGTATATGGAGTAGCAGGTCTTCAATCCCCTCGAACATTGGCAAACCCGTGAGATTCAAGTTTGCGGGCAGTTTGTCATTCGCCGGAGAATAAATACGGGAGTTTTCCGTGTGGATATTGTTACCCTTGGACGAGTGGATTTGCTTCCTTAGTTGGCGTACCGTGCTAATCAGTTCAGCCATGAGCCCAGTGTTTACAAACTCAGTGTCGGGGCCTCTCTGTGTTCGAGCATTCGTAGCCGCTTGATCGGCTCTTATGGCTACTAGTGGGTTTTCGACCTCGATCTGTTTGTTGACCATGGTTTCCATCATAGTTTTCAATTCGCCCAGGTCTTGTTTCATTCTAACCATAGTAATCAAAAATTTTGAACCCATATCTTTGTATCGAGACAACCCGATAAAGGAAAAACGGAACGAGGGAAATTGACTCGAAAGAGACTCGACTAGACGAATAACAAGCGAGTGGTGTGACTCCCTTAGGATATGGCTATGTACTGTTCGAAGGGAGGACCACGTGAGACTTCCCCAGTCTTTAGACTCGAGTGTCTTAGACAGACTTTCCTTTGTGGGGGTATGCCCCATGCGGGTCGATCATGCCTCTACGATAAGGCGGACTTGGGATGGGGAAGAAACCAGTGATGTAGGATCGACAGAGTTTCGACGCTATAGACCTTCGATGAACTATGAAAAGACCTGACACGTGGATTACGGTAAGCCCTAGGATAAAGAGGTTTATTTTGAAAAGCGTTGAGTTTTAATAAAATTTTAGAGGACGGTCTAGACTTTTGAAATTGGCAACATGTCGACATGACCAATTTTTTTTTGAAAAGTCGAGAATTTTGAATTTCGAAATAGGCAGCATGCCGGCTAAAAATAAGCTATTTTGAGTCAAATCTTAAATCTAAATTTCGGCAACATTCCGAGTTTTTGAAAGTTTGATATTTTGAACAGATGCGTTTTTGCAATGACGGTTTTTTGAAAATGACACGGAAACCACATAGCAAGTAGTCACACAAGCATTATGACGACAGTATGTATGCTTTACACTAAGTCTCGGTTGGTCTAGATTTGGTCTATACCAGTGCGCATAGCCTTTCCGATAATAGGGACGGACTCCCTTAGCAATTTGCATAAGGACATGCCGCGAAACCCATACGAATCAGCAATGAACACCTTGGCATAACCAATTTGGAATACATCGCGGTATAGTGGGACGTTGGTCACAAGTAATCGGCCTGGGTAAAATTGGGGTTATGCATGAACCGTCAAACTAAAACGCGTACTTTAGTAACCAATCGATTTCTTTTCGAGTCTCGCCCTGAAGACCCCGATGACAAGTTGAACATCAGGTATCCCCAGCAGAGTCGCCAAATTGTGGACATGACATAGGTCCACGCTCAGCGCGATCAGGCGCGGGTTTTGTTAGGCGGATGTTCTCGTGTGAGATTGATCTCGAATAGAAATTTAAATTATAATGGAGTCGCCACCGAACTTTATGGAGTTTGGACCTGTTCGAACTAACTCTATAATAAGACGTAGTACCGCGCACCAAGCACAGTTTGCCTTAGTACTAGTGCTTGTGGGGTTCGTCCCTTTGCATCACGATACCGATGTCAAATTATCGAAAATAGTATATCGTATATCGAATAACTCTCGTTTTTTTTTTGGTGAAATGTAAGTGTATTCATTCATCAAAAAATATACAAGGGGGCCATATTCTGTACAACGATATCGAGGACAAAACTATATCAAACCGACAATACTATGCTTACATCTCATCAATAAGCATATCCCATTTTCCGGAGACATCTGACATCTTCCTCAGTTACTTCATCTTTTTCAGTAATTCTGATTCGTTGCCTCATATCGGACAATATCTGGGTTACTACTCTTTCAGGTCTGAGCAATATCCCATCAAGTCTTGCCTTGTTACGCTGCAGCCACACATTATAGTACATAGCAGCAAGGATGCACGCAGTTAGCTTCCAGTTCACAGTCCCGTCATCAGCATATAACACTCGATTTATATTTAGACTAAGTCCCGTCTTTTCCTCAGCCATCAGCAGTACCTTGGAGCTGTACTCGCACTCGAAAAACAGATGGGATAGCGTTTCCTGCTCTCGGTCACAGAGACAGCAGCTTGCATCGTTTATGAGGCCTATCCGGTGAAGTTTGTCCCTTGTGTTGATCCCTTTGTGCATAATAATCCAAGCAATCAAGGCGTGTTTCTGCACATTCCAACAGTTCCATATAAAAGCTGACCACGGCTGGTCAGTGGACTGGGGATCGATCCAGGCATAAGCACTCCGGACCGAGTACCCTTTGTCATCCTGTAACCATCGATTATTAAGGAACCCAAACTTTAATTTTTCTTTAACCTTGCAAATAGTCCTCCAGGACCAAGGAGTGTCTTTGGAAGGAGTATAGTCATGCCATCTAACTGCTTTCAGATAATGCGTGGATACCCATTTGATCCATAGACTATCTCTCTTTTCGTATATCCAGTTGACGAGTTTTCCTATAGCCGCAATGTTGTAGATGCCAGGTCTCTTAATTCCTAGCCCACCAGCTTGCTTTGAACGCGTAACTCTTTCCCAAGCAACAAGAGGGACTCTCCTATATTCAGCATTACCATCCCACAAATAATTCCTACATACTGCTTCTATTCTCTTGATAACGTGCTTTGGTAATAGGAAGATACTAGCCCAATAACAATGGAGCGTGTTAAGCACAGAGTTGATCAGCGTAACTCGACCAGCATACGATAACTTACGGGCCCCGGTGCTTCTAATTCTAGCCACAAACCTCTCAGTTAGAGTGCTACACTCCTGACGGTTAAGTTTACCGGACTGAATAGGGACACCCAAATACTTAAAGGGAAGAGACCCTTCTTTTATTTGAGTCACCTGAAAAATATCGCTTTTATCTAACTCTTTCATACCATAATAGAAGACTTCAGATTTTTCCTTGTTCATGTGAAGTCCGGAGGTTTGAGAAAATGTAGATACAACACGCATAAGCAACATAATAGAGGGAACATCCGCCTTACAGAACAGAAGTAAGTCATCCGCAAAGACAAGGTGAGTGAGTTTAAGGGTCTTACATTGAGGATGGTACTTAAAGGGCCATCTGGAAGTAGCGTAATCGATAGTTCTGGTGAGATACTCCATGCACAGGGTAAAGAGCAACGGAGAAATAGGGTCTCCTTGTCTTAGACCACGCTTACCTTTAAAAAATCCAAAGGATTCCCCGTTCAGCACAATAGAGTAAGTCGTGGTAGTCACGCATTGCATAACCCAGTTAATGAATCGGCCTGGGAAGTTCATTTGAATCATCACGTTTTCCACAAAATCCCATTCGATCGTATCATAGGCCTTCTGTAGATCCAACTTGAACATACATCTAGGAGAAGCATTTTTCCTGTTGTACATCTTGACTAGATCTTGACATAGAAGGATATTCTCGATAATCGAGCGGCCTTTTATGAATGCACCCTGACTTTCATTAACAATATGCGGCAAAACAGAAGACAGTCTGGTACAGAGCAGTTTAGAAATCACCTTATACAGAATATTGCAGCACGCAATCGGCCGAAATTGCGTGACTGACTTGGGCCGGTCACCTTTAGGAACAAGAGTAATGTTGGTAGAGTTGAGCTGCTTCAGGAGTTGCCCATGTTCAAAGAAATCCAAGATTGCCTTGCTCACATCTTCCCCGACAATTTCCCATGCATCTTTATAAAACGAGCTCGAATAGCCATCCGGTCCGGGAGCTTTGTCCCCTGGTATATCTCTGAAGGCTCTCTCAATTTCATCCTTGGAGATAGGCGTAATGAGCGAATATTGGTGGGCAGGAGTGCAGATCGGACCTCGAGCGATAATGGAAGGCCGTACAGGTTGGACATGCCTTTTCTCACCCAAAAGCTCCTGGTAAAATCCAAGGAAAGCGGCTTTTATGCTCTCCGTCTCAGTACACACCATGCCTTGGGTATCCTTGATTTGAGTAACCTTATTCTTTGTCAATCTTTGTCTGATCGCTTGATGGAACAGTTTCGTATTCTCATCGCCTTGCTCTAACCAATTTGCCTTTGCCTTTTGAGCCAAATAACTGTCCCTTGCTTTAGTACAGAACTGCAGTTCATGGGCTATGCGTCTCTCATCTCTTATAAGAGCATCAGAAGGACCGTAATCAGCAATTGCAGTCTGAATATCCCGCAACTGTTTCGCCAGACCATCCGTTTTAATTTCTATATCTGCAAACCGCACCTTATTTAGTTGTCTAAGTTCCTTTATAAGGGCCTTCAGCTTCTTTACAACACAATACATCGGAGTACCTTGAACATCGGCATCCCAACCAGTCTTTACAACCTCAGTAAAATCTGGAACCATACTCCACATCTTGAAATATTTGAAGCTATATGATCTTTTCTCATTCAAACCCCATTTGCTGACTGTACAAGGGTTATGGTCAAAGAGTCCCTCCGGGTGGAAGTGTGCTTGGTATTCGGGGAACACATCATTCCATTCCGGGTTGATAAGAAATCTATCGAGTCTGCTGTACTTCCTCGACCCCACTTCCTGCTTGTTTGTCCAAGTGAACCATGCCCCTGTCGCCTTTATATCCCTCAAATCGCAATGAGTCAGACAATCAATAAAATCCTCCATATCAGCTTGCTTTGTTTGTCCTCCTAGTCGTTCATCAGGTGATATATCACAGTGTTGAAGTCTCCCCCAACAGCCCAAGGACCTTGTATATCCATCGCAATATCTTCAAGTCTACTCCATAAACTCCTTCTATCCACCCCCTCGTTAAAAGCATACACCAAAGTATAATGAAACATCACGCCAGTATCCAGATGTGTCACTTTACAGTGAATAAATTGAGCATTATATTCCACCGGAGTGACATCAAACTGTGAGGGTTTCCACAGCACCCACACCCGACCCCCAGGATGGATATGAGTGTTAGTCGAGACACACCACCCTTCTAGCAATCTACTACTAACCATAGTATTATTAGTACTCTTTATTTTAGTTTCAAGGAGGCCAAAGAGACCCACCTCTTTATTGCTAAGAAAAAGCTTAACCTCTCTTTGTTTATTTACACTATTGAGATCCCTAACATTCCAAAATCCGATCTTCATTTGATAAATTTATGATAGGGGTGCCAATATCAAGACCATCCTGTGTTACACTCTCCTTAGCAGACTCAACATTCATATCAGGGATATTTTGCACCATATCCGCATATGTCCTCCCTCCACTCACGTCCCCTGAAATCGGGACAGGATTGGCTAGAGCATTGGTAGCAGGCTTCCTCACATCCACAATTTTTGGCTTCCAGATTTTCTTTTGGATGATGGATGTAGGCTGTTTTCCTTTTCTACAAGTCAGCGCCTCATGCCCAAGTGTCTTGCACTTAGAGCATAGCACAGGCTTCCATTCGTATTCAATTTTAATGGATTCAAGGACACCCTTAGGGTTTTTAAATTTGATGTTATCAGCAAACTTTTGTCCAACTGTAACTTCTACAAGGGCCCTGGCATACCCAAGTCTCGCCTTATCTGTAGTAGCAGCATCTAATTTGATAAATTTACCTGTCAGACATACTAACTTAGGTAGGCAATTCCCCCAGTACCTCAAAGGTAAATTATGCAAACGAACCCAAGTGGGTATAGACTTGACATCCTCCTTCTGTAGGTCAACATCAGGCAACCATGGCTTGACAATCATGGGTTTATTGTCGAACATATGGAACCCATCCTGAAGAACTACTGTTTTCGACTCATCTTTTACAAAACGCACTAGAAATACTCCATTTGGTAGAAAAGAGATTTTGTCAATACCATGCTTACCCCAAATACGTTGTATGAAGCCCTTGATCACATCCCACGGAGGATTTGCCCCTAGGATATAGCAAAAGACTGCATTTGACCAGTATTCCTCTTCGTCTTTGGTATCCTCGTCCGATAGTTGTAAAATATCAGATTCATCAACATTCATAATATGCTTTCCTTTATCTGTCGAGGTACCACCAGTTTTTTTATGGCCTCGTTGAGTAATCCACAGGCCATTAGTTGATTCTTGTGGAGTATCAATGTCATCATCAAAATTTAGTCCAGGGATTTCATGAATTTCATGCATAGGTTTTGATCGCCCCATAACTCCACATCGGGACCTTTCATCTCATTCAGACCATGTTTTTCCGTAGTGTCCATCAAAGGGTCCTTGCTTTTTGATGCGATGCCATTGTTACCCGATTTCCTTCTCTTGCTCTTAGTTTTTGAGGCGGAATTGCGAGCCATTCGAATAACTCTCGTTGCCAATGGTTTCGGACATCCGGAAATCGAAGGTTTATCAGTAAGGGATGAAGGTACGTGTTGGGAAGCCCACGAAGGACGCCCAACCCCGCCCGCACATAGCGGCCTCTACTAAGATATTGATTGGTGTTCTTGTACACGCGTTAGTAAGACGGTGAAATGTTATGGCAAACATTGTGTTATGCTAGACATGCGAACTCTGTGTTCACTACGTCGTTTAATGCACCTCGATTTGTGTTGTCGAAGTGGTTTTAGCATGCAATGTTCATTTTGAAAGCGGTAAATGCCAAACAATGAATTAAATAACTTGAAAATAGATTACAAGTTACACGGGCGGAATACTACCCGAAATTCACAATACGACAAGCAATAATAATATCGAATTAGAAACGGTAAACCTAAACTATAAACGGACTCATAAATAGAAACGTAAATAGAAACCGTAAATCGAATGATTGGACAGACTCCGATCAGGAACGCATCATGTTCCATACTGATCAGAGGACAAAAGCTCAGGCGCGTGAGCCCGTGGGCCATGGAACTCGGGCGCAGGGAGCTCGACATCCTAGCCTTCAGGCGCGAGCACTAGGGCGCCTGAGTCAGCAGCGTACAGGACCAAAGCGTTATACTAGCTTGATCTCGAAGGCTTGAAGTCTCGTCCCGACTTATCCTAGTGAAATCGAGTTGCCTTTATTTATCGGACATCGTGACCGACTAAAGAGTCGTCGACATAGGATTAAAGTTGCAAGATATTCACTCAAAGTCGTAATGGAAAAGGGTAATAGAATGAAAATGGATATGAAATGTGGACTTTGAGAGGAAATACGTGATAGATTGACACGCATTGACTTATGTCATAAGTATAATTCCTTATGTGAAACTTGTATCGTTGTTTGACACTTTGAAAGTCTACGATACCTCATTTTGCCCTTAATTGGGTACTTGTCCGTGAATTGTCTCGATTTATGATATGAATCGATATATCGACTTAATACAAATATCGGAGCCTTCCGTATCGTGGCGTCATTGTCGGGTCTCGTGGACCATATATATGACGCCCAGATTGAAATCATTAGGTTTCGCATAAGCTCAATTTCGATGACCCTTTATGCATGAAATTCGATTATAAAATCGTCGTCGAACATTTAAGAGTAACGATTGTAGACGGTATCGAAAACGCGCAACAAAAAGTTCTACAATCGCGTCAGAACCTTGAGTTCAGGTGCACGCCATGGGGCGCCCTTATCCTCAGGCGCCTATAATAGCGCGCCTCAATATAGAGGCGCTACCACTCTAGCGCCCTGTCGGGTTGTTATACGAATTTTGGGTAGAAACTTTCGTTGAACGAATTCGTTTGAAAATGATCAATCTGAACCAAACTCTTTTCACTATTCAACATCAACATTGGGCCACGGGTCCATGATGTGCGAATTGGCATCATGGAACGTTTACTTCGAATTGATAACGACTTGTCCTCGTAGGCATTAGGTCCTACGTATCTCAACATCGTTATTTGATCGTTAAGATCTACGATGTAGATACCGTTATCGGACGCCCACTCGAGTGGTATTAAAATAGTTTTGATTATATATACACGGTATTAATAAAACGAAAGCGTAAGAGCGTTTTAAGGGTTGACTCCTCATAGACAACCAAATACGCGGGGTGACGAGATTAGCGACCGGTGACGTGAGTGCGATACTCTTGTGTTCGGATTTTCTTATTTCGTCATCCATAGTATTCGATACGTGAAAGAACGAGCATTTTAGCGTCGAATATTGTTAGTAGTTAGAAGTTGGGAACGAAAAATAAATGTTAGATGCGAATAACGAATATGTTAGCATAGTTAGTTACGATAATTAAAAGAGTTTAGAGTTTAAAATCGGGATTTGGACACCCTCAACCTACATGACAAATGCTTCGAAATACTGGCAGGCAGATTATCGTCGTAGACACGGGGAGCGATTCGATGTACATAGGAAGAGTTAAGGTGTGCTTTGAGTGTATGTGGGAAAGATAAAGCTCTCGCACTCGGTTTGGTATTTTGAAAAGTCCTCCCTTGAAATGATGCACATAATGGCGTATTTATAGAGTTGACGAGTTTTCCAAAATGTTCCTGATTTCGAAATTCAGGCGCGACAAGGTCATCGCCTTGATTCTGAGGCGCCTGCCCTCGCGTGGCTGAACTCGTGAATAGAAGTTGCTTAAAATACGTATTGATATCCGTGTTATTCGAAGCAATTTCGAATTCCATTTTGACTTGGTTTGATTGCGTACTTGGACGCTTTTGTGGCTTATTTTGTTTTCGTGTTTCGACTTTGACCGGATTTGACTAGGTCAACAAAGACGATTCTGCCCCTGGTGGCGATTTTGGCTCAAAGTAGCTTTATTTTCTTGGAAATGACCCACTAAGTCTGGATTTGGAGTTGGTTTTGAGATATTTATACTCCGTAACATGCCTGAGTTCGATACCATTGATTACGAGCCCACATTCATGCATGTTAACGTCCGATCATCATCGGGTGTTTGATGGGAAGCTGCTGCAGACACGAGCAAGCGAAATGTGGGTATCTACACAACCGCCTTACTAAGGGGACGTACTTAAATTTCAATCGATATCTTAATAGAGGCCGCTATGTGCGGGCGAGGTTGAGTGTCTTGCGAAGGGGCTTATCAACACGTACCCTCACCCTTACGCAAGTCTTTGGTTTCAGGATGCCAAAAACCTTTGGTCACGAGAGTCACTTGAAATAAATATTCGATGTGCTTAAGGGACGAACTCTTGAGCTCTAGGACTATAAGGCGAACCATGTTTTGTGCTTGGTATGGTCTAAATACGACGTGAGTTCGAATGAGTCCGAAGTCCCACAAAGTTCATTGGCGTCTCAACTTCAATTTTATTTCTATTCGAATCAATCTCATCACGAGAACATCCGCCTACCTAAATCCGCGTGTGGCCACACCGGAGTGGACCTTTGTCATGTCCACAAAATGTTTTAACTTTAAACTCATCATTGTTAAGTAGCTTGCAAATGCTACTCCTAAATTAAATAAGTTTATTTGATGCTTGAGCAAATAAGGTGTCAATGAATATTAGTTTTAAAAAAATTGAAATAGAAAGTATAAAGCGATTTAAAAACCGATTCTCTAGTTTTGAAAATTGTGAACAAAACCCGAACCACCTTACACTTCACTTTTATTTCAATTCGAATCAATATCATCACGAGAACATCCGCCTACCTAAACCCGCGCGTGACCGCGCTGGAGTAGACCTTTGTCATGTTTTTAACTTTAAACTCATCATTGTTAAGTAGCTTGCAAATGCTACTCCTAAATTAAATAAGTTTATTTGACGCTTGAGCAAATAAGGTGTCGGTGAATATTAGTTTAAAAAAAAAAAGTATAAAGCGATTTAAAAACCGGTTCTCCGGTTTTGAAAATTGTGAACAAAACCCGAACCACCTTAACTTAAAAAATACATTCGGATACACGGACCAATTTTCCACTAAAAAAAATTGGAAACGGTTTTCAGTTCGGTTTTGGTTTTAAAAATCGGTTCGGTTTTTTTAGCTCACCCCTAATTATCTTTGGTAGGTGTACGATTAGCCTATCAGAAATGATGTACTTATCGAAGACATGGGACATGAGGTACTATGGAGCTATATTACTTTGATTCTTCACTTCTTTGTCGTATCGTATCGTGTACCTGTTAAGTATCGTATCCAATACGACACGATGCTTCGATACTTTGTTTTAGACTAAAATATTGAAAGTTCTGCACCCAATAATCCTAACCTATATGTTATGTCCGATACTTGCAGACAATTAGAGTGACATAGCTATAGAATCCGGGTCACATAATTACATGGAGTACTCCATATTATTTTGAACGGTGATAGTTGGGTGAAGCATGATCAGCAGAATGAAAATACAGACCTTTAGTTACTTCTTACAATGAAGAGAATGCTACCATCTGACACTTGCTGCCCAGGAGCGACCTGAAGGCCGTGGACTACACCAGTGCAAGGAGCTGTGACGACATGCTGTATCAGGAAAAAACACGTCTTGCTTAAAAAGATGGTTTTCTAAATAGAAGAATCAGGGAACTACATAATACATATATAGCAGATACAGTAACATACCTCCATTTTCATAGCCTCCATGACCAATATTGGCTGACCAGTCTTAACATAATCTCCATTCTTCGCAAGAGCCTTGACAGCCAAACCAGCCATTGGTGCTGAAACAGAACCTGGGGTACGGACCGCTGTCTCTGAAGGAGTAGGCCCATGTTCAGAATCAACCTCTCCCGAAAATTTGAGCCCTATTTTTTGTCGGAAATGATGGTGCTGTGAACCATGCCAAATGTGAATATGCTTGCTTTTTCCCTGTGAGACAAAACTAGAAATCAGTAGTACACCCCCAATGGTTCAAGGCTCCTTCCTTTGTCAGGGCTAGGAATTTTGGTGTACGAAATCCTACCCTTATATATGATAAAACTTATGGGAAGGGTAGGAGGATCTGGTATACGCAATCTTACTCTTAGTGCAAACTCTGACAACAGAGACTTTCCTACACAACGCATAACGAAATAACATTGAGAATGTCATCGAGTTACGGTTGACTGCAATATTTTTATTATTCCATCGTGTTCAAAAGCCAATGAACCATGAGTCTTTCGCTCCATAAGTAAATACCACTCCGTAGTACTCCCTCCATCCCACTATCTTCTTCCCACTATCCTAAAAGAGAAATCCCACTAACATCTCCCCATTTACTTTATTTCCTTATTTGTTTAGTTTAATTTACAATACTATCCTTATCAGCACTACCTACCTACACAGTATGCCACTCATATTAGTTGCAATGAGTCCACTTACATTTATTTATAATATTTCCTCTAAATATTGGACCCACTAATAATATTTAATATTAATCCTTAAGAGATGTGCCTATATCAACTGGGAACATCTCTTTGGGATGAAGGGAGAAGCTAGTAAGAAACTATCTTAGGCAAAGTTTCAGCAGAAACTTCAATATGAGAATACACCCTCAAAAGTTCACCAAAAAGGAATGAACTCTTTCAGAAGAAGCACGTCAAATGTTCAGCAGCTCAACTGATCCATAATTAGCATCTGATAGATTGTGTAAATTTGAATCTCGTGGTCGCTAATAGTAAGAAATTCTTCTCAGAAATGTTAAGATGAAATCAAGGCAGGATCTCATGGAGCATATAAAATAAGTTCAAGGAGAAACAAACCTTATTATAGACGGCTAAAGTGATGTTCATTTTCAACCCTCCAGCTTCAACCCTAAAATCTTGATCTCCTATCTGTACAACTTTGACTTCCATGCCAGGAAAACTGCAGTCTCCAGCCTGCAAAATTGCAACAAAGCTCTTAAGTCAATAGTAGTATAAATAATATGAAAGTTTGTCAAAATTATAAGACAGTTTACAATGTGAAAATTCATCAAAAACACATGGGACCTTCCAAGATGACCGTAGTGAGTTCTGAGAGCAATACCTCAATGAAATAACTCCCATCTTGTTGATAAGACAGGACTAATATCACAGGTGTTGCACCGTGGGAGAAATAGTCATCCTCCCATTCAAGTTCAACATCACGCTTAGCACAATAGTTAACTCTAAATGGAGGGTCAGAATACCAGAGTGAAAGCGGGCTCATTCTGCCTGTAAATTGTCATTATAAGTATCACTGCTCTAACAGCCTTGAGCTATCATTATAAAGGTCACCTGTAAACTTACTATGATGACCTCTGGAAGTATTGATTTCCATTTTACACAAGCATGCAGCAACAAGCATAGCATTATGTGTGACTGACTGTTTAATCTGTTCCGCGAGCTCTGTGTCACTCAAATTAGCAAACAGTGTATCTTTGTGGTACTCTATGAAGTGGGTTTCTACTTCTCCATCCTCAAAAGCCCGGTGCTTTACCAGTTTAAGTAGAAAATCAATGTTTGTAGGCAGGCCAGCAACCTGCACCAGCATCAATCAATCTCATCAATTAATCTGACTGACAGCAGATACGAAGGAGATACACAACGACAATTGATAGTGGGCAGGAGATACACATGAATACCCATATTTTAGTTTGTCGAAGCTTTGAACAGAACTGAAGTGAAAAATGTAGATGCTAAATGGGACCACCACCAACAACATTAACATTACCCTTGCACCACAATGGCTCGTGAAAATAGCGAGTAAGGAAGTCAAATGCACTTAGCCTTACTCTCGTGCTAACAGCACAGAGCGACTGTTTTTAGAGATGTTTAGCTCTATCGGAAATGGAAATATAAATGAGACCGTACTGTAACGTGTTTATCTTTATCGTTAATTGAACAAACAAAATATAAAGCTAGATAGTAGAAAAAATAATAATTGTACAGAGTCAAGTACACCAGAACCATCCACAGGTCAAGTAGCATACAAGTCCAATAAATACAGAAGATGAAGGACAACCAACTCCCCATGAAAACCTAAAGATGTTAACTAATACAGAGTACTTTGTAGGACTTTCGAGTTTTTGTAGGGTATGAAGAGCTTTAAAACTAAATCGTCAGAATGTGTAGCTATGGTATGGGAAGAAACAAAATTATCCAGATTACTTTAACATCCAGGTGGACAGGACCAAAGGCATCAAGAGACGGGGAACTCAAAAGACTGGCAGGAATTTTAAAAATAGCCCAGATTTTCTACGAGAAACTATAACTGCAGTGGTTTAAAGTTTAAACATATAATGTAGAAGTCCAAGATCCATGCCTGGAATTTTGACAGGCAATCCTTCAATTTAACTAATGCTGCAGCCCGGTCATCTCCCCTCACCACAAGCTTGGCTATCATGGGATCATAATGCATACTAACTTTGTCTCCTTGTTCTACCCCCGTCTCAACACGAACTGTTCAAATAAAATGAGTCGAGTATTAAATGTGAAAATACGAGTGTGAGAGACAAAGAAACAAACAGAATTCCCGTGTATTGACAAATGACTGAATGTGACAATGAGAAATCCCGCAATTGGTGCTTTCATTCCATCAGAGGCTGCTCACATTACAACACAAATATGCATAAGCCATACACAATGGATACCCTGTCTTCAGAAATGAGATAAACAACTAAGTTATTATGAGGTAAAATAGTTGTGGGTGGGTTGAGGAATGCCGTGCTGGTGGTGGTCACGAGGGTCAACGGTTGCAGATACTAGTCGAGTGGTGAATACGGCATTAGGGGGGGGGGGAAGGGATGACAGAATCTATTTTCATACTTATCCAGCTTCAATAAGATGACCAAACCTGTTTCTGACCCTTGTACTGGCCGATAGTGATGAAGCACTCCAGTGGCTGGAAGAAATCCTTTTGGGACATTTTCAGCATATATGCGAGCTTCAAATGCATGGCCTGTCATCAGCAGAAATAGCATCAGATCCAGGTATTCTATCAATAAAAACTACAGGTGCATGTGCATGCGTAACAAAGTACAAGACTCTGGTTAGACTGTCTACAAAGGCAATAATTCAGAATGAGAAGTTCAAGGCAAGGCAAGGCAAGGCATTATCAACTCTTATCCACCATTAATTACATCTATGTCATTTAAGAGGGGAAAACTGAATGTGTCATTTAATCGTTAAGTAACCCTCTTGACAGTTCACAACAAGACCTAAGTTTATGGTAAACATATTTCCATAGTACAAATTTTGTTTACTAATAAGGCTTTTTGAAATAAGTAACCTAGTGTTTGTTTATGATCCTAATCTTTTCAATTAGTGAAGAGCATGAGCAAGAATACTAGTTCAGACATCTTTAAAACAAGTTGGCTTAGAATTTTGCGTGTCTTATCAATATGAAAAACTATACATTTTGAGTGACTGAATTACAAGCTACAGCATATAAGTACTTCTCCTGGTAGCAATCGATCATAAGGTCTGTTCACAAAAACCAACAGATTTGGATTTCCAGAAAGACAAATTTGGGCATGTTTGGCCTAGTTTATTAAAAATGATTTTTGCTTCTTGAGTTTAATTTTAGGGAAGTGCTTTTCAAAAGCGAGAAGCGCCAAATTGGTGCTTCTATTTTTGAGGGCAAAATGATGGTTTTTGAGCTTTAAAAAGTTATTCGTAACTTTTGAATAATGGTGTGTTTGGCCAACAAGTTAGGCCAAACATGCACAAAAAGTCACAGATGCTGGAATCATATTCTTTCTAAGAGTCAAGAACATTCTTCGACGTTATTATTGATACAAATGAAGGATCTTCTTGAATGCCAAACTTTTCACCTAACAAAGGGACTTCTGATTGCAAGAGAGGAAGAGGTTCGCCATTAGCAACCCTGATCTGCCATTCCACAAGATCTTGGCCAACAATCATTTCCGTCACTGGGTGCTCTACCTGGTATAGAAAGTTCAAGCATCGGTTAGAGCTCATCCTCAGAAAATTGTACAAAACCAAACAGAAGTGCTGACACCACCTGTAGCCTTGTGTTCATCTCCATGAAGTAAAATTGACCAGATTCAGTATCAACGATGAACTCAACAGTTCCAGCATTGTAATATCCAACTGCCTTTCACCATAGAAATAGTAATGAAGAAAGCTTACTAATCTAAACAGACAACATTATAAGAACAAAGAAAGTTAAATGGTGGATAAGAAAAATTGATGGAAAAATTGACACATAAATTTACAAAGGCGTGATTAAGTTGGCTGTTTTTCATTCCAGTGGAGCCAGATTTTGTCATCTACAGAAGGTGTCTCTGTATTGCATCAAACAAATTAAAGCAATACCAAAATGTCTACAATATTTTCAAAGAGATGCCCCATAATCAATAACGGCAACATAATTTTGTAAGGTAGCAATGGCACTGATTTCATGGGCCCACGCAAATTGTAAAAAGTTATCACAGTATAATCAAAAGTTTCAGAGATGAGGTCATTCGATCCATTAGCAATAAATGCATAAGGAAATATCAATGTAATACAACATAGAATCCAGCTCATAGCGCAGTCCATACTGTAAAATACCTTGGCAGCCAAAACAGCAGCTTCACCCAATTGCATTCGAAACTCAGCGCTGACATGAGGCTGCATCAATGGAATGTAAAAATGACAATGCTAAAAACAGCCAATAAAGCAAAAGTTATAGAGAAGTCATTACAGCTGGGGCTTCCTCGATTATCTTTTGATGTCTTCGCTGCACGCTACAGTCTCTTTCATATAAATATAGAACATTGCCTTGCTTGTCCCCAAATATCTACAGAACATATTTGAATGGAACTTCCAAGTTAGCATGCAATTTAGAGCTGGCAAAAGCATACCCGACCCGACCCGATTTGAACCCAAACTAATAAGATTGATGACCAGAAGACTACTAATATTTTAGATTGATCCAAATGAAAGTGATTTAGTCTTTAGCTTTATATGTTAGACTTAATAACAAAGTAATTAAAAAAAATATTATTGAAAAACAAAACTTATTAAGAAAATATCGAAGTTATATGATAATTAACTAGACCCGATTACCCCATCCAAACCCAAAATGACCCGAACCTGACCCGAAATGACCCGAACCTGACCCGACCCAAAAGAGATAATGACCCGTTACGACCTGAACCCGACCCGAGTGACCCGATTGCCACCTCCAGCATGCATCCCATGTGGACAAAACTTTCACCACGAACCATCTATCAATGTAGTGAGTTTTATTAACAGAAGAAGCTGGACCTGCTCTATATGGCCTCAGTTTAAAAATTTGCAAAAGCAAAAGAATACCTTTCAACTACGACAAAGGGCTCAAAAAGAAGTCAGAAAAGTAACCTGGACTTCTATATGGCGTGGTCTTGTGATATATTTCTCTAGTAATATTGTGTTTACGCCAAATGAAGCAGCAGCCTCCCTCTGGGCTGCCAAAAATGATTCCAGAAACTCATTCTGGTTCTGTACAACCCTCATACCCTGAAGAGCAAAAATCAATTACTTCAGCAACTT
This sequence comes from Agrostemma githago, assembly GCA_958450325.1. Taxonomy (NCBI): domain Eukaryota; kingdom Viridiplantae; phylum Streptophyta; class Magnoliopsida; order Caryophyllales; family Caryophyllaceae; genus Agrostemma; species Agrostemma githago. The sequence goes on along the minus strand of OY288250.1, from coordinate 28,214,069 downwards.
TCGAATTCTTTATAGAGAGATTATCCTAAATCACATTCAACTAACTGGTCTCTGTTATTTCACCTAGGAAATAAGAATCTTACGCAAGGATTTTATAGCTGAGAGATTACTTAGCCTTCAAAAATGATTATCGCAGTTTCAAGAAGTCATTAAAACTTCCTTCTCTTCGTTTCTCCTATTGAAGTTTCGTCTCTCCCATGTATTATTCAAATTATCATATTTGCATAGTGTGTAGGAAATTACAAACTATGGCAAATGACAGTAGAAAAGACCCAAGAACACGCAATGATGAAAACCAATAGAGAGCGGATAAAAAGATAGCTGATCAAGGTAAAGCATTACAGAAGGACAAGGGCATCTGATATCTATTCTGCTTCCAAAGTGTAGCCTCGCTTAAGTATGCAGGAGCATTATAGGTGATACATTTCTAAGGAAAGATGGTAAAATTGAAGTCGATATCAAAGACCATGTGTACTTGGGATTATTCCAGTTAAATAATCCTTGAATAAAATATGCATCACATATAATCATCAAAGTGTGTTTTGTCAAAGAATGAGAGTGAGTACATTTTAAAAACAGTTCTCACCATATAGATTTTATATAGGGATAATTCGTTGCTATTGCGATTGCGCCTGCCTGGTGCGGGTGGCTCCTCCGTTGTGGGTAAATGGTTAACCCGACTCTACGAACCCGAGGAAAGGCTGCACGGCAGTAGTAGGGACTATGGTTACCGAATTCGCTATGAATACGTCCTTACCAATTCGCAATTCGCTCATATGGAATGTGTGATATATGTATTTTCAGTAAGCATGATAGAATTCGCTTTTAACAATTCGCAATTCGTAGGGCACCTAGCGAATTTGGTAGCCATGGTAGGGACATTAAGACCGGAGCTTTTTGTAGTGCTAGCAAGAATGCAAATGAATAAATTGCATTCCCTGGCGAGTGAAATGCTTACGCCCCTTTAGAGATAAGGACAAGCAAAAGAGCTCGTTCTTTCAATCTTCAAATTCGTAAGATCATTACTTTACTAATAGAATATCAATCAAGGTTAGGGGGCTGAGAAGCTGTTGCTAGAGGTGTTAATGAGAAGAGACAGCTCGCGAGCAACTCGAGCTCGACTCGGTCAAAGCTCAGTCAAAGCTCGGCTCGTGCGAACTCGACTCGAGCACTTAAAAGAGTCGGGCAGAGCAAGGAATGAGACGAGACAGCTCGCGAGCAGCTCGGTCAAAGCTCGGCTCGAGCACGAGCTCGGCTCGACAACTTAAAAGAGTCGGGCAGAGCAAGGCGTGGCTCGGCTATTACTATTTTTATTGCTATTCCTACTGCTGCTACCACCACCACCAACTACCACTACGACTACCACCACCACCACCACACCACTACTACCACCACCACCACCACCACCACTACCACCACCACCACTACAACCACCACCACCACCACTACCACTACCACCGCCGCCGCCACTACTACCACTACCACTACCACCACCACCACCACCACCACCACCACTACTACCACCACCACCACCACCACTACTACCACTACCACTACCACTACTCCTACTGCCGCCGCCGCCGCCACCACCACGACTACTACTACTATTATTATTATTACTATTATTACTATTACTATTATTATTACTATTATTACTATTACTATTATTATTACTATTACTATTATTATTATTATTACTATTACTATTACTATTACTATTACTATTATTTCTATTATTATTATTACTATTATTATTACTATTACTATTACTATTATTATTACTATTATTATTATTATTACTATTATTATTATTACTATTACTATTATTACTATTATTATTATTATTATTATTATTATTATTATTATTATTATTATTATTATTCATATTGCTATTATTATTGTTATTGTTATTATTATTATTATTATTATTATTATTATTATTATTATTATTATTATTTTTTTGGTAAGAAAATACAATTTCATTATAATATAATGACATTACAAGGTTTGAAAATATACTAACACACTAGTGATACAATTAAGTATCATAAGCAATGAAGCTATCTATAATCCTTTTCAACTTAGGATTATTATGACTGGTTGAAAAACGAACACAAACTACAAATTTGATGCTTAAGATCAGTGATTCACAGCTAGCAAAGTGGTTGCCAAATAGCCTGCTATTTCTTGCCCTCCACAAAGCCTGACTGTTGCTGCTAGCCTAACTTTGAACCAAATTGCTCTGCAGTGCTTTTTGTGGCTTGTATGAGAGACCCATCGAACCATATCTTTGAGAGTACCAGATCTGAAGGTAATACCCATCCATTGAAGAATTGCTTGCCACATTGAAGAAGAGAAAAGACAATTAAAGAATAAATGGTGATGATTTTCCTCAGCAGCAACACAGAGACAGCTAACTGAAACCCTTTCCTCTGAAAGTTGTCAACCGTAGCTAGCTTGTGCTAACGAGCCAGGGTGAAAATAACCCTATGGCTAAGAACCATGAAAGGAGAACAGATAGTCAAACATGTAATGAAAAAGAAAATAGAATTAGTAATCACCTACGCCATATGAGAGGTCACTTAATAACACTATTAAGAGACCGTCTCTTTGAAGTTTTTGTGCATTATAGTAATAAGTAAGACGATCACATTAATGTTGATCATTTTATGATTCTGTATCTCACGTAAATTTAAAAACGAACACTTATCTTAACGTTACATTTAAAATGTTTGTAGACTACTGATGTTTGTTCGTTAATTAAAATTTCCACTTAAAAATTTAAAAATAAACAATACGAGTACTCCGTATTAAAATACCGCCAAATTAGACACTATAATTTTATGTCTCACACTAAGTTATAAATAATGCGAAACTAGTTTTGATGTTTGTGCGATGCACGGGAGCAACAATAATTAGGCGTTCGAAACTATCTATGTCTAGTATTCTAACCATAACCCGACACGTGACACCTATTTGATTCGACCCGTCTGGAATATCTAGTGCCTACATTAGTTACCTGGTGAAACAAATGATACTCATCAAAATATCATGTCATATGTCTGTGAGCAATATCAATATGTTATCTTGAATTTATCTACGTCTTTTACTCGCTAATCATTTGACTTTCACATCGAATATATTTGTATGTATGTCATAATCTCGCTCTAAATTAGACCAAACCCACAAACCCGACCCACTTGACCTATTGTTTTTAGGGTCATGAACCCGGTTTTTTTACCTGAATCCTAAATGACTCGTTAAATTAGGGTTATCGCTTGCCCCAACCTATTCAACCCGTTGTAAAGAAGAGACTACAAACCTTTAGGTTCTGTTTGGATAACAAAATAGTAAGGAAAAGGAGGGGAAAGGGAAGGAATGGGAGGGGGGGGATTGAGGGATGGTTGTTTGGATAACAAAAATGAGAAAGAAGGGGGGAGATGAAGGATGATAAGTGTCAAAATGTATAATACAACTCTACCATGTTATCAACTTGAACATACCTTCCTTGAGTACAAAAAAAATGTTGGAGCTTCCTTCTACGCCCGTCATATACAAATTATGGAATCTACAAACTATGTAAATAGAGTTGCTTAAGTGGACTGCAAGCAGAATAACGGGTCAACTCCCACGCAGAGATAAACTATGGTTTGATAAGTTGAGTTGGGAAGAATTTGATATCTTGTGTGCTAAGATTGAAGGAGCTTTGTATAAATTCTGTACATTCCTTTGATTGATACAATTCTTACATTTCGGCACACCTTTCATTATATAAATCTAATTATATAATTTTGTAAAAAAAATTACGATAATGTTTTTTGTTAAACGAAATGTAAAGGTCGTTTTTTACATGAAAATTGTAATATCTCATAAATTGTTAAAGGGAAACAATTATATATACTATATCTAGGACAACAATAATTTTATATTATTAAAAATAGATCTAATTTTATTAAGATAATTTATCATAAATTGTTAAAAGAAAAATAAAATATTTACTTATATTAAGATAATATTAGGATAAATATTTAAATTTTTGTGTTCTAAAAAACTTGGATTCTATCACGTCGCACGAAAAAAAGTCTCATTTAATTATATACTAGATTAAAGCCCGTGCGCTGCACGGGTTAGTTGGCTTAATTACATTAATGATGTACATTCGTTAAATAAGAAACTTAATCAACTGTGTCATTACAATAAATAAGATGATCACATAATATTAGTAATCAAACTTCATTTCAGCTAAATTTATAGCCTTAATAGCTCATTTTAGAACTCAAAAGAACACATGATTGTTCTTATTAATAATATAAAATTTCATCACCTTATTTTATTTTTTTCGATGTGGGATACTTTAGGTTTGTAGTCTTTTTAAAAGATTTTTAAGACACAAAAGATTGTTGGTTGATATTTATAGGGTGGTACTTTTTTATACTTTAACATTACTCAATCATACCTCAAAATTACTACCCTATCCTTCCCATTTCCCCCTTCCCACATAAGTTTCTAGAGAGAGAAAAATATCTCAAAACTCCAAAGTTCATCTCTCTCCACCCACCACGCCGGTCGCCGGCGACCACTTCGGCCCACTGCGCCGACCACCACTCCGGCCATCTCAATTGTTTTTCGATTTTTTTTGGGTTTTCCTAAAAGATTATTATTAATGCTATTATTTTTTCAAGATTAAAATTAAAATTAATTTAAGGGTTGTTCTATGGGGTACCCCTCAACTATCGGCTTTTCCAAGTGGTACCCCGCCTTTTTCGAATTACAAGATGTACCCCTAAACTTTGTAAATTAGTCTATATTCTAACCAAAGTTATAATTTTCCAACGAAAATTTCTCAATTGATGATATAAATAGTGATTATTCCCTATTTTACTTTCATCAACCATGATATATTTCTTCAATTTGCATCCTTTACTCGAAAAAACATATTCCATCACACTACAACATGGGGGTGACAGAGAGATTGAGGTTGAATGATTTAAATGAGTGAGGGAGATAGAGTGAGGGAGATAGGTCAATGTTGACCGAAAACAGAGTGCGTTGTGATGGACAATTGGTGGTTTGGTGAATGGTAAAGAAAAAAAGGTGGTTTGTAACATCAAATTGGATTGATTAATATGTTAATTATTCATTTTAAAAAAAATAATTGTAATAAACTTATCACTTTGGTTATGATATGGAGTGATAAGTAAAGTTTAGGGGTACACCTTGTAATTCGAAAAAGGCGGGTATCACTTGGAAAAGCCAATAGTTGAGAGGTACCCCATAGAAAAACCCTTAATCAATATATATTAATAAAGCAGGAACTTTCCGAGCGATATGATTGGTCCAAATTTTTAATATATTTTTTAAGTTAAATAAAGAATATGTAAATTTGTATATGAAAAAAAATCCTACTCCACCCAAGACTCGATTTTTGTAAAATTTAAATAAAGAATATATAAATTTGTATAAGAAAAAAAACAATCTACACAGTTTAAGATTCAAAAATTATCCCTATATAAACCGACGATTATCACCTCATAATGCACAAATATTGGACACGAAAGTGTGAAACGTTTAGTCTATTTTGTTTTAAGACTATAAACCAAAAATATTTTATATTTTAAAAAGAGTTCGTAAGAATATATAAACTTAAGTTAAATTGTCCGACATTGAATAATTATAATTCTATAAATAAGAGTAATCATTCGTCATTAGATATCAACAAAAAAATCTTTTGAAGTTTTAAAAAGAGGGCTCTTATGAATATAAACTTAAGTTAAATTGTCTCACATTGAAAAATTATAATATAATGTGATAAAATTCTATTATATAAATAAGAGTAATCATTCTTTCTTATATATTAACCAAAATTCTTTTAAATCTTAAAAAATCTTTTAATACTACAAAGTTAAAGTAAAATTATTTCACATCGAAAAATTATAATGACGTCATAGGATTATAAATAAGAGTAATAATAATCCGTTATCATTCATTAACCAAAAATCTTGAGTCATAAAATGAGTTTAAAAAGAAATTTTAAGACTATAAACCAATTTTTTTAAATTCTTAAGAAATTCTAAAAATATAAAATTAAAATTTTAAAGTTTTAAAACAATTAATAATAAAAATAAAATTATTACTTACGGAGTATATTATTATCATCCTAATACAAATAGATATATTTTCTTTTCCTTTATTTTGTTATGATAAATAAGAGTAATCATTCTTTTCTAGATATCAACCAAAAAATTATCCACATCGAAAATTTATAAAAAGATGATGGTCGTTCGTCCTTAGATATCAACCAAAAATTTAAGGAAGTAAGATTATCAACCGCATCGTATGGTCTTAAGACTATGACGTGGTGATCAGAGTATCTACAATTATAAATGTGAAGTCGTAATTTTGAACTTTACTATCATTTCAAATGTATTTATAATTGTACTATTATAAATACGCAAGGGTATGCATTGTTACTTTAAGTTCAACATTCATTATAATAACTTGTGCGTTGATGATGATAAATTTGTTTTTTATCACATGTTTCATCGTTGTTGACTGTAATATGTTCCCATTTTACCCAGTGAATATTTATATCTACGTATATTTATGTACGAGGAACTTTAATTAGTCTTTTATTCTAATTACAACGCACCATATATAATGCCTATAATTTAATTTGATCTTTATCGTATATATTATCTCTGATTCATTGAAACACACTAATCTTTATCGTATATATTATCTCTGATTCCTTGAAACACATTTAGGTATATGGATAGTATTTCTTTTGGCATACTCTTAACCTCGACTGACTCTCTACTGTTGTACAGTTTCACAAATTTATGCAATCATTCAACTTGATATCCTTATCAACGTCACTAAAAAGTGGCCCGTGCATCGCACGGGCTTTACATCTAGTTTAAATTATAACAAAATTTAAAAAATGAAATTAATTCGATACTATTCAAATTAGAAAATACAATTCAAATTTAAAAAAAAAAATTGTACAAGCTTTAAATCCTAAACCCTAAAATTCAATGTTAATCAATTAACCCTAAATCAAATTTCTTAATTAATGAATTAAAACTAATTTATGATAGAATATAGATTAACAAATTATGATCCATATTTAATTCGCAAATGATTGATGGAATCAGTTTTAGAATTGACGAGAATTAATTTTGATGAAAAAATGTAGGGTTTAGTTTAGAAGAAAAATAATGAAAAAGAGGAAAAAGGATAATATTGGAAAATTTATGAAACTTTAGGGACGATTGAGTAATACACAATTATGAAAAAGTAATTCCGTATTTAATACCGAAAGATAACTCATTTACGATATAGAATCTCATCGTCTCATCATAATTTTTCGATGTGGTATAATTTACTTAATTAAGTTTATAGTTTTAAGGCTTAAAAGAGTTTGTTTTAATATTTAAGTTAAAATGACAAATGATTACTCTTTATTTATATAATTGAATTTGATCATCTTATTATATATTTTTGATAAATGATTGCTCTTATTTATATGATAAAAAAAATTCACCTTAGTAGATAATTTTACTTAAGTTTATTTACGTTTAGATATAGTCTAATTAAGAACTTTTATTTATAGACGAATAATTATACTTATTTATAATATATAGAATTCCATCAACCCATCTTAATTTTTTGACGCAGGATAACTATACTTTAACTATATAATCTTAGTCTTAGGAATTTTGTTTTAGTCTCAAAAGATTGTTAGTTAATATCTAAGAACGAAAGATTACATAGAATTCTATCACCTCATTATTTTTTTCGATATCTGATAATCTAATTTAACTTTATTTGTAGTCTTATTGAAAACTTTTTTTTAAGACTATTTTGTTGATATCTAAAGACAAATGATTGGTCTTATTTATAATATAGAATTTCTATCACCTCATCCTAATTTAGAGAAATAGTTACTTTTATTTATATAATATAATCTCATCGTTTTATTATACTCTTTTCGTTCACTATTTTTATCTCTATTACCTTAATTTCACTATTTTTTTCTCCATTACCTTAATTTCACTATTTTTTTTTCTCCATTACCTTAATATTTGTGAAGGAGCATTTTAATGAAATGAGGCAAAAAATAACGATCGGAGGTAGTATAATTTTTTGATGTGGATAATTTACTTAAGTTTATAGCCTAAGAGTATTTTAAGACTCAAAAGAGAGGGTATAATTTTTGATGTGGAATAATTACTTAAGTTTATAGTCTTAAAGAATTTTTTAAGACTCAAAAGATTTTGATTGATACTCCCTCTGATTCATTGGATTCGCATCGTATTCCGTTTTTGGCAAATTCATCAGCTTTGCAACATTTCCATTTTGGGCCATATTTTTCTTATGAAATGACTAACCTACCCTTAACTTTTCATTACTATATTCCAAAATATTCAATCTAATATTATTATATTACTTAATCTTACATGACATCACTATTGTGGTCCACCAATTCACTTTTCTTATTTTTTGTGTGAATAGTAAATGTTGCGATTCCAATGAATCGGAGGGAGTATCTAAGAACAAATAATTAGTCTTATTTATAATATAGAAATTCATCACCTTATTATAATTTGTCGATGTGGGATAATTTAACTAAAATTTGTATTCTTATTTATAATATAGAATCATCACCGTAAGTTATTTTTATTGTTTCGATGTGAGATAATTTTAAGTTTGTAGTCTTATTATGACTTTTTTTAAACTCAAAATTTTAAAAAAAATAAGACTACGCATTCATGACCTCATCAAAATTTAAAAAAACAATGATATAGAATTCCATCATAGGTTTTTAAAAAAACAAAAGTTTTTTGTTGGTTGATATTTAAAAAGAATGATTACTCTTCTTTAGTAGAAATTCATAACTTCATTATAATTTTTCGATATAGGAGAATTATCGATGTCTAAGAATTTTTTTTTATTAGTTTTATTTATAATATAGAATACCATCACCTTATTATAATTTTTTATTTAAGTGTATAGTCTTAACAACTTTATTAAGACTCAAACGATTTATGTTTGATGAAACTTTATAATTTTTCGAATGTGGGATAGTTTTCCTTAAGTTTATAGTCTTAATATATATTTTAAGACTCAAAATTTTTTTGGTTAATATCTAAGAGCACATGATTACTACGGAATATTATTTATAATATAAAGTTTCATCACCATATTATAATTTTTCGATGTGAGATTATTTTTACTTAAGTTAGTAGTCTTATTAAGATACTTTTTAAGACTTAACTGTTTTTTATTGATATTTAAGAAGGAATGATTAGTCTTATTTATAATATAGAATTTATCAACTTATTATAATTTCTCGATGTGGGATAATTTTATCTAAGTTTATAGTCAACCATTAGCTCTTTTTAAGACTAAAAAAATACATCTTTACTCTTGTTTATAATATAGAATTTCATCACCTCACTATAATTTTTCAATGTGGGATGATTTTAAATTTGTAATCGTATATATTAAAAGTTTTTTTAAGACTCAAAAGTTTTTTGGTCAATATTTAAAACCGAATGATTACTACGGAGTAATATTTATAATATAGAATTCATCACCCCATCATAATTTTTCGATGTGGCTTAATTTTAAAAAAAAAAACTTGGTACTCTTATTTATATAATAAAATTTAATCACCTCATCATAATTTTTTTATATAGGATAACTAATTGAGGTTTATAGTCTTAAGAAGACTTTTTTAGATTCAAAAGACTTTTGTAGATATCGAATAACGAATAATTACTCTTATTTATAATATAGAATTTCATTATCCTATCATAATTTGTCGATGTGGGATAATTTTACAACTGTTATATATGTAATAAATTCATCACATAATGTGAAACAAATAATATGAAATTTATACTCTAATGAAAGCATTTTTTACTACGAATCTAATTATTTCACTTTTATAATTTATTTTATGATAATGTTTTTAAAAAAAGAACTCTGAATGTTTTTACGTCAGAATTGTAAAACATCACATTAATATAATAAATTAAATATATATTATAATAATTAAAAAATTCTCTAATTGATTTTTTTATTATTTATGATAATTTCCTAATTTGAGGTTTGATGCAACGGACCAATGAGATCGCTCGAAAAAAGCCTAAAATTAGATTATGCCTAAAACTTGAATGGCAACTTACAAGAGTAAGTCTACCCCCATAAGAAAGATGCTTGGATCCTAAAGACCGAATCCTATCCACAATTTTATCAACCAAGATGGAGCAATGAACCACACTCAACTTCTTAAAGGATATAGGCACTCCCAAATACTTGAATGGCAACTGTCCCTTCCTCATACCTGTGGTATGAATCAACTAATTCTCATTCACAACCCCATTCATATAAAGGTTGGACTTCTCCATACTCATCTTCAACCCAGAAGCCTCAGAAAAAGTAAGGAATCCTCTTACCAATATCGTAAGAGCATCCACATTACCACAGCAGAAAAGCAATAGGTCATCAGCAAAACAAAGGTGGGATAGTTTCATTTGCTTACATAAGGAATGGTATTTAAACCCATCAAACTCTTGTACTACATTAAGGATTCTGGACAAATACTCCATACAAATAACAAATAACAATGGGGATAGAGGATCCCTTGCCTTATTCCCCTCTTACCCTTAAAGAACCCAAAGGTAAAACCACTAAGAACAATAGAATAAGAGGAAGTAGAAACACATTCCATCACTAGATGCACAAACTTGGGGGGAAACATAAGAGCTTCCATCATTTGTTCCAAAAACCCCCATTCAACTGAATCTTAAGCCTTTCTTAAATCAATCTTCATTAAGCACCTAGGAGAACAGGAGCTCCTACCATAAAGTCTCACCAAATCCTGACATATAAGAATATTCTCAACAATCTCCCTACCTTGTATAAACCCACTCTGATTAGGACTAATAATATCAGAGAGAATAGACCTAAGTCTCTTACTCATTATCTTCGTGATACATTTGTAAATAACATTACAACAAGCAATCGGCCTAAATTGATCCACCCTCATAGGCATATCAACTTTAGGCACCAAAGAGATTAAAGTATGATTAAGTTGGTTCAGCATTTTACCTTTTATGAAAAAATCTTGAACGGCCTTTATCACACAGGGACCCACTATAGGCCAAGCATCTTTAAAGAACTGGCTAGTATACCCATCTGGGCCTGGCGCCTTATCCCAGGAATATCAAACATACAACTCTTTACCTCATCACCACTAATGCAAAAGGTAATCAGCATGAACCTGCGTCAACAATCTACCAAGTCTGACAGAATGTTTATGAACACTCTTAGTAGCAGACCTAGTACCCAACAATTGGACATAATAATCCTCAAAAGTCTTTGTAATACTATCAGTTGTAGTGCACTCCAACCCATCCATATTTTGAATTCTGAGTACCTTATTGCAACTATACCTCTTCTTAATACAAGAATGGAAATATCTTGTATTGTCATCCCCTTGTTCAAGCCAATGACACTTAGCTTTCTGGCGTAAAAAGGATTGAGCAGCTGTTCCAGAAGTCGAACTTCCTTAGCCACCTGCCTTTCTTGGAAACTAAGCCGATGATTAAGTGGATCCCTATGCAATTGCTCCTGTAACTCAGCAAGGGTGATTTTCCCAACCTGATATGACTTCTCCACCTCAGTAAATCTTCCCCTATTAAGTTGTTTCAAAGAATGCTTAGCCACTTTAAGGTTCTGAACCAATTGAAACATAGCAGTCCCATGCACGGTTCTACTCCAAATGCTCTCACTGATGTTAAGAAAATTATCATCCAAAGACCACATATTAAAATACTTGAAACTAGCCTTTCGAAAAGTCTGTTGAATCTTAGTCTGAATAATACACGGGCAATGGTCAAATAACCCTTCAGGCAAGAAGGTTCCATGAGAGTCAGGAAACATTTCCAGCCATTCAGCATTAATAAAAGCCCTGTCAATACGGCTAAACACTCTCTCCCCCACCTCATGTTTATTATTCCATGTGAAAAAAGCACCAGAAGTATGAAGTTCTTCAATCTCACATTGATTCCCCCCCCCCCCCCCCCACTCTTTCACCAATGTGAAACATATTGTTAAAGTCTCCCCACACCATCCACGGACCATTCACCATATTATGATAAAGATTTAATCTACTCCATAACTCATCCCTATCAGCCAACTTATTAAAACCATAAACAGGAGTAATGTAATATTGAACCCCCCCCCCCCCTCATTCTATCCTGCACTAAGGCCAACATTGATTGAGCCGAAGTATCAAGAATACAAATATCAAACAACTTATGGTTCCACAAAAGCCAAATACGACCACCCTTGCAAATCGAATTATTAGTACAAATAGACCAATCACTACAGATGTTATTAAACACCTTATTCCAAACACCTTATTCCAATTACTGTTTTTAACCCTAGTTTCAAGAAGACTAAAAAGCCCTATGTTATTATGCTTAAGAAACCACTTGATATCAAGCTGCTTATTTAGGCTATTTAGTCCCCGAATGTTCCAAAAACCCATACTACCCATTCTCAGGTGGACGATTTACCAGGCCAATCCCACTCTCTTTCTCCTTTGATTTCAACAATGCTTCAAGAAAGCTTCAACCCGATGCTTAGTCACAATTCTCTGAGGCGAATTAGGTGTCTGTTGCGTGACCTGAGGAGTAATCAGTCCCATAGGCTCCACAACCACCTGCGAAACCACAGGAGGAACTGACAACAAAGGCTTGGGTTGCCAGACTTGCTTCTGTTTGCCTATAGACTGCACATTTCAGCACTGTGACCAATTCCCCTACATTCCAAGCATTCAATAGGAATCCAATCATACTCACCATGAACATTATGTTCCAAACCCTTCTCATCTAAGAACTTTATCTCAGTAGGAAAATTTTGATTAAATTCTACCTCCATGAGAACTCTGGCATAGCTAAGGAATGTCCTCAATATCATCACGTCGAATATACCTCCCAATCAGACCAGAGATCTTGGTCAGGCTATCCTGTCCCCAAAACTTCAGGTCTAGATTCCGAAATTTCACCCATATTGGCAGAGATTGACAATGCTTCTTCACCAACTCCACTTCAGGTGTCCATTCTTTAAGGACAACAGGTTTGCTATCAAACATTAAAAAACCCTTCTCCAATGCCTTAAGCTTGTCCTCATTATTTTCAAACCTGACAAGAAATACAACGTTAAGTAAGATCGATATTTTATCAATCTTCAACCCCTTCCACACACGCCTAACAAAGCCCGAAATGAAATTCCATGGTGGATTAGCCCCCAATACATACCCAAATAAAGCAGTTGACCAGTATTGGATCTCCGTCGACACATCCTCTTCTGTCAAACTGCAGAAGATTCTTCTCCTTTGAAGCCTTTTGCCCACCGACCGTAGTCCAAGGATTACCCCCTTCAATCTCTTCTTCCTCAATTGTAACCAATTCTGCATTCATATCGTATCCTTGCAGAACTGGCTCTGTAACTTCAACATCAACAGTATCATCAATAGTTTGTTTAGTAGCTGATTTCATCTTTTCTTTAAGTTGTTTCATAGTAATGGAAGGATTTATTCTGGGATGAGAGTTTCTGGATCGCGTCATGAAAGCTGCCATTAATCACTCTTTTTTAGGGTTTTTTAGGATTTTCTCTCTCTTCTTTTTCTCTCATTGTCTTTGTTCAAAAGTCAAAAATTTAGCACATGGTGGATGAAAAAGGCAAAAAAAACAATTAGTCAAAGGTTGAGGAAATTTTATTATTGATACTAACATCCTATTTAGAGCAGTGGAGTCTCCATATGCAAATCCAATAATGCAAACGATACGTGAAGTTGGTGACGGAGTACGAGCTCCTACCGCGTATGATAAAGCCGAGGTAAATCTAGCTTAGATATTTGTTTCACATTTCATATGTTAATGTCGTATATAAATTGACATCAAAAATAATATACCTTTGATCAATTTGTATACTTAGGTATATCTTCCCGAGGGGTACAATGAAATGAAAGAATATATCAAGACTTTAGGTTCAATATGGGATGAAAGAGGTGTGACAGTAATGTGTGGTGGTTGGACAAGCCCAATAATCACCCCCTATGAAATCGCCTATGGGGTATCTTATTACATGAAGAAATTTACAAATAGAAGAGAGTTATTGCGGCCAAGGTTGACACGATTTGCGACAAACTTTATTATGTTAGAAAGTGTCGTAAAAAAGAAGATTCAGTTGCAAGATATGTTTAACTGAGCTGGTTGGCTAAATGGTAGACATAATGCTATTGATGAAACTGCAACTGAAATACGCAAACAGTTTTCTCGGAGTCCTTCGGCATGTGTGACGAAATTTTGGGAACAGGTCGATGAAATACTAAGGGTTCAAGCACCCGTGGTAAAAGTTCTAAGATTAGTTGATGGAGACGCACAACCGACCGTGGGATTTATATATGAAGCAATGGAACGGTGTAAATTGGCTATAAAGGATACATGTGCTAGTTATAACCAATATTAGAAACTGGTTGATAAAGATCTACATGCTGCAGGTTAATCTTCCTATTAGTTTTACTTTAATATGAATATATCTCCGGAATATAATTATATTACATTGGTGATTTATATTTTATATATGTTCATTCGAAGGATGCTACTTTAATCCCCAATTCTTATAGGGAGAAAATAATATTGCAACGGACAAAGAAATCAAGAGTGGCACCATGAGTGTTATACGAAAAATGGAACAAAACATTGACAACCAAATTAGAGCATCAAATGAAGTTAGTCTACCACTATATCCCTATTTCTTATACATTTTTATTGATATAGTTATTTAATCTATAATCGATCCTTATTATTGTATTCTTTAACCCTCATTGATTTTTGCAACTGTTAAATACATAGATTTTCTTGTATGAAGTAAGATGGAAAGTTTTCCAAGTACAGTAGCCGAGAAGGCAATAAAGCTCATGGATCCAGGTAATAACTAAATCACTAAGGTGATGAACTAATAGTTTACAAATAATGTCTTCGACCTAAAACATTAGTTATTGTTTAAGTGCAACTACATGGTGAGAGCGCTTCTCATCTTCAAAGAATAGCTACTAGAGTGTTGAGTCATACCATGTCATCCTCAAATTGTGAAAGGAACTGGAGTATGTTGAGTCTCGTTCACGCTAAAACCAGAAACCGTTTGTAGTATAAAAAACTACATCAGATTGTGTACTTGCGGTACAACATGTGGTTGAAAAGAAAACATCAAACAAGACGCAATCAAAATGAAATTCATATAGGTTCTGATCCAATAAACCTAGATAATATATTTGACTGTAACGATCCATTAAATACTTGGTTGGAGGTGGAAGAAGACTCTTTTTGTACCGGTGAGGATTTAAGTTGGATGGATGTGGTTGATGAGAATGAGAATGTTGGCGATCAACGAAGGAATGTAGTTGGAAGTGATAAGAGTTGTTGAGCCAGTTTTTTCATATCACTCCAATAAAGTTTCGAATACAAGAGATTATGTCTTGAGTTTAACTAGCAGTGGCGACGGTAACGGGGACAGTGACGAAGGAAACAATGCCGGGTACACTGGCTATGTGGGAGGAAGTCGAAATGATGATGATGCGAATTTAGATCGTCCTCCAGGTTTTCCAAGACAAACTGTCCCTTCGACTACACCGCATCAACTGTACGAGCGTGCTTGAAAAGAAAAACACGCTACTTATGGTCAACCAAACAATGAGTCGTCTTGGCAAGGACGTTTTGAAAATACGGTAATAAACGAGTTGAGTGATTCAAACATGGACACTTATTATTACCCGTATAATCAGAATTTCTATCAAAAAAACAAAACTAAGCAGTGGGTATGAATCAACTTCTAACACCCAAGGGGTACAAATATTCAACCATGGAAGTATAAGTTATGGGTATACACATTATCATAATGCATCGTACTATGGTTCTAATAATAACTCCAATACAAACTGGCACCACGGAAACTCCAACACAAATGAGGCAACATGGGGATTTAGTGAAGGATCAAGTATCTTTGGGAATCAAAATCAAGATCAATATCAACAATATGAAGGGCAACAACATGAAGAACAACAAGCTGGACGTCGCTCCTTTTGGATGTGAAAAGATTTGTTGAATTGTAATAATAACATGAACCAAACGCCCCCTTAGTGTTAATAACTTACAAGTTTAATGGATTAACTAATAAATTTCTTAAGAACCTTTCCCAATGCAATGCAATGGGGGTGGGGGTGGGGGTGGGGGTGGGGGTAGGGGTGGGGGGGGGGAACAAATATAAGTGAAAAGAGTAGTCAGCAATTAGAAAGACAAGCGATCATGCAAATATGAAAGCATATAACATGAGCAATATGCTATACAATGACAGCATATCACATAAATTATATAAACACAAAGTTGGCACACCTTTCCTCCACCTCCATGTGTTGGCTTTATTAGGACAGGATAACCAATTTTTTCTGCTTCTGATTTCATTAGATCTATATTTTGATTACAACCATGATATCCAGGCACCAAAGGAACTCCTGCTTCACCCATTATTCTCTTTGACGCACTACAAACCAGGTCAAACCCCACGTTAGTTTGCATAAACCAATACAATGAAGCAAATAGTATGTAAAAGGACATATCGGAAGGATAATGAGGATAGCAATCATAGTCACTGCAGATCAAAACTTCTGCCTGGGAAACATTGGACAGAACTACAAGGGAAATAGAATTAGTTGACCTTTTGTCGCCCATATCGCGTATAGCAGATGCCGACGGTCCTATAAATGAAAGACCTTCGTCTACACAACGCTGAGCAAACTCGGAATTCTCCGATAAAAACCCATACCCTGGGTGTATAGCCTGCAGATTAATTATAAGGCAGAGGTAATGCTAAAACAAACAAACTAATTCTTCAAAAACATAACGTGCCTAAAAGCACATGTCCAGGACACTATGACAAATGTAAATAAAGCGGTTCATGTCTCATTGATATGTAACATTAAAACCACAAAGGTCGTGTTTTTTTGGATCGAGTCAGACTCAATTGAAGTGGGGGGTGAAGTGAGCTTTCAATTCAAGTAGGCTGAGACAAAAGGAACCCGTGGGCTAAACTAAGTGAAGTGGACTGACTCAGTAAGTTGAAAGGAACCTGAGGCCAAAGTAGTAAACCTTCTATAGTTCTATAACACTCTTAGGCATTATATTTAAATCACGTTAACACTAGATTAAAACTCTTGCTTGCAGGTTTAAAAAAACTCTTGCTTGCAGGTTTAAAAAAACTCTTGCTTGAAACAAATAAATTATCTTCAACTTACAAACTTTCATCTTTATTACCACAGGACCTGCAAATCATGCCAAAAATCGTTTTTTTTTTTTTTTTTTTTGAAATTAAGCATAAAGCAAGTGAGTGAAGTAACCTGAGCACCAGTGATCCTAGCAGCTTCAAGAATAGAATCAGACTTAAGATAGCTTAGTTTCGCTGACGGCGGACCAATACGAAGAGCTTCATCGGCGAACTGGACATGAAGACTATCGCGATCAGCGTCACTATAAACAGCTACGGTTTGAATCCCTAATCTTTTGGCAGTCCTCATTATCCTACAAGCAATTTCTCCCCTATTTGCAATTAGTATCTTCTCAATCATCATCTTATTCTTCTCACCTCCGGTTTCAGACGTTGACAATAGCCGGAAAAGTGATGAGAGAGGGAATATGCGGTGAATTTGGCAGCGGCGGCGAAGTAAGAACATATTAGACGCCATTGATATGAGTTTTAAAGTAGTGGATGTGTATTATACTACTCCGTAGTATATATGAAAGTTGGTAAAATTCGATGAGAATGCTGAATAATTGCTGATGCAGTGCTGTTATTCTGTTAATGCTTATCCTGGTTTGGGCTGCGTTGTTTTCTTTTTCTGGTGCTAAGGAGAGGGAAAACTCCGCCGAAGAAAGAAAAAATAAAAAGAAACAACTAAACTACAAAGCACGAAAAGGAACTATTCGTGGCCACGACACTCCACCCATATCAGCTTCTTATAAACTGAACAAATGAGTCGGAATATCCCTTGGTTCAAACGTGATGAGTCGCTCATGTTGTTGGGTGTCGTAACTTGCAAGCCAATCTGCACATGCGTTGGCTTCTTGGTAGACATGGGTCTACTCGACGCTCTAATCATGATCAGAAATGAATGACTGGTAGATTTGTACCATGTGTGAATGGGCCGTCGGGTAAGAGTCCAATTTAACTCCGCTCGCGCGACGGTAGCTAACCCCAAGTGTTCCGAGAATGCGCTGATAAATTGTCCAGCCAAGTCTCGGAAGACGCCTCCCGCACCCGAGATCCCCGGATTTCCTTTAGAGGCATCATCGATATTAAGTAGGGATGGCAACGGATCCGGGATCCGATCCGGATCCGCAAGATCCGGTCCGCACGGATCGGATATGGATCCTAAATTTTGAGATCCGTTGGATATGGATCCTGATCTGCTATTTTTAAACGGATCTGGATCTGGATCTGGATCTTAATAAGTAAATCCGGATCCGGATCCGCAAATCCATTTTATTAAAAAATTAACAATAATAAAAATTAAAACTTTAATTTGTGTTTTTTTTTATTTCTAAGACTTTTTTATTTTAGTTTATTAAATTTGATTATAAATCTTTATATTCGATTTTATTTGTAAAATTATGAAAATTAATATGGTCGCAAATACGTATTAATTAAAAATTTTGTAGAATTTAAGTAAGAAATTGGATCCGCGGATCCGATCCGGATTCAGTCCAGATCCGGCGGATCTGGATCTAGATCTGCATTTTTGGGATCCGTCGGATCTGGACCGGATCCGGAACCGCTACTAGGGGTGCGGATCTGGATCTGGATCCATGCGGATCCGGTCCGTTGCCATCCCTAATATTAAGTGCTATGTAGTCCATAGGAGGTGAAATCTATCGCACTTGGATTTCAATGGAGTGGGATGTCGTAGACGCGTAAAAAAACTCAACCGTCTCTCTCACTTTTAAAATTTCAATCACTCTACCATCAAGAAATGATAGCTTATTACCTGGAATTTCCTCCTCACTGCCAAATATCGGTTGTCCCGCCATTCCAAACCCACCAAATAATAAAAGCAAACTTTGTCGGCCAATTTTCCAAGCGTGAATCCTCTTGTGTGCTGAGATTACGCACCACCCATTCTCGTACTGAAATATTGCTAACAAAAAATTCAGTAGGGGTAAGTAATTTTGTCCAAATCGACCTAGCTAAATGGCAATCCCGAAGGAGATGTAAAGCTGTTTCTTCCTTAGTGAAGCACTCGCTGCAGTACGGGTCATCGGACAACCCACGTCTGGTGCGGTTTTCATTGGTTAGGATACGGTCATGCATAACTAGCCGTAGGAACATCCTGACACGTTGAGGGACCCAAAATCTCCATGGCAAGCGCCAAGATTTATCGTCCTCAATTTTGGGTTCGTTTCTCAACAGGCGGATAATAGAACTGCTCGAGAACTTGCCCGAAGGTGTAGAATTCCAGTAGAAAGTATCTCCCTTGTCTTCATCCGGGACCACTTCGTAGGACGCAATGGTCTTAAGATATCGTTCTCTAAGTAATCATCAAACTCATGAATTTTCCATCCCGTCGAGTTATCCCACATTTCATCCACCGTGACATCCTGCAGGACAAGCGTAATGTCTCGGGTTGCTAGTTCCTCGAGGGGGTCGGAGTGGCCCAACAATGTAACCAGGACATGGTTTTCTTCCCATTGCCTATAGACGTGCTAATACCTTTCTTCAATGTCGATCAAGTAAGTGTAGACACCCACATTTTGACCGCCAGGTGTCTATAGCAGTTTCCGACAAACATCCGATGATGATCGGACGCAAACGTGCTTTAATATACTCGGAAACGGGCTCAAAATCATTGGCATTTAGCTTGGGCTTTTTACGGAGTACATATCTCACAAAACCAACCTCAAAATCAGGCTCAGTGGGTCGTTTCGAGTCAAATAAGACTAATTTGGGTCGAAACTGGCATCAGGGGCAAAACCGTCTTTTAGCGACCGAGTCAAAACCCGGTCAAAAATATTCTCGGGACACGCGAGTCAGCCGTGACACCTCAAGTGGCTGATTCGAGCTCCAATACTACAAAAAATCAGCCACACAAAATATTAAACAATTTCGTTTAAGGATAGAATTCGATCTCAAGTAGGAATTCTATCCGAAAACCGAATCAAACACTCGACCGAGCTAGGACACTCGGCCGAGCAGCCCATACCAGCCGAGATTCCCTTTCTTCTTTGCCAAGTAAACGGAATTCTCGTTCTTCTCAGCTTCTCACGTTTCCTATCCTAAGCGGTAGGTCTAACTCAAACACTTCTCCTAGCCAAGATCGGGAATATTCCTATAATTAGGCCCCTTGCACAACACATCTAAGATCACCAATCAATCATCCATCATCAACTTTTTATCACACATCTATGATTCAGAAATATACACATACATCAACTCTTCACACATAAACATAAACTCCTTACACTTAGCATCGAGAAACCGATAGTACATCCAAAACCCGAAGGAACCGGCCCTGATACCCGTCACCCTTCACGTTCAAACCGAGCCACCATAACTCACCGACATTAACTCGACGCTCCCGTGCCTAAGCCACATTCCGACGAGCCCCGTTCCGAGTACACAAAGCATGTAGGTTGAGGGTGTAAAATCAAACCCGTTTCTCTCCTTTCTCTTCCTCTTCCTATCGTCTTTTCCCTTTTTTTGCGTCGTCGGTCGATTTCTTTTTACGGGTCATCATCGTATTTTTTATTATTTCTAATATCGATACTACAAAACTATTTTTATAAAACAAACGTTCTTAAAAATACGATATCGATTCTCTATAATCGAATATTGTATCAAAAAGAACTAAATTATTCTCGTTGATGCTAAAAAATCGTTACATAATTTTCTTAAAACAAAATACAACGATTTTAACGCGGAGAGAGTCAAGCATCGTTTTTTAGTTTAATTTTTAAAAAGATTTACAAAAACCTTTTTTTACCTTTTCTAAAAAAATCATTCGGAGTATTTAATATCGATTTCATAGTCGAATATTGAATATAACGAATATCGCAAAATTAAGTCGAGTATAAATTATGCAATATTTATACGCGATTTAATAAAGCTAAAATTTTCCGAAAAACAATTTCGAAAACAGCCCGGGACGCGAGTCGCGTGCGTCCCGGGCGAGGCGCGCGGTTCCCTGAAAACGCGACACAAAAATCGATTTCGCTCTATTTTTTATTATTCTTCGAAAATCATTTTTTAGACAGAACAGGGTCTTTTTAGCAATATTTCAGATTTTGACAAATATATTTTTTCTCGACCTCGGTCAACACGTGTTAATCCATCACATGTCAAAATCATGCATATTATCGTATTTACATCTTTATTCGATTTATTCAATCGTTACTAACTCGTTTTCTCGTGTTTGTAGCAATTTATTTTGTTTTTTATTGTTTTATTAGACTAAAACAAACTTCGCATGCTAAAATAACTTTGACGTTATTAGTTTAATATGCATTAAACGACTTATCAATCCATTTATTTTTCTCTCACATGCTTAGGAAAAATAATCTTTGCATATCATTCAACCGTCCCACTAACGCGTGTACACCAAAAACGAACGATATTTTAGTAAAGGCTGCTAAGTGCGGGCGGGGTTGGGTTTTCTTAGTGAACTTCCCAACACGTACCCTCACCCCTTACTCAGAACCATGGTTTCCGGATGTCCGAATCCATTGGCAACGAGAGTCATTCAATACACGATATCCGATAATGTCGGTATCGGTATCATAATGCAAAGGGACGAACCAAATAAGCTCTGACATCGGAAATGGACCGTATTTTGTACACGACCCACTACGACATAGAGTGGGTTCGAACGGGCCCGAACTCCCACAAAGTTCGGTGGCGACTCCTACTTCGATTTAAATTTCAATTTGACCATCTCATATGGAGATTCATTCGCCTCCCCAAACCCGCGCGTGGCCGCGTCGGGGTGGACCTTTATCATGTCCACAGTAAGCCTCCGTAATCCCTTTCCATACATTCGAACTGTTACTTTTAGTGTCAAACATATCTGATGGGGGTCGGTTGCCTGCCATGGGTCGCCCGCCATGTGAGTCCCGGGGGCAACCCAGCCCTAATCGCGAAAGGAACCTGCCAGGCAGGCTGGCCAGCAAGACCTTATCAACAACCCCAAGGAGCAACCTTGGAGAGCCGTGCCAAACTCCAAGCAAGGAGTCAACCCTCCCTGCCCGTCAGGGTCAGGCCACGGACAATGTGGTCGAAGGGGAAGAAGTCCCCCCCTCTTGCCTGTCAGGCGTCAGGGTGTTCTTCCCTGACAGGCTCAGGGGGAAAGGTTGGAACCCTCCTGTCCCCGCCCAAGGTAAGGGAGAATGGGTGGACGAGGTGAACCCACGTGTCACTCCCTCATTCTCCCCTTTCTCTCTCTCTCTCTTCCCTCTCTCTTGTGGGAACCTATAAATACTCATGTATTTCCCACAAAAAAAGAGGTTGGATTTTATCTCTCTAGAATCTCACTCTAAAAAACGTCACCTTACTCCTCACGAGTAAGGTTCGTCAAGTGCATTTCACAGACTGACTTAGGCATCGGAGAGGGTTCCCTCGGACACCTCCGAGGCCCTGTGCGCTCCCTGTGTGCAGGTGGCCGGCCGTCTTCGCCGGGACAGTCCGATCGCTGGAGTGGGAGGATAGGGAGGCTTGAAAAGTAAGGAAACGTCATCATCATCTCGAAAGATCCGAATCCGTTTTGGGTCGATTGTTTCCATACCGGAACAATTTGGCGCCGTCTGTGGGGATAAGTAGTTGAAATTCCTCAAAAAAGAACAAAAAGTCGTTAGAAGATGCCTGAGGTTGTTGAAACCAATTCGGGGGCAGATCCGACGGGACAGCCAGTGAACCCCCTGTACGGAATGCCCCTGATAGCAAAGGAGGTGACGCCCACTGCCACACTCCGAGGGGCAGGACGGGCTACCCTCTACGAAGTACCCAACAAGGAGGCTACAGCCGCAGCTGGGCAGGGGGATCACCAAAGGCCTAGCCTTAGCCTCACCCTTGCTCACGCTGCACAGGCCGCAACCTTTTTCTCTGGCATGCTAAATCACGAAGTCGCATCTGAGGACCTGGTAGGCAGGATCGCGACGATCCCCAGACAACTACATTTCGAGAGTGCTGAAAAGGTTAGGGGCACGAAGCGAACCACCGCCAGAAATGTCCAAAGGAAGGGGAAGAAAACTGCTCGTGGGTACGTGCAGGCTAAAAAACATATCACGACCAACGCCCAGGAGCAGCCAACTCAACAGGAGGAGGAGGTTGCACACACCATAGAATCCACCGCGTCGGCCGAGAGGATAGGCTTGTCCCAGGAGCTGCAAGAGCGGATGAGACCAAGGAAACCCGTCTCAAAGCACCTGGGGGCAAAGCAGGGTGTGGTCTTTACTAGATTAAAACCTACTGAACCGCCGAAAGCTCCAGGGCTGTCCAAAAGCATGCAGTCAAGGCTCAATCAGGGTCAGCCAATGGAGCCAAGGCACCGCCAGGGCGACAACCTTGAGCCGCCCCGAGAGTGTTTGCATCCTCCGGCATATCGAGCACAATGAAGTCGACCGGAATGAAGAATTTCCCTATTCGCACCGGCACATCCTCTAGCATTCCCAATGGTCGATTAAGAGATTTATCGGCCATTTGGAGTGTGATGGACGTACATTTCAACTCCTTCATCCCGAGTCGCTCACAAATGGTGTAGGGAATAATGCTCACACTCGCGCCCAAATCACACATAGCTCTCTCGATCTTGTAATTGCCTATGGTGCATGGGATAGAGAAACTACCCGGATCCTTCAACTTTGGAAGCGTGGAACCTTGAATAAGTTCGCTCACCACCCTAGTGAACGCTACCGTCTCTTCCTTGTCGATGGACCTCTTCCTAGCCAAGATTTCCCGCATGAATTTTCCATATGCCGGGATTTGGGTAAGTAACTCGGTGAACGGGACACTAACATCCAATTGCTTCACAATGTTAAGGAACTTGTCGTATTGAGTGTCCACCTTAGTCTTCATTTGCCTTGATGGGAAAGGCAACTTGATTTGGTACTTGTTTTGCTCAATAGGGGTGGACTCCTCAAAGGACACTTTCCTTTTACCCTTGTCTTTCTCTTGAAGTGGGGGAGGGTTGTCTTCTTGGGGTTTTTCAACTTCCCATAAAACTTGTTCCTCCATTGGATTGTGAAAGCTTGATTCTTCTTGAGTTGGAGATGCCATTTCCTTTGTCGGTTCTTGCATTGGCTCTTGCTCACTAGGAAATGAAGGGGGGTCATAGGATGTACCTCTCCTTGTGGTGATAGCATTTACATGCTCAAATGTCGGTGTTTCACCTTGAGAAGGTAATTGTCCCTTTTGCCTTGAGGAGCTCCCCGAAGCGAGTTGAGATACTTGAGTCTCAAGTATCTTCATACGGGCATCTCTCATCGCGTTTTTCCCTTGAATATAAGTGAAGAGCTCATGATGGTTTCTTGACATGTCCATTTGACACTCTTGCATATCTTGATTGCTCCTTTGTATTTCCATCAAAGTCTTTTGTATGTCAAAATCCCGAGGTGGGGATGATGGATTATGTGGAGTGTCGGTGATGGCGAGAGGAATGCCATAATCATGAGTAGGAGACCGGCTCCTAGGCTTGCTTTGTTGTTGTTGGTTTTGAGTTGCTTGTTGACGGTTCCCTTGGAACCCTTGAGAATTACCTTGTTGTTGATGATGGTTCCCTTGGAACCCATGAAAGTTGCCTTGATGATGGCCTTGATTGTTGCCATGGTTGTGGTTTTGATACCCTTGAAAATTTTTGTTTCCTTGGAAACCACCTTGATTGAAGTTCCCTTGTTGGAACCCTTGCTTGTTGTTGAAGTTGCCTTGGTTATTTTGCTTGAAATTGTTGAAGGGTCTTTGGTTACCCACATAACCTTGGTAACCTTCATTGTTGTCCCGTAAGGGAGGTGGAACATAGGGACGATGTTGTTGTTGATGTTGAAGTGCTTGTTGTTGAGGGACTTGATTGGAAGCTTGGTATTGATTAGAGTAGGAGGCACCTTGCTTGAACGCTTGAAAGGCGTTCACTTGCTCAATACTCCCTCTACAATTCATAGGGTCATGACCAACGATTCCACAAGTGTCACACATCCCAAAATAGGGCAAAGGAGGTGCAAATCCCAAAGCATTCACTTCTTGAATCGGTTGATGGTGGGAGGAACTAGTGCCTTGGACTTGGTTGAGGTGGCTTTGGAGCTTCTTGTCAATAGTCTCCATGTGTGTTTTCAATTGAGCTCCAAGGTCAATGCTTAATTTGGTGATAGCATCGACCTCATGCATACCTCCTCGATGTGCCTTCCTAGGCCTAGAGTATTGCGAATTATGCACCGCCATCTCTTCGATTCTCGCCCAAGTTTGGTCGTCATCGACCTCGGTAAACCTACCATTGGAGCCCATATTAAGTATAGCTCTTGAGTATTCATAAAGGCCATTCCAAAATTGTTGAACCAAGAACCATTGTGAGAGTCCATGGTGGGGGCACGATCTTACCAAAGACTTAAACCGCTCCCAAGCTTCATATATGCTCTCTTCATCCCTTTGTTGGAACCCGGTGATGGAGGCCCTAAGCAAATTAGTCTTTTCCGGAGGGTAAAACTTTTGGTAGAACGCCAAGGCAAGCTTTTTCCAAGTATCGATCCCCATGGTTGCCCTATCGAGACTCTTGATCCATTGCTTCGCTTTTCCAATAAGAGAAAACGGGAAAAGTACCCAACGAATTTGATCTTGAGTAACCCCGGTTTGAGATATAGCGTCACAATAATCGGAGAAGGTCTCCATGTATTGGTGCGGGTCTTCGGTGGGCAAACCACTAAATGGGCTCCTCTCCACAAGTTGGATAAATTGGGTCTTTGCCACAAAATTTCCGGTGTAGGCTTCCGGTAATGCACTCGGTCCCGGCAAGACATCTTCCGTGAAAGTGGAGTGAGAGGAAAACTTAGGCATTCTTGGATGTAAGGGAGAAGATGGTGGTGTAGACGGTGTTGATGTAGATGAAGAGGGGGAACTAGGAGAAGAAGAGTTACCGAAGGGATTGATGAAGGTCCCTCCGGCCGTCTCTCGAGGTGACTCGCTAAAGTCGGCTCCTTGGGCTTGCCCTTGATGAGTATTGCTTGCACTTGGTTGAGAGATCCTAACCCGGTTAATCGTCCGTTGGCGAAAGGCTCGAAAGAGTCTCTCCGGCTCTGGATTAAAGAGATAGAAGTCGCCTCCCCTCCTAGGCATACACTACACA
This sequence comes from Agrostemma githago, assembly GCA_958450325.1. Taxonomy (NCBI): domain Eukaryota; kingdom Viridiplantae; phylum Streptophyta; class Magnoliopsida; order Caryophyllales; family Caryophyllaceae; genus Agrostemma; species Agrostemma githago. The sequence goes on along the minus strand of OY288250.1, from coordinate 28,187,626 downwards.
CTAGAACAAACGTGAGAACACCTAGTGCTTTATGGGCACTAGGCAACGACAATAAACAAGCACAACTAGAGACAAAGAGAAAAGAAAGCTAAGAAAAGAGGAAAAACTAGAAAATATTCACAAGAGAAGATGGGAGAACACAAAGAAGGGTAACTAAGTCTAGAAATAAGCAAACTAAGTCTAAACAATGCACCGTCCCCGGCAACGGCGCCAAATTGATGGTAGGGATTTGTCACGTCCCTAACCGTCAATAAACTACCGATTACACCTAGTGGGTAGCTAGGGTAAGTCGGGATCGTATCCACGAGGACGGTATTGCAAGGGTTAGACTAGGTCGGCCTACAAACGAGACTAAATCACCAAACAAACACAAAGAAAGCTATAATTGACAAAGCGTGATGGAGGAGAAGTAAGAACTAGACTAACACTAGAGACTAACTAAACAATGAAACTATAGATATGATGACTAACTAAGAGGATGAACTCGAATATGGAAGAAAGTGGGGTAGGTCGGGTTCATAGGAGTAGAAGGGTAATTGGGGTGATCAAGGGTATAGGTGCCTCCTAGTCACTAGAGTCGGTCTGGGCTCTCGCAACTTAGACCGATGTCAAGGTGGGTCCGGGCTCTCGCAACTTAGACCCTAGTCCGCGCTCTCGCGACTAAACTATTCTCAACATTTCTGCATCATAGACAAACAATGAGAAGATGAGCACAAGTATGGGAAGCATGGCCACTACAACTCATACAAGCATATCAACAAACACATAGAGTGCCCACAATGTGACTAACAACAAAGATTCACCCTTTTCCCTTAATCAACCCTAATCATCCATAATCTACCCCTAATCCCCCTACTAACCGCACAAGAAGACTACTCACTCATGATGAAGAATAAAACAACCATAACAAGAGAAAATATCATCACAAAACAAACATCCATAATGAATAACAAGAACAATGACAATCTCAATATAAAAAGATAGAAACAAGATTAAATAACTAAGAACAAGAGTAGAGATGATTATACCAACACTAGGAAGATGAAAAGATGCAATCTTGTATAAATAAGAACCCAAATAAAACCCAAGGTTGTCAAGCTTGGAGAATTCTTCAAGAACTTCTTAATACAAGAACTAATTACAATGGATTAACTAAAGATTAACTAAGATTAAAGGAAGATTAAAACTAATGAGTGAAAGTAAATCTAGGGTTTTAGGGTTTTTGAGAGGCTTAAGGAATGCTAAACTATGATAATTTGTCTTAACAATACAAGAAGGGAGTATATATATGGGTACAAGAATGAAGGAGAAGAAAAGAAAAGAAGTCGTGCAGCAGCATCACGGTCCCGACCGGGACGGATCATCCCAACCGGGACGGCCTGTCATCCCGACCGGGACGGGTTGGTCCCGATCGGGACGGGCCCACAGCAGCACTCTTCAAAGCACACCCCATCCCGAACGGGATGAGGCCATCCCGAACGGGATGGGTCTTGTAGGCCTCCCTTAAGAGCTCTTTGGTCCTTCCTTGCCTCTCATGGGTTTCTCGCCGATTCTCGGGACTCGGGATCGGGTCTCGGAGGCTCGGGACTGGGTCCCAAGGTCTCGGGGTCGATTCCAAGGCATCGAGTCATCGTTCCTTTACTCCGTTGGCTCCAAAATGTGTATGTATGGAGTCGGAATCGCTCCAACTCTTCCAAATCGGTCTCGAGAACCTGAAACGAACTAAAGGAAGCATAAGAAGCCCATAGTGAAAAAGGCACTACAAACTACACTTATCAGAAAACATTTACCTAAAACACACTAGACATGTAACACCCCTGATTTTATAAATTAAATTAAATTGAAGTTATATTCGTACTTTTAATCTACTTACGATTTAACTCGTATTTCTTAAAATTATTATAAAACGAATTTATCGTTTAATCGTTTCAAACTCCTAAAATTCTATTTGAGTCGGAAACTCTTCTTATATTTAAAACATATTTTTAATTCAGATTCGATTTATTTTGTACAATTAATTTAATTCTTATCGAAAATCTTTTTCGACGATTTAATTCTAAATTTTATTTATTTATTTTTATTTAAGCTCGAATTTCTGTTTTCGACTCGAAGTTCATTTATACTAAGTTTCGTCGAAATATTTATTACATTTCCTCGAGAGATCAATTTAATTCACTTTATCGAAAAATTTATTATTTATCGGGAAATATTATTTCATCGTCTATTTATTTCTATAAGCTTCGTTTTCGTACCGAATACTTTATTCACTCATTTTATTTGACGGTCCGATTATTTATTAATTTGATTGAGTCTTTTAATTCAATTTATGAGTCAGTCAACTTATCGTTCCGGAATCCGATTCATTTATTTGACCCGTATACATCGTACACATATCATCTTGAAAACCGTACACTTTTGATGAATCGTATTCATCCCACATGTGATTAATGTGTTCCCTTTATCTGTTTGTCTCATTGCATCTCACTTTGACTTCCATCATTTAAACCACCGCTTCATTTTTTGACTGCTCTCATTCTTTCCCTCTTCGTTTTCCCTCGTTATCTCACCCATCACCTTCTTTCCGCCTTCTCCATTTCACGCTCCATCAATCGGCGATCTTACCTCGCAACTTCCTCCTCCGTTGCCCCTGTTTTCCCCCTGTTCTCTCGTCGATTTGTGCGAGATATCTGCTGCTGCGGTACGCCTCTGCCGTTGCTTGCTGCCGGCTCGTTTGTTGCTGGTGCCGAGTCTTGTTGCGTTTTATCCTCCTTCCTCTTCATCTTCACCCTCACTGCTCTATTTTCTTCCCCTATGTCGTGTTTCGACTCCGGTCACGCAACTGTCTTCGTTATTTTTTTTCCCGTCGTCGAAACTCGGTGAGCCATCTATTCTTCCTCTTCCTCTTCTTCTGAATTAATCCGTATCTACTGTTGTTTTATGATGTTGCCCTTGTTCGATTTCCGTCGTTGTTTTATGCTGTACGGTTGTCGATTTCCATCCCTTGTCCGTTTTGTTCGATGTTGTTTGTTGTATGATTGCTCTACGTGTTGCTGCTGCTGTGAATACTACTGATGTCCATGTTTTCTTCTCCCTTTTTCGTTCCTCCTTTTTCCTCCCCTTGTCCTGTTTCATTCATCCTCCTGATGCGTCTGCTACTGCGTTTTGTCGCTGATTGATCTCCTTCTTCCTCGTTCTGTGAGTCAGTTGTTATTGTTACTGTTGTATGCTGCTGCTACTCCTGCGTTAGTTGTTTGTGCTGCTGTCACCCTTCTCGTGCCTCCTTTTCACTCATTTCGATGTCGAGTTTGTTGCCTGATGATATGTTTTGCTACCGATCCATCATTTTCGTTGCTTTTATGCGTTGGTTCTGCTCGGTTCGCATTTCTCCCTTTTCGGTCGCTGTTGTGCAATTGTTATGCTCAGATTCATACCTGTTTCTCAGCAGTCTTGTTGTACGTGATTGCTGTTAACGTCTTCAGCCTCGATTCATCTTCTATTCCTCTATTCTAATTATTATTTATGTCGCATTGCTGCTGCTTTCATTGCTGTTCGTATTTCGCTGAGGTGTTCATGACCGTTGCTGTTTTTTAGTCCGTATTCTCCATCGTTCCTCTATTCTTCATACTCCGTTCTCTCCATATTCTTTTCGTCCCTCTTCGTTCTACTCGACCTATGGTTCTCATACCATATGATTATCTGTTTCCGTAGGATTTTGTGAGGAGGACTCGGACGAGGACATGTACGTGATCATTTTGGTTTTCGATTCAAGGTAACTTTAGGACATTACTCGATTTTATATCGTATGTTTGAGTAGTAGTATGTAGTAAATATTTTAACTTCGGTTTTCTAATTTTAGCTATATATTATTGCTAATTATATTATTTTAAATCGTATTTATAAATACTTTACAAGTTTTCGATATCGTTTTACAAATCATTAGTAATTTGATTATTTACGATCGTGATAATATTTTGTTGGTTATCGTGACACTAGTAACTAAATAATATCGATTTCATATTTTCTTCAGATTCCGTTAATTTATAATTTTAACTCAAAATCGTATTTTTATATTATAATCAAAATTTGTATACTTGTTTAATAAATTAATTTTCGTTTACGATTTATACTAATAAATGAGAAAAGAGTCGATTTAGTTTTAAATACATTTTAGTCGAGACTATTTTCGCTAATAATTTCCTATTTGTTTCCGATTGACTATTTTTATTAAAAGTTGTATTATTTATAAATCAAGGCTATTTCTTAAAAATAATTTGAAACCTCTATAAAATTCATTTCATTTATAAAACTCGTTGACTCAATTAATTTTGATATCGTTTTTCTTAAAACACCTCTTTTCTAAAACATATAATTTAAACTCGATTTCCTAATTATTTATACTATATATTGATTTATTATATTTTAATTATATTTTGAGTAACGAATTTAGATATATATTAAAGTTGCGATAACGACGATAATAATAAAATGTTAATTTCATTGGAAATGCTATTTTTATACATTTCACTAATTTTAATAACTTTCGTATTTTCTACAACAATATTTCTATTTTAAGTAAGTTTCTAAAATTAGTAAGTTTCTATTTATAGAAAATTTCCCTTTTCATATAAATGTTTATTCCCTTTTATCTTCATATTATTTATAATGATTATTTATTCTCAATATCGATAATGGCTTGTTTTGGAGTTATGGAATAAAGAGAAGTGTGGGGTTAGAGTAATATAGTCTGGGATGTACGTTTTTGCCATCAACTATAAAGCTGGTGTGTCTATGTTGAGACACATTGGTCGTTGAACTGAGCATGGTTTGTGTTCAGGAGTGTGTATATTTTGACCTTAAACTTAGATATCGCATCGTGTAAGTCGCCGTCGGGTTGAACTGGATTACGGTTGGTGTCCAGGAGGGGTGTACATTACTTAAGCCAGGACCTCACTGCACGCAGTCCTGTTGTAGTTTAGTTGCCTAGTTAGAGACCGAAGTCTGATTTGTTTTGACTAAATTCTCGAAGCTAGTTTAGTGTTATTCCTAGTGAAAGGCTAGCCTTGTGCACACCGATCGAATTTTCATAACGCCATTTTTGAATATTTATATTATCGATTGATTTTGACTTGCAGGTTGGCAAGTGCTTTAAGTTTCGCTGAAAACTTATTTTTATTATATCGTTTTAATGTTTTCTCTTTTTAAATATTTTGATATAATAATACTATTATTTTTCCATATGATATAATATGGCTGGGAGAACGTCCGAGTTACTCCCCACTGACGTGGCTGTTATGTTTATAACATGACAGGTATCTACTGCTGGGTTTTGGGTGTGAGCTAGCGAGTAGCGTGGATTCTACTCTTTCTTTATTCTTGTAATTTGTGGATTTGTATAACACATTTGGAGAATTTCCTTTTTAGCCCTTTTGTAAAAAGAGGCCTTTGTATTGACTTACCATTTCTTTTAATAAGATATAGTTTGTCAGTGTGTTTTAATCCCAACTCTATAGTGTTTCCGCCACTGTATTGCGTTTGAATTTCTAGGGGATTACAAGACAAAACACAAAAGAACACAACAAAATAACAAAAACAAAAACAACTACAAGTAAAGCCAAGCCCTCCAATCTTCTTCAAATAGTCAACACAACCACAACACCAATTCCAAAATTTTCACCAAGTGAACCTCCAAAGCATACAAGCCCATACTCCCATGTGAATGAGGGAAGGGGAGAAAAATAAGGGTAAGAAGGGATTACCAAAAGGTCTTCACTTTTTAATACCTCAAGTCCTTATGCTATGAAGTGGGTGGTATTCCTGTAAGAAAGGAGAAAACAAGGCAATACAAGAAAGACAATAACTACAATCCCACAACAACTACTAAAAACAACACAATTACATCACAATTACTAATACACCACCAATCCTCCAACAAGATACAAGCAAACATCACGATCCACAATCCTCAATAGAACAATCAAGTAGACTCTCTTCCCACTTGATCGCTTCCAAATTCTTCATCTTCTATCCATGTTGCCTTCTTGTTGGAGATTCCTACAAACAAAAACAAAACAAAAAACACGTAAATATGCACAAAAAAGCTTGGGTTGCCTCCCAAGAAGCGCGGTTTTGGCTAGGACCGCCAAACCTTAAAGTTTATTTGTCTTCAAAGTATCATCTCCACCATACCCATCAAGGGCTCGGAGGAGTAAGTCAAAGGCTCTAGAAGAGTCTTCAGAAAGGCTCATGTAGCCGAGCCAAGCTATCATGAGAAGCTTCCAAGTCGGAAGCGATAAGCAGTCTTCAAATCCACGAAGCCTGGGTTTGTAGTGGTCTCCAGGGTCTTTCCATTTCACGAGTCCAAGCGACCATTTCTTTCCAAAACACCTTCTAGCTTTCCAAAAGTTCACAATCTCACCACTCAACACAAAATGCGGTTTAGGAGCTATTTCCCCATTGTACATCTCCATTTCTTCTTCAAGTTGCGGGCCCATATCCCTAAATCTCAAGACATCACTTGTCCCCATATCATCGTGAATGAGAGATTCGAAACTTTTACCGGCGGTTTCAATTTCTCCTAAACCAAAGTTTGGCTTGCTAGCAAAGGACTCATAATGTTCTTCGGCATTCTCGCACAAGGGAAACTTGATTTCATCATCATCCCAAGACTTAAAAAGGCCTATAACATCATTCAACTCATCCCAGAGACTCATATCCTCGACATTCTCGATTGTATTCTCCGTGTGGCAGTTTTGGGATTCGAGTTCCTTGTTGGGAGTAAAAGTGGTGATCTCTATCCTTGATGACAATATGTTGTCATTCTCATCGATATCTTCAATGATCACTACTTCACCTTGAGTTGCTTTCTTGGATTGCATTGTGGGGTAAGGAAACTTGGTGTCCATAAGCTTTCCACCATTTTTCATTCCATCAATGATGGTTGATTTTTCTTGAATGGCCTTGGTGGAGGGCAAGGAGACTTCTACCTTCTCGATCATGTCCACAAATCGGCTACACTTGATATTACCTTTGTGAACTTTAGCTTGTTGCGGAAATGGTAAAGTTGGTGCATAGATTGATGGAGGTGGAGCATTGTATTCCTTCTCCTCAATTGCTTGTTCGGTCTCTTTCCTTCTAGCTTCCTTCAAGTTTCTTTGTTTTTCCTCGGCTTTTGCAACTAACTCAAATTCTTCTCGAATTCCCCGATTTGTTTAGGAGAATCGGGAGTAGTTGCATGTGGTGCTTTTTGTTGTTGCAAATTTGGGGTTGCCTCGGTACTCAAGTGATTGTGAGGGTTTTCAAGCTCCTTTCCTTCTCTTTTGATAACAACATGGGTTTGGCATGGTGGATCCCTTGGGTGCCGAGGTTGATCAGGAAAGTCATGAGGTGGGTGCATGGGAGTAGCTAAGGCCTTGGATGCTCGTTGAGATATCAAGAGTTCGAGCTTTGCCTTGTCTTTCGCAATCTCATTCATCAAATACTCTATTGTTCTTCGCAATTCATTTAATGAATTGTCCTAATGACCACTTCCTTGACTTTGTTGAGAATGACCTTGGTTGCCAAAGAATTGAGAGGGTCCATTGTAGCTTTGAGAGTGTAATCCTCTATGACCTTGATTACCTTGGCAATTCGGGTTTCCTTGATACACTTCGCTGACTAAAGACTTTCTCATATCAATGGTCGAACCATACCCTTGACCATTACCTTGACCATGTTGATGATTTCCTTGATTTCCATAAAAAGGAGAGGGTTGGTTATGTCTTTGAAAGTTGAACCCTTGGTACCCTTGATTTGGCCTTTGGTTACCTTGACAGTTGCATTGATACCCTTGATTAAATCCTTGATTCTGATAATTACTTCCTTGATTATGGTGATTATTCCCTTGATTTGTACTTTGATTATGGAAGTCCCTTTGAACGTGATAGTTTCTACCTTGATTGTTGAAGTTCTCCCTTTGATGAGGAGGCATATGTGGAGGCACTTTGACAGACCCTTGGTTGGAAAATGTTTGTTGATTGGAATTGAAGGGTCTTTGCTTTGGAGTACACTTTGCATTCATAGCCTCAAGTTTCGTGGTTTGCTCTTCCTTTCCAATTGGAGTTTCATTACATTGGTCATAGGAGAATTTTCATCTCCCATCTTCTTAATAAGCTCGGCTTCAACTAACTTCTCTTTGGAAGAGCATACATGTTCAAAAGCATCTTCTTGAGGGAGCCCATGGAAAGTATCTAGTTTTTCTTCATTGATCAAGGAATCTTTAAGCTCAAACTCATTCGGAATGGTTCCATAGGAATCTTTGGAAGGGAAATCCTCGTGAGTGAGTTGTGAATGTGAATCAAGAGTTGTCATGTTTGCTTTTCGAAGGCTTTTTGGTGATGGAGGTGATTTGGGAGGTGAATGGGTTGGAGAATTTTCTTGTGGAGATGGTGTTTCTTGTGGATTTGGAGTGATGAGAGGAGTTGTAGAAGGTGAATTTTGTGGAATGGAAGGTGTAGGTGGTGTGGATGTTGGTGATATGGATGGATTTGGAAGGGATGGAAGGTTAGTATGTATGGTTGGTGGTGTGAGGTACGAATGTGGAATCACTCTAGTTGAGATATTTGTCGGGAATCTCAAGGCTTGAAATGACATCTTTGGCTCGGGATCAAACCGAAGAGGCAATAACTTGTTCCTGGCAAACACACTCAAATAGAAGGTGAGTCTCCTAGCACCAAGTGGTACTTGGGTAGAGAGGAAAAATAACCAAACACGAAAAGACTAAAACTCAACTAACTAATCGCCGTCCCCGGCAACGACACTATTCTGATGCGCGTCAGATTGTCGCCTATCTAACACGATCAAACAAAATTTATAAACTCCAACTAACTACTACGTAGTAGCGGTAAGTCGGGGATCGATCCTCAGGGACGGTCTATGGGAAGTCGGTCGAGTCAAAGTCTAAGCACGTTTGGACGTTCGGGGTCTATTATTGGGGTTTTTCGGGTTAAGTCTACACTAAAAAGCTATAACTACGAGAAGCTAGTCTAATAAGGAGAAGGTGTTAGGGGAAGTCGGGAATCGGAAATTGGGTTCTATGAGTCTCGGAATCGAGTTTTAGTCACAACGTCGATAAGGGAAAATGCCACCTTTCGGTTTCTTTGCCCAACCCACCTATACCCGCTTTCGCGGCGAAAGGGTAAGTCTCAAGTTAAGCTAATTTTTACCCCGAGTTTCCCCATATTGGTAGAAATGAGTCAAGGTCGATCTAGCTGCAGTCTAGGTCAACAAAGACACAAAAAATCAAACTTGATAAATCAACATGCAAATAACCCACCAACATCCCTCAATTCAAATTACCCAAAATCTTCCTCCCTTAACCCCTAACAAGAAATCTACTCACTATTCATAATGGAAACTACTAAAATAATAACTAAGAAGAAATCTAGAACGAAATTAAATCTAACTAGAGATTAGGGAGAGGAAGAGAAATATACCGTCTACGGGGGAAAACGATAATAATAATAATAATAATAATAATAAAAGAAGAAGCTTGATGAAGATGACAATGGATTTGTCACTAACCCCTTGAAAATCACCAAAAGAACTTCAATAAAAACTTGATTACACTAAAGATGGAGTCTTTACATTAATTAATTAGATCTAGAATAGGTCGAGATTTTTGGATTGTCACCCTCCAAAAATCTCCCTACTAATTGATCTACTAATAAACTAATAATATTCTACTAATATAATCTACTACTAATTTACTAATAGCTTAGGTAGTGTTGTGTGAAGTGGTGGAATTGTTGCCTCCTCAAAAATGAGGGGTTACATATATATAGAGAGGAGAGAAAAGAGGAGTCTCCAAAACCCTAATCTAAACCCAAGGTCCAATAAGTGGCAGCCCAATACTCATCCACTAAACTTCACCCTATGATTCTCATCCGGTGAAATTTCGCCCTTCGATTTTGCATAATTAATCACCGGGCAAAACTTTGCCCCACGGTTTTCCCAAATTTCGCCCGGTCGCTTCGTAGGGTGAAGAATCACCCGACACCTCGCCTTTACTCGTCCCAACTCGATTATAATCTCGACCCAATTAGATCTCGCTCGTCCTTCCAATTAAATTACAATCCTGAACCAAATTAGACCTCACCCCACGCATCAACAACTTAACTCACCCCAACCATTTCAATTCAATAACTCCGAGTCTCCATCAAATGACGGTTTCTATTCTCAAACTCCGGATCCGGGTCGACACCGGAATCGGTGGTCGACGCCAGCGATACTTGCCGGAAAACAGAGGGAGACGGAGTTGAGGGCTGCCGCTTTGTTGCGCGGCTGTTGTCGTTCGCTGGTGATCGCCGGAATCTGGATGGGAGAGGCCGGCTCGCGCGTTGCTTCTGGTTGCCGTCGTTCTGGCCCGTCGTCGGAACAGAGGGAGACGGGGCTGGTCGCCGCGCTGCTGCTGCTCTATCGTTGCTACGCTGGTGCTCCGTTGCCGCTGCTTCGTTGTCGTTGCTGCGCTGGTGGGTCGAAACAGAGGTCAGCTGGTGGTGGTTGGTTATGGAAGAAGGTGGTGGTCGAGGGAGGTCGAGTATGGTAGAGGATGGAGGTGTGAAGGTGAGGGTGGTGGGTCGTGGTGGTTGATGGAGGGGAGAACGTCGGAGATGAGGGAGGTTCGGTGGTGGTGCGCGGTTGTGTTAGCCGGAGATCCGGCGAAGTGGTCGCCGGAAATGGAGGCTGGGTGATGTAAGGTTGAAGAAGGGTCAAGGTCAAGTTTGACCTTGACTTGGGTTGGTTTGGATAATTGGTCATGGCAATGGGTTTGAATTGGGTGAATGGGTTCAGTTGTAATTGGGCCAATATGTTGATATGGGAAATGAGATGTGCGTTGATTTGTGTTGGTGGGGTATAGGGGTGAGATGGGTTATGGGTTGAGTGAGTCGGGTTTGACTTGGGGTTTGACTCGATCTCTCGTCTTGGCTCCTCTTGCTTCAATTCGCCCCTTTATTCACGAACACGTACCTAAAACATAAAAACACACAAAAGCAGTACGAAATTCTACGAAAAAGACGATAAATACGAAAAACTAAATTCAAGCTAGAAAATACGAAATGTAGTAAAAAATGAGTTAAATTGACGTTGAAGCGCACAAAATCAAGTCAAATACGAGTGAAAATAGGGGGTAAAAAGGTCCAAATTTGCATGTTATTAGAACTCGTCACCAATACCTGGTCTAGGAGGCAGCTGAGGGATATCGGTCTGAGCAAGGATTTTGTACCTTTTAATAATCGTCCTCCCTTCCCCTATGGCCTTAAGAAGCAGACCCTTATGGGGCATGTGAAGAGTATCTCGGCTAGCAGGGCAAGGCTTCCTCCTCCTCCTCCTCCTCCTAGGCCGGCTTCTAATCGTCCTGCGGCTTTAAAACCTGCCCCCAGGACAGCAGAGGGGGAGGCTGCTTCAGAGGCTACTCCATCTCCGGCTAGCAAGCGCGGAGGTACCTCTCCTGGAACTCGTCTCTCTACGGTGGCGAAACCTTCTGCCTCTGAGGAGACTGGGGAGAGCAACCCCTTGGTCGCCAGGAAGAGGAAGAACAAAGAGCCAGTGGACACTGACAAGGTGGTTGACTTGGAAGCAGATGCCAGCACACCCCATGCGAAGCGCTTTGCCCCTGACCTTCCAGAGACCTTGTTCACGGAGGGGAATGCTGAGTTCAACTTTGCAGTTGGTGAAAGTGTGGATGAGTCTGCCCTGTTCTCAGATACCAACTCTACGTCCATGGACCAGACTGCCAAATCCCTGACTTATTCTTGTAATCAGGCGGCTCAACTCATTAATCGCTGTTCCAGGATCTTCCAGGCTTCTGCAGAGCTGGCGGCCCTCAACCGCCTAAGTGATGAGGAGCTGAACATCACTCCTGGGTCCTCTCTCCATGAACATATAGCGATGGTTGAGAGAGATGTTGTTCTCATTGGCAACCTAAAGCTCCAGCTGTCTAAGTGTGAAGGTGAGCTGAAGGAAGCCAGGGGTCAGGCCGCCCACAAGAAGGACTAGGGAGAGAAGGCTGTAAAGGAGGCGGCGGACTTGGAGGCAAAACTGGGGCAGGCCAGGAAGGAGGCTGCTGAACTGGAGCAGGTTAAAAAGAAGGCTGCTGAGCTAGAGGGCCGCCTTGGGGAGTATGCTAGTCGATTGACCAAGGCTGATTCAGATCTTCAGGCGGCACAGAGCGAAAAGTGGCTCAAGGAGAAGGAGGAGATCGTCCAAGAGGCTAACTCGGAGGTGGAGAAGGCCTTTACTTTAGGAGCCTCTTCTTCCTCTGAGTTTATTATGGAGGTCATTAGGAAGATGCTTCCTGACTTTGACGAGGATCAGCACCCTTTACGCAACCAAGAACAAGGCCAGGGCCAACAAGTCGCCTGAGGAGGCCCCTGGCCCTGGCCAGGATGCTCCCGCCGCGTAATATGCAGGGCAATTGTCTTTTAGGGCTCTTGTCCTTACCCTCCTGCGCCTCTAGTTCCTCGTTGATTTCTCTATGTTTTGCACGCCAGACCCTAATGTGGCCGGCTGCCGGCTTATGTAATCCAAATTTTCTTGTAACCAAATTTTTATCGCTTGTCTTGTAAACTCGTATGATTTTCTGTTATCTTCATGAATATTTCTTTGTCTGTTGTATGTTTATTATTTCTATAGTTTTGACTTCAAGGTTTGGTCTGACCCTGACTCATGATCTAGAGTCAGAGGGCCTGCCTCTTGCCTGCCCAGAGGCAGGCTGGAGACTTACCGTTTTTTTATACAAGGTTGAGTGTGCCTCAGTCCTTGTTCATTCGGCGCATGGGGGTCGGCCTGACCCTGACTCCTGATCCGGAGTCAGAGGGCCTGCACCCTGCCTGCCTGGAGGCAGGTGGGGGACTTAGCGTTTTTTAAACAAGGTTGAGGGGCCTCAATCCTTGTTCATTCGGTGTATGGGGCCCGGTCTGACCCTGACTCCTGATCCGGAGTCAGAGGGCCTGCCCCCTGCCTGCCCAGAGGCAGGTGGGGGACTTAGAGCTTTTTGTTGGGGGCCCTATTTTCCTTGGGTTTTGCAACAGGGGGGCCCTCCCTCTATTGCCCCCTGCTCGTTTTGTGTGTGAAGTGCTAATCTGAACAGACAACGAGTATGAATCTGAGAATCTTTTTCATTCTTTAAAGTAAGAACTTTTACTTTTTTGGTCGGAGCCGTCGACATTTTAATTCCGACCGTCCTCCGCCGACGTCTTTAGGGAAAGGAAAACAATTAAACTCTTAACCTAGACATAGTACTTTTTCAGGATGTCTGCGTTCTAGTGAGCTGCTAACTCTTGGCCTTCTGAGTTGGCGATCCTGTATGTGCCTAGTCCTATGAGCTGGGTGACCTGATAATGACACTCCCAATTAGCGCTCCACTTGTCATGCTCTTTTGATCTTCCCACCGCCTGTGTTTTTCTTAGGATCAGGTCGCCTATCTGGAAGTTTCTTATGCTCACCTTCTTGTTGTAAACCTTCCTCATTCTTTGCTGATAGGCGGCGATGTTGACGCATGCCTCTTGTCTTACCTCACTGACCAGATCAAGAGCCTCAGTCATTGCAGCCTCATTGCTGGCCCTGTCGAATTGCTGCGACCAGAGGGTGAGGATGCGTGCTTCTATGGGCAGCAGGGCCTCGGCTCCGTAGACCAGGCCAAAAGGAGTTTGCCCTGTGGACTCCTTCCTGGTGGTCCTGATTGACCACAATACGCTCGGAAGCTCATCTGCCTATCTCCGTTTCAGCTCATCCACCATTCTTTTCAGTCCATTCAATATTTGTTTGTTTGCTGCTTCAGCCTGCCCGTTGGTCTGTGGGTGGCAGACGGCGGAGTAGGCGACGACTATGCCGTGGCCTTCCAGCCAGACTCTCATGGGGTCGTTATCAAACTGCCTGCCATGATCGAAGACCAGTACTTTCGGCAGGCCATACCTTGTAATTATGTTTCTCCAGATTATCTTTCTAACTGCCGACTCTGTTATATTCGGGACAGCTTCAACCTTAATCCACTTGGTGAAGTAGTGAATCCCCACTATTAGGAATTTTCTGCCCCCAGTCGCTACACTAAATGGACCCAGAATGTCTATCCCCCATTGAGCAAAAGGGATGGGGGATAAGATTGGTCTGAGGTCTTGAGCTGGGGCATGTATTACCGGGGCAAAGAGCTGACACTTCCTGCATTTTTGGGTCAGGTTTTTGGCATCTGCAATCATGGTTGGTCAGTAGTACCCTACCCTTAGGGCTTTGTGTGCCAGAGTACGCCCTCCCACGTGGTGACCGCAGATCCCAGAGTGGATGTCGTCCAACACCTCTGCTTCCTGTCCTGCCCCTAGACATTTAAGTAGGGGGCGGAAAATGACTTGCGGTACAACTCTTCTCCAATCATTATGAACCATGCAGCTTTGGCAGACATTCTTTTCTTCTGAGCTGGGTCCTGTGGAAGGGTTCCATGTCTTTTGAACTGGACGATTGGGGTCATCCAACTTTCAGCCTCACTCCCTTCAATGACATTGATCAGCTGGCAGGGTACTGTAGACTTTTCTTGTATTACATCTACCCACACTGATCTCCTTATATCTTGCAGGCTGGAGCTGGCTAGTTTAGACAGGGCATCTGCCCAGTTGTTCTGTGACCGGGGGACTTACCTAATTTCACAAGACTTTAATCCAGACAGCTCTTGTTTTACCTTCTCCAGGTATGAGGCCATGGCCTGGTCCTTGGCTTCGTATTTGATAAGTGTGTTAAGTAAGCAGGAAATAGAGCAGAGAATGTCCGGACCCATGTCCAACGTTGATGATGTTCATTACTACCAATCGCGAATTGACGAGATTGTTCATGGAATTCAGTTGCTGTACGAACGGCTGACTGACATCGTAGTCCCTGAAACTATACTACGGCTTCTGCGACGGGAACCGTCGCTCTCCATCATACACAGAATAATCTGGAAACCTGCTATTCCTGCCTCTGTCCGAGTTCCTGACGAGAATGTCTCAAGAGGTACCCGATACTCCGGTGTTAGCTTTTTAATGTTTCTCATGGCTCTTTTTTAACACTGTTTGGTCTGCTCACTATGGTGTGCAGATACAGTTGACATTAAAGCTGAGGAGCTTGACCATTTCAAAGCTGGTGTGATCGGGCTGTTCAAGAGACTTCAGGACGTTTTCTAGTGGCGGTTTGTGCTTGACCTCTGTGGCGATGGAGGGGGCCTGCTACTTCCGCAGGAGAAGCTTACTATAACTGACCTAATCGTTGACTACATGGAAGAGATTTCACCGATCTGCACTTCGTCAGAGGATGACTGATGCCGTGCTGTAGTTGAAGAACCGGTGGACCTCGGACTGGAGCTGTGTAGGTAGCCACCGCAGAGGCGGGTCTGTTCTGTTTGTTTTAGACACCCATGTTGCGAGTGTCTACTGGGTGATGTGATATTGTGCACTTATTATTCTGATTAAATAGAAATACGACTGCTATTTGTCTAGTAAACGTGTGATAACTTCAGTACTATTAGCTTAGCCCGGAAAACTCTAGCTACCAAATCTGGCCGGTTTTGGGCCTCCTATCCTTGAGCTAATTCATTTTTAATTTCAGACCAGTTTGTATTGCAGGTCATCGTTATAAAGAAGTCCGGCTTTCCATAGCGCTGCACAAGAGTCATTGCATTTAAATAGCGTCGCTGCATATCCCTTGGTCCTCCAATGTATGTTGTTGGAAGTATTACACGCTTGCCAACGTTAGCGGCACACTGCTCACCAGCGTCCATAGTGTCAAGTATTCCTTGGTACAGCTTCGAACGTAGCACACTCTGATTGTGACGAACGAAGTCCAAACGAGAGTTCTCTAATTTTACGTACATGTCAACTACATACTGTTGCAGGCACCTCCCAGCCCTAAGAAGCGGGTTATTTGGTCTGTGCTGCAGCCTGTAAGCATAGTAAGCTCGGCAAGGTAGGTTACTCTCGCGCACCGATGACTGTCCGGAACACCCTGCGCTCACAGGATATGTTGTTAGTGGACATGGTACAGGCCGTACACAGAAGAACGACCACTTCTAAGAAAATGACGACATATGACATACGATGCCACACTAAGCAGCTGCCGTGTACGTGGGCCGACATATTCATACCAAATAATGACACTGACGTTCTAGTGCACTGCGCGTTACAACTACCCAAGCATATAGACAGTGCCATATCTATGCACGCTATTGTACTTCCTACCGTATGTACCTGTAAACATACGCCTATGTTCAGTCTCAAGTAACTATCTATACATCTACACTGTATTGTTTCGTAATTAAACGTGCATACCGGAAACCGTCCTACCAGGTATCGTAGGCAAACTAATGTGTAGGCAAGATAAATTGAAGACATACTCTAATCTTCAGCATCCAACAGATCCTCAGCACTCTGAAATCTCGATGGATAGGTTGGGTCAGGCTACAGCGCCGAACCTGAACTGCCAGCAGAAGATCCTTTTGCAGTGGGATTTGCAACGTGCTTCTTAACCGCCTGATGCCAACCACACTCACCGTTTGGGAACAGAAGAGGGTACTGCAGAGGATCATAGCAACCGTGATAATGCTTGATCTAATGAGAGACATTCATGCGTCCAGTAACCAAGATGTGGGGTCCACTATTGTCGCTCAGGCTAGAATCTTCCGACCAGATGACCGCGACTTCGTCGGAGGTAGGCGCGTTACTGACACGCTGGTCCCTGACAGGATTTTTGCAAATACGGATGCACGTGCTCTCGGTGACATCTATCTCCTGCAAGGACCCGAAGAAGCGTGCGTGCGGGTTTGTCTGTGTGATACCCATAAGTATATCGATTACATCCTCCCTGAGTTCTGTAAAACATCCAGACCGGTTAGCAGATTCATGCTGACCATCGTAAAAGTACAGCTGCATGTACTTTGGGTCACCGTTCGTTGGTACGAGATTTGGGACGTTGTGATAGATTTGACCTAGTAGTTTTAAAACATAGATACCCTTGATCGTTTGTGCCTCGATGTGGCCTCCAATTGAGCTGAACGCAAACAGGTTATTGTATAAGCGAGCATATCGTCTGAAATGTACCGCATCCTCGTCTGCAGACGTGTACAACCTGACCAACGCCGGCGGATATTCTAGCGATGGCAGGACTACTGAACCGTTGCCGCAACAGAACATTGGAGGTTCATGTTCAAATCTTATTCCTGACACTTTGAGCACGCTCTTACCGGCTGTAACTGAAAAGGTTCTCCAGGCAACGACTGTCCCTGCGCAGCAAGTGGCAAACCTGCTGCATTTCAGTGAAGAATATAAGTTAGGAAGAGGACACTAAGTGCTATAACATGCAGCAGGAGCAACCAAAACACATATGTAGCTGCAGATACGTGAGTACTGCACACGTACACAAATGCTTTTGCTTGGGAGGTCTCCCAGCCTTCCTCTTCTCCACCGCTATCCCACTTTTTGCTGCTGGGGGACGCCTGGTCCGCCTCTTTGGAGTACTTGAAGATGCGTTATCTGTACGTGTCCTGAAATATGGTTGAAGGCGATTGTCAGTGTGTTGGTAGATACAGTCAACACGAGTACAGAAGATCGTAGTGTAGGACACTACTCCAACACAGTGGCCGCATCATGCGATGGAGTAATGCACCGCCAGACACGCTTCCTGGTCCCACCCGTATTCGCGTAGCACGGGAACTCTTCAGCTGCACCGTAAGCACCAAATGTAACGGCAGTAATACAATCACAGACACACACGCAACAACACAATTTTAGACAAGAGACATACCCATTATGTCGACAAAACGTATAACTGAATGCAGATACCCATCCTACCGTCAGAACTTTACCTGCAGCCCTAACTCGCCTCTCAGTAACAGCCCGCGGTCTGCACAGGTACGCAGCAACCAAATGGTCAAGCTTACAGTAAGCAATCACCTCGACGGCTCAGTAAGTGACACAACTTAGCAGTTATCACTAATGTGTGTCTCACAGCTCACAGCTGAGTTCAGTATACCCGAACTAACACGCACGGCATTACAGCCGTCAACTATTGTACCTAGCGAATGCACAACATTCGCTATACTATGCAGCAATCAGGTGTGTATAGACAACAACTATCTGCCTTACTATGGACATAGTACATAACACAGCGGATGTGCAGCATGCAACACGCAAGATAGAACTCAAAGACATATGACAATCCTATGCAGCATCTCCCAGTGGTGTGAATCCATGGCTTATATGCGTAGTATGATTTCAGTCGCTGCTAACATACCGGCAACCTAAGTATGAACAGTAACCTAACAGTAGCACGAAATTATAGCCCAAATGATCGTGTGATTTGAAGTATATATGCATAAAAACACGGAGCACAGTGCAGGATGCCACTACGAAATCAGATTACCAAAGCAGGAAAATGTAACAAGTTTGCAGTTCACACAACCAGTTCATTACAGCATAGACAACAACAAGCCTAAATTAAAGTCATAATATGAATACTCGAGTCTAAAATAGTTAGGCAATACATTGTCCACCCAAGGCACTTAGGTTAAACCGCAACTACAACCAGCACAAAATGTCGTTCGGCACGGAACCGTCACGTTCACAGGGACCCAACGAAGAAACTGTCAATATCAGCTGAAGACACCGTAGAAGATGACATGGTCTGAGCACCTGCCTTCAGTGAGGGGGCGAGACAGGCTCTGCGTTTCCGGGGAGGTAGAGGTGGGTGCTCAGACTTAGGAATAGCGGACACGGTGCCTGTAGGAGTGGTACACTCGTCTTCTGCAACGCCAGAAGGACTCCCAATGCCTTGCTGAATTTCTAGAAACTGTTTCTCCAAACTTAGAAACCTATGCCTAGCACACTCACAGTCAAAGGCAGCAGACCTGACAGCCTCGGGAGAGTAGTTTGCATCCACTATGTCAACATTATAGAGGGGTACTAAATAGTTGATGGCCTTAGAGGCAAGATCCTGTTTCGATGCATCGGCAGTTGCACACACATCACTGAAGATACAGATATGTCTGGGCTGGATATCTACGTGACCTATGTCTATCCATGACGTGAATGTAGAGGGCGTGTGCTCTATGGTACGGACAGGAGTGCACTCAATAGGCAGACTATCAGTAACAGTTGCAAGGACAGACATGACATCCAGTGAGACGCTACGCAGATGATTCATCTCATGGAAGTCAAGCTCCTCTTCTAGGTGTATTTTTGGCAGACCATCTGCCAAGCGATCTAGCTCAAGGCGCTTCAAGCGCCAAAGATTGGCACACCTTGTGTACATATCCTTCTTTGCAGATGTGAAATCTTTGATGTAGATATCATATATGGCAATAAGGTCACTAACGGCGGCCCTTGCCGCTGCGTTGCATGATTCTTCATAGGTAGGGGCAGAACTTCCTATGTAGGTGTATGTGTCAGGATAATAGTCACTCCTAAGGGTTACGGTAGCGATATTCTTCTCGACATCTTCTACTGCATATTCCGGTTCCAGATACTCTAAACATTCAGCCACCCGAGATAGTAACGGCTGAAAAGGGATTGCAATATGTATGACCGGAGTACCCATCAGCATGCGGGTTAGGTTCTATACAGAGTCATATTCAGCAAGTTAAGTTGTAGACTTGCCAAACCACAGGTGCGACTACAGTCGGATATACCGATGCTGCAGACCTTGCAGCACCGAGATGATCACTATAGGCAGATGTGATGCAGCATGCAAAGTACGTTGCGGATAGCGAATCCTAAATGGCTCCCCGGACATAAAATATACCCAACCCTTCTTTCCAACATCACATTCAGCAAGGTCAAACAGAGTAGAGGGAAAAAAAGTAAAGTTGCACTGATAAAACAGTGGCAACATTTTCCCAACCCTTCTCCCCAACATCACATTCAGCAAGGTCAAACAGAGTAGAGGGAAAAAAGTAAAGTTGCACTGATAAAACAGTGGCAACATTTTGCCATACATAGTCATCAACTCACAGGGCATCCCTCACAAAGAATTCACATACACATACCAAATACTGTGGCAGTATTACCTGAAAGCCGACGTATATAACTCTGAGGTCCCAGAGAATATCATACAAAAAGCAATGTCGTAGACTACTACACTAACCTCTTAACATTTCAAGAACAAATACAGAACCCATACATGTGCATAGATAGTGAAACACCTGATGCGGTACCATGTAAATCACTAATATAAGCATGCAGTAGCCAAACAAAGTTGGAAGAAGGCATAGAATATGTAGATCAGAAATCCATAGAACATACGAAAGTCAACAGAGAGTACCTTCAAGCTTGCTTATCGTTCAGGAAGAGGTTGCTGCTGGATGCATGAGCGTATCCCTAACAGCTAGACAAGCAGGTGGATTCGTGTTGGCAGAGTAATTAGAAAAGGTATTGTTGTATTATATATAGGCAAGGATGTGGAGTCATGCCATTATATGGGAAAACGTTCAGGCACAGGTTTGGAGGTGTGGTATGTATTGTAGGTGGTTAGTCTTGCGCTATGATTGTGGGTAAAGTTGAATCCCATGTTAAGTGATTGGGATGCGTTAAGAAGGTAGAATTAATAGGTTATAATAGCCCAAATTATAGACTTGAGCCAGCAAATACAACAACAATTAGAGTAATGACCCTTGATTGACATGATGCATGGCAGAGTAGACCTTGTGAATCTATCATTTGCTTTTCTTTTCTATTTCCTATATTTTTTTTGGGGTGGCCTGATTTGTGGTGCCTTACCTCGTACCACTGACTCCACATATTTGTTGATAATATTCATGTGACATGGTTCTTTTGCTGCACATTAAGCTATTGATCCGTGTAGCAGTACTACGTAGCATGCGAGAAATCACACGCTCGTATGTGATCTGTCTGTCTTTGAACGAACATGTATGTACCCTGTCTGAACTACGCAGTATCTACGACTTCCCATTCAAGGGACTCGGGTAATATGTGGGGTTCCTGAACAATGTCTCTCATATGTGACAAGAAAAAGGCAGAGTGTCTGCGAAATATGACGACAAACATAATGGGTAGACCAAATCCAGACTGCGGTATATTGCGTGCCGCAACGTGCACGACCAGCAGTTGACTGTGTAGCGACCAAACTACATAAGAACTAAAGAGATCATATATACGAGCCCAACAATTGTTTGCTGATGAGTGTACATCCCAAATCCGACGAGTCAGAACACCTTGGCGAGGCCAGATTTCATGTCCCAATTGTCTAATACTTAGCACTTACCAAAGTATGCCGGTACAACTCACTGTGCCTGATTAAAATTCCTGACTGCTGTTGGTTCACAATGACATATATTTAACACGGTGACAATCAGCACCTGCACGGTACAATAACCAAACAAAAGACCTTGGCCACTGGTTCGCATCAAACTGAAAATTCTGTGTGATACAGCGTAAGTACCAGCCACCGCAACCGTGAACATGTAAGTTTGCGGAGACCGTATAGTACATTTTAAAACGCTATTAACAAGCATACATCAACACATGGCAGTTGGAGTAAACGAACACACTGTGAAGACACCTACGACCGCAGCAGAAGGCTCACCTACATGTCTTGCAAATGACTGCTCCCAGACACATATCTGTGCAGGGCGCCTCAAAATAAAGATCGTTGCCTGCCCTGTCAAACGACGGCGTCCATAGACATAGCAAAGTTCCCACTTGAACTTCCCTGACCAGTCTCAAACACAACGGTGATTGTTGGTGTATCCAGGGCTGCAACCTGAGACATACCATCCTCTGACTCTATTACTGAGGCCGAATAACCAGGCGCGCCCAGGACACCTGTCATCCGCTCCTTTTTTGTCATATAACTTTCTCTCTCGAGGTCACAGACAAAAGTTGCAAACTGCATACTACGTGAGTTGTAATTGACATCGATAATTTCAAGATTACACACAGGGACCAGGTAGGTGATAACCTTCTTTGCCAGCTGAGACTTCGCATACATAGCAGTATTACAGGTTGGACCAATAAACACTTCATTTCGCCTACCGCCGTTAGGGACCTGCACCACAACCCATGATGTGTAACTACCTGCAGAGTGTCGCACAGTCTCAAGTGGTGTGGCCTGTATTACTACAGTTTGGAAAATCTTCCTCAGGAGGGGCATATAATCAAGGAAGACATGTTTGCTGTAAGTGGGATCACTGGGCACATCTTCCTCCAGTGCGCGCCTATATCTCCCTTTGATAATGTCTTCCAGCCCTGTACGCTTGAGACGGTACAAACGACTACAACGCTCTACCGGCCGCTGCCTTTCAAAGGTTAAGTGTTCAACGACAACATCAAACATCTTGACAATGCTATGGACGGCCTTTCGTGCCGCACCGTCACACGATTCTGCGACAGAAGCAGCATGGCCTCCGACATATGACAGGACAGGCGTCCTAGAATCTGGCCTTACCAACACACACACACTATTACTGGATACGTCTAGTATATGGTAGTCAGGAGCTGGCCACTGTAGTATCTCAGCCATGCGTTCCAGAAGCGGACAGTACGGAATGGTTATCGTGGTAGGAGCTGCACCTGCCACCTGAATACCGAAAAAGCGTCATGTTAGCAGTTACATACATCGACTCGCACAGTCCAAAATCTGGACATCGATCTACAGCGAGAGTCAGCGGCAGACAAGTCCAATGGTACCAAATTAACACCGCGGGGCAGTTCAGAAAACGCCAGCAAAGACGTGTCACAATTGCAGATTACGATAAAGTCCCACAACAGGGTGAGTAGACTCCAAAAAATACAAAGATTAGTGCAACATTAGTGACAGATACAACAATACGGGGAGTATGTCTACGAAAGTCACACTCATTCCATATAGCAATACACCAACACATACACAAAAGTTACAGCCGCCGTTAAAGGGTAAACCTAGTTTTTCACAACATATGATAAAAGCACCAGGGTAATGGTTACAGAGGGCCAGTGTCGCTAGCCTTGGCCGCTGCATGCAATTGTGTCAGTTAACATACAGTATAAACGGGATGAATATACGTCCGTGTTCTGTGGAACGAAAAAATACACAACCTCCCACTCCCTTCCGCGTACCATAGTACAACATGTAATAATGTCTACTACGCAGGTGCACATACACGACGTTCGCGTTGCTCTCAGCATATAAACCATTCTTGACTACCACTGTGTTGAAAAGTGCGCAGATTATTGAGGCATCCTAAAACGCAAAGCCAGCGAATATTGTTGTCCTTATAATCATAGAACATACTCGCTCACAAAAAATGGTTTTAAGTGTACAGAGCTCATGATCATACCTGAGTAGGAGGACTGGAGTGGAGGAGCAGTTGCGAAGCCATTGAACCCAGTGATGTTCAAGTAATATTGTTGTGTGTTGGGCTGTAACCTGGGCACAATTCCAGGAACTGTAGTGTAAAATGTCTGAGCAGGACAAATTAATATGTGGGATAGTGTGTTAGACTGTATGATGATGGATAGTAAAACAAATCGCCAGGAATTGAGAAAATATAATCCCCTAGAAATTCTAATGCGATACAGTGGCGGAAACACTGTAGAGTCGGGATTAAAACACGCTGAAAACTATGTCTTAGTAAAATTAAAATGGTAAAGTCAAAAATAGGCCTTAAATAAAATGGCCAAAATTAAAACAATCCACAAAAGGGGGTTTGAACAATCCATAAGACATAATTATTAAAATAAATAAGCAGGATCCATAATTGCTCGCTAGCCCACCCGAAGAAAAACACATATACCTGCCATGTTAAAAACATAACAGCCACAATCTGTGGGGAGCAACGTCAACGTTCTCCTAGCCGTATAACATGATTTTAAAACTATAATTACTATTATATGAAAATAGTAAAAATAAAAATCATTAAAAGATTATAAGGAAAATAAGCTTTCAGTGAAAAACTTCACGTAACGAAACAATATAATAAAAATGAGTTTTCTGAAGAAAACATAAAACATTTGCCAACCTTCAAATCAAAATTATATCGATAATAATAAAAATAGTCAAAATGGCGTTATGGAAATTCGATCAGTGTGCACAAGGCTAGACTTTCACTAGGATAATACTGGAAACTAGCTTCGAGAACTGTAGACTTAACTCATAACAGAATCCAGTCTCTAACTAGGCAACTCAACTATAACAGGACTGCGTGCAGCGAGGTCCTGGTTTAAGTAGTATACACCCCTCCTGGATACAAACCATATCCAATTCAACCCGACGCGACTTACACGATGCGATATCTAAGTTTAAGGGCACAATGCACACTCTCCTGAACACAAACCATGCTCAGTTCAACAACCAATGTGCCCCATAAAGACACATCAGCTTTACAGTTGATGGCAAAAATTGTACATCCTAGACTATATTACTCTAACCCCACACTTGTCCGTATTCCATAACTCCAAAACAAAGCCATTATCGATATTCAAAAGGATATAATCATTGTAAATAATAAGAGAACAAAAGGGAAAACGGATCGCCTTCCAAAAGAGGAAACTTTCTATTTTAGGAAACTTTTATATTTAGAAACTTTACAAAAATAGCATCATATCAAAATAGCGAAAATATTAGTTCATACTAATAAAACGTTTTTAGTAAAAGATGTAGATTTATAAAACTAATACTTTCGGCCTTAACGATATTAATTGTTAAAGTGAAAACATTTGAGTTCATGAAATTATTAAAATATCATACAAGTGTTTATGAAATGATTAAAAATGTCTTAAACCTTTCAATACTACTAATTAGGGTGTTTCCAAAATTTATAAAATTAAAATTCCCCAATTATTATTAGTTTCGACAATACGAACATAAATAGGATTTTACGGCAAATGTAAAAATAAATCTTCTACCGTGATTTATTTAATTAAACCATTAAAAAAAATTTAGAATATGATAAGGGGTGATTTAACTATCAAAGTTTCAGATTTAAATATTTTCAAAATTGCTGGAAAAATAATTCTTTTAGGTAAAACGAAGCATTTTAACGATAAATCGAAATTTTGTCAAAAATTCATTACTATTATTTAAAGACTTTAATAAATAGTACAAAAATTACGTAAAATAGCTAAAATATATTTTTGGACATTCTGTCCAGAAAAGAGAATTTTCCAGAACCCTTAAACTCGGTTTTTAAAGGGTTTTCTCGTTAATCGTCTAATCTAAACAATAACGATTAATAAAAATAGTAATTACAAAACGATTTAAGTATTAATATCCAAAAATTATTATTAAACTTAAAAATAATGATTTTCCAGAAACTAATATTTTTTTTTCCAAAATTTAAACAAAAGACCAGAAATCGAGAATTTAAACGACACACACGGTTTTAACGATAAACGATGATTTAAAGTGATTAATTAATTCACCCACTTAATAATCCCGAAAAATTCTGAAAAAATTCAGAAAATGACTTTTCATCAGAAATATTATACACGTTAAATTTCAGATTAAAATAAAATCTTTAAGTGCTAGAAATAAAAATTGGTTTTTAATCGTTTTTGTTCGTAAACGGTAAAAATTCAATAATCGATATCAAAAATATCAGAAAAATACCAAATTATTAAAAATCATTAAAAACTTCATTTTTACATCATATATTACAAGTTTAGGCTGAACATTACGATTTTACAAATTAGTACAACAATTTAATCGTTAATTTCGTAAAAGCGATAAAAATACCGAAACATGCAAATTTTCAACTTTTAAAAATTTTCCAGATTTGGTGACATACATATATTGTCAAAATAAAACATAAAAATATATACATGCAAATACAACATTAAAATCATGAAATACCGAGTAACATCGACGTTACCTCTAATCCAAATCGGAATCAATAATATACTCGTTGACCTCGGGATCGTCCACGAAACCCTAACGATAGGCTCGGAAAGAGGATTAATTTGACGATAAAAAAAATGAGACGATTGTGACTCAAAGTAGAGCAAGTATCAGCCAAGAAGGAGGAAGAAGTCTCACGGCCAAGGAAGAAGAAAATAGGGTATTGAATTATTTTTTTATGAGAAATGAACGTAAAAGAGTTGGAAGGTTTCTTAAGGTTAAATGAGAAGGTTAAATGAGAATAAATAATTTGAGGAATCCAATGTGGTATCATCAATGTGGAATCCAATGAGGAATCCAATGAGGAATCCAATGAGGTTAAGAGGGAGTGTGAAGAGTTTAAGCAATAATGCAACAATTAAATGAGAAGGGAAATAATCATATCTTTTCGGTTTACGTAATAAAATGAATCGTATTAATATAACGTAGTAAAATTGTGACAAGGAGCTTTGTCGGTCCAAAATATGAGGAAAAGGTCTCAAATAATTTGTAAGTTGATAAAAAGTATAATCGTAAAATAGTTAAAGGCATTTCAAAGTAATTCGAGTAAACCTCGCGTAAGAAAATAATTATTTACGAAACTTCGTAATAAAATCATTAATGGCTAAATTTTCGTAAATAAAAATATTTACTAGTTGAAAATATTATAAAAATATGTTTAGACATTTGTAGAAAAAGGAATAACTCAAATACGAGCTTAAATACGATGGGTAATAAAATTCCTTGCGGAAAAATAAATAGTTTACGAAGAAAATTAAATAAATAGATTTAAAAGAATTAAAATCCTTTAAAATAAAAATAAATATCATTAAACCCAAAAATGAAAATAAAGCTTGGAAAAATATGAAACATAAGGTCAAATTGTGACAGATGTATGACGAAGTCATAACGGAAAGGATAAAAATGCTAGGGAAAATAGCGGGTGTTACAATCCTCCCCACTAAAACAAAGTTTCGTCCTCGAAACTAAGAATAAGCAGAAAGAGAATCATGATTACCCTCTCGAAAAGATGGGGATACAAATTTGTATAATAATTTTTCTGTAAAAGAAAATTTTACAACTTTTAAAGTGATACGAAATCAAATGCAAATATTTATTCCAAGAGGAATTGGTCTAAGCCACCCGGAATTTAAAATCTTCTAAGTTAATGAAATCGTAAAGTAAAGTTATTTGATAAAATAATATTGTTGAATAACATTTGTAAACAAACTTGAAGGAAACAGGGTAACCGAAAACATTTTCAAAACAAAATTAAACAATTTGATTAAGAAATTCGATAATTTTTCTTTTTCTGATGAAAAAAATTTAGTTTGGAGAAATCAAATTTTGTAGTTAGTAGAAATCGAACCAGTCGTCAAACATTTTCAATAACAGATTCAAAAATCCACCAGAAATAAAACGAAATACAATTTTCAAAACGTTAAAATTTCGAAAATGTTACCAAAGTAACTATGAAAGTTTTCAAAAATGTTATCAAACTTGAACATACAAAATATTTTCGGCAATGTTAAAACTTTTTACATAATAATCATATAGAAATTGAAGTATTTGGAAATATGAAATTCTTCATAATTCCGATCGCTTGAAAATTAAAAATTGAAATAATTTCGAAATAATTTAAGATAAATTATTAAAGCATTTTGAAACAGATCTAAATATAAATATCAACCAAAGATAAAACAAGAGTGAAGTATAAAGTTCTTAAATTAAAATTCAAAAATGTTAAATTTCACGATATCTGAAAAGTTTTAGTTAGTCAAACTTTTTATAAAATAGGAAGTTCAAATAAAAAAAATGGTTAACGGGTAAATAGAACAGGGATAAAATAAATTAAAACAAAAGTTTTCAAAATCGATAAATGTCAAAGGGGTTGGCAGCATTTGGGGTAACAGAATTCAAGAGAAGCGGAAAGGAAAACGAAGTTGAGAGTCAGACAGAGCTCTCAAGGATTATAGAGGAAATTAACCATCTCGAGATTCCTAGCACGACACCTACAAACACGGGTTCCTAATTGGCCCATCAACTAACGCTAAGTCCAATATCGGTACAGGGTGGGCCTACTCAATCTACAACCTCCAAAATTGTCAACGGCCACAACCTCCAAAATTAAGTCTTACATACTTATATAATCTTTCAATTGGTATGGTAAGAATCCACAAATGATTTAGACTAATCCATTAATTAAGATTCCAACGGTTATCAAAACACACCCAAACTCGCAATCGATAAGGTTTCTAAACTCGAAGCTCATAAGGTTTGAACTCGAAGTATACTCCAAATTTCTCGAGTAAGGAACACTAATAAGGTCCACCAATTTATCAAGGCTCGGGTACGAAATCCTCAAAAATGATCATCAACATATTTATAATGCCGCAAGTACATGAGTTAGGAACGTATAACAAATCTTTAAACACACTCAAATCTATAGGTAATAGCGGACACTCACATCTTCAAATATGTCATTCGACTAATATTTCTAGGAGCCCATCAAATTTTAAATCACCACGGTGTAACCACAATATATTTAATAACTCAACGAAGGCACAATCTCGCTGGTCAAAGAGTTCTCACCTGAAAGTCCCAATAAGATGATCTGTATTATAGTATTCCTCAAAACAACACAATAAATCCAACAACTAATTGTGTAATATGTTTCTCTTCTTCAAGGTTAACAATGATCTATCCCAAAATTTAGGTCATTCAACTCCAAAGTTCGTAGGTTACAACCTTACATCAACGATCAACAATCTATTCCATAAGAAACAAGGTTTAATCTATGTCAACCCAAAATTTACTAAACATTAACGAGGACTTGAAATGGTACCACAACACTTAGGCTAACATCTTAAACGATACTCTAAGATCCCAAATATTCACGATGCATCCACCAAATATGCATTAGGTAAGAATCCCAAAGTGATATTATCAGTTACACTTAGTTCGGTTCTAGGTTAGGTACAAGGTATCCATCAAATATGACATACTGTTACTACTCCAAAATATATTCAGCTCTAAGTACTCCAAAGTAATCAAAGTAACCTATAACCCAAGGTTCAGTGTCTCAAGTACCAACCTAATTCCATTAATCGACAATTTATCATTCAAATCGATCCTCAAAAGCTTACTAAGATAGATAACAGAGTATACTCACAATCCTCAAACCATGTAACAAGGGTGTACTAAACCTCAAACATCTATGACTTTTCACGGGGTCCACTGAGACGGAATTTGGTCAAACCAAGAATCTCAAGAGGGAAGATGGTAAAGTAAGAAAATTAGTCGAAGATTTGCCTCAAGAATAAAGGCAAGAATTTAGAAAAAAAGAGTTGAAAGAAGTGGAGGAAGAAGGAAAAGAATGATGATCCTAGATAACTAAGATCTAAAATGAGACGGAAATGTTCGGACCTCTAAGGTTCCACAAAGAAATCGCGGGATATCTTCATCATCTCGTAGAGATACGAGCATAGTAGAATTGGGTCTCTCCATCCAGATCCAAAGTGATTTCACATCTAAGTCTGTTGTACCGTCACAGAACTAGAATCTACTCGTGATCATCTGGCCAGTGGCTTAAGCGAACTAAACCGGAGCTGAAGAGTCACCATCGGCATCTTTCTTGGAGCACCAAGTTATCCACTCGAGTCAGCAGGCGTTGAGAGTTCTAAGAAGGTCTTGTCCAGATCTGTAGCAGCATCACGTCAACCTCTTGTCCACTTATCTTCTTCTTGGACAAATAAAACAAATATTCAATGCTAACCATTGAGGTTCAGGAACATGAAAGCTAAACAAATAAGTCCTTACTTGTTTCTACCCATCTCTAATAATATTTTTATTTACTGTTTAAATAATTTACTGGTATTTTCCCTAATTTCAGGTGTAAGCGTTGGGAGCAGTGATGCTCTGATACCAACTGTAATCCCCTAGAAATTCTAACGCGATACAGTGGCGGAAACACTGTAGAGTCGGGATTAAAACATGATGAAAACTATGTCTTAGTAAAATTAAAATGGTAAAGTCAAACAATAGGCCTTAAATAAAATGGCCAAAATTAAAACAATCCACAAAAGGGGGTTTGAACAATCCATAAGACATAATTATTAAAATAAATAAGCAGGATCCATAACTGCTCGCTAGCCCACCCGAAGAAAAACACATATACCTGCCATGTTAAAAACATAACAGCCACAATCAGTTGGGAGCAACGTCAACGTTCTCCCAGCCGTATAACATGATTTTAAAACTGTAATTACTATTATATGAAAATAGTAAAAATAAAAATCATTAAAAGATTATAAGGAAAATAAGCTTTCACTGAAAAACTTCACGTAACGAAACAATATAATAAAAATGAGTTTTTCGAAGAAAACATAAAACATTTGCCAACCTTCAAATCAAAATTATATCGATAATAATAAAAATAGTCAAAATGGCATTATGGAAATTCGATCAGTGTGCACAAGGCTAGGCTTTCACTAGGATAATACTGGAAACTAGCTTTGAGAACTGTAGACTTAACTCATAACAGAATCCAGTCTCTAAGTAGGCAACTCAACTATAACAGGACTGCATGCAGCGAGGTCCTGGTTTAAGTAGTATACACCCCTCCTGGATACAAACCATATCCAATTCAACCCGACGCGACTTACACGATGCGATATCTAAGTTTAAGGGCACAATGCACACTCTCCTGAACACAAACCATGCTCAGTTCAACAACCAATGTGCCCTAGAAAGACACATCAGCCTTACAGTTGATGGCAAAAATAGTACATCCTAGACTATATTACTCTAACCCCACACTTGTCCGTATTCCATAACTCCAAAACAAAGCCATTATCGATATTCAAAAGGATATAATCATTGTAAATAATAAGAGAACAAAAGGGAAAACAGATCGCCTGCCAAAAGAGGAAACTTTCTATTTTAGGAAACTTTTATATTTAGAAACTTTACAAAAATAGCATCATATCAAAATAGCGAAAATATTAGTTCATACTAATAAAACGTTTTTAGTAAAAGATGCAGATTTATAAAACTAATACTTTCGGCCTTAACGACATTTTAATACTACTAATTAGGGTGTTTCCAAAATTTATAAAATTAAAATTCCCCAATTATTATTAGTTTCGACAATATGAACATAAATAGGATTTTATGGCAAATGTAAAAATAAATCTTCTAACGTATTTTATTTAATTAAACCATTAAAAAAAATTTAGAATATGATAAGGGGTGATTTAACTATCAAAGTTTCAGATTTAAATATTTTCAAAATTGCTGGAAAAATAATTCTTTTAGGTAAGACGAAGCATTTTAACGATAAATCGAAATTTTGTCCAAAAATCATTACTATTATTTAAATACTTTAATAAATAGTACAAAAATTACGTAAAATAGCTAAAATATATTTTTGGACATTCTGTCCAGAAAAGAGAATTTTCCAGAACCCTTAAACTCGGTTTTTAAAGGGTTTTCTCGTTAATCGTCTAATCTCAACAATAACGATTAATAAAAATAGTAATTACAAAACGATTTAAGTATTAATATCCAAAAATTATTATTAAACTTAAAAATAATGATTTTCCAGAAACTAATATTTTTTTTTCCAAAATTTAAACAAAAGACCAGAAATCGAGAATTTAAACGACACACACGGTTTTAACGATAAACGATGATTTAAAGTGATTAATTAATTCACCCACTTAATAATCCCGAAAAATTATGAAAAAATTCATAAAATGACTTTTCATTAGAAATATTATACACGTCAAATTTCAGATTAAAATAAAATGTTTAAGTGTTAGAAATAAAAATCGGTTTTTAATCGTTTTTGTTCGTAAACGGTAAAAATTCAATAATCGATATCAAAAATATCAGAAAAATACCAAATTATTAAAAATCATTAAAAACTCCATTTTTACAGAATATAATCATATATTACAAGTTTAGGCCGAATATTACGATTTTACAAATTAGTACAACAATTTAATCGTTAATTTCGTAAAAGCGATAAAAATACCGAAACATGCAAATTTTCAACTTTTAAAAATTTTCCAGATTTGGTGACATACATATATTGTCAAAATAAAACATAAAAATATATACATGCAAATACACAATTAAAATCATGAAATACCGAGTAAGATCGATGTTACCTCTAATCCAAATCGGAATCAATAATATACTCGTCGACCTCGGGATCGTCCACGAAACCCTAACGATAGGCTCTGAAAGAGGATTAATTCGACGATAAAAAAATGAGACGATTGTGACTCAAAGTAAAGCAAGTATCAGCCAAGAAGGAGGAAGAAGTCTCACGGCCAAGGAAGAAGAAAATAGGGTATTGAATTATTTTTTTATGAGAAATGAACGTAAAAGAGTTGGAAGGTTTCTTAAGGTTAAATGAGAAGGTTAAATGAGAATAAATAATTTGAGGAATCCAATGTGGTATCATCAATGTGGAATCCAATGAGGAATCCAACGAGGTTAAGAGGGAGTGTGAAGAGTTTAAGCAATAATGCAACAATTAAATGAGAAGGGAAATAATCATATCTTTTCGGTTTACGTAATAAAATGAATCGTATTAATAAAACGTAGTAAAATTGTGACAAGGAGATTTGTCGGTCCAAAATATGAGGAAAAGGTCTCAAATAATTTGTAAGTTGATAAAAAGTATAATCGTAAAATAGTTAAAGACATTTCAAAGTAATTCGAGTAAACCTCGCGTAAGAAAATAATTATTTACGAAACTTTGTAATAAAATCATTAATGGCTAAATTTTCGTAAATAAAAATATTTACTAGTTAAAAATATTATAAAAATATGTTTAGACATTTGTAGAAAAATGAATAACTCTAATCCGAGCTTAAATACGATGGGTAATAAAATTCCTCGCGGAAAAATAAATAGTTTACGAAGAAAATTAAATAAATAGATTTAAAAGAATTAAAATCCTTTAAAATAAAAATAAATATCATTAAACCCAAAAATGAAAATAAAGCTTGAAAAATTTGAAACATAAGGTCAAAATGTGACAGAGTTATGACGAAGTCATAACGGAAAGGATAAAAATGCTAGGGAAAATAGCGGGTGTTACAGAAAATGCCAGTGTAGATTGTGCACTGATAGGTAGATAATAGCCAGTGAGCATCAACAATAGGCAGTTACATCTATCCCGTTTAGAGCACAGGTTCCAGTTCTCTGACTGCTGTGTCTGCAGAGCAGACGTGATAGGATGTCAATTCACATCCTAGGACATCGGGCACCTAAACGGGTGTGCAGTTGAACATTTGATGTAGTGGCCTCAACTTGTTTATAATTCACCATGTGATGTTGGCCATCCATCCACGGGTACCGGGCGTGTGTTCAGTACACGCAGTCTATTTACTTCAATAGTTCGGTTGGAACAAGGCAGACCATTACATCCCATATTAGGGCACCACCAATGGCACAATGAGTGAATTAAAACGTCATCGCACATGTACACAATGATTAGTAACTACAGCTGGCCGAGGACACGAATACATACGTGGGATTAGCGGTACGGGAAACCATATATAGAAACAATGTCGTGAACGGAGAGCTCGGTCCATACGTGTAGTGTTCACCAATTTATTATTGCCAATACACCTTTAGTGCAAGCGAAATCGTCAAATCTCGTATTAGCACATTGTCAGATCTATCAATAACGATAAACAAGAGTCAGGACACGTGTATGAATTAATTGTTACAAGTAAAATACATAGGACCTAACAAATACACACTACATTATAAGTAAGTACCTACATAATAAGTGATTGAACATTTTGTATGGGTAAAGGCATGGCCACATGGTGTAACCTTTTGATGCACTGACAGAAGCAGCATGCAAAGGCTCGTGTAATAGGTGGTAGGAGGGCTACTTTATTATTGCATGCAAACATGTAGGGCTGAGAAGCTACGGTGGTTTCCAATGTTAGACATGGAGGGTACATCCACAACTACACAGAAGCCGCAGATTGGTAATCCCACGCGTAGCGCTGTTCCGCAGAAGATCGTATGACTTGGGGCTACACAAGTAACTTGTACACGCACACAGGTGAGAAAGTCACATGCGCATAAACGGGGTGTACATTACGTGAAACGCGTTGCGACCACACAAGTACCCAAACATTTACGAAAAACAACGTATTGGACATAAATGAGAGCGTACCCACATCGCTTTATTCGTGGATGAGATCGCGGTAATAGTCTACACGTATATAAATAAGAAAAAATGACGACAATAGCACAAGAAACAGGAAAAAAAACAAAAAACAAAATCCATGTACCACAAACAAAAGGGGAAAAAAAGGAAGAATAAAGTTCAACAAAAAGAACGAAAACAAAAAACTCGATTAGCTGCCAACCTTATTGGAAAAACACTATCATCAAAAATAAAAAAACGACTAACAACTAACGTCCACGCATGTATAACAAACACGTCCAGACGACTGTGCACAGTACAACATAATGCATAACAAAGGTAAATAACTCAACTATGGGTACATGCATACTTGTGATTGTGTACAAAATGTCCACCAAACATCCCTTCATGATGGAACATTATCTAATTTTTTAGACTTCTAGGTGAAAGGCATAATTGTATCTAGTAAATTAAGTTACATATAGGCACTTGCATTAGGTTCCAAGGAAGGTTAGACTACACTAATTGTACAATACATTAGGCCCCGTTATTGCATTACACACGGCCCAGCATAGCCACACAAAGGACTGCTTGGTTCATGCGTGTACGCAAAGACACCTACCATTTCTTTCTCTTGTGATGCATAACATAGCAAGGGTCCAACATGTTGAATGGGCCATGTTTCCCTTATATACTGGGCCGACTGTTATTGCTTGAAGGGTAATGGAAAAGGATGTTTCACGGCCCAAGTATATCGGCCTGCTTAGCTTCCTCTCAGTAATCATATGCGTGAGTAGCACAAATCAAGGATGGGCCAGAAACTACCCCTTGTTCAGCAATTGGCAACGTCAACCCAGCGGGACAATGCTGAGCATCGAGTACAATGTGAATGACACGAAGCTAACGGTACCACAACATAACATTAACATTTCCGACGGTGTTTAAAAGTTGTAAGTAGAACGAATATTATGTGGTAATAATTTGGTCGACAAACGCATGAGCATGGAAAAGTACACTAACCGGAGGTCGAAGAGTTGTTATCATACAAATATATATTCAAAGTAGATATGACGTCTATATTTAGTTTACTTAAGAGAGAATTTAAACTTGCATGCACATCTTATTTCTCTACATAAATTAAAAAACACCATCCCAACAACCTACACTCTCTAATCAATCACCATGTATAGAGAGTTGATGTGGCCGCCTAAATGCATTCTCGACAACATGCCATATGACGTGGAGGACGGGTGGTATATATGCCAGAATTTGCACATTCTGAAAATGAGATTAATCTACCTTGGGTATGACGTGGTCAGGTTGGATCCGTGTATATCGCCTACGCTTGATTTCGAAAGGGCGGTCGTAGTTGAGTTCGGAGCAAGGCTCCCCAACGATTTTCAGGCATTCAAACTTCAAAGGGAGTTTGAGAATGAAGGGATGACCAAAGAAGCAATGGACGACCAGTGGGATCACCACGCCGGTCCACATTGTTGGGTTGCTTCTTGGGAGGACGAGAAATATTTATCAACGGAAACAGACTATCATATGGTGCCAATTTGGTGCCGCTACGTTGGAACCTACTTGGGCGAGGCTGAGGAATTTGGGACCTATGGACATGTTATGGACGCTTTGAATGAAATCTACCGGGATTTCTACGTTGATTAAATGCATGGGAACGGATGTAAGTATCTTGATTGGGTTACGCTGTACATAGAAGTAACATATGCAATTTCTATGATGTAAGTATTTGTTTGAAATTTTTTTTAACGGCAATGTTAAATACAATCCAATGGGTTGTATTGAATCAATTTTAATTTTTCATACTTAGTAAAGACCCACGGATGAAACCTAAGCTACACATATATCGGTGTAGTTAATGGTTATATTAAAGAGTTATTTCCTTTTATAACTTCCTATATACAACTCTAAAGGTTTTATATATTATTTCCCTTTTTTTAGATATGTAACCGGCGTGCATGTTAGCAAAATGGACCTCGGTATTCTACTATCTTGATTACGGGGTTAGGGTAAATAATATGGTTCTGAAATATTGGCTAAGCGGTGCGTTTCCTCGCCCGTAGTTCTTTCTGACGATGAATCTCCTGTGTGGCTTCATCCAAACGTTGCCATGGTGCACATAGCATGAATAGAGTGCGACCAGAAGCAAATGGGTCGAAGTAGTAATTGTGCACGTAGACGTTGTGTATTGATACAGTAATAAATAATGTAAATTCGTGCAAATACGCAACACTAACGTAAACTTGAGGTTGTCCGTAAGTCGAGTGACTAATCATAGAGGTGGATATATTTTTGAACGGATACGAACACTATTATTGTCTAGCATATTAATTTAATGGACAACGTATGAGCGAACGTTACGTAGACGCCACCCATCGCCTTTGTTACCGTACAACTAAACTTAATAGAATACTACGGAATACGTTTTGAAAAAATAAATAAAAACTCTACTGTATACGTTTGTACTACTACAAAGAAGGATATTATGGTAAACTAAGATTATGCAATAGGACATAGGAAACTTAATTGAAACAAAGCGTAATGATGACTGATTAACCAAATTGGCAAGCAAAGGGTCACATTACGATTCTCCAAGTGCATACTTACCCAATTACTGCAGTCTCATCATCAATTTGAAGTAATAATAACCTCACAGTAAACTTCCACCACCTATTAACCGTCTGAGCAAAGACTTTGGCACGCAAAATTAAACAATCCGATAATCTGCAAAATCAAAATCACTCTTCAACTGCAAGACATACAAAACCAAACAGAAACGAAATCGGGTATCCATGGCTGTGACGTATGTGTACCCACCGACTGTCATCATGCACAACCTACCTTAGGAAATCGTGGGTGAGGGACAAGTCATTGGTCAGAGTTTCAACTTTGTGAGGGACGAACTGATCGAGTTGGGGTATCCAGTTAGGAAGGTCTTCCATGTGTGGAGAGGAAAACCCAGAAACTTCAAGAGGAGTATTGCAATCGAGTTTCTAAGGAGCGAGCATAGGTTCAGGAGTGCTTTTAGACTGCAGAAATGCTTTGAGAGAGTCGGTAGGGGTCACGCGGACTTCGAGAAGACTTCAGACAGTACGTCGGGTCCTCACCTGTGGGTCGCAACTTCTGCAGAGCTTGGGCTGGTGAAGGAGGGCAAGAACTGCATTGCTCTGTCAGCTGATTGGAAGAGGTTGGGATACGGAGACGCGGACACAGACAGCCTGTCTACTTATGTGTGCGTGTTTAATCAGCTGAAGCAGCATCGGCCCGGGTTTTATGTCTGAAAGGTAACCCATCATTACTCAATGCAATGACCTTTTTAAATGATCTACTGAACTATCGTACCCAATTAACTACTTAACTCTTCGTCGTATGTTATTTTGGTGTTACCTTTTAAACTGTCTGTAATGGATGATTGGACCTCGATCCGGATTGTTGGTATTTCGTTCAACTTTTATGCAACGCTGAATTTTGTAAGCTTTAATCGCGAACTACAGTCAACTATGTGAATATCTGAACTCTTCCGGTATGTTAGGTATGCTATAACTGTGGTTCAATTGTTCAATTGACATACGTTGCACTTCCTGGTAGTTATAAGTGGTGGAGGTTTGGAAGACGGATCTGTAGGCCAGTACACCACGCAATAAACAACAGGGAGTACTGTTTGTAGGCCGGATAAGCGATACACGAACCAACATCTGTGGTGAACAATGTCATCTACTGTCTGAATGAATATCTTCATGCACGACATTTGTAGTGAAATTTGTGTTGACAGCATCTTCGTCTACGATTAGAACTTTTAGCCCCCTCTTAGTCGTTACCCTTGATGACGCGACATAGAGCTACCCATGGGTGAACACATGTCGCCGTAGAGACAACCCGACATTAGATAGAGATTGATCCTGGCTCATGTTTATAGTCATCACGAAACATACAGCTATTGAAAAATGCCTCCTCTCAAACTTGATAGGGAACTTGGTATCATCCGAAGGTGACAGTTTAATCCTTGTCACGTATACCATTTCCTCTTCTCTCACTCCTGGTATAACCGTCGCTTCAAGTACACGATCTCCGAGTTTGGACGTAACTAATATTGTCCCGTTACATAGATCGTCCGCTTGGTCTAGGTTTCTGAATAGCATCACAATTGCCCCAACTTGTAAAGCTAAACGGGGTTTCGGGAGCCCCGAAGATCTAATCATGTTCGAGTATCCAGCAGAGCACAACTCTATAATAGGACGACTTGTTTCATCACTGCTAATCTCAACTGAGCTTCGGTAAAGAACTTCGTCTATGGGTAACATTGACAATAGATAAGCGTCTACCTTATCAACCACGTCGTGAGTTGGAGCTAGTACAGTTCTTTCCTGCAGGTAGTCCGTGTCCTTGTATCTTGTCAACACATCTGGATATGTGGTACCGACAATTGCTGCAATGGCATCTGCACCATGATTAATCAGAAACTTGTCTGGTATTTTTATGGCTGCTACACCATCGTCAGGCCCCCCCTCGAGACCGTCCCCTACATTCAAGACCCAGCATAAGAACTCCCGAATCGCATCAACGTCGTCTCTGGAGCGTCCAGATTGAAGACGCATGTTCAAATTCAACCGAAGGACCTGTAAATGAAATGCCATCCCAGTCAGTACGATGCACGTAATTAATCACTGGTATCTGATCTAGATTCAGTACATGGGCAACGCACAGAAATATCACGTAAAGTCTGACCTTTACACCTCTCCAAATAGGAGACGAAGAAATTGAGGCGCAGACAATGTCCTGTCTACTACCATTACGCATAACCGGTAGGATTTGGCTGAAATCTCCGCCTGGTACAACGACCTTGCCCCCGAACGGTCTCCCCGCAAACAAAGGGTTGACAAATCGCATGATATCCCCAAGACTCCTGTCAAGAGCCCCAAAACAATAACGACTAACCGTTGGGGATTCGTCCGATATCTTCAGCTTTGCTTTAGTGAGTAATCCAGCTAGGTCAGATCCCGGCCCAATTCCGGGACACATGGACTTCTCATCTACATTAACAGGTATACTGACCCTGGAATGAGCAGTTCGACCCCTGGGAAGCAGGGTGGCAGCAATACCACCTGATGCTACAGGCAGGACCACCTCGCCCCTGCTTCGCAAAGCAGTGCATAGAGTTCTCCAAATTTATGTCTTCCCGGTACCACCATGGACGTACAGGACGAATAGACCAACGTAGCCAGATTCAACTGCGCCAATAATTGAGTCACACACTGAGCTATGTTCAGCGGTAGTAGTTGACATATACGTTAAGTGCTTAGATTGCATAATGCCAAGGTCGTATGACATTCATCCGAAATTAGCCTATTCGTATCAACACGAAACAGTTCGCCGTCAGGTCGTGGCATATTTGGGAATTTCGATAGCGAACTGCCGTTACCAGGAAGTACGGCTTCAATTCCAGGTAAGGCGTGGTTCGTACATTTATGATTAGCATGTAACGGTTCGCTCAAAGTACGAATAGACGCGCGGTAAGTCACTGAACGCAGCTCTAATATATTACCCGGAGCGTACAATTTATAATACAAGCCTACCTACACTCCACAGTGGCACGCACGAGGAGAAACAGAAGCAGAGTTGGAGTGCGTACATGCAGTAGTTATGAGTACATACTTTGACAACCGATTCATTACAGAACATAAAAATCGTCTGGGCCAAGTAGTCCCACAGCTATGAGCTCTGCTGTGAATAAAGCCTCCGCACCGAACTGTTCGGCATAGGCGGTCTCATTTTCTGCAGAGGTAGGACCAGTAATGTCCAAATGAGGTGTACTGTCAAGTGCCTTCAACTGTACAGTATGCATTATCCTTCTCGCAAGTCTATTGCTAGTCAGGTAGCACCTGCAGCTGCGCGAAACCACAACCCCGCCCCGGACAAGGGTTGACAAACCAAATCGCTGCTCTCTCTGTAAGAGTCTGGCGTAATCCTCAGCCCACCGAGGCGCATCTAGTCGCAGTGCGAACATTCGAGCCCATTGTTTGCATACAAGCGGCACAGCCGCCCTGCTATCAGCATCAAGTTTATCAAATATCTGGTTCATATAGTCACTGCTGGAAAGGACCCTGCCCACGTGAGAGTGCTGGTTGTCGTGGACCAAAACCTCATGAGGCTGATTGTAAATGAAATGTAAGCGGCGTAACTTCTGTTGTCTACTGTTAGCTGTGACGGCATCCAAGTCCTCACTGAAATTGTCCACCAGCCAGACCCTGCAATGATATGGATCCATATCACCAGTTGGAAAGCCTGCGTAGCAAAAATTAACATCAAAACACTGGTTGGAAACAGTTAGTCGCACAGGCAGAACAGAAATGGGAAGCGATTAAAAATCCATGTTGGAAATGCTTGCTGGTAGCGCAGCTAACCAACGCAAGCCACTCCGTCTTACATACAACAACCACCCCATCTCTACTGAACCACCCACCATACGTGTACACTCAAGGAAATTGCTACGTAGAATTCAAAATCTACAGACAAACGCCAGTCCTTGATCGGCAAAGCGGGCATAATACATCAGGATATTACAGACATACCAGCACAGCGAACATAAGCTGGGAACGTGGGCATACATCAGGACACGAGAACAATGGGTGCCGTGGTCCCTGGAGACCAAACTGCATCTAAGGACACCAACAGTCGCTTGCATGGACGTAACCAAGCAATCAAAGCAACATCAATAAGGCCCACCATTGCGCACCCGAAATTAAGTGTACATTACAGAAGACGAATGTATTTACAGGCGTAAATGAAGCATACACGCACATAACACTGGACTAAAACAGTATGGCCTGCAAACAGGGGAACAGAACGCACAAAATTCAGCTATGCCGGAGGATACTGACAACTATTTGGGAACATTTGGTGACTTACATGCAGCAAGACAGAAGAAGATCCAAAAGCCACATGAATGGACGTGACCAAGCGATCACAGCAACATCAACAAGGCTCACGGCCACGTAGCCGAAACCAAGTCTACGCTACAGCAAATGAATGTATTTCCAGGCGTAAATGAAGCATACACACACATAACACTGGAAGAAAACAATAAGACTTGCAAACAGGGGAACGGAACGCACAAAGTGCGGCTGTGCTGGAGCACACTGACAACTATTTGAGAACATTTAGTGACTTACATGCAGCAAGACAGCAGAAGATCTGCAGAAGTACAGTAAGTACAACAGAGGAAGTCTCAACGGGGAACTCAGCAAATGCAGCAGAAAAGGATCGTAACAGTAAAGGACGCACCTTTTTTCCTTATTTTTCTGCGTTCCTTCCTAGAGATGGGGTGTAGTAATAAAAAAAAAATGTCCAGGAGAGGGCGGGGAAGGTGGGGGGCCGGGGGATAATTAATATTGCTATGAGTGTTGGGCAAGAGCCTAGCACTTGTGAAGATAGTGGTCAATTTAGTGTAATTAATTTCCTCACAGGAGTTGATTAGACATGGTGTGTAGGCAAACATGATGGAATGTTGTAGGTAGTTAACCTACGTTTAGTATGTAATTATGATAACTTCGTAGTTTAATAGTAGTCCACATTCCGTTCGAAAACATTGGCCTAGAAAGAAATTTATC
Source organism: Agrostemma githago (assembly GCA_958450325.1). Classification (NCBI taxonomy): domain Eukaryota; kingdom Viridiplantae; phylum Streptophyta; class Magnoliopsida; order Caryophyllales; family Caryophyllaceae; genus Agrostemma; species Agrostemma githago. The sequence continues at coordinate 28,145,956 of OY288250.1, read as the reverse complement.
AGGTCTGTACGTATCCAAGCACGTAGTCTCCGTGTGTGTATTCAATGTTCGGTATATACGGTGTCACGAGGCCACGCGATTACACTATGGAGCGGGCGTCATCCGAAACGTTAACGGTAAGGTCCGCGATTTTTTGTCACAACCAACGTCGCCTAGTACGTATCCAAAGGCATCTACAGTTTCCATGGGGTGCAATTTTTTTTAAAATAAACATGACTGTCTGAACTGCATAAATCGCTGAACATACAACTAATACAGACACGGGGTGTCCATGCAGTATAAGGTGGTTACGGGCGACATATTTATAATTAAGGTGGGCCAGGCAGTAAAGAAAGAGTTATCGAGTCGGTAAACTCGTCACGGCAATCGCTGGCCTACACAAAATCCGGATGCACAATTTGGTACAAACACTCAAATATATAGTGGAGGCAACGCGTAAGAGTGTAGCGACTGTTCACCACGCTGAGTATGTACGGAATGGAATTCGTACTTCTAGGTCCATCGCATCGGCCTACACGACGTTTAGTGCAAACACGCGGCGGAGGAAGCTAATATCTTTCGTTAGGAAATACAAGAACGCTATATGAATCGCATACAAGTCCCATAACAGCACCATTGTAATACGCGACAGTTCCGCTTTAACGGATAACAGAACATTGAGGACATTTGCAGTGGCCAGCAACGGCTCATACATGAACAATAGGAATAATAATTATTATCCCCCCCAACTGGAATAAAGGATGCGATAACCAGCAACACACAAGCCGGGTACCAAAAAGAACAGCAGCAAAACTGCACTAATCACTGCGCTTGCCTTCAACCCTTGCAGTAAATATTTATTCACCCACATATGCCACACCCCAATGACTGATGAGGTAGAGATCCGTTGATTACAAATCCTCCACAAGACCCCTAAAAACATTATTGCGCAACCTTCGATTTAACAGGCAGTACAATAATAAACCGGGCCGCACATAACTTGGCCGGTCACGGTAGTACATAGCAACACGTTGGCGCAGCGGACATGTGCACCTAATCGGTGACACGAATACCGTCGATTAGGCTGGATTATCACAAACGGCACTGCGATAGACCGCCTGACTATCGCCAAGATGAGCTCCGGGAGCATAATCTAGACAAGTAGCACGTGCCTGTCCTGACCATGTACCGCCTGAATGTAGTATTCACAGGAAGGTGAAGCAACGAATGTCATAAGCCATGAACACAACGCCTAGTTAGTCGGAAATATAATTTTACAATAAATCGCCGTCTGCAAGGTAGCTACAATAGAGACAGACCCGACCCGTGAACAGAACGCTACAGTTATAGAGCTAGAGTACCATAAGTGACCGTAGCATTAAATGATTCAGTCGTACTTACGAACAGTGAACGAAGTTTAGTGACTGTCCAGCCGATCAGTCAAGAGCAACTAAATCAACCCTGCTCAGCAGAAAAAGGGCTATGTCGCGCGCACTGTTAACTTCCTCCCTGCTAAACTGCTCGAAGTAGTCGTCATCAGAGTCTGTAGGGTTGGAGGCAGTGACTTCCAAGCTCGGCGGAGGGGTAATTGCATCCGATTGGAAGTTGTGCAGCATTGTCCTAGCAATCAAGTTTGCAGTCAGGTGGCATCTACATCTCTCTGAGACAACGATGTTACCCCTCCTTACAGTCGTAAATCTTCTGCGATGCTCGGTCCGTAGTGTCCTATTATAGTCTCTAGTCCACCTAGGTGCATCGGGACGTAGAAGAAACATACGCGCCCATGCCTTGCACGTAACCGACACCGCTGCTCTGCCAGCCACATCAAGCCCCTGAAAAATCTGCTCCATGTAGTCCTCGCTCGAAAGGACTATACCTACCTCTGAGTAGCACGCATTACGGATCTGGACCTCATGTAGACGTACATAAATGAAACTCAGGCGTTCCATCTTGTCGTGTCTGCTATCAGCTGTTGTTTCAGCCATGTCATTACTTACATTGTTTGTTACCCAACCTCTGCAGCGGTATGTCACCATGGTAATACCCGATAGCGCAGTAACGTACAGTCTACACCAGAGCACCGGTCCAGGATGGCAAGCGGGGAAACAATGTCAGACTATTTCTGAAGAAAGAACGGACAAAATGCTTAGGGGAAATCACGGTCAGAATGGCAGCGAAGCGACAGTGCGACATGCCTAGACTCTATCCGGCAGCAAAACGGAGATAATAATGCCAGAGGTGAGTCCACGAACAAGAGCGGGACTCAGGTCTGCCCGTATCAGTACTCACTGCCAGTGTCGTAAGCAAGACGCAAAAGGCAGCGGACATCGATTAGGGGATCGACGAAGTACCGTAGGCACTGTCACACAAATCTGTGTCCATGTACTATTTTGGGTCAACAGGAAAACCACGTGGACGACGAGAAACAATACATAATCCACCACACGGAGATCTAACATAGACAACTTCAACGTCATGCAATGACACAAAGCATACCACCATACACTATGAAGTACCATCTACGCACAGATGCACACTTTGCATAACCCCTACCTACCGCATAATGTAATACTACATAGCAAAACCAAGACCCTGTATCTAAAATGGAAAAGTGAACACACATTAATCAACTTGGCCAATGATCAGTCGACCTGCAGAAAAACAGTATATAGTAAAGTGGTCTGGATATCACTGTTCAGTACGTTCTCAGCCGCCTCATCCTGAAGGAGTATTACGAAGTGCAGTCCCGACACGACATTAAACGATCAGTAAACAGTGAAATGCACATCTAAACACATGCAGAAGCGTCAACCTTCCGCATACGCAGTACAGAACGTACACAGCGGCATCATCGAAGAAAGTACAAGAGCACAACATTACAGTGGGATCCAAAGCAGCAGACAGGCACAGCTCCACAAGCCCCAGGAAATAACCCACCTTCTTTTTAAGGAAGGCCAGGGCAAAGCCAAGAATGGTGGGGGGGGGGGGGGACACGCAGCGTTCCCTAGGAAATATGCCTGAAACTCACGACACAAAACAGGAATTCCGGCGAAAAGTAGAAAGCTTACAATTGGAGGGTCGGAGACGGGAGCTCAACAGTCATAGCGGGAGAGAGCAGAGGAGGGAGGAGACGCAACACAAACGACGCGAAGCAGTAATTTTTACTGGTTTTAGTTACCGCAGTAATGGTGAACAAAATAAGAAATAGGAAAAGCGTGTCTCCGAGGTGCTTATTTAAAATAGACCTTCACAAGGCCTATGACATGGTGGAATGGAATTTCATAGACCAAATGATGGATTATTTGGAGATGCCGACTCACTTCAGGAGTCTGATTATGCAGTGTGTCACGACCGCTTCCTACAGTTTATCTTTAAATGGTGAAAGTTTCGGGTTTTCAGGGTCGACGGGGTTTGAGGCAGGGGGACCCTCTTTCCCCCCTCCTCTTTACTCTATGTATGGAATACCGGACGCAAGTTCTTAGCCATGCTACTACTCATAATCACTTCAATTATCATCCTCTTTGCAAGCCAATGAAGCTCACTAGCCTTATGTTTGCTGACGATCTTCTTTTGTTCTCTAAAGGAGACATTCATTCTATGATGGTCCTTTTGAGATCCTTTTCCTCTTTTTCAGCGGCAACTGAGCTAAAGATGAGTCCTAGGAAGTCAAATGCTTTCTTCAATGGTGTCCCTAATGACACGAAATCTGCCATTCTACAGGTTTCTGGATGTTTGGAGGGGAAATTACCATTCACGTATCTTGGAATCCCAATCAAATCCTCTAGACTTAGCATTTTGGAATGCCAACTTATTGTTCATAAGTTAATGGAGCGAATACGGAAGATAGGTGCCAGGAAGCTTTCCTACGCGGGAAGGATGACTGTGATCAAAAGTGTTCTTTCCTCGCTTCATTCATACTGGGCATCCATTTTCATCATTCCCTCTAGTGTCATGAAGCAGATTGATTCCTTGTGCAGGAACTACCTTTGGGATGGAGGGATTGACTATCATAGAACACCCACGATCGCTTGGGAAAAAATTTGTAAACCGTATAAAGAAGGAGGACTTAACCTGCGACAAAATGCTATATGGAACAAGGCGGCCATCGGGAAGCTTGCTTGGTGGGTGAATAATTGTCGAAACAAGCTTTGGGTTCAGTGGGTACACCACGTGTACCTGAAAGGGAAAAATTGGGATGATTATCATCCGTCTGCGAACTCAAGTTGGGCTTGGCGTAAAGTATGTCAAACTAGAGATGGCATCAAGCATTGTCACGATCCTAATGCTCAGAAAACTGGAAATTACAGCATTGCAGCTGTGTATGAAGATCTGCGGGTGAAAGGGGGGTGGGTTAACTGGCATTATTCAGTCTGGACTGACTGAGCTATTCCGAAACACAAGCTGATTGCTTGGCTACAGCAGCATCAGGCTTTGAACGTGAAAGAAACGCTGTACAAGTGGGGGATTGTTTCTGACAACAGATGCTGCATCTGTGATGCCGAGCCCGAAACATTGCAGCGCCTTTTTAACAACTGCGAGTACAGCAAGAAGCTCATTGCTGACACTCTGAAGGAATGCGGATGGAGCTGTAGTATTGAGCTCAATGAGAATGGGAGGAAGCGCCTTACAGGATCGAAGCTACAAAGAGCTATTAAGAACGGACTGATTAATGCTTTAATCTACCACATTTGGAATCAAAGAAACAAAAGCAGGATGGAGCATCAATTGATTAAACCGGAATTCTTGCGGGTCTAGTTGCCAAAGAGTATAAGTCTTTTTGTAGAAATAAGAAAGTTTACAAATTAGGCACGAGAGATTCCAATTTTATTACTAGCCTTACGAGGCCTATGTAAATGCCATGATGTAAATCCGTTCTTATATATATACTTACCTTTACCAAAAAAAAAAAGAACAAAATAAGAAGCTGAAGGGGTAGTAATGGTACTGTTCAGTGTGATGGAGTGAGAGTTCGATAAGCGTGAAGAGAATAGGATACAGTTAGCGTACGTAGGGATTCAGCTAATGTCTCTTATTTACTGAACAGTTTATCCACCTTTTATTTAAAGTTGATTTCACATTATTAACATTTCACATTAATATGTTTTGTATTGTACGATCAATTTAATTAACGAATGAAAGGGAACTATCTGTACCCCTAAACAGTGCAAATAAGTGTCGGTGACATATTGTACGGACAGTACGAAGTATCAACACCTCGGCGTTTACTTTGCCAGAAATTCCTACGCCACCATTACCGACTACGAACGCCAAATTACCAGCAAAACAACCGTCGAAAACACCTCTACAGGGTCTATGGCAACAGACAGTCCGAGGTCAGATGAAGGACATAGGAGTGAATTATGCATGACGTATTTCACAAGAGTGCAGACGGCACGGTAGAAATTTCCACGGGCCGTAACCGTGTCAGGGGCAAACCAGCTGGGCTGTTTTCCCCGGGTACAACAAACAACAACGTACGAAACAAACAGGATCCCGATCACAATGGGCCAATAGTAGTGAAATTTTAGAGAGGCGAGTAACGGAACAGGAGGGCTGTCGGGATGCATCAGTGCATCGAGAGAATTGGACCGGGCAGGTCTGAATTTAAGGATAACTTCAGCCATATGCCTGGTCCTTACCCGTGAGGCGAACTCATAACCACAAGGTATAGAGGTGCAAAAGGGGTAGATCTGTGCACCTGCGAAGGCCGTCTCCAAAACACGGCGCCACAATCACCCTCACCCATTCACAATCAATGCACAAGCGCCATCACCGAACGCAGCACCAGGACACAAAATAAAGAGAAAGGACACGGACTCAGATATTGATATGGCACGCAGTGAACAAACGGACATCCAAGCCTATACATTAATAAATAACATCGTTCTAAATGAATGTCAAACCAAGCACAAGCAGCATGTACGGAGACAGGTCTAACTGAAATTAGGCGCAGATTGGACCACAGTACACAGTACACAGCGCACTGAATACTTGTTCAAGAGCGAAGACGGAGAAGCACACGTCAGCAAACCGAGTAAACAGTCATGGATAAAGTGTTAGCAGTGCGTCCAACAAGATCTCGAACTCATCATCACTGCAACTGCACGACACAGAATTTGCAATGGCTCCAATGCCGTCCGGTGAGATCCGGAACTGCGTTTGTCCTGGCAGGCATTCACTATCTTCCCGTGTTGCAGTCCACAAATAAATGCCACCAAAACTATCGGTCCGTGATATGTGTTCCCTCCCGTAGCCGTGTTCCCGGAAGAGATTTTCCAGCCTAAAAGCATGGCAAAAGCTGTCCAGACCTTCTCCAAACTCTACTAATATAGCCCTGCTGAGAGGAACACCTTGCCGCCTAAATGCAGGACCCAAGTACACTACTGGGTAACCCAACTTCCTCAGCCTGTCCTTCAGTAGCACGTGGAGCCTTGCCGCCGAACGCGTGCGCTGTATGTTGTACGACATGTCGTCAACTATACACCTGGCAGGATACGCATACTCAGCAGCAGCGGCAATAGTATCGGGATCACGAGTAACACACGCACCCCCATCCACACAGCCTTGACAATCGCAAGCACCTTCCATTACGCGTCGGCGCATCAGCAACCCTACGAAAATATAAGTCCAACAAAGGAACGTATCAGCGAACCAAATAACCAGACCATTAAAATAAACGACCACTCCACCACAAAGACGACACGGTACGCGGTGAAACAATTACACGTCATGTGGCCACAGTCCCCAGATCGAGACAAGCAGATAATAAGCATCCTAGAAAAGTAATGTTGGAACCGCCCGTACCAATCCGAACACACTGGACACCACTTCCACGAAACGGATCGACACAAACTGAACACACTGTACATGGAGCAATGGAAGCGATGACTAAGCCACACAATCGACCAAAACCGAAAACCAGAAGAAACGCTTCGGACTTATAATCAAAGGATACAAGCGAAGTAAACAAATCAGAGTCAACATTCGGAAGCCAAACAATCAGAAGCCACACAGTTGTCTAAAATCGAAAACCAAAGACACTACCGTTGACTAAAACCGAAAACCAAAAAGACTACCATTGAAAAGGTCAGTTCTCAAACGCGACGGTACGGCGCCCAAAAGAAAATGAAAAAATCGGTTCCGAAGCGCAACGCTACGCCACCAAACTACCACTGAAGGAGTCAGTTCTCAAACGCGACGCTACGACACCCAAAAAATTGAAAAAGTCGGTTCCGAAACACGACGCTACGACACCAAATAAATGTACACGCTTCAGACTTATAATCACAGGCTGCAGTCAAAGTAAACAAATCAGAATCAACGAATGGAAGCGATGACTAAGCCACCCAATCGGCCACAACAAAAAACCAAAAGAAACGCTTCGGACTTATAATCAAATGCTACAATCGAAGTAAACAAATCTGAGTCAACATTCGGAAGCTCAACAATCGGAAGCCACGCAATTGACTAAAATCGAAAACCAAAAAGACTACCATTGACTAAAACCGAAAACCAAAAAGACTACCATTGAGAAAGTCAGTCCTAAAACGCGAAGCTACGACACCACAAAAAAAATGAAAAAGTCGGTTCCGAGACGCGCCGCTACGACACCAAACTACCACTGAAAAAGTCAGTTCTCAAACGCGACTCACCCTAAAAGACTACCATTGAAAAGGTCAGTTCTAAAACGCGACGGTACGACGCCCAAAAGAAAATGAGAAAATCGATTCCGAAACGCAACGCTACGACACCAAACTACCACCGAAGGAGTCAGTTCTCAAACGCGACGCTACGACACCAAAAAAATTGAAAAAGTTGGTTCCAAAACACGACGCTATGACACCAGATAAATGTAGACGCTTCAGACTCATAATCACAGGCTGCAATCAAAGTAAACAAATCAGAATAAAAAAATGGAAGCGATGACTGAGCCACCCAATCGGCCAAAACAAAAAACCAAAAGAAACGCTTCAGACTTATAATCAAAGGCTACAATTGAAGTAAACAAATCGGAGTCAACATTCGGAAGCTCAATAATCGGAAGCCACGCAATTGACTAAAACCGAAAACCAAAAAGACTACCATTAACTACAACCGAAAACCAGAAAGACTACCATTGAGAAAGTCAGTCCTGAAACGCGAAGCTACGACGCCCCAAAAAAATGAAAAAGTCGGTTCCGAGACGCACCGCTACGACACCAAACTACCACTGAAAAAGTCAGTTCTCAAACGCGACGCTACGACACCAAAACAAAATGACAAAGTCGGTTCCGAAACGCGATGCCACGACACCAAATAAATGTAAACGCTTCGGACTTATAATCACAGGCTATAATCAAAGTGAACAAATCAGAATCAGCATTTGGAAGCCAAACAATCAGAAGCCACACAGCCGACTAAAACCGAAAACCAAAAATACTACCGATAAAAAAGTCAGTTCTCAAACGCGACGCTACGATAGCCAAGAAACTGTAAAAGGTCCGGACTTATAATCAAAATCTGAAAAAGTCGGTTCCGAAACGCGACGCTACGACACCAAACTACCACTGAAAAAGTCAGTTCTCAAACGCGATGCTACGACACCAAAACAAAATGACAATGTCGGTTCCGAAACGCGACGCCACGACACCAAATAAATGTAAACGCTTTGGAGAAACACAGAGGTGAGGAAAGCAGGAGCAAAATCGAATCCACCAGAAACGGGGACAACCAAATCTCGAGAAACCCTAGACCAACCAGGATTAAACTAATCAAAAATCTAAAATGGAAATTAGACTCACCAGAAATTGAAAAGTAAAGTAATCAGAGATCGAAATCGGACTCACCAGAAATCGAAGAGGATGTAGAACAGGAAGAAGCAGAAACGCAGAGGTGAGGAAAGCAGGAGCAAAATCGAACCCACCAGAAATCGGGAACAACCAAATCTCGAGAAACCCTAGACCAACCAGGATTACAAAGAAATCGAGCTCACCAAAAAACAAATTGGAACTCACCAGAAATCAGAAAGACGCAGAAAAAGAATGTAGGAGAGAAGGGAAGAAGAAGAACCGCTGGAGTAGGAGAGAAGGGAAAGAAGATGAAGCATAGGAGGAACGGAGGAGGAAGAAGCAGGGAAGGAAGAACCGATAAGGAAGAGCAGGGGAGGAGGAGCGAGGAAAATAGAGAGTTACTGTTCAGAAGGAACAGTACGGGGGGGGGGGGGGGGGGGGGGGGGGGGGGGGGGTTGGAACTCCATACATTTATAAGGGTTATTGATTTATTTGATTTTCTTTGCAAGCTAATTAATTTTCCGCGAGGAATTCTATTTCTCTTTGAATTGACGTTTTAAAACTCGGATTTAAGTTACTCTTTTTCCTAAAAATGTTTAAATACATTTATATAATATTTTCAAGTAGTAAATATTTTTATTTACGAAGATTTAGCCATTAATGAATTTATTACGAAGCTTCGCGAATAATTATTTTCTTACGCGAGGTTTAACTCGAATTGCTTTAAAATGCCTTTAACTATTTTACGATTATACTTTTTATCAACTTATAAATCATTTGAGACTTTTTCCTTATATTTTGGACCGACAAAGCTTCTTGTCACAATTTAACTACGTTTTATTAATACGTTTCATTTTATCACATTAAACCGTAAACGTAGGATTCTTTTCTTCTCATTGAATTGAGGCTTTACTACTCGAGCTCTTCCTACTCTTCTTCTTATCCCTTTGGCTAGTCATATTTGTCTAGATGCACTTAGGATTCTTCAACTATTTTACTATCATTTATGCTCATTAAGTGTAGTAACCTCCTTCTCCTCCTTTACTCTACTCTACATTCATTTTGTGCATTAACAAAAAAATTACTACAACATCTTCTTCATCATCCCTTGGCCGTGTATCCTCTCCATCCTCCCTAGGCTGGTTTTTGTTTAAATCGAGTCCTAATCATCGCATTCTTATCGTCGAATCAATCATCTTTCCAATTCCTTCGTTAAGGTAATAATCGATGTCGTTTCGATCATTATTTACCTAGATTTTTTTAGCTTTTCTCATGGTATTTTTCTGCCATAATTTTTATATATTGTAGGTTTCGTGGACGATCCCGAGGCTGACGAGTATATTATCGATTCAGACTTAGATTAGAGGTAACGTCGATGTTACTCGGTATTTCGTGTTTTTAATTGTGTAATTGCATGTATATTTTTATATTTCATTTTTGACAATATATGTATGTCATATAATATGAAATTTTTTTAAAAGTTGATAATTTGCATGTTTCGGTATTTTTATCGCTTTTACGAGATTAACGATTAAATTGTTATATTAGTTTGTAAAATCGTAATATTCGGCCTAAACTTGTAATATACGACTATATTCTGTAAAAATGAAGTTTTTGATGATTTTTAATAAATTACTATTTTTCTGATATTTTAGTTATCGGTTATTGAGTTATTACCGTTTACGAACAAAAACGATTAAAAGCCGATTTTTAGTTCTAGTACTTAAACATTTTATTTTAATCTGATTTTTGACGTGGTGAAACATTATAATGAAATAGAATTTTCTGAATTTTTTCATAGTTTTTAGGAATCGTTAAGTGGATGAATTAATTAATCACTTTAAATCATCGTTTATCGTTAAAACCGCGTTTGTCGTTTAAATTCTCAATTTCTGGTCCTATGATTAAATCTTGAAAAAAAATATGATTCTGATGATTTCATAATAAAATGTAACTTTATGATTTTTAGTGCTTTAATAAAATTTTAGGAACGATAAGTTTTATTAATGGAATCGTTAATTGTGAAAACGAGTTTAAAAGACGGTTTTAACGAGATTTATTAAATCTGGAATTTTTGGAAATCTGGAAAAATAGTAGCTTCTGGAAAATAATAATTTTTAAGTTTATTAATAAATTTTGGATATTAATACGTAAATCGTTTTGTAATTACTATTTTTATTAATCGTTATTGTCGAGATTAGACGATTAACGAGAAAACCCTTTAAAAACCGAGTCTAAGTATTCTGGAAAATTTTCTTTTCTAGACAGAATGTTCATAAATATATTTTAGTGATTTTACGTAATTTTTGTACTATTTATTGAAGTCTTTAATTAATAGTAGCGATTTTTGGACAAATTACGATTTATCGTTAAAAGGCTTCGTCTTACCTAAAAGAAATATTTTTCCAGCAATTTTGAAAAGGTTTAAATCTGAAACTTTAAGAGTTAAATCATCCCTTAACATACTCTAAATATATTCATTGGTTTAATTAAATAAAAGACGTTAAAAGATTTAATTTAACATTTGCCGTAAAATCCTATTTTTATTCGTGTTGTTGAAACCAATAATAATTAGGGAATTTTAGCTTTGTAACTTTTGAAAACACCCTGATTAGTAGTATTAAAATGCTTAAGACATTTTTAATCATTTCATAACACTTGTACGATATTTTAATAATGTCATAAACCCGATTCTTCTCGTTTTAGAAATTAATATCGTTAAGGCCAAAAGTATTAGTTTTATAAATCTATATCGTTTACTAAAAATGTTGAATTAGTATAAACTAATATTTACGCTATTTTGATATGATGCTATTTTTAGTAAAGTTTCTAAAAATAGAAGTTTCCTAAAATAGTAGTTTTTTAAAATAGAAAGTTTCCTCTTTTAGAATATTATGATTACTTCTTTTATATCCATATTGTTTACAAGGATTATATCTTTTAAATATCGATAATGACCCTGTTTTGGAGTTATGGAATAAGGACAAGTGTGGGTTTAGAGTAATATAGTCTGGGATGTACGTTTTGCCATCAACTGTAAGGCTGGTGTGTCTTTATGGGGCGCATTGGTTGTTGAACTGAGCATGGTTTGTGTTTAGGAGAGTGTATATTTACCTTAAACTTAGATATCGCATCGTATAAGTCACGTCGGGTTGAACTGGATATGGTTTGTATCCAGGAGGGGTGTGCACTACTTAAACCAGGACCTCGCTGCACGCAGTCCTGTTATAGTTGAGTTGCCTAGTTAGAGACTGGATTCTGTTATGAGTTAAGTCTACAGTTCTCGAACCTAGTTTCCAGTATTATCCTAGTGAAAGTCTGGATTCTACATTAACCATATCCATAACGCCACTTGATTATTTAATTTATTATCGATATAAATTGGTTGCAGGTTGGCAAATATTTATTTTTATGTTTCTCCGGAAAACCATTTTATAGTTTTGTTTTACGCTGAAAGCTTATTTTAATATGTTGTTTTAATTATTTCCATTTTTACTATTTTTCTATAGTAGTAATTACAGTTTTAAAACCAGGACCTCACTGATTGTGGCTGTTATGTTTTAACATGGCAGGTATACTTGTTTACGGGTGTGGGCTAGCGGGCAATTTGGATCCTGCTCATTTTCTTTTTAATAATTATGTCTTGTGGATGTTTAAACCCCTTTCTTTTGGATTGTTTAAATTTTGGCCATTTTATTTTAGGCCTAATGTTTGGACTTACTGTTTTAATTTTACTAAGACATAGTTACAGCGTGTTTTAATCCCGACTATACAGTGTTTCCGCCACTGTATCGCGTTAAATTTCTAGGGAATTACAAATAATATTTTATTTCAACGTACTCTAACTTCCTAACATATGTAAAACTAGAATTTCAGTTCACTCTTATTTCTTATTATCAAAACCTAAGTACTCCGTCATTCCACTTCACAATTCTCCGTCACCTACCTCCGTTCGCACTACCCACGATGTCGGTACCCAAGACACCGAACGCCTTTCGACCGCCGTTCGCCGTCCTCTATTACGCCGTCCTCCGTTCGCCGGTACCGTCTTCATCTTCCTTGTTATCGACTTATCGTGCGACCACTGCATGGATACAGTGTTTAATTGCACTTTTTTTGTTCAATTTTTGGTTTAATTGGTTAATCCCCTTCGTTTTCTGCTGTAGGTCGTAAATAGTCGTCATCAATTTAGGGTTCTTCAATCCCATCACTCGACGCTGACGACCCGACGTTCGAGCCTCCTTCTTTGCTGCGCCTCACTCTGTTGTATGTATGTCCTCAATTTAGGGTTTTATTTATTCAATTTCTGATTTTAAGTTGTTAGTAATTCATTTTAGGGTTTTGATAAAATTTTGAAGAAACAGTCTGCTTGTTAGTATGTTTGTTCAATTCATTTGTAAGTTTCATTTCAATTTTGATTTCAGTTTAATTTCATTTCAGTTTTGATTTCAATTCATTTAAGTTGAATTTCATTATCAGTTCATTCATTTATTTAGTTGTAGTTCAATTGTTTCATTCATTCATTATCAGTAGTTCAATTGTTTCATTCATTATTTAGTTGAATTTCATTTCACTATAATGAAATTACTCAGTTGAGGATATCCTAATCGTGTGCGGACTATTGTCGTGCATTAGTGGAATCAGGAACGGGGGAGTCTAGTTATAAACTTATTATCAGTATGTTAAGGGACCAGGGGGGAAGTAGCCTTAGGCTACTCGGGGTTTAGCCCGACTTGCTTTTATGTTAAATAAAAATTGGTGCAATGAGATACAGAGTATGATCTGTAGCGCAGTTGGTGGAGAGTAGAGATGTTTTTTGTCATGGTGGACCGAATGTAGTCTATCTTTAATTAGTGTGATATACAGATGTGGCTCGTATTGAGAGGGTCTATATGTTTTTTTTTGATGAACGAGGTAACCCGCAACCGCTACCTTTTTGGTGTGCTATGGGTAAACCCTCGGGTGTACACATAGCCTGCAAACCACGCACACCAAGGTAAACCGCCCGTGGGCGACAGGCTCGACGTCTAGAGGCATAGTCTCAAGCCATACAACTCCCACAAGTTCGCGCTTGCAGGGGATTGAACCTGAGACCCTTGGGCCGATGACCACAAGTTTTAACCACTAGGCAACACCCTTATGGGCGAGGGTCTATATGTTGATGAAGTCTCAAAATGAGATGATTAAAAAGGGTCGTTTATCGACTCCTTACGAAGGAATGCAACTTGATTAGATAAATAAAACGTGTAGGTGACATTTTTTTGGCTAGGTAACACCTAACAATGTGAATTTGATTAAACTCTTTCTATTGGAGGTTCATCTACAATTGTTATCTGTTGTTTATGCAGTGTCGAGTGTTGTGCCGTCTTAGAAGGCAAGAGAGTCTAACTTTTGATACGACTATTGTTTTGCTTATAAGCAGCCATTTGCCTAATTACAGAAGAGCAATATGGATGCCCAAATCGCCAAGATTAAGGAATCATGTAAGTGGATGCTACCTTTCAGTGTGATCCATATAGTAATGTTTTTACCCATTTGAATAGGCACAAGTCTGTCTTGCATGTGATGTGAGAGGTGACAAGAAATCCAAGTTCGTTGTTTCTAGACTTGTCTTGAGAAACACAATTCTGTATATTCCATTTACCATAAAAGTTCCCAGATGCAAAAAGGCAGTTCAATGGTGTAATCAACATTTATAAAAAGACGTTACAATTGGTTTGCATTCACGGTCTTTACCATGAACATGTTACAATTGGTTTGCATTCATGGTCTTTACTGGGGAGTTTCCTTGTTTTACATTGGATTATTTGCGCATTACATGAGTACGAAGTTAATCCCTCTATTCCCAACAAAGAGAAACACAATCAAGTCTCGCTTTTGTTCTTGGCATTTATTTTTCGTAGTATTGTTTGTTAGATCTTATTATTTCCAGCTTATTTCCCCTACTTCAGTTTAGTTCAGACGCATTAATTTCATCTTGTCTCGGCCAAGTCAGTCCACTTCAGTTAAGCTAAGCCCACCTCACTCTGCAGCAATTCAGTTGGGTCCACTTCACTCGAAAGAACATGGCCTTATACTGCCTCGACGATCGACACTGGAAACATAAGATTCTACTCTGTTCTTTTTTTTTTAATATTCTTTGGTAAATTAGATTTTAATGCTAACATTTATCATGTTTGATATTTGCTGGTAAAAAAATTGTCGTTGCCCTTTCAATTTTCTAACCATGGTAAACAATCTCAGCTTGAGACTTGATTCTTGAAATTAGGGGTTTGGCACTTGAGCCAATCTTGGTGTTGTGGTACAAATGCGATCTAGCTTAATAGGCTGTTGCCGAAATGGGTAACCAATCTAGGTAATTGTTTTGATTTGGTGTTGTTGTGTAAATTTAATACTATGAAAGTAAATGTGATATTGGCTAATTATTCCCTTAAATTTTATGGTTCTTTTTTTTGCTGAGATAATGGTGCGGGATTTTAGATGATGCTTATCATTATGTTGAATTCATGTACCTTTGTTTCCTGCACAGTTGGTTATTGTTAATATTGATCATAACTTCATCATTACATCGGAGGAGATACCTTCTATACCAGAACCAAAGTTACATATTTTACACAGTGACATTACGAATCTGCTGTATCCAAACTTATTACGTATGGACGAGATTAATGTTGGTTTCAGACAAGTGTATGAAAAAAGCCCTCCCGTCAAGCTTTGGGGAGAAGATCATGACCTCAAACTCAGGTGATTCCATTTTTCTACTGATTATCTTCAAGTAAAAGTACGGTATGCCTTGAAATATGCCCAGCTTTCTGAGTAGGAATTCTCGAACACCTTTTTGTTTAGAGATGACTTTGTGATGGAATAAGCTAAATGTTTCACTAAACTCGCAACCTTCATTTACTGTGAGGTCGACTGTCATTCTATTCACTATTGTATGCAATATTGGTACTTACTTTCATACAGGTGCTGCATGGCTGTCGTCAGCTCGTGTCGTGAGATGTTTCCGTCCGAAAGAGAGTCAGCTTTTCCATCAGGTCGTTAGGAAACAATCTCACTAAACAGACCATCACTAGCCTCTAGGCACCATTCTATGTGGATATTGTGTTTGCCGATACATGTTGGAGATCATTCGAGAAAGACACATAGCTATTATTTCGGATGTATGTTTTTATCTCAGAATTCATATGTACTTTCTTTTCTAACTTTTACTCTATATATCATACATATATTATTCTCGCTGCTTAATTTCGTTATTATATATCAGTTTATGATTGGATCCCCAAAGACGTATTCGGCTCAACAAATTGAAGAGGTGCGTGATATTTCGGCTAACTATGTACTCCAATTCAAGCAATAATACAGGTTAGTCTAGATGAATTTCTATCCAACTTTATCCTTATAATACCAATTCTATTCAGTGTTCATGTTTTAGAGCTTAAATTTTACTTATATGGTGGATTAATAATTGTGTCTTCAAACATTAAATCATGTTGACTTGTAGTTTTGTGATGTTTATTTAGTACTTTCGAGTGGAACTTATAAAAACTACTTCGTGTATATATGGCTAGTAAAGACAAGCTTTTATTCTTGGTTTTATGTCATTCTACAGCGTATCCGCAATGTCTACACGAAGTCATCAGGCACTTAGAGTGGATTGACTTGGTTAGCATTCACTAATTTGCGAAGACCATGAAATTACAAGTTGCTATTATGATGTATTTTGGTTTGTTTATGCAAGAATATGTATTTTGTTTGTAAATATTGATGTTCTTGCAACCTTCATGTGTATGCCGTTTCTTTTGTCGAATTCTTACTCTTTGTAATATATTGTAGTTGATGGAATCAGTCCTATTGTTTGTAATATATTGAAATTCATGGAATCGCAGTTTCTTTAGTAGCGTTATTTGTCGAAATGCAATGTTGGGTTCTTTTAGATTGTAGGATGTATTGGAAACAAAATATGTAACAAGGTTGAGGTTTAGCTATTTTGTCATACACATGGTACATATTTTCTTTTACAAAGATGACGGTTTTAAATAAAAGGGGAGCTGCTTTAGAAGGTCAACAAAGATCACGGTTGGTAGAAGAAAGCGTGCTTTGCCAAGAATAACAACAATGACGGTCATGTATTTGAATTGTGATCTCAGAAGATTAACAAAGATGACGGTTGGTAGAAAAAAGCGTCCTCTGCAAAGAATAACAACATTGACGGTCATGTATACCAACCGTGCTGTGCAAGGATAACAACAATGACGGTCATGTAGCCTAACCGTGCTCTGGAAGAATAACAACAATGACGTTTTGACTTGCTTTAAATCGTGATTGATTATCAACGATCACGGTGACCTATATGACGGTTACTATCTTCTTTTAGGACGGTTTTCTACCGTAATGTTTGGTATGTTTTGTAGTAATGGTTTATGTGTTTTCGTGTTCGGTTGTATCCACAGTTTTGTCGCAAGACCTCACTTGCCTTGCGGAGAGCACTTTTTCTCTAAGTGTTCTCACGTGATTTGAAAGGGCGTAGGGTGCGCTAATACCCGCTCGGTTAGTAGTCTAGTTTCTTTTAGTTAGTAGTTAGTTCGTGCTTACTCGAGGGCGAGTAAGGGTTAAGTGTGGGGGAGTTGATAAGTGTGTTATGTAGTGCTTATTTCTTGTGTTCGGTCGCGGTTTCTCTTGTGTAATAGCTCTTTGGAACGGTTTCGAGGCTACTTATGCTTCTTCTAGCTTGTTTTAGGTTCCTAAGGCCTATCTCGGAGAAATGGAACGATTCCGACTCATTTCCAATGCATATGGAGCCAATGAAGAGAAGCGATGATGACTCGGTGGCTTAGACTCGATCCCGAGTCCCTTGGAGCCCATTCCCGAGCACCGAGAGTCGATAAGAAGTCTTGGAAGAGCAAGTAGGGACCTATAGGATCATATTTGAAGCCTACATGGCCTTCCCGGTCGGGATCATGCCCATTCACGTGTCTAGAGTGTCTAAAGTGTCTAAAAACCTGTAGAACATTTAAGATCACTAAATGAGAGATTCACTAGCATAACCCTAGGATCAAATAATATACTTGGGTAGAATGTCTAGATGGGTAGAACTACTAAGGATTACCGTACCGTCCGATTTAGGTTTTGACCCTTGCTTGTTTTTGCATGCTTTCTGGACAATTGAATGTAGAGTGATTGCCCTAAATTTTAGTCTATTGGCTAGTTTTAATTTATTTGTGATCGACGCGACAACTAAGATAAACAACTTGAAGCCATCAACATCTCAAGTCTGGTAGAACACCATTGCAAGCACAAATGAACGCATATTCCCAATCAACTATAGTAGCCAAATCAAGTTGGACCATGTTGATGTATCAAGTGAAGTTAAGCAGACGAGATGTAACATATAAGAAGATCAAGTGCAGACGTACATAAGATAGTAGTCCTCGAGTCCTATTTAGGTGTCAACTTAGACTTGACTGAGACTCTACTTACCTATATAACTTGTACATCGGAGATCATTTGTTAGCCTAAATTGTAGTCATGGAAATGAACCCTTCTTGCCCATACTCATTTCATAGTAACACCTTACACAACATCTAATTCATTTTTGTAACTTATCTATATTTTGTACCTTTGCCCCACTTTATTCATCTAACCAAGTAACGATTTGAGTTCAATTCTGAACTATCTTCAATCCTTCCGTCGAAATTCTTAAACATTACATACAAAGCTTTCCTTCATGTCTAACATCCATACCTTCATAAATCGATGAACACCTTTTACTCTTTCATTATTATTATTTTTGTGGTTAAATTGTTCACCAATCAGATCCTACATTTGAACCTATATCAGGATGCATAGACAAAAGTCATTTAAAGCCTAACCCTTGAACCGTCCTTCAACAAACTTCTAATCTTTTCTAAAGAAGTTTTAACCTCAATTGATTCCTTCTCTTTTGTTTCTAAACTCATTTCGTACCCTTTGTGAACTAGCTCTTTGGTTTGATTACTCATCCTGAGTCAGACAAGAAGTCTTTCGCTTATTTCACCTTCGTATATTATGGCTCAGCTAAACTTAGTCTAAAATATTCCTATCTGATGGAACCTTTCATATTTACCGTTCTATCTTATTTCCTTCTCATTTCTTCAGCTTGCTTCCTATTCTTTTAGATTGCTATCAAACTTCATGTATGCTGACATCATACATATTCATCGTCTTTTATCCCTACCCTGTTACCATTTTCTATTTCCAAGTTTGTCACAACCGTTGACTATTGAGATAAACTTCAATACTCTCAGTTATTATTCTCATCAACCCAATTCAAAATTCTTAAATATTTATTCTATCAACTCATTTTCTAAGTATATTTCTACGTCGTGAATGAACCATGGTTACAACTTATTAGAGCGCAATGGAAGCACGATGAACCCGTAAGCCACTCAGAATGGACATAGTTATACCAAGGATTCTCACCAGTATAATGGACTTGAAGTATCTAATATCCTTCCAAACCAACCACACTAGGATCACCCAATCTTTACCCTTTTAGTCAACCTATAATTATTGGAGATAGGAACCTATTGATTTTTGGAATGACAAGAGGTGGGAAAAAGATAAGAACCAACTAATGTTTTTGAGTGTTGATCTTGGATTCAATGATTTTGAGGATTAATAATTTTAACCAACGATTGAGAGTTTTAGAGATTGTAACTTGAGGATACCAAAGAATAACAGAAGATTGGAAGAGTTAAGGTTGTAAGCTAAGGAAAGATAAGAAAGAAAGACACTTATGGAATCCTACCCACATACATATAACTACTGAGTACTTGATGAGAAATTAAGTCATGCATGGTTTTGTGGAATTTAGAACCCTTGTATTTTCAATGTTTTTGCGGATTATGTTAGCCAACAAACAAGTTTTGTGGACGAGTAACTACTAATAACAAGAGAGTTTCACCTTTATGAAAAGATATCGGGGAAAAGAAGCAGTAAAGAGTACTTAAGGGATAGAATTTAAGTAGTATTTATTTTGAGGACTAAGAGAATTTTATGAAAATTTTGAAGAATGAAACTTGTAATCCAATGATAAGATGCATAGTTCCGACTGAACGAATTTGTGGAACTCCTAGCTAAATCATGAATAGCTTTAGAATTGGTAAATCGAGGTCAATAGCCAATGGTTGTATACAGAACCCTGATTATCTGAGGACTTGTAACTTGAGTGGCGTAGGGGTGAGAAGGACAGCTAGGTTACTCCCACTAAGTGGGAAATATATATTTAAATATGCATTCAGGTTGACGAACCCTTAAGACTGGACATGGGGGCATGTATGAGTGCAAGAGATACATTGTAACAGATGAGAGTGTCAAACTATAAATCTTGTAACGCAAATTTTATCAGACTATTGTATTTAGAAATTTGTAATTCGGTTTTCGATTGTTGTATTTTAACAAACGGTTCATTTATCAGTAAAACACTCACTGGAGTCGACGGTTTTTAACAAACTATGTACTAAACGATGAATCAATAGGAGAAAAGTCTAGGGTCCCGGGTTCACTAAGAATATTACTCGGGTCAAGAAATCAACTAACATAGTCAATAATCGAACTATCTAAGATGTAGGTCCGGTCGGTACTCCACAAACTTTAGATTTAAACTTAACCTGCGGTCGCTAGAATTAAGCTAGTCTACCCGAACTATCGTGACCTAATTAGTCCATAACCCCGTCGGTGAAAAGTCCTAATTGTGATACTAATCAACCAATCTTGGCAAGTAATCAATCAATCAGAGTTAAAACGATATTCAAGCGATACTCCATACGATTAGAAATGAGTCAATTAATTATTCTTACATTAATAATGAACCTACATCCCCTTAACCCTAGGTAAATTTTAGTTTTTTTGTTGAATGGGAAGTATATTAACCTCTATGAAAAAATCATGTACATCAGTTCATTAATCGAGTAACAAAGTTAATGTCCAATCTACTCAACTTGCCTTTATTAAGAGAGGCATAATACATCACAAGTTCTTTCTTAATATTATTGCTAACAACCTCTGGTCGCATTACCCGTGCTTCCATTCTGCTTTGGTTTCTCTACTGCCAAACATGGTATATCACTGCATTAATAATTCCATTGAGGATCGCAAAGGAGGAATTGCAATTAAACATGACAAAACCGATACAAATTAATCTATGAAAACAATTACAAATCTATACTAGAAACGATAAAGCAATTCTAATTACGAAGCGATAATTACTAAGTATACAGAAAAATAATTAAGACGGAAGCAAAGATAGAAAACTGAAATTAAAACTGGAATTAAGAATAAATATTACAGAAGAATTGAATGCGTAGATTTAAGAACGAAGAACATAAAGACTATTAGGTTTTCTAGAGAATTCTCAGTAATGTAAAACTTGGTGCTTTAATGTGAAAGTAAAAGTGAGAAGTAAAAGAGGTGTCTGTTACAAGAATCAGAAAACTGATTAAAACTGTATCATTTGGGCTCAAAAGCTGGCCCATGTCTTCATTGATGCAGGGACTGACGCACAACCCAGATCAGGTGCACTTGATCGAGTCCACCTGATGGTGACTCGATTGAGTGGATCATTAAAGACCTCTTCCTCGGTTCTCGTTGGCCGAAAGAAAGATGCCAGACCAAATCTTTAATGCAGCTTAGTTGGCTAGCGTGACTCGATCGAGTGATGCTGCTAAAATTTGGCAGTGAGTTTCTTTCTTGTAGCTCGTTGGCTTTTCGTTTCCTTCCTCGACTCCCGTTCTCGTCTTGGCTATCCGGGTTATAACTTATGAATGAGCTCAAAAATGTAGCTAACCTGCAAAATAGCACGAGAATCGGCAGTATCGAATTTCTAACAAAAATCGACACAAAATGTAAAAACTAGGAGGAAGAAAAGCTCTAAAATGGGTATCGAGGGACGATAAAATAAGATATAAAATGAGTTCATCAAACTCCCCAAATCAAACCTTTGCTTGTTCTCAAGCAAACGACACTAATAATTACAAATGAGGACAAGTGATGTGAAACACGACGACTCAGAGTTGAATTACAATCATTCTCCTAAAATTGACTCAAACGGACGAGAAAACATGTAATGCTCAAGAATACAACGAGATCAATAATTATGCCGTAATCAAATAATTGCCTGCTATATTTTCAATCTTGCGAGACCACAGATATCGGACTTACGGTTGTCGCTCGACATTCATATGAACGGGTAAGTATATATGTGAAGATAAGAAAGAATAAGAACACTTACTCGACTTATGAAATATGCATGCAATCGAACATGAAATCAATCTCCCCAATCGAATACGTGTTCCACCAATCAGGACCTTAGTACATGCCAAGGACTTACAAGGGGTGGCTAATATGTGCGGAGAAAAACGGATTGTGCTTAAAGCACGTATGGAAATGTGAGGCTAAAACCAGTAGTCGCAGCTACACAATAAAAATCATCCATAAAACCTCATTAATGAATTCCGGCCACCAACTAGAAATAAAACTCAAAAGAGCATAAGAGGGAATTTTGTCATCCTCATAATAATGATCAACTTCTAGCTATTGCATCTTGACCATTCCCCGAAGTGTAAATAAGAAGCATATATATATATATATATTCTTGGATTTTTTTTATATATATTCTTGGATTTTTCTTTCTTTTGTAATTCCATTTTCATGCTTCCATTTTATTTCAATTTCGAATAGAGGAAGGCGATGTAAATCCGCACTAACGATATTACACACAAAGTTTAGAAGATCTAGAAATCTCAAATATCGATCAAATAGTGAAGTAATTCCAATTAAGTTCACTGCGACTGTCCTGGTAGGGTAGACTATTCTGGGTTGTAGCTAATTAATATAGGCAATGAAAACAAGCTTACAACAGCTGAAGTGAGCTAAACGGAGGAAAACGACCTAAATCTACAAGGTAGTAAAAATGAGTCATTTTTGACTATATGGAGCTCATCAAAAACAGAAATACTTTTTTCATGTACTTCCTCCTCAAACCAACACGTATTCAATATCAAGAGACAGACGTTATATTTATGCAAATTGAGGTTACACATTCCTCAAGGAGAAAACCACTCAATCCTATATAATAATGACACTAGTTATGAATGTTACAGGCCTAGGAAGCTCTAAATCCTCAGAATTTTTTGGTTTGCCGGCAAATGGTCAAATTTACTAATTTGGCAATTAAAATTTCAATAGGCATTCATTTCAAAATCGTCTCATCTCAAGTAATACATGAATTCAGGCACGGAGTCAGCATCGTCGTCGTTTTGCAAAGCGCAATATCATCATCGTCGTTTTGCACGTTTCACATCAGACACACAAACAAACAAAGCACACAAAAGCAAAATCTTTTTGGATTTTCTAATTTTTCAATTTTTTTTTGGATTTTTAAATTTTTTCAAAGGGATAAAATCACACAACGGAAAATATAAACATACAAACTCTCCCCCAAACATAAATGTCACAGTGTCCTCAATGTGACTCTAAAATAGATAAGACAGAGAAATCCATAGCTAATCCTAAGGACAACTCGACCTAATGGGGAAAAAAATCTAAGAAAGCAGTAAAAACATAAATAAGAAGAAAGGAAAGTACCATATGTAGAAAGGTAGCTCCTCCAAACCAGCTAATCAGCCATCTCATCGTCTCCACTGGTCCCAGATGGACCGCCTCCAGGATCGCCTTAGCTTGAACCGCTAGTACCACCCTGAGTCCCCTGATTACCTGGCTGTCGCAGGTCTTGCAGCCACTGCGCTCTGAGACCACCATAAGTACACCCGTAATCGGGACCCCAAGTACCCGGATCCATCCTGTAGTCGTAAAAAATTCCAGTAGTGTTACCCGGACCTCTCTAGTAAGACGGGTGCTAAGGCGTCTAGATACCAAGAGTAAGCATGTACTCGTGGATTTCACGGTTTACGAGGCTCTGATTAATCCCCTCGTGTATACGACGTTGATGCTCGTATTACCTATCATACATGTACTGATATGGGTGCGGGAATGCAGCATCCGGAGTATGGACCGGGAAGGTCGTGGGGATCGGGGTGGGTGTAGGTGTAGGTCTAGGTATAGAAGGCCCGACTTCATTGAGCTCGATAGGTGGGATTATACGAGCTCTCCGTCGAAGAGGTCGAACGCCCTCTACGATAAACAGAAGCTCCTCAGAAATAAGGTAGCTTGGTGGCTCGGGCGCGTTTTCACCATCGGCATGGGTCGCAAGGCAAGGAGGGGTGGTACGATCGCCCCTTCGACAACCGGAAGGTTCATGTACACATTATCCTGAACGCGCCACCGAAAATTTGGGGGATTTTCCCGAATCCACTTCAAAGTGGAAGTGAGATAGCTATGTCCTAGATAGGGGACGTGCTCGGTGAGACTCGTGTATGTGACAGTGAACCCAAAACCTACAACATAGCGCTTGGCGAGCGCAGTGATGATGGCCCCACAGGCGAGCGGCCCGGTCCCATTGATCTGCCGCTCAATCCTGTCATAAATCATCACCGACGCACTGAATGTTCACACGGGGAGGCGAAAGGGGTTCAGATAATTCCCCAAAATCAAAACCTCCAAAGAGTTTAGTTTACTCATATCGGAGCGTGGAAAAACCATGTGACTCAAAATCCGCATAAACAGGTGATGGTAGGGTGTGGGATGGCATTAACTGCCATTGCAGTGACACTTGCAAACCGACCCGTAAATAATTTAAAGTAGGGAGGGGCTCTCACACCCTTGGGAATCTCGTAAAGCTCGACATAAGGGTCTATGACAAGCCCTAGGTATTGGGCTAAGTCACTGAGGAGGATGAGTTGCTTACGGTTATTCAAATGGAAAGACAACATGCGGTTAGTTCTATCGAAAGAAAATGATCTAAGAAATTCTAAAGCGAGCAATCGATAAGATAACTCACGAAGAGTCCACAGCCCACCAAAGCCAATCTTATATAACAACCGTGTAAGTTGCTCGTTTAAACCTAGCTCGATCGCGAATTACGAGGAACAGGCTGGACAGCCGGGACATTCGGGACAACCGGTTCCTCCGCTTCGGGGTGGATTCCTTCTTCATGCCATGACTATAGCATAATAACAACACAAAATCACACAATAATCTCGAAAAAAATGGACTAAATTTCGGCCAAAATCAAGCTTCTCACACAAAAATCAAATTTTGGGCAAAAAGTAGTTAAATTAACATAAAATCAATCCGATGTTCTCACTAAGTTTAAATGGCAATTTATTTGGCTATTTCAAGGCACAAAGAGGATTGAGGCAAGGTGATCCTTTATCCCCTCTCCTCTTCTCCTTGTGCATCGATTATTTGAGTAGAATGCTATCATACGCTACTGAGAAGTGGTCGTTCAATTACCATCCTATGTGTAAGCATATGAAGCTGACTCATCTCATTTTCGCCGACGACTTGATGATGTTCTGTAAAGGTGACCCTCATTCAATTATGCTGCTCATGCGAACTATCTCTTCCTTCACCAAAGCCTCGGGTTTGCAGATGAATGCTACTAAATCAGCTATTTATTTCAATGGCATGAAACCGGGATTGAAGAATGTCATTATTCAGGCTACTGGATTCAGAGAAGCATTGATGTCTTTTACCTATTTAGGTATACAATTCAAGCACAGGAAGCTAAATAAACAAGAATGTTCTATAGTTGCTGACAAGATGGTAGCGAGAATTAGGA
The DNA here is from genome assembly GCA_958450325.1 of Agrostemma githago. NCBI lineage: Eukaryota > Viridiplantae > Streptophyta > Magnoliopsida > Caryophyllales > Caryophyllaceae > Agrostemma > Agrostemma githago. The sequence goes on along the minus strand of OY288250.1, from coordinate 28,120,489 downwards.
GTTTCGGCGCCAGAAAACTCTCATATGATGGCAGGGTAGTCCTAAGCAAGTCTATTCTCAATTCCCTCCATAATTATTGGTCAAATATCTTTCTGTTTCAAAAAAGAGTTATGAAAAGGATTGAGGCCATATGTCGGAATTATCTCTAGGAAGGAAACGCTGAATATAATAGTCCCACTGGTTTCTTGGGACAGAGTTACTCGGCCTAAGATTGAAGGAGGAATGAGGATAATAAAGGCCGAACCTGGAATCTGGCGGCAGTCGGAAAGCTTGTAAACTGGATTTATGAGAAAAGTGACAAACTCTGGATCCGTTGGGTCGATCATAATTACCTGCAAGGCGGTGAATGGAACGAATACAAACCACCCCCGGACATCCCTTGGACTTGGAGATCAATTTTCAAAGCAAAGGAAAATCTAAAAGATGGGTACAACAATGTTGTATGGAAGTTAAGCACTCTCCAGCGGGTTACTTTACAGCGGATGGGTACAAATGGTTGCGTGGAGCAAGGGCTGAGGTGCCTTGGCATCGACTCATTTGGGATAAATGGAGCGTCCCGAAACTTGCCTTTTTATCCTGGCTTTTGATCAATGATGGACTAAATACAAGAGTAGGAATTTCCATATTTAACTACTGCACTGAGCTGGAATGCTGCTTATGCGCGGCTGAGGAGGAAACTACATATAACCTGATGATTGAGTGTGCTTACAGTAAGGAAATTCGAAAGAAGTTGACTGACTGGACTGAGATGAACATGCCATTGCAACCTGAGATTAATCTGGATTAATAATACTAACTACGAAGAACTAAAGCTACCAAGCTAACTAAAAAAGAAATAAAAATGAAAAAACGGAAAAGGAAATTACAAGTTTATACAAGTGATGCTGGGTTGCCTCCCGGTTAGCGCTGGTTTATACGGTCCTACTCGACCGGATTACCTCAATGGAGTTAGGTGGAGTCGAGGGTGTGATTGAGGTCCATGGCCTCCACGACACCCACGTATGCACCCTCATGATATAGCTTGAGGCATTGACCGTTCACATTGAATATTTCGCCCTTGTCAGTAGTTAGTGTAAATGACCCAAAGTTCCTCACTTCGGTCATAGTGAACGGCCCGGACCATCGGGTTTAAGTTTCTCGGGAAAGAGTCGAAGTCGGGAGTTGAATAGAAGTACCTTATCGCCGACATTGAACTCTCGGGGGATGATGTGCTTGTCATGCCATCTTTTTGTCCGCTCCTTATAAAGTCTAGCATTGTCATAAGCATGGAGATGGAATTCATCGAGCTTATTAAGTTGCATGAGGCACTTCTCTCTGGCTAGCTTCAGGTTGAGATCGAGCTATTTCAAGGCCCACATTGCCTTAAACTCGAGCTCCACCGGTAAATGGCAAGCCTTGCTATAAACGAGCCTATACGGGAATGTCTCGAGAGGAGTCTTGAAAGCGGTCTGGTAAGCCCAAAGAGATTCATCGAGCTTCAAACTCCAATACTTCCTCGAGGTATTGACAAACTTCTCGAGAATGGATTTGATCTCACGATCCGAGATCTCGACTTGCCCACTAGTTTGTGGGTCATAGATTAGCCCGGTACGATGATGGACACCATACTTCTTCAAGAACTTAGTGAGTTGGCGTTCATGGAAATGCGAACCGCCATCACTAATAATAGCAAATGGACTCCAAAACGAGGAAATTTGGTCTTCTTAAAGAGGTTTATCACCATGGTAGCATCATTAGTAAGTGAAGCGATGGCTTCCACCTACTTCGAAACATAGTCAATGGTGACTAGAATATATCGATTCCCATAGGAAGAGGGAAACGGTCCTTGATAATCAATTCCCCAAACGTCAAATAACTCCACTTCGAGAATACCGGTTTGAGGCATTTCATGCCGTTGAGAAATATTTCCCTTTCGTTGACAAAGGTGGTTGCATCCTTGAGAATAGTGGGCCAATAAAAACTATAGACACCCACATTTTGACCGCCAGGTGTCTATAGCAGTTTCCAAAAAACACCCGATGATGATCAGACGCAAACGTGTTTCTACGCGCTCGGATATGGGCTTGAAACCATTAGTTGTGGGCTTAGGCATTTACGGAGTACAAATCTTACAAAACCGACCTCAAATTCAGGCCCAGTGGGTTGTTTCCAATCAAATAAGACTAAATTGGGTCAAAACCGACACCGGAAATAAAACCGACTTTTAGCGATTGGGTCAAACCCCGGTCAAAGCCGTTTCCGAGACACGAAAAACAGGCATGCAAACCTCACAAGTCCAACCCAAATACAAAGCCCACAAAATGCCTAAACCGAGGTCCAAAAAAACTGGACCCCTGCGCTTCAGCTGACTCACTCGATCGAGTGTTAGCCCACTCGATCGAGTGGGCCCTTAAGCAAACCCGACTGCAGTCGCACTGGGCCACTCGACCGAGTTAGCCAGTTACTTGGTCGAGTAACCCTAGACGGGGGTACATAGCTTGGCCTATATATACACCCTCATGCATGCAACTTTGAACAACTTTTGACAACCCTAAAAAAACCCTAATCTTCACCCATCACAACTCATCCTCTTCAACCTTAAACCCTAGCATCTAGGAACCCTAAACCACCATAACTTAACTTACATTAACCTCGATTCTCCCGTGCTAAAGCCACAACTAACAAGATCTATCCGAGACTAAGAAACATGTAGGTTGAGGGTGCAAAATCCCGCTCTTCTCTCCTCTCCTTCTTCTCCTCGTCCGTCCTCTTCGTCGTCCGTTGTCGTTGTCTTTTTTTTGTTGTTTTATTCATGTCTATAATATCGTTAATATCATTAGTATAAAATATTAAAATACTTGTGAATTTGTGTCGAGTGCGAATGATGACGGGATAAGAAAATCCGAATATAGAAGGGTGTTTCACCCGATGTTGCCGGTCACTTATCCTGACACCCCTAGCGCTTGATTATTGAAGCAAGTCCACGGAAAAAATACTCCCTCTGATTCACAAAAATCTTTCCCTTTGATTAAAATATACCTCACATATATTAAACAAAGGGGAACATCTTTGTGAAACGGAGGGAGTAGCTTTTTATTTCGTTCGCATTGTCGTCAATCGCATATTTCATCAATTTCAAAACTATTTTCGAATCAAACATCTTTTTTTAGTTAAGGTCGAAACCCGTTGACGCGGATCCGACATCACACAATCCGCAAGGATTTATTACGATGTCGGGATGCCGAGGGAATCAAGTCAAGTCTTTCAATTCAAGTGAAGTGTCAATCTATTAGATTCGATACCAATTCAATAATTGGATGTCGAATCTAAACGATTTAGTCAAATAATTTAACTAACACGATTTTCGTTGATGCTAAAATAGTTGTCATTTAATTCGTTAGAATTAATTACGACACTATAAACGCGGAGAAAATCTATATCGTCTTAGTTAATTTAAACGACTTATAGCATTTTTTTAAGTTTCACTCTAATATTCGATATCGATTCACTTATCGAATATCGGATATGACGAGTATCAAAGTCCGAATCGAGCATAAATCATACTATATTTATGCCCGATTCAACAAACTCATCGAATTATCAAAATCAAAAGGCAATTTTGAAATCGATAACAAATTGCAAAAACGAACCCTAGTTCGTACAGGGGGCACTCGATTGAGTGCCTAGTCCACTCGATCGAGTGGCACCCCAAAAACGAGACATAATGTTAATTTGACAACCACACGGTCGAGTCTCGCAATGACTCGATCGAGTGGCCGTGCACTCAGTCGAGTTCCCTCATAACTCGATCGAGTGACGTCACGAAATCCGGACAGAAGCTTCTTCAAAGGTCCACTCGGTCGAGTCCTTCAATGACTCGGTCGAGTGGCCTCTTTATCACTTCAAACCGTGAGTCCTACAATGCCATTTGAGTCTCGATAATACTTTTTTATGACTTAGGTCAACACGTGTCAAATCTATCACGTGAAATATTACTTTTCATAACCATGCATCATCTTATTTACATCATTCCATATTATTCTATATTATTCGCAAACCATTATTATCGTTATACCGTTACTAACATGTTTGTTTCCATCCTTGTTGATTTATTTTCATTGTTTATTTTATTGTACTAAAATAAACCTCGCATGGTAAATATGACTTCGACGTTAATATTAGATGCATTAAATCGACGTAGCAACCAATTCATTCTTTTTCGCATGTTTAGGGAAAATAATGTTTGCATATCATTTTCATCGTTCTACTAACGCGCGTATTAAAACGTCATTCGATATCTTAGTAGAGGCCGCTAATGTGCGGGCGGGGTTGGGTGTCCTTTGTGAACTTCCCAACACGTTCCCTCACCCCTTACACAGAACCATGGTTTCCGGATATCCGAATCCATTGGCACACGAGAGTCATTCAATACACGGTATCCGATAATGTCGGTATCGGTATCAAATGCAAAGGGACGAGCCCAATAAGCTCTGACATCGGAAATGGGCCATACTTTGTGCATGGCGCACTATGACATGGAGTGGGTTCGAACGGGCCCGAACTCCCACAAAGTTCGGTGGCGACTCCACTTCGATTTAAATTTCAATTCGATCCATTCTCATATGGAGATTCATTCGCCTCCCAAAACCCGCGCGTGGCCGCGTCGGGGTGGATCTATGTCATGTCCACAATTTGGCGACTCCGCTGGGGATTAACTGATGCGTGACTTACCATCGGCACCCTCAGGGTGAGACTCGAATAAAAATCGTTTGACTAGTACAATACGCGTTTTAGTTTTACGGTTCATGCATAACCCTATATTTTCCCGGGCCGGTACTCGCGACCGACGTCCCACTATACCGTGATGTACTCCAATATGGATATGTCAAAGGTGTCCATAGTAGATTTGTATGGGTTTCGCGGCATGTTCTAAGCTCAACTCGACTTAGGTAGTCCATCCCGATTCACGTCTAGGCTATGTGCACTGGTATAGACCCTTTATAGACCGACCGAGACTTAGCGTAAAGCATACATGGTTTCGTCATAATGCTTGCGTGACTATGTGCTACTTGGTTTCCGTGTCGTTTTCAAAAGCCATCATTTCAAAAAGTGCATCTTTCCAAAAATATTCAAATTTTCAAAAACCCGGATGCTACCGAAATTAGGACTTACGATTTGACTCAAAGTAGCCTATTTTTAGCCGGTATTCTATCCATTTAAAAAAATTCAAAAATTCCCGAGTTTTCAAAAAAATTCGGACCTGACGGCATTTTCGCCGATTTTAAAAGTCGGGATCCTGCTTTCGATTTTCAAATTTTCGGAAATTCATTTTTGATATTCAAAATTCCGAAATTCCAAAAATGCATCTTTTCAAAAAATATCCAAAACTCGGAAAGCTGCCGAAATTTAGGACTTATGATTTTTACTCAAAATAGCCTATTTTCTAGCCGGCATGCTGTCCATTTCCATATTAAAATTCTTGATCCGGGAAGCATACCAAATTTAGGACTTATGATTGTACTCAAAATAGCCTATTTCTAGCCGGTATTCTGCCCATTTCAAAACCCGGGCCGTATACCGAATTTAGGACTTATGATTTTACTCAAAATAGCCTATTTCTAGCCGGTATTCTGCCCATTTCAAAACTCGAAAATATTTTCGAACTCAAAATTGAGGCCCAATACATTTTTTTCTAATTTTGGAAAACCGGGCCCCCCTCCACCGAATTTCTTTCGGATTAAAAAAAAATCCTTTTCAACACCTTCCTCTTCTTAGGACTTCCCGTATTTAGCATGTGTCGGGTCGTGTCATAAGTCGTCGAGGTCTTTAGCGTCGAAACTCTGTCGATCTTACATCACGGGTTTCCTCCCTATCCCAGTCCGCCTTATTTGACTAAGGCATGACCCACCTACGTAGGACATACCCCTACCAAGGAAAGCCCGTTTAAACACTCGAGTCCAAACTAGAAAGTCCCACGCGATTTTTCCCTCTAGCAGGACGGTCCCCACGACCTTTCCTAAGGGAATTTCGCCCGTCTTTCAATTCGTTAGTCGTGTCACCCTAATTCTAGAAATCCTTTAACTTAAAGGTCTACCCTAATCCCAGAATCATCCTTATTCGAGTCAAGTCGAGGGTCTCTAGCGTCGAAACTCTACCGATCTTACATCGCGAGTTTCTTCCCTTACCCCGTCTGTCTTTCCTCAAGGCCGAGTCAACCTTTTATGATGGTAGGGGATTTGTCACGTCCCCACCGTCAATAATAAACCGGCTAGACCTAACGGTAGTTAGGGTAAGTCGAGATCGTGTCCACAGAGACGGTGTTGCAAAGTTTAGACTATGTCCACCTAAAACGAGACTACGCTACCAAAACAACACAAAGAGAATGATAAATGGTAAACTATGATGGTTGGAGATGAAGGAAGTGGACTAACAATGAACTAGCTATAACAAGAGTAAAAGGAATAACTAGAGACTAACTAAACATTGAAACTATAGGAATGATGACTAACTAGGATAATAAATCAAATATGAAAGGAAGTGGGGTAGGTCGGGTTCATAAGTGTAGATGGGTAATTGGGTGATCAAGGGTATAAGTGTCTCCTAGTTGCTAGAGTCGGTCCGGGCTCTCGCTACGTAGACCGATGTCGAGGTTGGTCCGGGCTCTCGCTACGTAGACCATAGTCCGCACTCTCGTGACTATGACTATTCTCAACACAATCACATAATGAACAAGCAATGAGAAGATGAGCACAAGTATGGGAAGCATGGCCACTACAACTCACACAAGCAATTCAACAAACACATAGAGTGCCCAATGTGTGACTAACAACAAAGATTCACCATTTTCCCCTAATCAACCCTAATCACCCATAATCTGCCCCTAATCCCCCTACTAACCCCACAAGAGAACTACTCACTCATTATCAAACTACCCATAACAATAACAAGAGAAAACAACATGAAAAACCAAACATCCATAAAGAACAATAAGAACAATAACAAGAACAATATATAAAGATTGGAACTTGATTAAATAAACAAGAACAAGAGTAGAGAAGATTATACCAACAACAAAATGAAGAAAAAGATGCAATCTTGTATAAATAAGAACCCAAATCAACTCCAAGGATGTCAGCTTGGAGAAATCTTCAAGAACCCACTTAATACAAGAGTAATTACAAACTAAATTAAACTAAGATTAAAGGAAGATTAAAGGAAGATTAAACTAAATAGATGAACTCTACATCTAGGGTTTATAAGTTGTAGAGAGGCTTAAGAGGGTCTAATGTAAGGTATCCTCTAAACAATACAAGAGGGAAGTATTTATAGGGTTACAAGGGGAAGGGAGAATGAAATAAACAATTGCGTGCTGCAGGTACACGGTCCCGACCGGGACGGACTCAACCCGACTGGGACGGGCTCATCCCGACCGAGACGGTCTGGTCCCGACCGGGACGGACCCAGGACAGAATGTCTATCTTTTGTGCACCTCAACCGGGACCGGTTGAGGCCATCCCGACCCGGTTGAGCCTTGTAGGCCTCCTTTAAGCTCCTTTTGGTCCCTCCTTGCCTCTCATGGGTTTCTCATCGATTCTCGGGACTTGGGATCCGGTCTTGGAGGGACGGGATTGCGTCCCAAGGTCTCGGGGTCGAATCCAAGGCATCGAGTGATCGTTCCTTCACTTCGTTAGTTCCAAAAAGTGTATGTATTGAGTCGGAATCGCTCCAACTCTTCATGAATAGTCTCGGGAACCTGAAACGAGCTAGAGGAAACATAAGAAGCCCATAAACCGCTCCCAAGGAGCGATTCCACAAGAAAAATGGGACCAAAACACAATAATTAGGCACTACAAACTACACTTATTAACTCCCCCACACTTAACCCTTACTCGCCCTCGAGTAAGCACATACTAACTACTAAACTAACCGAGTGGGTATTAGCGCACCCTACGCCCTTTCAACTCACGCGAGTACACTTAGAGAAAAAGTGCACTCCGCATGGCAAGTGGGGTCTTGCGACAAAACTGTGGATGCAACCGGACACAAAACACATGGACAAACAAACATACAAACAAACAAATAAACGGTTGCACCCAAAAGAAAGAAATACCGCTTCCCTCAAACAAGCGGTGAATGAAACACCGGTTTAGGACTCAAGGCAAGTGACAACGTTCTCAAGCTAGTAATACAAACCAAGATGAACTAAACCCTAATAGTATGACGATAAAGCAATAAAAACGTTGGTAACTTACCTAGGTCCTCCTAACTTTCTAAGAACGTACTACGGGACGATCGACGGAGTGGAAAAGGGATGAACCACGGTGCTAGTCGACACTGTAGGTAAGTGAGACCCCGCCCTCTTTAGCGGTGAGCCAAGAGGGTCGTCCCATGCCCAAAACCGCTAAACTAGTCCAAGTAAAAAGGTGGAGATATTGCAAAAGTGAGGGAAGACCGACCTTTGCCGCTATCATCCTTCCTAGGGACTCGGTCCTTTGGTAGGCTCTTCACGGCAAAAGTCGGAAAAAGGCATTTTTTTGTGGAGTTAGGATCTTTTTGTGAGACGATTTTCTTTTGGCATTTTCTCTTTTCTTTTGCATATTTGCTTTGTGTGTTGCCATGCCATTTCTTTTTTTCTTCTTTTCTATTTTCTTTTTGGCTTTTGTGCCTTTTCTTTTTCTTCATTTCTTTCTTTCTTTCATTTCTTTCATTTTCTTTTCTTTGCCCTTTTGGCTTGATTTGGCTTGTGGGCATTTCTTTTTGCAACAAGAAAGATGATTTCAACAATTTGCAATTTTATTGTGTGGAAGTGTGTAGGAGGTAGGTGAATGGGTAAGTCGGGACGGGCCCTTCCCTTCTAACCCACAAAAAGGGGAGAACTTGGACTAATCAAACGATCCTTAACACGGTCACCTAAGGGACGAAACTCGGTAACCAAGGCCTTTTCACACCGTGGGTGGTCATAATGGTCAAAAGTGCAAATCCCGTAGTAAATCCCTAGTAAGCTAGGTGGACTCAAGGTAAAGGACGAACGAAATCATTGATTTAGGGTCATTCTACTAGACTAAAGTCCAAGACTCGATTTACACTACTAGAAAGGGAAAGCAGATGCTTGCACACTAGTCTCTAAACCGGGTTTTCGAAAACCGACTTACACACAAGACACAACTACACAACACAAAACAAAGACTCAACAAAGAACGAAAGAAAAAGAAGCAAAAGCAACAAAACAAAAACAAAACAAAACGAACACATAAACAACACAAACACCACCCCGAACTTCAAACCAAATCACCAAATCAACCACAACTTTACAAAGCTCCACCCAAGCACACCTCATCACAAATCTCCTCCAAACATTACAAGAGATAAAGAGGAGGAAGGGATAAAAGGGTATTACCGGATGTCTTGAAAGCTTTCCAAAGCTAACGGTAATTAAGTGACCTACAAGGAAAAAGGGAGGCAAACACACACAACACAACAAAAGCACGACATAACGACACAAAATAAAAACACACAAAAAGAATTTTTTTTTGATTTTTGTGAATTTTTTTCCAATTTTTAGGGTTTTTAGAGATTTTTCGAGAAAACTACGAAAATAAAACTATCTATGATAGAATATCGCTACCCCACACTTAAAGCGAGCAATGTCCTCATGCTCGATCATAGTGTGCGGAGAGAAAAAAGGAAAGAAAAGAAAGTACGAAAATAAAGTTAAAAATCAAAAATGAAGATGAAGAAAAGGATAGAATGCGTCCGGCCGGGGTGTAGTCAAGTCACCATGGGCCGAGACAAGAAAAGATATGGATGGGGGAAGAAATAAAAGGAAATGGGAGGGGAGGGCTAGGTGTAATCAAGTCACGTAGCCCGGATTCCGCCCGAATCCGAGTAAATCCTACAAAAAGGGTGAAAACTTGAAAATTTGGATTTTTGAAAATGACTCTCGATGTAGTCACATCATCGAGAGTCGGGAGCAACCACATACCAAGGCCTCGAGGGCCACCATGACAAAGGGGAAGTGGAGTTTTCAAAGGGCAACAAGCAACCAAAGACGGAAAAGTAAAGAAAGTTGCCTTACCACATTCTAGCAACTCACGAACTCCATCGCCTTCAATAATTCAATAAATGCATGTGCTTGTTGTCTTCATTGCCATCCCACTTCAAACTTTGTAGAATCGCATGGCTAGGGTAGTAATTTTGCAATGGTGTGAGGGGATGGGACTTGATGTGAATCTCGGTGTAAGGTGAAGAGGAAATGAAGTAAGGGTAAGCATATGAGGTGTATAGGTCATATGATACGAGCAAGGGGAAGTAGGGAGGTTGGGAGGGAGCATACAATGGTTAGGTGAATTCAAATGCCGAAGAAAAGGCTCAAAGGGGAGTAGGGGATCATCCCGGTCAGGATGGATGGTCCCGATCGGGATGACACACCCGTCCCGACCGGGAAGCCTCCTTCCCGGTCGAGACGGTCCTCCAGAAACCTCGAAATATTACACCCTCATCCCGATCGGGATGGCTCCTTCCCAGTCGGGAAGCCCTCTTCCCGGTCGGGATGGGTCTTCTTGACTTTCCACAAACCCAAAAGCTTATACTAAGCTTCAAAAACCCGATCCTCATGCTTACTATCCAAGCACTATCACAGCCATTCCTCTCTAGGAATCACTTTCACTTCACCTATCAAACAAAGCTCAAACACACATCAAATTCTCTCCCTCACAACGCTCATCAATCAATCCAAATAACAAGAATATCACAAAACTCAAACTAACTACAAAAAAGAGATATATACAATGAGACGGTTCTTTTGGAACTCCGTCAAACCAAGGATGGTGCTTTCTTCATTCTTTTTCAACAACAATAACCAATTCCATCTCCATCAAGGGCACGAAGGAACAAGTCGAAGGCTCTAGCAAAGTCTTCAATCAAGCTAGAGATATAACCGTCCACATCCCAAGGTTCTTCATGACCTTGTCTCGACGTTCCCGGGGCATCCCGATCTACTAAGTTCAATGTCTTGAACTTGTACTTGCGATCCTTCGGGATATACCCAAACGTCCACCGATCCTCATGTGGCCCCAAGGGAGGCTCATCTTGCTTCTTGCTTTTCAACTTGTCATCAAACCCATGATATGGGCTCCCATCTTCCTCACTCTCGGATTCATCATCCTCAAGTACATAAGAATTATTCTTCAAGCTTTATCCCGACTCTCCCCCTAGATCGTTGTCTTTCGTGGCGTGGATCATATTGCATGATTCATCGTTAGTAGGCGAAGTATTGCCTTGGAGGTCGAACACTATCTTTTCCTCGCCTAACTCAAATGTGATCCTACCGTTCTTCACATCGATCATGGCACCGGCGGTGTGTAGAAATGGGCGCCCAAGGATGATGGGAGTGATGGCATTTTCCGGCATATCGAGCACGATAAAGTCGACCGGAATGAAGAACTTCCCAATTCTTACCGGCACATCCTCTAGCATCCCCAATGGTCGGTTGAATGAACTATCGGCCATTTGGAGTGTAACGGAAGTGCGCTTTAACTCCTTCATCACGAGTCGGCAACAAATAGAATAAGGAATGATGCTCACACTCGCGCCCAAGTCACATAACGCTTTTTCGATCATGAAATTGCCTATGGTGCAAGGGATCGAGAAACTACCCGGATCCTTCAACTTCGGAAGCGTGGAACCTTGAATAAGCTCGCTCACCACCCTCGTGAACGCTATGGTCTCTTCCTTGTCGACGGATCTCTTCCTAGCCAAGATTTCTCTCATAGATTTTCCATATGCCGGGATTTGGGTAAGTAACTTGGTAAACGGGACACTCACATCCAATTTCTTCACAATACTAAGGAACTTGTCGTATTGAGTATCCACCTTAGTCTTCATTTGCCTTGTTGGGAAAGGCAACTTGATATGAACTTCGTTTTGCTCGGTAGGGGTGGACTCCTCAAATGACACTTTCCTTTTACCCTTATCTTTACCTTGAAGTGGGGGAGGGTTGTCTTCATGGGGTTTTTCGATCTCCCATAAGACTTGCTCCTCCATTGGATTCTCATAGCTTGCATTGTCTTGAGAGGGGGGTATAACTTCTTGTCTTGGTTCTTGCTCACTAGGGGAAAAAGGGGGATCATAGGATGTACCACTCCTCGTGGTAATAGCATTTACATGCTCAAATTTCGGTGTTTCACCTTGAGGAGGTAGTTGCCCCTTTTGTCTTGAAGAGCTTCCCGAAGCAAGTTGAGATATTTGAGTCTCAAGCATCTTCATATGAGCATCTCTTGCTATATTATCCCTTTGAACATGAGCGAAGAACTCTTGTTGGTGTCTAGCCATCTCCATTTGGCCTCTTTGCATTTCTTGAGTATTCCTTTGCATATCCATCATAGATTTTTGCACGTTGAAATCCCGAGGTGGAGATTGTGGATTATGCGGAGTGTCGGTGAGGGCTAATGAAGTACCATAATCATGAATAGGAGACCGGCTCCTAGGCTTGCTTTGTTGTTGTTGACTTTGAGTTACTTGTTGTTGACGGTTCCCTTGGAACCCATGAGAATTGCCTTGATTAAGGCCTTGATTGTGATCTTGAAACCCTTGGTTATGGTTTTGTTGTCCTTGGAAATTTTGGTTTCCTTGGAAACCGCCTTGATTGAAGTTCCCTTGTTGGAACCCTTGATTGTTGTTGTGAAAGGTACCTTGGTTATTTTGCTTGAAGTTGTTAAAGGGTCTTGGATTACCCACATAACCTTGATAACCTTGATTGTTGTCCCTTAAGGGAGGTGGAACATAGTGACGAGGTTGCATAGCTTGTTGTTGAGGGACTTGATTGGAAGCTTGGTATTGATTAGAATAGGAGGCACCTTGCTTGAACGCTTGAAAGGCGTTCACTTGCTCAATACTTCCCCGATAATGCATAGGATCATGACCAACGATTCCACAAGTATCACACATCCCATAATAAGGCAAAGGAGGTGCAAATCCCAAAGCATTCACTTCTTGAATCAAGTGTTGGTTGGAGGAACTAGTGCCTTGGACTTGGTTGAGGTGGCTTTGGAGCTTCTTGTCAATAGTCTCCATGAGTGTTTTCAATTGAGCTCCAAGGTCAATGCTTAATAGAGTGATAGCATCGACCTCGTGCCTACCTCCTCGATTTGCCTTCCTAGGCCTTGAGTATTGTAAATTATGAACTGCCATCTCCGCGATTCTTGACCAAGTTTGGTCATCATGTACCTCGGTGAACCTTCCATTGGAGCCCATATTGAGTATAGCTCTTGAGTCCTCATAAAGACCGTTCCAAAATTGTTTGACTAAGAACCATTGTGAAAGTCCATGGTGGGGGCACGATCTCACCAAAGATTTAAACCGCACCCAAGCTTCATAAAGGCTCTCTTCATCCCGTTGTTGGAAACCGGTGATGGAGGCCCTAAGCAAATTGGTCTTCTCCGGAGGGTAAAATTTTTGGTAGAACGCCAATGCAAGTTTCTTCCAAGTATCAATCCCCATGGTTGCCTTATCGAGAATCTTGATCCATTGCTTCGCTTTTCCAATGAGAGAGAACGGGAAAAGTACCCAACGAATTTGATCTTAAGTAACCCCGGTTTGAGAGATAGCGTCACAATAATCAGAGAAAGTCTCCATATGTTGGTGCGGGTCTTCGGTGGGCAAACCACTAAATTGATTCCTCTCCACAAGTTGGATAAATTGTGTCTTTGCCAAGAAATTCCCGGTATAAGTATCCGGTAAAGCACTCGGTCCCGGAAAGACATCCTCGGTAAAAGTGGAGTGAGCTGAAAACTTTGGCATGATTGGATTTGCGGGAGATGATGGCGTAGACGGTGTTGATGTAGATGAAGAGGGGGAACTAGGACTAGAAGAATGGATAGATGAACCAAAGGGATTTATGAAGATCCCTTCGGCCGTCTCTCGAGGTGACTCGTTAAAGTCGGATCCTTGAGCTTGCTCTTGATGGGTATTGTTAGCACTTGATTGGGAGATTCTAACCCGGTCAATCGTCCGTTGGCGAAAGGCTCTAAAGAGTCTCTCCGGCTCTGGTTTGAAGAGAAAGAAATCGCCTCTCCTCCTAGGCATACACTACACACTAGAACAAACGTGAGAACACCTAGTGCTTTATGGGCACTAGGCAAAGACAATAATCAAGCACAACGAGAAACAAGGAGAAAAGAAAGCTAATAAAACAAGAGAAACCTACGAAATATGCACAAGAGATGATAGTAGAGCACAAAGAAGGGTAACTAATTCTAGCTATAAGCAAACTAAGTCTAAACAATGCACCGTCCCCGGCAACGGCGCCAAATTGATGGTAGGGGATTTGTCACGTCCCCACCGTCAATAATAAACCGGCTAGACCTAACGGTAGTTAAGGTAAGTCGGGATCGTGTCCACGGAGACGGTGTTGCAAAGTTTAGACTATGTCCACCTAAAACGAGACTACGCTACCAAAACAACACAAAGAGAATGATAAATGGTAAACTATGATGGTTGGAGATGAAGGAAGTGGACTAACAATGAACTAGCTATAACAAGAGTAAAAGGAATAACTAGAGACTAACTAAACAATGAAACTATAGGAATGACGACTAACTAGGATAATAAATAAAATATGAAAGGAAGTGGGGTAGGTCGGGTTCATAAGTGTAGATGGGTAATTGGGTGATCAAGGGTATAGGTGTCTCCTAGTTGCTAGAGTCGGTCCGGGCTCTCGCTACGTAGACCGATGTCGAGGTTGGTCCGGGCTCTCGCTACTTAGACCATAGTCCGCACTCTCGTGACTATGACTATTCTCAACACAATCACATAATGAACAAGCAATGAGAAGATGAGCACAAGTATGGGAAACATGGCCACTACAACTCACACAAGCAATTCAACAAACACATAGAGTGCCCAATATGTGACTAACAACAAAGATTCACCCTTTTCCCCTAATCAACCCTAATCACCCATAATCTGCCCCTAATCCCCCTACTAACCCCACAAGAGAACTACTCACTCATTATCAAACTACCCATAACAATAACAAGAGAAAACAACATGAAAAACCAAACATCCATAAAGAACAATAAGAACAATAACAAGAACAATATATAAAGATTGAAACTTGATTAAATAAACAAGAACAAGAGTAGAGAAGATTATACCAACAACAAAATGAAGAAAAAGATGCAATCTTGTATAAATAAGAACCCAAATCAACTCCAAGGATGTCAGCTTGGAGAAATCTTCAAGAACCCACTTAATACAAGAGTAATTACAAACTAAATTAAACTAAGATTAAAGGAAGATTAAAGGAAGATTAAACTAAATAGATGAACTCTAAATCTAGGGTTTATAAGTTGTAGAGAGGATTAAGAGGGTCTAATGTAAGGTATCCTCTAAACAATACAAGAGGGAAGTATTTATAGGGTTACAAGGGGAAGGGAGAATGAAATAAACAATTGCGTGCTGCAGGTACACGGTCCCGACCGGGACGGACTCAACCCGACCGGGACGGGCTCATCCTGACCGGGACGGTCTGGTCCCGACCGGGACGGACCCAGGACAGAATGTCTGTCTTTTGTGCACCTCAATCGGGACCGGTTGAGGCCATCCCGACCCGGTTGAGCCTTGTAGGCCTCCTTTAAGCTCCTTTTGGTCCCTCCTTGCCTCTCATGGGTTTCTCATCGATTCTCGGGACTCAGGATCGGGTCTCGGAGGCTCGGGATTGGGTCCTAAGGTCTCGGGGTCGAATCCAAGGCATCGAGTGATCGTTCCTTCACTTCGTTGGTTCCAAAAAGTGTATGTATTGAGTCGGAATCGCTCCAACTCTTCATGAATAGTCTCGGGAACCTGAAACGAGCTAGAGGAAACATAAGAAGCCCATAAACCGCTCCCAAGGAGCGATTCCACAAGGAAAATGGGACCAAAACACAACAATTAAGGCACTACAAACTACACTTATAATTTTACAAGGCATAGCCCTGTAACAATAGGTTCGTGAGCCTACGTCTAAGGGTCACACGTCCAACACTCGAGTCACCTAGGGTTAGGTCACCACGGTCGGTCCGAGCACGTGGCACGGTCAAACATGGTGGCCCCATTTCCGGACTCACCCTTCTGCAGCTTGAGTCTAATCCACGGTCGTTACTTTGTCGAGGTCAACGTTCGGGTATCCCGATCCAAGAATTATAGTCATTCCTGCCCCCCGGGCCGTGTCTAGTTTGACTCCCTCTCTTGCATTTGCGCAAAGTCGAGTTTAGGCGAGTCGTGGCACCTGTCGTTTTCTCCAATCAAAGATCTTACCAAAAAGAACATATACCAACCGAGCATCCAAAAGTCCGGATCTGATTCGAGTCTAAGTCTGAGTCCGAGTCTAGGATACCCTACATCCTCATTTCCAAGTCAAAATCAGAGTCAGAGTCTGTATTATGTCCTCTTTTCAAAGTTTAATAAAATCAGCTTTCAATATTCTTTCGCATATATACTCTCCTTATGTGTTTCCGAGAACATGATGAACACCATCATACACTGTGAGCACATGCACGTGACTGTTATAGGCACATCTATAATGACTGCAGGAAATCGAGGCCCGTGTTTTCCTTTACCTGTTCCATGTCTGACATAGAAAGCCACATAACTACCCTTAGTAGGAGCGATATCGAATCTTATGACTAATCTAGGTAGTCTCCTAGTTTGGGTTCAAGACGGGAGGCAAGCCCATTTCCCACAATAAACACCCATCCAATAAGATCAACCAATCCCTACCTTAGGTGCTAGTCTGACCGATAGAAAAAAAGAAAAAAACTGGACAAGAAAAAATCCAAAGTCCAAGAAAAAAGTAAAAGGCCAAAACAAAAAAAGCGGGCCATCATCAAAAAAAAAAAAATGAATTCAAAAACCCATGACCGTGGACAACGGTCAACCCAAGTGAAAGTCCCTTGACCAGGGTACGGTCAATTCAAAATTTATCAATACCCATACCATCAAATAGGGGAGAAACAATTAAGTGGGTCAGCTAATACCACATCTAGCCTTCCCACATTACAACCCTCAATACCTTCTTGAGACCTAGGCTAAGAGATAGCCCGGAATTTTTAAGATTCAAGCTCCATAGGATACACCCTAACCTTTAGGGCGAGACATGGAAACCAGATCCGGCATTATCAAACCTGTCCGATCGAAGTCCCAGTCATTTTTACTCGACGTCCCCCTTTCCTACCACATTGCAATACCTTAACCTCGAAGCCTTAGCTCCACAAAATTGAGCTCCAGATTTCGAATCATCAAAGCCACTTACGACCTAGCACCACATTTCCAAAAACATTCAGACCAGTTACCAACCCCGAACACGGGAACTCAACTCGCAGTCGGAATAGAACATGCCCAAATAGTTCACACCACCTTTGGGGGCTACCCCGGAGAACGCTCACAGTCACAGGACCAACATCCTAACTATTCTAATCCTTTGATCAAGACATCATTGGGAATGCACCTGGCCTACACCATCGCTATGGCTAGTTACACACAAAGTCCTATTAGACTAGGCACCATAATATATCTCTCAATCCACTGAACTACGGCTTGGTTTGATTTCACTACACGTGAATATGTAGGGAGCCTTTTAATAGAGGCACAACCACCCACATTGACACACATTCAAAAAAGCACCATCATTCCGGTCACGACACTATCATGTTCTCAACAGCTAGCTTTGTCATCCTAGGGGCTTCTCTTAGGCAGAAGATCTCCATCCACTTACATAATCCAGATACATTCAAAAAATCTAGCCTACTTTCTATAGAGTGTCCTAGTACTCGGCTCAGTCAAAGACGAGAATCTATCAGGACTCGAAGCAATACCCACATTGGGAATGTACCCTAAAATTAAAAATCCAGAAGAGCACAAGACTACAACAGTCCCATTACAGACTACTGCAAGTCCCTTATAGCAAATCTATCCCATTTCGATGGTCGACCGTGTTGCCACTCGTCTAGGCTACAGAATAGCGCACATAAGTGTCTTGTTAGGTGGCCCACCCGCTTACCGAGTCACGATCCAACCCCTTGGGAGCCCAGTCGTGTCTGTCAACTCGTCCGGTCACGTCCAGAGTCGAGTCTGTCGATAGGCCTCTCTTTTCAAATCCTTGCTTTAAAATTTGCAAAACTTAGCCATTTGAAAAAATCCGTTTCGACAAGGTCAAATCTCAGCCTGTATAAACTGCATATTTCTTTTGTACCCCTTTTCATTTCGAAAACCTAGCACGTGAGTTGCTTTCAGGATTTCAATTGCAAAATAAAGCAAAAATCATTTTCCCCAGCGTGAGTCATGTTTTTACCTACGTGTTGCATGCAAAATTTTATAACTTATATAGGTACGACTCAAGACCGCATAGCTCACGTATCTCCCCAGCAGAAGGCCCGAGGCGGCATTTTTCACGGGATGGGCCCACATACAAGCGCACCCGGGACTTACACGACAAGTCCAAATTCCCCACGGAGTTATCGTCATCAGCTCAGGTATGATTTCTATCTTATGGCTGGCGGGCCCTTTCACGCAAGTCTAATGGACTATAAACGACCCGACCGGAAGTCTACCAAGTCTTAATCGTTGATTGGCCTGGTAGCTACACTGACTTTCGCCCTGTCCAAGCCTCAGTCAGAGTGGGGGCTCTGTAGACACCCACATTTAGACCGCCAGATGTCTATAACAGTTTCCAAAAAACACCCGATGATGATCGGACGCAAACGTGTTTCTACGCGCTCGGATATGGGCTCAAAACCATTAGTTGCTGGCTTACGCATTTACGGAGTTCAAATCTTACAAAACCGACCTTAAATTCAGGCCCAGTGGGTCGTTTCCAATCAAATAAGACTAATTTGGGTCAAAACCGACACCGGAAGTAAAACCGACTTTTAGCGATTGGGTCAAACCCCGATCAAAGCCGTTTCTGAGACACGAAAAACAGCCATGAAAACCTCACAAGTCCAACTCAAATACAAAGCCCACAAAATGCCTAACCCGAGGTCCAAAAAAACTGGACCCGTGCGCTTCCGCTGACTCACTCGATCGAGTGTCAGCCCACTTGATCGAGTGGGCCCTAAGTAAGCTCGACTGCAGTCGCACTGAGCCACTCGCCCGAGTTAGCCAGTTACTCGGTCGAGTAAACCTAGACGGGGGTTCATAGCTTGGCCTATATATACACCGTCATGCATGCAACTTTGAACAACTTTTGACAACCCTAAAAAAACCCTTATCTTCACCCATCATAACTTATCCTCTTCAACCTTAAACCCTAGCATCTAGGAAACCTAAACCACCATAACTTAACTTACATTAACCTCGATTCTCCCGTGCTAAAGCCACAACTAACGAGATCTATTCGAGACTAAGAAACATGTAGGTTGAGGGTGCAAAATCCCGCTCTTCTCTCCTCTCCTTCTTCTCCTCGTCCGTCCTCTTCGTCGTCCGTTGTCGTTGTCTTTTTTTTGTTGTTTTATTCGTGTCTATAATATCATTAATATCATTAGTATAAAATATTAAAATACTTGTGAATTTGTGTCGAGTGCGAATGATGACGGGATAAGGAAATCCGAATATACAAGGGTGTTTCACCCGATGTTGCCGGTCGCTTATCCCGACACCCCTAGCGCTTGATTATTGAAGCAAGTCCACGTAAATAATAGCTTTTTATTTCGTTCGCATTGTCGTCAATCGCATATTTCATCGATTTCAAAACTATTTTCGAATCAAACATCTTTTTTTAGTTAAGGTCGAAACCCGTTGACCCGGATCTGACATCACACAATTCGCAAGGATTTATTACGATGTCGGGATGCCGAGGGAATCAAGTCAAGTCTTTCAATTCAAGTAAAGTGTCAATCTATTAGATTCGATACCAATTCAATAATTGGATGTTGAATCTCAACGATTTAGTCAAATAATTTAACTAACACGATTTTCGTTGATGCTAAAATAGTTGTCATCTAATTCGTTAGAATTAATTACGACAGTATAAACGCGGGGAAAATCTATATCGTGTTAGTTAATTTAAACGACTTATAGGATTTTTTTAAGTTTCACTCTAATATTCGATATCGATTCACTTATAGAATATGGGATATGACGAGTATCAAAGTCCGAATCGAGCATAAATCTTACTATATTTATGCCCGATTCAACAAACTCATCGAATTATCAAAATCAAAAGGCAATTTTGAAATCGATAACAAATTGCAAAACGAACCCTCGTTCGTACAGGGGGCACTCGATCGAGTGCCTAGTCGACTCGGTCGAGTGGTACCCCAAAAACGAGACAGAATGTTATTTTGACAACCACTCGGTCGAGTCTCGCAATGACTCGATTGAGTGGCCGTGCACTCGATCGAGTTCCCTCATAACTCGATCGAGTGACGTCACGAAATCCGGACAGAAGCTTCTTCAAAGGTCCACTCGGTCGAGTCCCTCAATGACTCGGTCGAGTGGCCCCTTTATCACGTCAAACCGTGAGTCCTACAATGCCATTCGAGTCTCGATAATACTTTTTTATGACTTAGGTCAACACGTGTCAAATCTATCACGTGAAATATTACTTTTCAAAACCATGCATCATCTTATTTACATCATTCCATATTATTCTATATTATTCGCAAACCGTTATTATCGTTATACCGTTACTAACATGTTTGTTTCCATCCTTGTTGATTTATTTTCATTGTTTATTTTAGCGCAAATAAAAAATTACTCCCTTTTAAAATACCAATTTTAAAATTTACTCCCTTTTAAAATTTTTGTTAAAAATAACTCCCAAAATCTATCAAAAGTTCAAAAATTGCTCCCAAATTTATTTTTAGGACGAAAATGCCCTTGGCTAGAAGGCGAGGTGAAGTATTATGGCATAAAAAAGTTGGGGGCATTTTCGTCCAAAAATTATATTTTGGAGTAATTGTTGAACTTTTGATAGATTTTTGGAGTTATTTTTAACAAAATTTTTAAAAGGGAGTAAATTTTAAAATTGGTATTTTAAAAGGGAGTAATTTTTAATTTACTCTTTATTTTATTGTACTAAAATAAACCTCGCATGCTAAATATGAATTCGACGTTAATATTAGATGCATTAAATCGACGTAGCAACCCATTCATTCTTTTTCGCATGTTTAGGGAAAATAATGTTTGCATATCATTTTCATCGTTCTACTAACGCGCGTATTAAAACGTCATTCGATATCTTAGTAGAGGCCGCTAATGTGCGGGCGGGGTTGGGTGTTCTTTGTGAACTTCCCAACACGTACCCTCACCCCTTACTCAGAACCATGGTTTCCGGATATCCGAATCCATTGGCACACGAGAATCATTCAATACACTGTATCCGATAATGTCGGTATCGGTATCAAATGCAAAGGGATGAGCCCAATAAGCTCTGACATCGGAAATGGGCCATACTTTGTGCATGGCCCACTACGACATAGAGTGGGTTCGAACGGGCCCGAACTCCCACAAAGTTCGGTGTCGACTCCACTTCGATTTAAATTTCAGTTCGATCCATTCTCATATGGAGATTCATTCGCCTCCCCAAACCCGCGCGTGGCCGCGTCGGGGTGGATATATGTCATGTCCACAAAAACCCGATTAGATCACCTTCGAAAATTTCTTCGAAGGACTGTGATGCCCATCATAAGGTGAAGAGTAACATCTAGCGAGAATAGAATGTACCTCGCTCTCAAGAATGCACCGCCTATATAAGCCATCCACGCCCTCGCGGAAGAGATAAGGATCGTCCCAGAAATACCTCTTTATATCGTGCAAAAATCGCGTCTTAGAAGTTAGCAAAATCGGCGAACCATGGAGTGTCCATGGTAATAGCAAGCAAGTGGTCGTCCGGAAACGAGTCATCAATCGGGGAAAGATCCCCACCATCATATCTTAGTCAATATAGGTGATCGGCTAAAACATTCTCGTCCCCCGCTTATCACAGATTTCCAAATCAAACTCTTGTAATAACAAAATCCATCTATTAAGTCTTAGCTTGGCCTCCTTCTTCGCCAGAAGATACTTCAACTCTGGATGATCTGTATATACTATCACCTTAGAGCCGACGAGATAGGCTCGGAACTTTTCAAGTGCGTAGATGATGGCGAGTAGCTCCTTCTCCGTTGTAGCATAATTAACCTGCCCCATATCTAGAGTCCGATTAGCATGGTAGATCGCATGCTGTAGACACCCAGATTTTGACCTGGTGGCTGCAGGGGTACCCGACAAACACCCGATGACGATTGAACTGCAACGCGACGCAAGATTATAGTGTTTTAGATAATTTTTCTATAGAATAGATAAAATAATTTCTCGGAAAAAATAATTCAACATCAAAATGGTCTTAGTCGTGTCATTACGGTCGCGTCGACACTAATTAGAGTCAAATCCGACACCGGGGCCCCGAATCGGTCCCGAAATATGCAAAGTCAAACCCAAGTCAACGCATTGGGCCGAGAAAACATCGAGACCCGCGCCCGAGGCCCACGCGGCGCTCGACGCGCTAGGGTTTACGGGATTTCTTAATCCCCAAGATAACCTAATATACGCATCTTTTCCGTTTTGGAAAGTTTCGAAATCGGATCTTCGAAATTCTAGGCGCCTTACACCAGGCGTCCCAATACTGATGCGCATAACACCAAGCGACTCAGTTCTGGTGCGCAAGAGGTCAAACGTCCAAATGGTCGATTTGAACTGCACGAATAACTATAAATACCCCTCTCATTTCGCTTATTCGACTCACCAACTCGAATTCGTGAACTCTTCTCTCACAATTCGCTCTCCCCCTCTTTCTCTTTAACTTAGGTCGCACTCCGACTCTAAGTACGATCCACTCGATCGTTGTTCCGACACGGGAATCGACGCTACTCCTCCTTGTTTCTTGAGCATCCCACTCTATCAGAACATAGAGGGGCATCTGTGTTCGATTAGCCGCCTCCCAATACAGTAGCGAAGCTCTGCCGGATTCACCGCACGACAAGCTAGATTAGGAGGATCCGCCTTGAAGACGTATCGTCACTAGGTTGTTGTCTAAACAAAACTTTACATTTTTTACTTTTAATTATGCACTTCGATAATTTCAAGTCCGACTAGTATGGACACTAGGTCTATGGCACGTTATAAACATACGTAACACCCTCAAATTCAACCATAAGCACTAAATCACCCAAACTAAACCCGAGTAGTTCCAAGATCCGTTCTCAACCATCTACGCATCGTGTCTCGTTTAGTGTACACTCTGAAGGTGCAACTCCTCACTACGTGACTTACTTACATTTCATATTTACCGCTTTTATGACCTTATATTCACATGCTAAATCACCTAACACGGAATTCAAAACCTAAACAAGATAAAACTGAACAAAGCAATGGTCGGGTTCCGTATTAATCCCGGTGCTCACCATACGTGGTTCGATGCATTTCTATTAATATCGAACCGACGCATCTTAAGCAGAATACCAAGGTATACCACGAGAATGACTAATATCCGTATTATCGTGTTAAAACTGATTTGCTAATACGTATAATACTTAGTACTCTTTACTCTTCTACGTGCATCTTTTCGTGGCCTGCTTGTCACGTGAAATCGCATGCAAAAAATGTAAACACAACTACTTCGACGACAATAAGCTTACTTGTCCTTAAACAACCGACATAGCAAAGACATAGGGTTAAAACAACGGATGTTATCGCACTTCCGCCACAAATAAGGAACAAAGTTATCAGCCCACCGATTGGTTAGTAGATGCCGCTATGTGCGGGCTGGATTGGGTGTCAATGTCTATCAGACATTGGCTTCCCAATACGTACCCTCACCCCTTACTCAGAATCGACGGTTTTCATGACAGAAATCATTGGCAATGAGAGTCATTCCAGGCATGGAGTGCTTAAGGGTACAAGTCT
Organism: Agrostemma githago; assembly: GCA_958450325.1. Lineage (NCBI taxonomy): Eukaryota > Viridiplantae > Streptophyta > Magnoliopsida > Caryophyllales > Caryophyllaceae > Agrostemma > Agrostemma githago. The sequence goes on along the minus strand of OY288250.1, from coordinate 28,096,591 downwards.
TTATCTTTAGGTCCCATGCCCCCTCAACTTTGAGCCGGCTAAGGGTCAATGTTCACTTGAACGGTTTCCGAGTCCCCATAATTTACTCGGTGACGACTCCACAAATCGTCAACGAATTTGGTTCACTAAAAAGGTCGTCTTACCAAACATATCGACCTTTAAACATTTACAACCACGTCTCGATCGATTCTAACGGAAACACGGGTGCCAGCATCCGTCTAGTACTATCCGAATCGTCAACCAAATCGAGGTCCGACACATCGCCCCGTACGTGAGATTGGACTGGCCCCCGATGGGAGAGGGCCGCGTGGGTGGCCGTCGCGACAAACCGGAGGTCCCACGTGGGCGCGCGCGGGGTGCAGGGTTGTGCGGACGGGCGTCCACAGCTTGGCGACTCCGCTAGGGATTTGGAAACAAGTTTCCAGCGGTGGTGTAACTCGAACAAGGTCGGTGAAGCTCATTTCCTTGTTCCCTGTTGTGGTCACTATAGGTTTCGGCCCAAAAAGCCCACCCTAACCGATATTAGGACCAATCGACTTCTTCGCGGTAAGATCCTTTCGGACACGCGGAGAGACCCTCGGTTGACGTTCCGGTCGTCTAAGGTAGCCATGCATTTCGTGGATGTACCAAACGAGTGGTGTTGACTGTTGAGCAAACCGTATGACATTCACCTCTACCGGTGACCTGTCGTCACCTATGCAAAGACTACTCTTGGACGGTAGCCTACCCTATCCTACTCGTGTATGCATCCTACATGAGTGTACGCATTCCTAGTTATGTGTAGCATGTTTGACAACCCGAATAAAACACTAAAATCCGGATTCAACAACGACAACATATTCAACCGCACCCAACTTCGTTTTCGAAAAAGGACATCTTCTTTTCAAAACTGCCTTTTAAGCGCCAATGCTCCGGCCAAATTAAAATTATTTTCAAAAGCACTTTAGCGTCGTCACCATGGCCAATTTTACACTCATCACTTTCAAAAGACACTTTTGAGCGCCATTACTTCGGCCAAAACTAAAAATCGTCATTTTCGAACAACAATTGACATATCATTATTATTACCAAAATCCCGACTAATGGGATCGAGGTGCCTTATATGGTTACATTTTTCTTTCAAAACATTCAAACGCATAAACACCATTACTATCGCCAAATTCCAAACCAATGGGACCAAGGCGAGTAAAATGGTTACATTTCTCAAAACACTTTTTAACACATAATGTTAACATACCAAAACTTCAATTAATGAAGTCAAGGAATCCAAAATGGTTATACCCACGGAATATTTTCTTACACACCGTCTCCACCGTTGAAATTGCAATCAATGGAATCGACAAATACGGTTGCACGTTTTCAAGGTTTTCTAAAAACACTTTCACCACCTAATGATAAGTGTAGTTTGTAGTGCCTAATTTGTTGTGTTTTGGTCCCGTTTTCCTTGTGGAATCGCTCCTTGGGAGCGGTTTATGGGTTACTTATGCTTCTTCTAGTTCGTTTTAGGTTCCCGAGACCATTCATGAGGAATTGGAACGATTCCGACTCGTTTCATACACTTTTGGAGCCAACGAAGAGAAGGAACGATCGCTTGATGCCTTGGATTCGATCCCGAGACCTTGGGACCCGAGGCCTCGGTAGTGGTTGCTCCCGACTCCCGACGATGTGATTACGTCGAGAGTTAATCGAAAAATCCAAATTTTACAAGTTTTTCACTCTTTCTTTTTGAGGATTTAGTCGGATTTAGGCGGAATCCGGGCTAGGTGACTTGATTACACCTAGTCCTCCCCTCCCATTTCCTTTTATTTTCTTATTTTTATTTCTTCCCCCATCCATATCTTTTCTTGTCTCGGCCCATGGTGACTTGATTACACCCCGGCCGGACACATTCTACCCTTTTCTCCGCTTTATTTTTCTTTTTTTTGTTTCATTTTCGTAGTTTCTTTTCTTTTCTTTAGTGTCTTCATACACTACGACCGAGCATGAGGACATTGCTCGGTTTAAGTGTGGGGGAGCGATATTCTAGTATAGTTTAGTTTTATTTTCGTAGCTTTTTTCGAAAAATCTTTAAAAACCCTAAAATTTGAAAAATTTCACAAAAATCAAAAAGATTTTCTTTTGTGTGTTTTTCTTTTATGTCGTTGTGTCGTATATTTGTTTTGTTGTGCGTGTTTTGCCCCCCTTTTTTCCTTATAGGTTGCTTAATCACCGCTAGCTTTGGAGAGCTTTCAAGACATCCGGTAACATCTTTTCACACCCTTTTCCTCTTTGTTTCTTGTGGAGTTTGGAGGAGATTTGTGATGTTGTGTGCTCGGGTGGAGCTTTGTAGAGTTTGTGGTTGATCTTGTTTGGAAGTTCGGGGTGGTGTTTGTTCTCTTTATGTGTTTGTTTTGTTTTGTCTCTTTTTCTTTCGTTTTTGTTGCATCTTTGTTTTGTGTGTGTAGTTGTGTCTTGTGTGTAAAAAGGTTTTCGAAAACCTGGTTTTGAGGCTAGTGTGCAAGTGTTTACTTTCCCCTTCTAGTGGCATGAATCGAGTCTTGGACATTAGTCTAGTAGAATGACCCTAAATCAATAGTTTCGTTGGTCCTTTACCTTGAGTCCACCTAGCTTACTAGGGATTTACTACGGGATTTGCATTTTGACCATTATGACCACCCACGGTGTGAAAAGGCCTTGGTTGCCGAGTCCCGTCCCTTAGGTGACTATGTTCGGAATTGCATTGACTAGTCCAAGTTTCACCCCTTTTTGTGGGTTTGAAGGGAAATTGCGACCCCCGACTTACCCATTCCCCTACCTCCTACACATATCCACAAAATAAAGTTGCAAATTGTTGAAATCATCTTTCTTAGTTGCAAAAAGGAATGCCTACAACTCAAATCTAGCCAAAAAGGCAAAGAAAAGAAAATGAAAGAAAATGAAAGAAAGAAAAGATTGAAGAAGAAGAAGAAAGGGCACAAAAAGCAAAAAAGAAAATACAAAAGAAGAAAAAGAAATGGCATAGCAACAAAAAGAAAGGAAAATGCCAAAGAAAGGAAAATGCCAAAGAAAATCACCCCACAAAAAGAGACCAACCCCTCCAAAAATAAGCCTTTTACCGACTATTACCGTAAAGAGCCTACAAAAGGACCAAGTCCCTAGAAACGATGATAGCGGTAATGGTCGGTCTTCCCTCATTTTGCAAACTTATCCACCTTTTTACTTGGACTAGTTGAGCAGTTATGGGCATGGGACGACCCTCTTGGCTCATCGCAAAATGGGGCGGGGTCTCACTTACCTACAGTGTCGACTAACACCGTGGTTCATCCTTTTTTCATCCCGCCGATCGTCCCGTAGTACGTTCTTAGAAGGTTAGGAGGACCTAGGTAAGTTACCAACGTTTTTATTGCTTTGTTGTCATACTATTAGGGTTTAGTTCATCTCGATTTGTATGATTAGCTTGGGAACGTTGTCACTTGCCCCGAGTCCTAAACCGGTGCTTCTTTCACCGCTTGTTTGAGGGAAGCGGTATTTGTTTCCTTTTGGGTGCAACCGATTATTTTTTTGTTTGTATGCTTGTTTGTTTATGTGTTTTGTGTCCGGTTGCATCCACAGTTTTGTCGCAAGACCTTACTTGCCTTGCAGAGTGCACTTTTCCTCTAAGTGTACTCACGTGAGTTGAAAGGGTGTAGGGTGCGCTAATACCCGCTCGGCTAGTATATTAGTTTTTATTAGTTTTGTAGTTAGTTTGTGCTTACTCGAGGGCGAGTAAGGGTTAAGTGTGGGGGAGTTGATAAGTGTAGTTTGTAGTGCCTAATTTGTTGAGTTTTGGTCCCGTTTTCCTTGTGGAATCGCTCCTTGGGAGCGGTTTATGGGTTACTTATGCTTCTTCTAGTTCGTTTTATGTTCCCGAGACCAATCATGAGGAATTGGAACGATTCCGACTCGTTTAATACACTTTTGGAGCCAACGAAGAGAAGGAACGATCGCTCGATGCCTTGGATTCGATCCCGAGACCTTGAGACCCGATCCCGAGCTTCGAGGATCGATGAGAAGCCCATGAGAAGCAAGGAGGGACCATAAAGATCATATTGGAGGCCTACAAGACCCATCCCCGTCGGGAAGGACCTCATCCCGTCCGGGATGAGGTGCACAAAAGTGAATGGGCCTGTTCTGGGTCCGTCCCGGTCGGGATGGGAGAGCTGCAGCCCGCATTTGCTTCTTTTCTTCTCCTTATTCATTGTAACCCTATATATACCCCCCTCTTGTAATCTTATGTTTTGTTCTTCATTACCCACTAAACCCTAGACTACTTTAGCATAGATTAGCCTAGATTAGTGTAGATTAGTCTTTAATTAGTCCATAGTCTAGTTAGCTAATCTTGTATTAAGGGATCTCTTGAAGAATCCATCCAATCTTAACAACATTGGTGGAAGTTTTGGGTGTTCTTTATATACAAGTTCTCATCTTTTCGTTCTCTTGTTAGTTGATATAATCTTCTCATCCTTTTACTCTTAATCTTTGTTTATGTTATTCAAGTTTTCATCTTTATATCTAGTTTGTTGTTCTTGCTTGTTCTTTATATGAATGTTTTGATTCTTATGTTGGTTTCTCTTGTTCTTGTTAGTTTTTCTTTAAATATGTTTGAGTAGATTCTCTTGCTAGGGTTAGTAGAGGGATTGGATGTTAATTAGGGATGATTAGGGTGAAATGGGTGGTATTAGATGTTTTTGTTGTTTCCCATTTACCTTGCACTCCACATGTTTGATGAAATGCTTGTGAGACTAGAGACGATCAATCCTTGTTTTTCTTGTCTCTTCTCTTGTATGTGTGTGTTTGGTTGGTTGGTTTGGTTCCCTCACTAGTAGCGAGAGCGTGGTGAGGATGACCCCTAGGCCGATTAAGTAGCGAGAGCCCGATCGGAACCTAGGCTACAAAAGCACGCTAGTAACCCCGTTGTTCCTCTTTTTTGTCTCCTTTGCATCCATGAACCCGACCTAGCCCTAGTTTTCCTTCTTATTGATATCTTTGCTTCCTTTAGTCCTTAGTTACTTGTTTTGTCTTCCGTTTCCGTGTTTTAGACCTTAGCCTAGTCATTAGCCTTCCCCTAGATTAGCTTGTCTCGAACCTAGTCTTTAACCGTAGCATACCTTAGTCCGACACCCCGTCCCTGTGGATCGACTCGACTTACCATAGCTACCCAGTTAGGAATAGTTGGTTATTATTTGTTTGGTGGGATTCACGGCAAAATCCCTCATATCACCTAACTCTGTAATAAGGATTTGGTCATTTTCATAGCACCGTCAAAGACACCACATCCTCTCACGAAAACCCTCTACACCGCGAACTTCGAACTCCTAATTAATAGTAGTCTCGATAAAAACGCGACATCACAGTTTTCAAAACCGGTTCTTCCACAACCTCCATTTTACAAAATCACGACTCGCACCCTTGCTATCGTCAAGTCCTCGACACACACGTAGCAACACTTTTCAACACAACACAAATGATGTCACTAAATCATTGTAATGTCGATTTCACAAAGACTCCCACTTTCGAAAAGCTTGCTTTTAAAACCCATCCATTTTCGAAAACATCAAAGCTCTTTGATTTCGAGCCGGGATCGAGATCAATTCCTTACGTCGTACAACCGTGTGATTAACTGTCTGTGTTAGTTACTAGAGTCACCTCCGTTCGAGATCTTACATTTTGGGTCATCACGTCTCGAGAGTCCTCTTTAAATCTCACCCCAAGATTCGTATCAAATCGTCTCGTTCTAGAGACCCGAGTCTATTAGGCGTTTCGCCGAATACACCAAGTGTCTAAAATACCGAGTCCCTAATTCGATGACCGCGAACACGCGTGAATCAAGGGTCTCATTTCTGTATCGCTCGCCTATGAGCATCCCTCGAGTCTCTTACGTCGTCCGGTGGATCCATTCTTAACTTTCGGTCCTTTGCCACAGAATCACTCCCCAACATGTCTGTAGATTTAAACGCTATCGGAAGCATCCGCAACGATGTCAACACCCTAACCGAATTAGTTCGCAACATTCATCCTTCGGTAACCCATTTGACCTCATCCGTGCGCCACATTGATAGCCGCCTCGATTTCCCTGAGAGTAGGGACACGGGGAGCGGGGCGAATGCAAATTTGGTCAATTATAACATCTGGGGGCTTACCCCAAAACGGTCGTTTGAATACTTCGCACAATCAAACCTTCCTAAATTAACACGAATAAGCCTTAAAACCTCATAAAATATCCAAAAAACTAGAGACGATGTCACTAAGGGAGTTCACCCCAATTAACTCATCCTACACCGAGGCTCTCAAGCATCTGGTCGATCAAGGATTACTCTTGCCCATGGGTCCCACTCCAGACCCACCAATCAGCAGACGAGGCAAAAAATGGACTGCTAATGTCTATTGCTTATATCACCAAAGTAACGGACGCGATACCGAAGCATGCTTTGCACTAAAGCACGCGATCTAAAACATGATCGAGGAAGGAACATTCCTTCCCTCAAAACAATAGAAGGCAGATTTCACCTTTAGGAACACCGAGGGAGAGATAGTGACATCAGTGGTTTTCACGAATTATTTCAACCCCTCGACAACCCGTCAACGGAAATAAGTCCAAAACACCCATCAAGGATCACATCCCCAGAAGACTTCATAAGGATCTAAGCCAAAGAAGAAGGCCCCAAGCCTAGGTCAATGTCATAGAAGGGTCAAGTCGTAGTATTGTTATTTCCCTTCTAGAGGTATTGTTATGTTAAGTCTGAGGTAGGGGGACATTTCCCGACCTCCCTAGTCCCGTCTAAACATCACTCCTTTCAGAGTCTATCAATAAAAGCAATTCTTTCTTCTCTATTACGAGCCTCAACAATGCTTGATTTAAACAATAATGCAAATACTTTCGCTTATGACTCTTCACGTTTAAACAACATGCCATGCAATTATCGACTCCTCAAAACAATGAGGAAATATAAGAACCGAGATCTCGTGTTCTCTTTTACCTATTCCATGTCCGGTATAGAAAGCCACATAATTATCCCTTAGAACGAGCGTCACTGAATCCTATGACGAATCTACATAGTCTCTTAGCTTGTGATTAAAGACGGAAGGCAAACCCATTTCCCACAATGAACATCCCTCAAATAAAGACGACCAATTCCCACCATAGGTGCTAGTCCGACAAAAAAAAGAGTCTAAAATGGCTAAAAGGAGCCAAGGGAAAGCTAAACCAAGGCCAACCAGAACGACCATATCCACCAATGCAGAAACGACCGAGGCCAAGTTTAGAGGTCGGAGTCAAAATCCAATCACCCAATAAAAGTCCGAACAAAAAGCAAAAAAAAAACAAAGAGAAAAGAATGAACTGACCGGTCAACTAGCATCAAATATTAGTCTCCCTACATTACAACCCTTAAGACCTTCCCGAGACACTTGCTAGGAGACAGTCCGGAATTCTGAGAATTCAAGCTCAATAGGATAATCCCAACCATTAGGGCCAGACATGGAAATCAGATCCCACGTAATTTACATCCTGCCCGATTAAAGCCTGAGTTATTTTTACTCAGGTTCCCCTTTCCTACCACATCCCGAAACCGTAGCCCATAGCCTTAACTCCACAAAAATCGACTCCAGATTTTAAATCATCAAAGCCACTTACTACCTAGCTCCATATTCCAGAACCATCCGAACAAGTCACCCTGACCAAAACGCGGTATCTCGGTAATTGTTACCTTCAAGGGGTTATCTCGATCGGTGAAAACCCATGCAATACACTCTAAACATCTCACATCGATAATTGGCATAACGAGTCTAAAGAAAAATCACTCACATATCACAAACTACGAACATGATTTGATTCCGTCTAAACACGGATACGAAGGCAATCCCCCCGAGGGTGCAACCAAAATTAGCAAAATCGATTACTCGATTCATATGCAAATCGGAACCCATCACACACTCCGATAAAAGAGTGATTTCGATGTTGAAGCACACTAAATAAAAATGACGAGCCGAGGATGGAGTCCAAACCTGAAAGGGTGCCCCGGGCAACATGAACAAACGAGTCACGAGGCGTCGTAAAAAAAAAGACGAGTCGAGGATGGAGTGAAAATCCAAAAGGGCGCTCCGGGCGAAATGAAGAATCGAGTTGCAAGCCGTCAAAGAAAAAAAGAGAAATGCAAAAAAAAAAAAGAGAGAACAAAAATAAAAGGTGAGGCGAGGACGAAGTGAAAACCCGAAAGGGCGCTCCAGGAAAAACGAAGAATCGAGTTGTGAGCCACCAAAAAAAAAGAAAAAAAAAAAAAAAAAATTCGTATGCTTCTCATTAATGTAAAACTAATTAAATCAGGCCTTTGATGAGGCCCGTTACACCGAGCATCCACTACCAGGCTACTTCGAAAACAGGACAATGTGTCAACGAACCCTACAAAACTAGTACTAGCTAATACGTTACATAATATGAATTAATACAACATAATACTAATGGTTGGGCCCCGCTGGTCCATCTTCTCCTTTCCCTTACCCTTCGGGTGGGCTTCTTCGGGCCTCTCACCCGAGCCCCTTAAACGCGAATGTCCACCCTTTTTGCCAATTGTGGGTCCAACCAATCTCACGTGTCTTAGCTTCTACACCTGTGTCTTTAATATGGGTCTTGTCTGTCTTGACCCACTCTGACGAATACTAGGAACGGTAACACTGTCTTCGGTCGAACGCTTAGCGACGTCAGCCCACATAGCTTCATTATTATGTAGCTCGCAATCGCCACGGTCCTTACCTCTCTAATATCCGATAACCCAGAGCAATATGAACAATTTCCTAAATCGGTCACCTCCTTCCCCATGGCTTACAAGCCCAATACATGAACTAAAGCTCTCTCATAGGAAGCGGACGATCCATTTTCGCCCCCATGATCCACCGGACTTAGTCATTTTTTTATCTATTCTTTTAGGGGGATAAGCTACCCCACCTATGCGTGTCATAGCCCCGAGTGGCATCGTCAATACGTGTATGTAGCCCAATACGACATTATCATTAAAGACATAAAAAGCGATCTAACTTTTTTTTTCTCTTTTGCTTTTTGCTTCATATTAAACACGAGCATCGAAACGATTATACTTGTCTCTTAGCACCGAACACGCACTCGGTCAAAACACTTTAGCTACAAAGTGCTTCTTACATATTTTACACGTCTTGAGTCAAACAGTTTAATCAGTACCAGCTACAGCCTATACAAACTCAGCGAGAGCATCACCAAAGCCTAGATCATCCAGATCAAAGGTAGGTGACTGGGTACCATCCATACCAGTCAGCTGATAAGTGTAGTTTGTAGGGCCTATTTTACTGTGTTTTGGTCTCATTTTCCTTGTGGAATTGCTCCTTGGGAGCGGTTTATAGGCTACTTATGCTTCCTTTAGTTCGTTTCAGGTTCCCGAGACCATTTGTGAAGAGTTGGAGCAAGTCCGACTCAATACATACACTTTTCGGAGCCAACGAAGTGAAGGAACGATCACTCGATGCCTTGGATTCGACCCCGAGACCTTGGGACCCAATCCCGAGCCTCTTAGACCTGATCCCGAGTCCCGAGAATCGGTGAGAAGCCCATGAGAAGCAAGGAGGGACCAAAAAGTTCTTATTTGAGGCCTACAAGACCCATCCCGGTCGGGAAGGCCTCATCCCGTCCGGGATGAGGTGTGCATTTAGCGAAGCTACTGACCTGGGTCCGTCCCGGTCTGGATCAAGCATAACACCGCGCTGTGTTATCAATAACACCAGGCTGTGTTATTGCCCGTCCCGGTCGGGACCGACCCGTCCCGATCGGGACCGTGGAGCTGTAGCACGCAACTCATTGTTTCATCCTCCTTCATTCTTGTACCCATATAAATACTTTCCTCTTGTATTGTTTATATATCATATACTTCATTAGACACTAAACCCTAGATTATTTTAGCATAGATTAGCATAGATTAGTGTAGATTAGTCTTTAGATTATCGTTAATCTTAGATTACTCCTTGTATCAAGGGATCTCTTGAAGAATTCAACCAAGATTGACAACCTTGGAAGATTGTTTTGGGTTTTCTCTTTTATACAAGTTTTCATTCTTCCTTTCATCTTGTTAGTAGGTATAATCTTCTTTTCTCTTCTCTTAATCTTGTTTTATCATTAAAGTTTGAATCTTTGTTGATTGTTTTGTTCATTGTTCATTGTTTCACTAGTTCCTTTATGTATGTTTTGTTGCTTGAGTTAGTTTCTCTTGTTCTTGTTAGTTTTTTTCCTTTAATTATGTTTGAGTAAATCTTTGCTAGGGTTCTTAGGGTGATTGGTTGTGATTGTGGATGATTAGGGTGAGATGGGTGGTACTAGATGTTGTTTCTCATCAACCTTGCACTCCACATGTTCGATGAAATGCTTGTGAGACTAGAGACGATCAATCCTTGTTTTTGTTGCATATTCTCTTGTATGTATGTGTTTGGTTGGTTAGTTTGGTCGCGTCACTACGTAGCGAGAGCCCGGTGAGGACGACCCCTAGACCGATTACGTAGCGAGAGCCCGATCGGTGTTACCTAGGCCTCGAAGGCACGCTAGTGGCCCCGTTTCCCCCTTTTTGTTTTCTTCGCATCCATGAACCCGACCTAACCCTAGTTTTCATTCTTTGCTTTCTCTAGTCGTTAGTTACTTGTTTTGCCTTCCTTTTTCTTGTTTTAGACCTTAGCCTAGTCCTTAGCCTCCCCTAGATTAGCTCGTCTCGAACCTAGTCCTAGACCGTAGCACCCATTAGTCCGAACGCATTTCCGTCCCTGTGGATTCGACCCGACTTGCCCTAGATACCCAGTTAGGTTAGTTGGTTATTATTTGGTGGCGGGATCCACGACAAATCCTTACCGTCAAATTGGCGCCGTTGCCGGGGACGGCGTAGTTTAGACTCCTGTGTGCTTAGTTTTAGACTTTTTTCTTGATTTTTGAGTTTTCTTTTCCTTGTGTATCTCCGTTTTTCTTCTTGTGTGCCTATTTCTCTCTTCCTAGTGTCTCAAAAGCACTAGGCTACTAACGTTTGCTCAAGTGCTTCTAGTTCATCCTAGGTATCAAAGCAACGTTATGGAAATGGCGCGTCCTAGCTTCCATTAATCATCACGGGACAACAATGGGGCAAATTGCCAAGTCCCAAAATTTCACCAACCATTTCAACCTCATCAACAATCTTACGAACGCCCTCCATATGGATATCATGATAGTTGTCAAGGGTCATTCCAACATCCTAACAACTACAAAAAACCCTCACATAATCCACAACCAATAACCCCCAACTTTGAGCCTTGTCAAATGTTGGTCCAAATGCAAAAGAGTCAACAAGAGGCCATAACGCTATTGCAAAAGGGTCAACATGAGATGATGATTTTAATGCAAAAGAGTCAACAAGTGATGATGACTCACATACAAGGGGTTGAAGAGGAGCTCAAGGCCCAAATAGGGGTGCAAGATGCTCGCATCAATGCACTCAAGGCTCATATCAGGATGTCGGCCACTCGAGCTCCACAAATTGTTGGGGAAGGTTCATTTGGGCAAGAAGGTCGGTTGACTCCACATGGAAGTCAACCCAATCATGAAGCTACGAATGAAGAAGAGAGGGTCAATCAAGAGATCATTGTTGAGTGTTGCTTGGATGGTGAAGATATGGGAAGAATAGAGGAAGTTGAAGCTTCAAGGGTCAACAATGAGGAGGGAAGTGAACATGATTCTGAAGGTAACTCTTGGGGAGCCAATGTATTGGCTATCAAATTGGATTTGTATGATTTTCTTCGTGATGAACCGGATCTAGACAATCCAAAGCCAAGTGAAGACATACCTCCTATAGGCCATATTGACAAGGTGAGTGAAAAGGAACGTAATACTTGGGAGAAAGAGGTAGATGCCTTAGAACTCGCCTTGAATGGGAAATTGGAGGAGCCAATTGCCTCCAATGAAGAAAAATTGATGCCTTCTCCTTCCCTATCGCACTCGATTTCTAGTCCCTTGTCTTGTGAGACGGTTGATGAAGAGGATCCTTGTCGGGCGGTGGAAGAGAATTCTACTCTCGACACCGTAGAAGAAGCAACACCCCTAGGGTGTGATCTCCCACATCATAACACCGAGCATGACTCTAGACCACTATACCTACCAGATGGTCATAAGAGTCGTTGCTATCATGGTTTGGAAGACCGGGACGATCACGAGAACTCCGAGCATAATGAAGATGATCGCTTCTTGCCTCCGACTTGGAAGCTCTTGAAAGTAGCTAGGCTCGGCCATGTGAGCTTAAACGAAGATGTTGCTAGGGCATTTGACTTACTCCTTCGAGCTCTTGATGGCTATGGAGGTGTAGTTGGTGAGAGTAGCTTAGTGTAAATATCTTTTCCCTTTTCTTTTGTGCTTGTATTTGTGTTTATGTTTGTTTGGATATTTAGGTTTTTAGGATTGTTAGTTTTTGTGGAGATCTTGTAATTTGGTATTTTGATGAGTGATGTGAGGGAGGGATTTTGATGAATGCTTTGAGCTTGTTTGTTAGGTATGGAGTGAAGATGAAGTCTCGAGGAGAATGGTTGTGGATAGAGCTTGGACTTTGAGTTAGGAAGTTGGTTTTTGAAGCTTTGGATAAGCTTTTGGGATCATGGGAGTCATGAAGACCCTTCCCGGCCGAGAAGGAGGCTTCCCGACCGGGAAGGATGTGCCATCCCGATCGGGAAGGAGCCATCCCGATCGGGATGAGAGTGCAAAAATTGGAGCTTTCTATGGAGCCATCCCGACCGGGACGGGTGTGTCATCCCGACCGGGACCATCCATCCCGACCGGGATGGTCCCCTTCTCCTCTTTTGGCCTCTTCTTCATCATGTGAGCCCACCCTACCATTTTATACCCCCTCCCAACCTCCCTACCTACCCTTGCACCTATCATATGACCTTGCACTTCATATGCATACCCTCACTTCACCTTTTCTTCACTTTACACCGACTTTCCCATCAAATCCCACCCCCCTCACACCATTACTACCTCTACCATGCGTTATTATCAAGTTTGAAGCGGGTTAACAATTATGAAGACAAGCAAAGTGCCTATAGTGATCATTGAGACGATGGAGCGAGTGAGTTGCTAACCGATAGGTACATAAACTATCCTTTCTTTTCCGTCTTTTATTGCTTGTTTTCCCTTGTTTGTCCCCTTCCCCGTTTACACTTTTGTGTCACGGTGTAATGGTGGCCTTCATGGCCTTGGTAGTTGTTGCTCCCGACTCTCGATAATGTGACTACATCGAGAGTCCTTTCAAAATCCAAATTTACAAGTTTTTCACCCTTTTTTCTAGGATTTAGTCGGATTTAGGCGGAATCCGAGCTAGGTGACTTGATTACACCTAGTCCTCCCCTCCCATTTCCTTTTATTTCTTTATTTTTATTTCTTCCCCCATGCATATCTTTTCTTGTCTCGGCCCATGGTGACTTGACTACACCCCGGCCGGACACATTCTACCATTTCTTCACTTTTCTTTTTGATTTTTAGCTTTATTTTCGTAGTTTCTTTTCTTTTCTTTTGTGTCTCCACATACTACGATTGAGCATGAGGACATTGCTCGGTTTAAGTGTGGGGGAGCGATATTCTAGTATAGTTAGTTTTATTTTCGTAGTTTCTTCGAAAAATCTTTAAAAACCCTAAAAATTTGAAATTTTTTCACAAAAATCAAAAAGATTTTCTTTTGTGTATTTTCCTTTTTTGTGTCATTGTGTCGTATTTTTTTTTGTTGCGTGTGTTTTGCCTCCCCATTTCCTTGTAGGTTCCGCAATCATCGTCAAGTTTCGAAAACCAAGACATCCGGTAATATCCCTTCATTTCTTTCTCCTTTTTTCTTTTTTGTGGAGTTTGGAGGATGTGTTATGATTGTGTGTGCTCGGGCGGAGCTTTTTGAAGTTTGTAGTTGATGTGGTTGCTTGTTTGAAAGCATCGGGGTGGTTATTGTTTATTTTGGTGTTTGTTTGTTATATATGTTTGTTTTGTTTTGTTTTTGTTTTGTTGCTTTTGCTTCTTGTTATATATGTTTGTTTTGTTTTGTTTTTGTTTTGTTGCTTTTGCTTCTTTCTCTTTCGTTCGTTTTCGTCATGTCTTCATTTTGTGTTGTGTTAGTTGGGTCTTGTGTGTATAAAAGGTTTTCGAAAACCCGGTTTAGAGGCTAGTGTGAGAGTGTTTACTTTCCCTTTCTAGTGATGTAAATCGACTCTTGGACTTTAGTCTAGTAGAATGACCCTAAATCAATGATTTCGTTCGTTTCTTACCTTGAGTCCACCTAGCTTACTAGGGATTTACTACGGGATTTGCATTTTGACCACTATGACCACCCACGGTGTGAAAAGGCCTTGGTTGCCGAGTCCCGTCCCTTAGGTGACCGTGTTTAAGATTGTTTGATTACTCCAAGTTCTCCCCTTTTTGTGGGTTTGAAGGGAAATCGCGACCCCCGACTCACCCATTACCCTACCTCCTACACATATCCACACAATAAATTGCAATTTGTTGAAGTCTCTCTTTCTTAGTTGCAAAAAAATGCCTAACCCTCAAATCAAGCCAAGAAGGGCAAAGAAAAGAAAAAGAAAGAAATGAAAGAAAGAAAAGACTGAAGAAAAAAAAAAGACACAAAAAGCCAAAAAGAAAATAGAAAAGAAGAAAAAGAAATGGCATAGCAATACACAAAGCAAATATGCAAAAGAAAGAAAAAGGCCAAAAGAAAACTGTCCCACAAAAAGAATCCCATCTCAAAATAAGCCTTTTACCGACTATTGCCGTGAAGAGCCTACCAAAGGACCGAGTCCCTAGGAAGGATGATAGCGGTAATGGTCGGTCTTCCCTCACTTTGCAAATATTTCCACCTTTTTACTTGGACTAGTTGAGCGGTTTTGGAGATGGAACGACCCTCTTGGCTCATCTCTAAAGGGGGCAGGGTCTCACTTACCTACAATGTCGACTAACACCGTGGTTCATCCTTTTTCCATTCCGCCGATCGTCCCGTAGTACGTTCTTAGAAAGTTAGGAGGACCTAGGTAAGTTATCAACGTTTTTATTGCTTTGTTGTCATACTATTAGGGTTTATTTCATCTCGATTTTTATGATTAGCTTGGGAACGTTGTCACTTGCCTCGAGTCCTAAACCGGTGCTTCTTTCACCGCTTGTTTGAGGGAAGCGGTATTTGTTTCCTTTTTGGGTGCAACCGATTATTTGTTTGTTTGTATGTTTGTTTGTTTATGTGTTTTGTGTCCGGTTGCATCCACAGTTTTGTCGCAAGACCCCACTTGCCTTGCGGAGTGCACTTTTCCTCTAAGTGTACTCGCGTGAGTTGAAAGGGCGTAGGGTGCGCTAATACCCACTCGGCTAGTTTAGTAGTTAGTATGTGCTTAATCGAGCGCGAGTAAGGGTTAAGTGTGGGGGAGTTGATAAGTGTAGTTTGTAGTGCCTATTTTACTGTGTTTTGGTCCCATTTTCCTTGTGGAATCGCTCCTTGGGAGCGGTTTATGGGCTACTTATGCTTCCTTTAGTTCGTTTCAGGTTCCCGAGACCATTTGTGAAGAGTTGGAGCAAATCCGACTCGATACATACACTTTTCGGAGCCAACGAAGTGAAGGAACGATCACTCGATGCCTTGGATTCGACCCCGAGACCTTGGGACCCAATCCCGAGCCTCTTAGACCCGATCCCGAGTCCCGAGAATCGGTGAGAAGCCCATGAGAAGCAAGGAGGGACCAAAAAGTTCTTATTTGAGGCCTACAAGACCCATCCCGGTCGGGAAGGCCTCATCCCGTCCGGGATGAGGTGTGCATTTAGCGAAGCTACTGACCTGGGTCCGTCCCGGTCGGGATCAAGCATAACACCGCGCTGTGTTATCAATAACACCAGGCTGTGTTATTGCCCGTCCCGGTCGGGACCGACCCGTCCCGATCGGGACCGTGGAGCTGTAGCACGCAACTCATTGTTTCATCCTCCTTCATTCTTGTACCCATATAAATACTTCCCTCTTGTATTGTTTATATATCATATACTTCATTAGACACTAAACCCTAGATTATTTTAGCATAGATTAGCATAGATTAGTGTAGATTAGTCTTTAGATTATCGTTAATCTAATCTCTTGAAGAATTCAACCAAGATTGACAACCTTGGAAGATTGTTTTGGATTTTCTCTTTTATACAAGTTTTCATTCTTCCTTTCATCTTGTTAGTAGGTATAATCTTCTTTTCTCTTTTCTTAATCTTGTTTTATCATTAAAGTTTGAATCTTTGTTGATTGTTTTATTCATTGTTTCACTAGTTCCTTTATGTATGTTTTGTTGCTTGAGTTAGTTTCTCTTGTTCTTGTTAGTTTTTTTCCTTTAATTATGTTTGAGTAAATATTTGCTAGGGTTATTAGGGTGATTGGTTGTGATTGTGGATGATTAGGGTGAGATGGGTGGTACTAGATGTTGTTTTTGTTGTTTCTCATCAACCTTGCACTCCACATGTTCGATGAAATGCTTGTGAGACTAGAGACGATCAATCCTTGTTTTTCTTGCATATTCTCTTGTATGTATGTGTTTGGTTGGTTAGTTTGGTCGTGTCACTACGTAGCGAGAGCCCGGTGAGGACGACCCCTAGACCGATTACGTAGCGAGAGCCCGATCGGTGTTACCTAGGCCTCGAAGGCATTCTAGTGGCCCCGTTTCCCCCTTTTTGTTTTCTTCGCATCCATGAACCCGACCTAACCCTAGTTTTCATTCTTTGCTTTCTCTAGTCTTTAGTTACTTGTTTTGGCTTCCTATTTCTTGTTTTAGACCTTAGCCTAGTCCTTAGCCTCCCCTAGATTAGCTCGTCTCGAACCTAGTCCTAGACCGTAACACCCATTAGTCCGAACGCATTTCCGTCCCTGTGGATTCGACCCGACTTGCCCTAGCTACCCAGTTAGGTTAGTTGGTTATTATTTGGTGGCGGGATCCACGACAAATCCTTACCGTCATCAGCATATCCAGGGTAGCCGTCTCGGGTACTCCTCCAACGTCCTCGGTAGCGCCCATAGCCTGACCCCCAGCCTCAGCCTCTCTCTACACCTATCCTTTAGGAAAAGATGCAACCAGTCTAGAAAAACAGCCCTAGGAAAAGCATACTTACAAATCGAGGTCCCGATGTGTCACGGGAAGAGGCAGCAACCGCCCTCGACGCGCAGGCCCAGAAGCAGTTGGCAGCTTGCCACAACCGCTGATGAGAAACCGACGAAACCTAATAGGCAAAACCGAACAAATTAGTCAAGCAAAACCTAACCCTCATAAGCCGAGTTCAAGGCCAATTCCGAAACTTACCCAGTACACCCGGTCACGCCACTCCATCCCAGCCTCCATCTCATCAGCGGAACACGGAGAAAGAGGCTCTGTAAAGGCTACCCCAGCCGCATCGACCCTGAGCAGTGTCAAGTTGAAGTCTGGGCGCTGAACAGCACCAGTCGGATAGGCCAGCTGAAGGAAAAGCAAACCGTTCAAAATGCAGGCATACAATAAACCATAGAACAAAACAAACAATAAAACAAGGAACAGAGTACTCACCACGAGACAGTGGCAAGCTAGCTGCTGGCAGACGTGAGACAGATAGGAGGCACCAGGCACCAGTAGTGCGTCACTTCCCTCTCCGTCCCTACCCTCACGGACCTCTACGGTGGTCTAAACATAGTCCAGGGAGGATCGACCGACACCCTGAACTCGTCAAATAAACACTAACGCACCAACCTTTCGCCCAGATACCATACCGGGCGAAACAACGCAGGAAGGAGCATCCTGCTGTAACTCCTAGGCCTCAACTATGCCCCCACATACTCGGGCATACCCTCATAATCGGCCCAAGAACGGGCCATGAACTGCGTAAACAAACCGACATTTCAATAATCCTAATCTTGGGGGCTACTAAAAAAATCAAACCATAAGAAGGAAACTTACATCCTCGAGAGGCAGCTGGTTCACCAGTACATTCTCCGACGAGTAGTGACTCGTCGTGCTTTTAGCTTGAGCCAACCTCCCCTCAATTCCCGCCGGAAACCTAACCGGATGAGCAGACACCGTCTTGGGTGCCAAGCGAGGAAAATAAGAATAGATCCAAGCCTGCAAAGCCCAAAAACCTCGTCAACAAAACTAAACCGAACTAAGTAAAACCCTGAAACCGAGTACGAGAACTAACCTCCAGTACGAGACTTGGACCCACGATGGGTAAAGCCAAGCCAAAGTCCACCTTCTGCGGCCTCACCATGACCTGTAGGCAACGGGTCATCTCCGCGAAAGCCGCGGTCACCCAATCGAAACCTCTCAGCTGATCTAAATCAGCCAGGAAAGGCAAAATCCTAGTACTAAACCTCTCGCCCTTATCCGAGAAGTGGGTCGACCCTAGGAAGTAACACAACCACAGACGGGCATTCTGGCGTGTTGGGCACTCGAACCTCTAGCACCGCCACTCTCTCAACGTGGTCAGTAATGTACGAGCTCACCAGAGCATGGGGCGCACTGTTAGCCTCACGCTCAAAATAGTCCTCGATCCAGCCCTTGACCTCGTCATTATCTAACCTAGGGCCCTCGGAAGCCCACCTAATCATCTCAGAACCCTAGGGCAAACCCGTAATAACCCCGAAGTCCTCGAAAGTCATCCCGACCTCCCCGAACAACATATGGATTATCGAGATCGTATCGTAAAAGCGATCTACCAACGCTCTAATTACCATGAGGTTGCACTTGGTCTTGTAACCTACTAATCGCACCCAAAGCCCGACCACAAGGCCTAAGGCCATCCCCACGATAATCTCCTTTGCCGCGGGGCTGAGCTTCTGAGAATAAATCTCCAAACACGTGGTGAAACCCGAGAAGGTCCTCAACGGACCCAGAGACTGCAAACCGAGACATCACAAGCATTAACAAACCAAACCAGTTCAAACTAAAGTTAAAGCCCAAACCAATAAGCATGAGTGTGCACATGACGTAGGTCCACCCCGACGCGGCCACTTGCGGGTTTGGGTAGGTGAATGCATCTCCATATGAGAATGGATCGAATTGAAATTTAAGTCAAAATGGAGTCGCCACCGAACTTTGTGGGAGTTCGGACCCGTTCGAGCCCACTCTATGTCGTTATGGGCCATACACAAAGTATGACCCACTTCGATTTCAGAGTTTATAGGGCTCGTCTCTTTGCATTACGATACCTATACCATCTACACCGGTAATCGTGTAAAGAATGACTCTCGTGCGCCAACGGTTTCGGGCATCCGGAAATCGAGGTTCTAAGGGGTGAGGGTTGATGGGAGGGATTTGTCGTGGAATCCCAACCGTCAATAATAGAACAGGCTATTCCTACGGTAGATAGGGCAAGTCGGGTCGAATCCACGGGGACTGTAATGTATAGCCTAGACTAGGTCGGCCCAAATACTAGACTAAGTCAACGAGCTAAGCTAAACTAGGAATGGTAGAGAGGGGAGAAAGCTAGACTATGGAATAAGAAAACGGGCTAGGATTAGGTCGGGGTCAAAGGGGTAACGGAATGGTCGAGGGAGAACTAGAGTGAGGGAGGTAGTAGGGTGATCTAGGTTGGTCCGGGCTCTCGCAACTTAGGCCTACCTAGAGGTTCATCCTATAACCCATCTTGGCGACACACATGACAAACGGGGTTCTAGTGCGCTATAGTGGCCTAGGTCGAATCCGGGCTCTCGCTACTTAGACCGACATAGGGGTCGTCCTCACCGGGCTCTCGCAACTTAGTGAGGGAACCGAACCCACAAACAAACTAACACCCACAAGAGAAAGGCAAGAAAAACAAGTATATGCATCTACTAGTCAATCAAACATTTCAACAAACATGTGATGTGCACCAAACCAAGAGGAAACCCAAATCTTCCACCAACATCTCCAACAATCCCTTTAATCATTCAAATAACACCCTAATCACCCTACTAACCCTAGAAAGAACACTACTCTAACATAATCAAACTACAACTAACACTAACAAGAACAATCATCATAAGAAACAAAACAAACATAAACAAACTAACAAGTATGAAGAACAAAACAATAATCTAGGATTAAAGATTGAGACTTGAATAACATAAATAAAGATTAAGAGGAAAAGAAAGAGGAGAATACCACACTAGTGAAGAAGAAAGAACAAAACTTGCATTAATGAAGAAAACCCAAAACAAACACCCAAGGTTGTCAATCTTGGATGGATCTTGAAGAATTCCCTTAATACAAGGCTAAACTAGTATTAAATACTAATTACCGACTAATCTACACTAATCTAATCTAATCTACCCTAAAGTAGTCTAGGGTTTAAGGTCTAGTGAAATGCATAAGCTTTACAAAACAAGGGAAGAGTATATATAGGGTTACAAGTGGAAAGGAGAAGAAAGAAAGGAGTGAGGCCTGAATTGGGCTCATCCCGTTCGGGATGAGTTGGTCCCGTTCGGGATGGACCCTTCACAGAACACCTCTCTTTTGTGCACCTCAACCGGTTCCGGTTGAGCTCAACCGGAACCGGTTGACCCTTGTAGGCCTCCTTTAAGCTTCTTTCGGTCCCTCCTTGCTTCTCATGGATTTCTCATCGATTCTCGGGACTCGGGATCGGGTCTCGGAGGCTCGGGACACGGGATCGGGTCTCGGAGGCTCGGGACACGGGATCGGGTCTCGGAGGCTCGGGACTCGGGATCGGGTCTCGGAGGCTCGGGATTGGGTCCCAAGGTCTCGGGGTCGATTCCAAGGCATCGAGTCATCGTTCCTTTACTCCGTTGGCTCCAAAATGTGTATGTACCGAGTCGGAATTGCTCCAACTCTTCCCAATCGGTCTCGGGAACCTGAAACGAACTAAAGGAAGCATAAGAAGCCCATAAACCGCTCCCAAGAAGCGATTTCACAAGGAAAATGGGACCAAAACACTACGAAATAGGCACTACAAACCACACTTATCAACTCCCCCACACTTAACCCTTACTCGCCCTCGAGTAAGCACATACTAAATACTAAACTAGCCGAGTGGGTATTAGCGCACCCTACGCCCTTTCAACTCACGCGAGTACACTTAGAGGAAAAGTGCACTCCGCAAGGCAAGTCGGGTCTTGCGACAAAACTGTGGATGCAACCGGACACAAAACACACAAACAAACAAACACACAAACAAGCACATAATTGGTTGCACCCAAAAGAAAACAAATACCGCTTCCCTCAAAAAGCGGTGAAAGAAGCACCGGTTTAGGACTCGAGGTAAGTGACAACGTTCCCAAGCTAGCAATACAAACCAAGGTGGACTAAACCCTAATAGTATGAGGATAAAGCAACAAAAACGTTGGTAACTTACCTAGGTCCTCCTAACTTTCTAAAAACGTACTACGGGACGATCGACGGAGTGGAAAAGTGAAGAACCACGGTGTTAGTTGACACTGTAGGTAAGTGAGACCCCGCTCCCTTTATCCATGAGCCAAGAGGGTCGTCCCATGTCAAAAACCGCCTAACTAGTCCAAGTAAAAAGGTGGAAATAATGCAAAATGAGGGAAGACCGACTAATGTCGCTATCATCCTTCCTAGGGATTCGGTCCTTTGGTAGGCTCTTCACGGCCAAAGTCGGAAAAAGGCTTATTTTGAGATGTTGGGATTATTTTTGTGAGTCGGGTTTTCTTTTGGCATTTTCTTTCTTTTTGACGTTTTGATTTGTTTGTTGCCATGCCATTTCTTTTTCTTCTTTTCTATTTTCTTTTTGTCTTTTGTGCCTTTTCTTTTTCTTCATTCTTTTCTTTTTTTCATTTTTTTCTTTCTTTTCTTTTCTTTGCCCTTTTTGGCAAGATTTGGCTTTTTGGCATTTTCATTGTATAACAAGAAAGGTAGAAATCAACAATTTGCAATTTATTGTGTGGAGATGTCTAGGAGGTAGGTGAATGGGTAAGTTGGGGTTGCGCATTCCCTTTCAAACCCACAAAAAGTGGATAACTTGGACTAATCAAACGATCCTAAACACGGTCACCTAAGGGACGGGACTCGATAACCAAGGCCTTTTCACACCATGGGTGGTCATAATGGTCAAAATGCAAATCCCGTAGTAAATCCCTAGTAAGCTAGGTGGACTCAAGGTAAAGGACCAACGAAATCATTGATTTAGGGTCATTCTATTAGATTAAAGTCCAAAACTCGATTTATATAACTAGGAAGGGAAAATAGACACTCATACACTAGCCTCTAAACCGGGTTTTCGAAAACCATTTACACAAGACACATAACACAACATAAAACAAAGACATGACGGAAACGAACGAAAGAAAAAAAAGCAAAAGAAACAAAACAAAACATGAACAAACAAACACCACCCCTAACTTCCAAATATATTACCAAATCAACCACAAGTGTGTACAAGCTCCACCCGAGCACACCTCAACACAACCTTCTCCAAACATCACAAGGAATAAAGAGGGAAAGAGGGTTAGAAGATGTTACCGGATGTCTTCAAAGCCTTCCAAACAATGGTGATTAAGCAACCTATAAGGAAAAGGGAGGCAAAACACACACAAAACAAATATACGACACAAGGATACAAAGGGAAAACACACAAAAGAAAAATCTTTTTGATTTTTGTGAAAAACTTTCAAATTTTTAGGATTTTTTCAAGATTTTTTTTCGAAAAAACTAAGAAAATAAAACTAACTATACTAGAATATCGCTCCCCCACACTTAAACCGAGCAATGTTCTCATATGCTCAATCGTAGTGTGCGGAGAGACAAAAGAAAAAGAAAAGAAAGAGTGAAAAACTTATAAAATTTGGATTTTGAAATGACTCTCGATGTAGTCACATCATCGAGAGTCGGGAGCAACAACTACCGAGGCCTCGAAGGCCACCAAGATACCATGACTCAAGGGGAAGGGGACAAACAAGAGAAAACAAGCTACTAAAGACAGAAAAGTAAAGAAAGTTGCTTTACCAACATGCTAGCAACTCACGAACTCCATCGCCTTCAATGATTCAATAGGTGCACTTGCTTGTCTTCTTTGTTGCCATCCCGCTTCAAGCTTGATAGAACCGCATGGTAGAGGTAGTAATGGTGCGAGGGGGTGGGATTTGATGTGCATATCGGTCTAAAGTGAGGAGTAAATGAGGTGAAGGTATGGAAATGAAGTATGTGGGTGGTATGATATGAGCAAGGAAGGTAGGGAGGTTGGGTGGGGGTATACAATGGTTGGGTGGGCTCAAATGTCAAAGAAGAGGCCAAAAGAGGAGAAAAGAGACCATCCCGGTTGGGATGGATGGTCCCGATCGGGATGACACACCCGTCCCGATCGGGAAGCGCCCATCCCGGTCGGGATGACACTTCAGTGGACTCGCCTTTTGGCACCCTCATCCCGATCGGGACGGCCCCATCCCGGTCGGGATGACACACCTTTCCCGGTCGGGAAGGGTCTTCATGACTCCCATGACCCCAAAAACCGACTCCCTTACTCACGATCCAAGCTCTATCACTAACCACTCCTTTCTAGGAGTCACCTTCACTTCACCTATCACAATAAACTCAAGATACACATCAAATTCACTCCCTCACATCGCTCAAAATACCAAAACAATTATAAGACTCCCACAAAAACAAAAGAGTCCTAGAAACAAAAATCACAAATACAAGCACAAGTACTATAAATAAGAGAGAAGGGGAATATACAACATGACGGTTCTTTTAGGAACTCAGTCAAACCTAGGATGGTGGACTCTCCTTCAACCGTAGCCCTCAAGGGCATGGAGGAGCAAGTCGAACGCGCTACCGACATCATAGTGAAGGCCCATGAAGCGCTCGAGCTTAGCCGACCTCCACGACCTCCAAGGAGGAGGCAAGAAGTAGGAATCCCAAGACCCAAAATCATCTTCAAAGTTGTCTCCGGGGTCTATCCATCCTACGAGCTTAACCGACCTCTTCCTCCCCAAGCATCGCCTCCAATCACAAGCAAGCTTCATCTCCAAGAAACAAGGCACAAAAAGCGGTTTTGGCCTCATCTCCTCAGTGCACACCCCCACACTTTCCTCAAGTTGTGGTTCCCCATCTTCATCACTCGGCCCCACATCATCATGGAGGAGAGAATAGAAACTTCTACCGGCGGTTTCAATCTCTTCCAAACCATTGCTTGGCTTACTTACAAGGGGCTCTTGATGCTTATCAACATTATCGCACATGGGCAACTTGGGCTCATCAATTTCACCCAACAACTTCACAAACTCCACCAACTCATCCAACCCACTATCCTCCTCCAATTCTTCACCAATGTTGCCTTCACCAAGGGTCATATCCTCATTCGTCTCTTTTTGGGTAGACGATTGAGGTTCTTCAAAGCAAATTTCTCCTCCAAAGGGAACTACGTTGGCGGCTTCGTGATTAGGTTGCTCCTCTTTCTCAAGTGGGCACCCTTCATCTAATCGAGTATCCCTCGCCTCGTTTGCCCTTCGAATTTGGACCCATAATTCATTTTGTTGTTTTTGAATTTGGGTGGTTATTTCTTGGTTGCTCTTTTGCAATTGAAGAAGCGATTTAAACTCCTCCATGTCAGGCAATTGGTGATCATTGGGGTCTTGTAAAGCTCCTTGATAATCTTGATGATGCCCAAGGGGTGGGGCATCATATTGTTGGTAGTGAGGTTGAGGTGATTGGTAGTATTGTGAGTCATGGGGTTCATATTGTGGTTGGGGTGTAGGGTAATATGGTGGGTTTTGGTGGTATTGGCTTCCATAAGGTGAATCTTGATTGAACATGGTGGGTTCACATTGATAACTCGAGTAATAATCACCATGCTCGTAGGATTGGTAATCGTTCACTTGTTGGTAGCCATTTTCATAACCTTGAAGCTCATACCCACTAGAGTCTTAATTACCCCAAGAAGCTTGATAATGGTAGGGGGACGTCATGTCATACCCTTGGTTCATGGAAGAAGAGGGGTAGCTCATATCGGCTTCCATGTGTGGGGAGTTTAGATCAAACCCCATGCTTGCTCGAAAATCGTAGCTCATACCCGGTTGGAAACCACTCATTCTAGCAACCGTCCGTTAAAGCGGCTCTAAGTTTCAAGAAGAAGATAGTCACCACCTCTAAGCACAAACTGTAGACTAAGAACAAACGTGAGAAGTCTAGTGCTTTTTGGGCACTAGACAAGAGAGAAATAAACCACACACACACAAGAAGAAAAGTAACAAAAAGAAAAAAGAAAAACACAAACACAAAGACTAAGTCAAGTAACTAGGAAAACAAAGTCTAAACTAGCACCGTCCCCGGCAACGGCGCCAAATTGATGGGAGGGATTTGTCGCGGAATCCCAACCGTCAATAATATAACCGGCTATTCCTACGGTAGATAGGGCAAGTTGGGTCGAATCCACGGGGACGGTAATGTATAGCCTAGACTAGGTCGGCCCAAGTACTAGACTAAGTCAACGAGCTAAGCTAAACTAGGAATGGTAGAGAGGGGAGAAAGCTAGACTATGGATTAAGAAAACGGGCTAGGATTAGGTCAGGGTCAAAGGGGTAACGGAATGGTCGAGGGAGAACTAGAGTGAGGGAGGTAGTAGGGTGATCTAGGTTGGTCCGGGCTCTCGCAACTTAGGCCTACCTAGAGGTTCATCCTATAACCCATCTTGGCGACACACATGACAAACGGGGTTCTAGCGCGCTCTAGTGGCCTAGGTCGAATCCGGGCTCTCGCTACTTAGACCGACGTAGGGGTCGTCCTCACCGGGCTCTCGCAACTTAGTGAGGGAACCGAACCCACAAACAAACTAACACCCACAAGAGAAAGGCAAGAAAAACAAGTATATGCATCTACTAGTCAATCAAACATTTCAACAAACATGTGATGTGCACCAAACCAAGAGGAAACCCAAATCTTCCACCAACATCTCCAAAAATCCCTTTAATCATTCAAATAACACCCTAATCACCCTACTAACCCTAGCAAGAACACTACTCTAACATAATCAAACTACAACTAACACTAACAAGAACAATCATCATAAGAAACAAAACAAACATAAACAAACTAACAAGTGTGAAGAACAAAACAATAATCTAGGATTAAAGATTGAGACTTGAATAACATAAATAAAGATTAAGAGGAAAAGAAAGAGGAGAATACCACACTAGTGAAGAAGAAAGAACAAAACTTGCATTAATGAAGAAAACCCAAAACAAACACCCAAGGTTGTCAATCTTGGATGGATCTTGAAGAATTCCCTTAATACAAGGCTAAACTAGGATTAACTACTAATTACCGACTAATCTACACTAATCTAATCTAATCTACCCTAAAGTAGTCTAGGGTTTAAGGTCTAGTGAAGTGCATAAGCTTTACAAAACAAGGGAAGAGTATATATAGGGTTACAAGTGGAAAGGAGAAGAAAGAAAGGAGTGCGGCCTGAATTGGGCTCATCCCGTTCGGGATGAGTTGGTCCCGTTCGGGATGGACCCTTCAGAGAACACCTCTCTTTTGTGCACCTCAACCGGAACCGGTTGAGCCTTGTAGGCCTCCTTTAAGCTTCTTTCGGTCCCTCCTTGCTTCTCATGGGTTTCTCATCGATTCTCAGGACTCGGGATCAGGTCTCGGAGGCTCAGGACTCGGGATCGGGTCTCGGAGGCTCGGGACTCGGGATCGGGTCTCGGAGGCTCGGGATTGGGTCCCAAGGTTTCGGGGTCGATTCCAAGGCATCGAGTCATCGTTCCTTTACTCCATTGGCTCCAAAATGTGTATGTACCGAGTCGGAATCGCTCCAACTTTTCCCAATCGGTCTCGGGAACCTGAAACGAACTAAAGGAAGCATAAGAAGCCCAGAAACTGTCCCAAGAAGCGATTCCACAAGGAAAATGGGACCAAAACACTACGAAATAGGCACTACAAACCACACTTATCAAGGGTACGTGTTGGAAGCCCACTAAGGACACCCAACCCCACCCGCACTTAGCGGCCTCTACTAAGACATCGTTTGAATTTCTAATATGCGCGTTAGTAATCTGGTGAAATGATATGCAAACAGCAGTTTTAGCTAAGCATGCGAATTAAATGCGAGCTACGTCATTTTAATACAGCTAATTTATTGTCGAAGTGATTTAGCATGCGATGTTCATTTAAGGTAATAAATGGCAAACATCGAAAATAGAAAACTCGTAAATAAATTACAAATTACACGGGCGGAATACAACCCGGAATTCACAATACAACGAGCGATAATATAATAATCGAATTAGAAAACGGTAAATATTAACTATAAACGGACCCGTAAATAGTAAATATAGGCTAGACCATGAATTGAATAAATTGACGAACTTCGATTAAGTACACATTATATTGTGCATTAATCGAAGGACGGAGATATAGGACCTATGTAATCCCCTAAAAATTCTAACGCAATACAGTGGCGGAAACACTGTAGATTTGGGATTAAAACACACTGATGTTCTATATTTTACAGAAAGAACGGTCAGTCAATACAAAGGCCACTTTTACAAAAGGGCTAAAAATAAAAAATCCCTCAAATGGGTTTAACAATCCATATATAAACATGATTAAAGCAGAGAAGATCCACGTCACTCGCTAGCGCACACCAAACCCCGGAACAAAGAATACATGTCATGTTATAAACATAACAGCCACAATTCAGTGGGGAGCAACTCAGGCAGTTCTCCCAGCCATAATACATAATATATAAGCAATAGAAGCATAATATACGAAAATAGATTAAAACTCAAAACATTATATATCAAAATAGATTCAAAGCCAGAAAACAATTCAGCAGCCTGAAGGCATCAAAAACGAATAATGGAATATAAAACCGATGATCAGTACAGCTTTTAATCCTAGAGATATGTCAAACAACACAACTTAGTGCCCACGAAGCGACCCCTAAGCCTCATTGGTTAAGGAACTCAGTGCCCACGAAGCGAC
Source organism: Agrostemma githago (assembly GCA_958450325.1). NCBI lineage: Eukaryota > Viridiplantae > Streptophyta > Magnoliopsida > Caryophyllales > Caryophyllaceae > Agrostemma > Agrostemma githago. The sequence goes on along the minus strand of OY288250.1, from coordinate 28,068,655 downwards.
TCTTAAGCCCTCTCACCAGACAACTCAAACTATAATAGGACTGCGTTCTGCGAGGTCCTAGCCTAAGTACATGCGCATGACTCCTGAGCATAAACGATACCCAGTTCGACAATCATTGTATCCCTGACGCAAATACACTGACCATATAGCTGATTGCAACAAATAACATATCCTAGACTTATATACTGTACATTCTCATTTCCAACATTATTCCACATTCAAACCATTACAAGTATTTTATCCGAAAATATCTTAAACATTCCCAAAATAGTAACATTCCAAAGATAGAAACTTTCTTCAAATAGTAACTTTCCCAAAATAGGTGTTATTATAATTAGAAATCGTTTAACATATGAGTTATATAAAATATTTAATATTAGGCCTTGAGACATAAACATTATATTTATTAGATAAATGTATAATTAATGATTAAAAGTCAAAGAAAATAAAAATCATAATTATTTCTCAAAAGGTTGGAGTTTAAGTAATTAAAAGTAATAAATTACAAATTTACAGATTTTTTTCAGATTTGCAGTGTCTTACTATAAAATTCATAATTAAATCATTAAAAGTCAAAACGACGTAAGATTAGTGAGGTTGAAAACTTTAAAATCTTAACTACAACTTTTGTTTCTGGAGAAAATTGAAATTACTAACTTAAAATGGGATATTATTCGTAGTTTTATAAACTGTCAAAATCCGACACCCGATAGTATTTCTTTAATAATATACGTTTAAAATTTTATTTTAAAACAAATCCAATTAGAAACATTAACTAGACTCTTTAAAGTTAAATTAAATAAATTACCAAAATTAAATTCAAAGTTTATCATAGGTTTTAAATTAGGTTTTACAACAACTGACAGATTCGCGAGCTAATCCGTCACAGTTTGATAAACAATTTGTTGTGACGAAGCAACTTGGAATTAATTTACGATATTTAACAGACGTATAATAAACTTAAAATAAATAGTAGCCTCTTTTGAAACTTTTTGAAAATAAGATCTGTAAACAGGGGTAAAAATCGTTCAAAAGTAGTAACAGATTCGAAAACATGCTGTAACTTTACTAAAAACATTAAAACTTTCAATTTGATCATTCATATTAAAAATCACGAAATTAAGAAATTAATTCTTATTTATACGTTTTAGTCTCGGCCTTATAATAATTTTAGAAGATTCGAAACATATTATCATAATATAGTTCAAACACGTTTACTAGTATAAGGATTCGATTTTAAAACGATACTACAAGCAACTACAACATTTATATCATGCAATACCGAGTCATGCCATCATGTCTTACCTTCATCGAGATCTGAGTTAATAAAATAACCGTCTTCATCGGATCTAGCACGATAGCCTACGAAAAATTAAAACATATGGTATTAGAACCATATAAGTTAATAAAAAGTGGAAACGAGAGGAGGATAACAGTAAATAAATTACCATTGAGATTGAACTGAAAAAGAACGGATTTAAGAATCAGATTGATGAACGAAATAAGGTAAGCACGGGCTCATTTGTGTGAGAAACAGCAGCAGCACAGCAGCAACGCATCAACGAAGGAAGACTAATAGAAGAGAGTTTGTGTTTGGATGGTTTACAAGACGTGATTAAAGAGGAATTGAAGTAGGAAAATTAAGAATGCTATTAAATAATAAGAGTAGTGTTTTGGTTGTATAACACGATTGAAATCGAGGAAAACTTGGAGTCTCTTGCAACAAAGATTTTGATAGTCACTAGGAGGATAGGTATTATGTAAAGTGATAGAACTAATAGAATTGGAGAGGGAGTATAAAAAGAAAGAGTTGGAGAAGTAACGTAAAATAACCAAAATTGGAGTTGTTGAATAGAATTAGGATAAATGAATAAATAAATAAATAAATAAAACATGTGTTCAATATAAATAAAATATCTTAGTGACTCATCTAGTTAGTGACGAGGTAACAGACTCGATTTGGGTCAGGAAATAATTTACGGTGTGATCAAAATCATTAGTAAAAATAAAATACGGGTACAAGAAGAAATCGGATCAAAAAACGCATTAGAAGAGAATTAGGCCCAAACTTCGAGATGAGCTGAAAATATCATTCTGTCGTAACACTAAATATTTGGGCCAGGTTTGAAGTTGATAAAAATAATCAGTTGACTCAAGAAATCAAATGGGTCAATCTCGAGTTTAAATAATTGTTTGCAAAGAAATAAGGTTTCTAGACGAATAAATAGTTTTCAACGAAAATGAATTAAATTGATATCTCGAAAGCAAAAAGATGATTTTTCAACGAAAGTTTAACAAAATGATTTCTCGAAGAAATAATAAAATGTTTTAACGAGTCTCGAATTGAAAATAGAAATTCGAGCTAAAGTAAAGATTTTAGATGATTAAGATGAAGTCAAAGTAAATCCGATCAAGTTAAATCGCAAACAAAATAAAAATATGGATACTAATTTAATTTATAAAAATTAGGGGTGTTACAACCTAGGCGTGGTGCTAGCCCGATCACGAATCTCGATGCCTTGTCCCAACTTATCATATCGGAAAATTGGAGTCTAGATTAATCATGTGTCGGGTACGACTAAGGAGTCGTCGACACGAGATTAATAGTGAGAGACTGTCGATCAAAGTTGTTTATGTGTAATGATATGCATGAGGTTGAAAAGGTTGGTTACGTGATTGACTTTGCACGCTACGACTAAGTCGTAAAAAAATGACGAGGCTCAAATGATGATCAGAGCGCTCGGTTTTCCAGGCTACAGGGCCCACTCGATCGAGTCATGGCACGGACTCGGTCGAGTGTGCCTTTAAGTTATCTACTACCCGGTTTTTGGGGTGCTACTCGATCGAGTGGCCCATGGCACTCGGTCGAGTGCCCCCTGTACGAAGCATGGCTCGTTTCGTTTTATTCGTTTAAAATCGATGGTTGACCGAGTTAAATAAAAATATTGCATGATTTAAATTTGACTCGGCTTCCGGTGTTTTGATCGTGTACTTATATGATTATAATACCGTTATCGGATTTTTATGAAAATGATGTTATGATATTGAAAAATTTGATTAACGACGAAAGTGTCTCCCTCCGTGTCATGACATCGATACTAATCCTTACGGATTATGTGATGTCGATTTTCGCATCAACGGGCTCCGCGTTAATCTTAGAAATGGAGTCGTACACGTTCAACTATGAACGACCACGATCTCGTTACGCCCTTGAGTACATTGGGGCGGCGCTCTTTGAAAGGGTGCCACCTCCGTCGTGACTCGTAAAGGGATTAAACGGACTTGGAGCGGTGTTCATAGTCAAACGTGTCCGATCCGATATTTTATTTTTATTTTTATTATTATTATTATTATTATATATATATGTATATATATATATATATATATATATATATATATATATATATATATATATATATAGAGGTAGGTTCAAATAAGGTCCACAATTTTTTTAAGTCTATATTGAAGTTACAGTTGACATACACTAAAGTTGCATTTGTATATATATCAATTTTGAACAAATGCAACTTTAGCGTATGTCATCTGTAACTTCAATATAGACTTAAAAAAATTGTGGACCTTATTTGAACCTACCTATATATATATATATATATATATATATATTAGTATTATTACGAAATGTAAATAAATAAATAAATAAATGTTAGCAGTGTGCTTAGCTTGACTTAGGTGAGCTCAATACCCGTCAGTGTCGTAAGAAGATTTCTGATGGTCATTACACGGCCGCCGTTCGTGTTCTTTCTTCGTCCGGTGTAGCTCCGTACACTGATGCCACTCTCCGAGCTCTCCAGGATAAGCATCCGGATGCTCTTCCTCCTGCCCTTTCGTGTGAGCCTCCTGGCCATTGTTTTGATGCGTCGGTGTCTATTGTTTTGGATATGATTCGAAGTTTCCCCCGGGGCACGTCTTGTGGGAGGGATGGGTTTCGGGCCCAACATCTGCTGGATTGTTTGAGTGGTGCTGCTATTGCCATTTCTGATGACCTGATTGCCTCTATCACCCGGGTGGTCAACCTTTTTCTCGAGGGGAAGTGTCCGCAGGTCCTAGGTGAATACATCGCTAGTGCTCCGCTCATCCCACTCGTTAAGCCTGGGGGAGGGGTTCGTCCTATTGCGGTGGGAACCATCTGGAGACGCCTTGTCTCCAAGGTTGGTGCCTTCTTGGTTGGCCCATCTTTGAGTGGCTATTTTGAGGGCCTTCAATTCGGGGTAGGTGTTTCTAGCGGGGGTAAGGCTATTCTGCATTCCTTGAACCGCCTTGTCGAGGATTGTGGCGCTGATGTGGGTCTCTCCATGTTACTTGTCGATTTCCAGAACGCCTTTAACTTGGTCGACAGAGAGACTATGCTGGGAGAGGTCCGTCGTCAGTGTCCTGCCCTTTCCCGCTGGGTTGAATTTTGCTATTCCAGCCCAGCTAGGCTCTACTACGGGGAGCACTGCCTCCGTTCTTGCCAGGGGGTTCAGCAAGGTGACCCTTTAGGTCCCCACCTTTTCTCTCTGGTCCTGCATCCCTTGGTTCGTAGGATCAGGGATTCCTTTGATCTTTGCTTTCAGGCTTGGTATCTCGATGACGGTACTATTGTTGGGGATACGCTTGTTGTGGGGAAGGTTCTTCAGTTGATCATGGAGGAGGGCCCCCGTTCTGGCCTCCACCTCAATGTTACGAAGACGGAGGTCTTTTGGCCTGTCGAAGATCCGAGAAGCAGGTGGGCTGGTGTTTTCCCTACCTCTATTGCCAGGCCCTTGCACGGTGTTAAAGTTCTGGGGGGACCGGTCAGCGTGTGCCCAGCTTTCAGTGGCGCTCTTGTCTCGAAGAGGGTCGCCCGTACTATAGAGCTCATGGACTTGGTTGCTACGATTGAGGATCCCCAGTGTGAGTTACTTCTTCTTCGTGCGTGCACAGGTATTTCTAAGTTATACTTTGCTTTGCGCACTTGCTCTCCCCTTGCTTTTGGGTCAGCCCACCTTTCCTTCGACACTGCGCTCCGATCTAGCCTCGAACGTATTGTCACGACGTCCGGACCCGGTTTCGGGAGTGGCAGTGGCGGCTGGCTACCCTCCCCTTTTCCCTCGGGGGGCTCGGTGTCTTTGCCGCGGCGGATGCCCTCCACTTTGCCTTCCTTGCTTCTCGCCTCCAGTCTGCCGATTTGCAAGCTAAGCTGCTTCGCCCCTCCGAGATCGCTGCCCCCGGATTTGCCTTTGAGTCTGCCTTGAGTGGGTTCGTTGAGGCCACCGGTTCTGACTTCTTGAGTAACCCATCTGAGATCGCTGCCCCAAAACTTATGAAGAAATTGGCAGATATATATTTCACGAGGGTTGCTTCAGCGGCAGAATCTGTTTTCTCCTTGACTCCTCGACAGGTTGCACTGTGGAAATCTCAGCAGGGGGACCATTCTTCGGACTGGTTGAGGAATGTCCATATTTCTGGGCTCGGGCAAACCATGAACGGTCGGACATATCGCAGTGTGCTTAGCTACCGCCTTGGAGTCCCTCTGTTTCGGCTTTCCGGGACCTGCTCTTCTTGCTCCAGGGGCCTCAGAGGCGATATTTTTTGTGATCACGCGGTTTCGTGTGCTGGTTCTGTGGGGATTAAACATCGCCATAACCTTGTCCGGGACACACTGTTGGATATTTGCTTCCGGACCGGGATCTCGGCAGGTAAGGAGGTGGAGATTGGCCTCTGCGATGATAATGACAAACCCTTGCGACCAGCCGACCTTCTGCTCTACTCGTGGGACAAGGGGCGTGATGTTTGTGTTGATCTGACTGGGTCCTCGCCCTTGACTCAGACTGGCCTCACCGCTTTCGAGCCCGGACGGGTCGTTGCTGATGCTGCCCGTCGTAAATGTGCCAAGTACCAGGCACGCTGCACGGCGATCGGGTATGGTTTCTTACCTTTCTCCTTCTCCTCTCTCGGCGAGCTCGACACGGATGCTGTTTCTCTACTCCAGCGGATTCGGAAATTTGCTTTATCTCAGGATGCTGGAGCGCGTGCCGCAGTTCATATTTTCACTAGAATTAGCTTTGTAATCGCAAAGGGAGTGGGGGCCCAGATAGTATCTCGGCTTCCCTCTAACTTCTTGTAATTTGTTCTGGTGTTTAATGCAAGTTCCGTTAAAAAAAATAAAAATAAAAATAATAATAATAATAATACTTTATTTCTTGGATCATGGGTTGTATCTCTAACCCTTGGTATTCTTTCAAATTAAATGGAGGTCTACATGGTTTTTTTCAAGGGCAAAGTGGAGTTAGACAAGGTGATCCATTGTCACCTTACCTATTTGTATTAAGCATGGAGGTTCTTTCAAGAGCATTAAGGGTTATTACTCAAAGGAATCAAGTTTCTTATCACCCCAAATGCTGTAAAATTAAGCTCACACACTTAATTTTTGCGGATGACTTGATGGTATTTGTGAGAGGTGATGTTCCTTCAAGTATAGCAGTCAAAGCAACATTAGATCAGTTTGGTTTGTTGTCAGGACTGAAGGCTAATATGGAGAAGACTAGTATATACTTTGGTGGGGTTTCTCCTGCCATTCAACTAGATATTTTGAAAAGTACAGGCTTCACATCAGGTTCTTTTCCATTCCGATATCTAGGTGTTCCGTTAAGTGATGCTACCATCCAAGTCCATATGTTTGGTGCTATGATTTTGAAGATCCAGAATTGCATAAAGCATTGGACATCCAGTTTACTGTCATATGCCGAGAAAATACAGTTGATTAACTCAGTAGTTTTTGGCTTGCAAAATTTTTGGTGCTCAAGTATACTTCTCCCAAAAACAGTGGTTAAGAAAGTGGAGAAATTGTGTAAAGATTTTTTTTGGGGAATTAATCCTGGTGATAGGAAAATGACTTTCAAAAAATGGGGAGAGGTTTGTTCTCCTTGGCAGAACGGTGGTGTTAATATCAAGCAATTGAATGCTTGAAACAAAGCCCTCCTCTCAAGATGGTTGTGGTATCTCACTACCAATTCAGGTAGCATTTGGGTTAAATGGTGCAAGGAGTACATTTTACCGGGCAGTAATATTTGGACGGTACAGTCTAAGGAATACTATTCTTCAGGCTTTAAACAGATTTTGCAGGTGAGGGATGAATATATTGTTAGGTGTGGATCCATTCAAGCAGCTGAAACCTCCCTCCTAAACTGTTCCTCAGGACATAAATTTCGAATATCTGATGCATATGATTTTTTCAGAAATAAAGCGCCAGTTTTGGCTTGGTTCAGAGTATTTTCTTCTCCCATTCTATTCCCAAGGCATAAGGTTATCCTTACCCTAGCAGGTCAGAATAAGCTATCAACAGTCGACAATATCAAGCTTAGAGGAATGCAGATGGCAAATAGATGTTGTTTGTGTAAAGAAGAAGAAGAATCAGTCAAGCACTTATTCTTCTCCTGTCCGTTTTCTGCAGCAATCTGGCAAAAAATACAGCAATGGATGACAGTGTCCTGTCCTCGATCAGACTTAGTGTATGCGCTGAAATGGATTTCTAGCTCCCACAAAAGAAAGCATTGGAAGACTTCTTGGTTTACTGCTTGTTTGGCAGCCTCAGTATATTCGATTTGGCAGGAGAGGAATGCTCGTCTATTCTCTTCCTCTATAGCTAATAAGTCTATAATTGTAAAGCAAATTAAGTTCATAGTCTCAATTCGATTTTATACATACAAGAACAATCCTAAGTATGCTAGGATTATAGAAAAGCTATGAAATCTAGTGTGTTAGATCTTTTGCAACCTTGTAATTTCATTTGTTTAATGAAATGATATCATTTTTGCAAATAAAATAAAATATAATAATAATAATAATAATAATAATAACAATAATAATAATAATAATAATAATAATAATAATAATAATAGTAATACATATATGTATATAATCGAAAAAGAAAAGAGAAAGGAGAAAGAGATGATGGGATTTAAGGACACCCTCAACCTACATGCTTAATCAATCTCGGAAACGGACTCGTAGTGGCGGCGTGTGCGCGGGAGTGTCGAGAAATGTAGGGTGAGTTATGGTGTGTGTCTTTGACGAGTTTTGATCTCGGAATTTTGAATGTATTTGTGTGTATGTGTGTGTATGAGTGCCTAGAACTCAAGGGTGATGAATGTTTGAAGGTTGAAGAAGATGTTGGTTTGAATTGCTTGATGTGTGCTAAGTGTCTGATTGCCAAGGTTGCTTATGGTTTTTTTAGTGTTGTGTAAAGTTGTCAAATGGCTTAGGGTGACAGGGTATTTATAAGAGAAATGCCCCGGTTTAGGGCCACTCGATCGAGTGGAGCGTGTGCACTCGATCGAGTGCCCGAATCGAGTCCGGTTCGGCCGGTTCATGGCCTTACTCGACCGAGTGGATGTGAACCACTCGATCGAGTGACTAAAAACAGAGGGAGTGTTTTTAGGAAAGATTTGTTGACAATTTTGAGTGTGATTTGGTAGTTGAGTCTGGATTCGTTTTGTGTGTTTGGACATAATGTGAGGCTGGTTGATGCGCGTCGAATCGTCGCCTATCCAACGCGGTCAAAAAATATTTATAAACCCCGGAATACAACTACGTAGTAGCGGCAAGTCGGTCAAATGGCTTAGGGTGACAGGGTATTTATAAGAGAAATGCCCCGGTTTAGGGCCACTCGATCGAGTGGAGCGTGTGCACTCGATCGAGTGCCCGGTTCGAGTCCGGTTCGGCCGGTTCATGGCCTTACTCGACCGAGTGGATGTGAACCACTCGATCGAGTGGCTAAAAACGGAGGGAGTGTTTTTAGGAAAGATTTGTTGACAATTTTAAGTGTGATTTGGTAGTTGAGTCTGGATTCGTTTTGTGTGTTTGGACATAATGTGAGGCTGGTTGATGCGCGTCGAATCGTCGCCTATCCAACGCGGTCAAACAATATTTATAAACCCCGGAATACTACTACGTAGTAGCGGCATGTCGGGGATCGATCCACAGGGACGGTCGAGGGATAGTCGGTCAAGTCAAAGTCAAGGAGTGATTAGGTCGAGAAGGGGGGTTTGGGTCAAGAGAGGTCAAGAGAGGTCGAGAGAACGTAGGCTAGGGTCAATAAATAGGAAAGGTGTTGGGGAGAGTCGGGATTCGGAAATGGGGTCTAATGGTCTCGGGATCGAGTTTTTGTTACAACGTTAAAAAGGAGAGTGCCACCTTTCGGTTTCCTCACCCAACCTACCTAAACCCGCTTTCGCGACGAAAGGGTAAGTCTCAATTTAAGGTAATTTCTACCCCGAGTTTCCCCATATTGGTAGAAATGAGTCAAGGTCGGCCTAGTCGCGATTCTAAGTCAACAAAGACACAAAAACCTTAACATCGATAATTAACAAGTAAACAACCCACCAACATCACTTGAATAAAATAATCCAAATCCTCCTCCCTAATTCCCCAACAAAGAAGTCTACTCACAATTCATCATGGAAATCATTTCAACATGCATATTAATTAGATCTAAAAAAGATAATGATGAGAAAACAACATAAAAACTAAATTAGAGATTAGGGAGTGGAAGAGAATTACACCAACTATGTAGATCTATAGGAAATAAGAGGATTGCATAAGTAAAGATTGAATCTTTGATGAATAAAGTGAAGAACTTGTCACTAATCCTTCATTAAACCCAACAAATCTTCAAATAAAACTTGAATAATCTTCTTACAAACTTGAGATCTAGATAATTGTTGATGGAAATTATGTAGATCTACTATTAATTACAATGTAAACTACTAGAATTTTGGAGGATTTCTACTAGAATACTACTAAACTACTACTAATGGATGGTGTAATAGGATGGTGGGGTGGTGTAATGTCTTCCCTCCTTAGCACAATGGAGAGGTGACTTGGGCAATAAACTAGGATAACATATATATAGTAATCTCTTAATGTGTATTTAACCTAAAGCCCATAATCTAATCTTTGCCCAATAGTGAGACTTTGTCCTTTGAGATGCAACTTTGCCCAATGAGTCTTCATAGGGTGAAGTTTTGCCCTGCGGTTGACGACATTAGCACCACCGGGTGAAATTTCACCCGGTGAGATTTTCTTCTCGAATCGCCATTTTTGGCGCTTTTCTCCATCGAGCGAAATTTCACCCGGTGGGCGAAATTTCGCCCGGTTATTTCTCCCGGTCATCTCATAGGGTGAAATTTCACCCTATGAACGTTTCGTCCAAAATGGCTATCTGGGGAGGAACACCGTCGGGCGAAATTTCGCCCGGTCAAATTCTCATCGGGTGAAATTTCACCCTGTGACTTCAGAGAGCCATAACTCTCTCGTTTGATCTCCGATTGGGGCGTGTGATATGTCGTTGGAAAGCTAAGAAGATAAGCTTTCACCTCCAACTGGAATCGCTTCGATCCGAGGTCTATTACTCTAGATATATCCATTTGAAGTTCGACCTCTCCGGTGAAGATGCACAATGGACTATACTTTTTCCTTTTTGCTCAAGTTTCACCTCTTGGGTTTGGACTTTGGATTTTAAGTTGTGTGCTTTGCTTTTCGGACGATCTCCCTTTCTCTCTCATGCTCATAGGAGCTCGGACACGTTTTTGGTCGAAAATCCTATCAAAATAGACTGAAAACTACCAAAAACACGTAAAATGCAAAACAGAGACGCTAATGCGAGAATTACTCAAAATACGGCGATAATCGCACTTTATTCTCGCAAAACGAAGGAAAAACGGGTCTAAATGGGAGGAAAAACGGTCCAAATTTGGCACACAACAATTCCCCCACACTAAACCGTTGCTCGTCCTCGAGCAAAGACCTAAAAGGAAATTAGCAACTACTACTACTAAGCTAGACTATGCTAAGCCGATACGAGGCAATTAATGGGCCCGCTCCGTCCCTTCAACTCACATCGGAATACCCATGAGGTAGAGTACTCCCATGCAAGGCAAGTTGGGGCTTGCTCAAAATGGTGGATGCGACTAAACACACAAAAACACATAACACGAAAGAATAGACGCATCCAAAACAAAAATAAAACACCGAATCCCTCATCGAGACGGCGGGGAAAGACACCAAGTACTTACCTAAAGCAACAATAAACTTCCAAGATAAATCACCCACGTAAATAAGGACCAAAGCCTAATACTATGACAATTAAGCAATATAAATTTTGATAACTTAGCTAGGTCCTCCTAATCTTCTAAAGAGGTACTACGGGGCGTATAACGGAGTGGAAAAAGTGAACCATGGATTCGTTCGACACTGTAGGTAGGTGCAGTCCCGCTCTCTTTGGCTAAGGCCAAGAGGGTCGTTCCAAACTCGAATTTCCTAAATTAGCCCAAACAAAAAGGTGGAGTGTTTACAATTTTTGGGGTGGATCGACTAATTAACGCTATCTTCCTTCCTCGGGACTCGTTCCTCTAGTAGGCACTTCACGGCAAAAGTCGATCAAGGGCTTTTTTTTTCTTTTTTTTTTCAAGGCGGCATTTTTGACGATACGATTTTTTCATTTGAAGCTCCTTTTCTTTCTCCTTTGTTTTTCTTTTTCATGTTTTTGTCATGTTTTTGTGCCCTTTTTTCTTGCTTTGGTTTGCCCATTTTTGCTTTTTGATGTGGTTTGTAACCAAGCTTGGAGGTCATTTTTGTGTAAACTTATTGTGGTGACGTATAGGTGGAGGAAAAATAGGTAACCGAGAACGGCGCCTTCCCCGGATAACCCACAAAAAGGTGAATGGAATTTGGACCAAAGGTGCAATGGTCATTCAAGCAAGGTCACCTAGAAAACGGGATGCGGGAACCAAGGCCTAACTCCTCATGGGTGGTCAGGGTGGTCAAATGCAAACCCCGAAGTAAACCTCTAGTAGAAAAGGTGGACTCAAAGCTAAAGGGTCAACAAATTCATTGCCTAAGATTCATTCTACTAGACTAAGGTCCAAAATCTACAATTGGTTATCCATAATGGAATGTAAACTCTTGCAATAAGTTTGTAATCGGGTTTTCAAAAACATTTAGTCCTAGACACGCTATACAAAAGCAAAAGGGACACACGAAAAAGAAAAGGCAAATAAAAGAAAACACGAGTAAAGTCATGCACTTCGTACTCCATAGACATTCAAGCACAAAAATCAACCACAACACTCAAAATGCTCATCTCTTCGAGAGCCTCCCAATAGCAACAACCTAACTCCTCCACGAAAGTAAAGAAGAAAGCGAAAAGGAAGGAAGTTACCTAGCGAGTTTCTTCCATAACTCTTCAAATTGTGCTATCAAGGTGGTGGTTACCTATAAGAGTAGAGAAAAAAACTATACAAGGGACACGAAAACATAACGAAAACGAGAAAAGAAAAAGGGAAAAATAAAAGGAAAATAAAAAAAATGTTTTTGGTTTCTCGAAATTTTTCAATTTTTATGGTTTTTTGAAAGATTTTTGAAAAACAAAAGGATAGTACATCCCTCCCCCACACTAAAACTGTGCATTGTCCTCACTGCACAAGTAGGGGAAACGATCAAAAAGGATGAAAAAGAAAAAGAAGAAAATCTTTTTGGATTTTTAAAATTTTAAAATATTTTTGGATTTTTCGAAAATTTTTGAAGAAAGAAAACAAACGAAAAGAAAATGATAAAAGGGTGGCGGGCCTAGGTGCAATCACATCACCTAGACCCTAGCCAAATGACTAAGAAAATGAAAATAAAATAAAAGAAAAAAAATTAAAAGAAAGGATGGAAAATGGGCGTAGGTGTAGTCACATCACCTAGCCCGGCGGATTAAGAAAAATTTGAGAAAATGAAAAGAATTTGGATTTTCAAAAGGTCAATGGCGTAATCACATCGCCTAATGACCGGGAGCAATACCAAGGCCGCTTTGGCCGCAACAATCGAACAATGGGGCAACTTGCAAAGTTATGTTAGAGATAAATCAATCACAATGATCAAGAAATAAGAGGAATAAGAAAGGAATCAACCAAAGGACATGCAATTATAGATTATTAAAGACTCATTGACCCAACCCACACACAAATACACGACACACACACACACCACCGACTCCAGGAGAGGGTCTAGTCTGAGCGATCGACCGACGCAAATGAAGCGCTAGGAGACCCATAGAAAAAGGGTATACCCTCGGAGGATGACTCGGGAGAAAAATCCTCCGGACCGTCGCTAAGCGAGAGGGAAAAGTCGGATTCAGTCTCACAAAGGTCATAGATCGTACGACCTTTGGGCAACTTATAGTGTGCATACTCCCAAACTCCCCTTCCTCCCGACTCAGTCTTGGTCAGTCGGAATTCACCAGAACCCAAAGGTAGGTCCCAATTTTTGTGAACATGGATAGTGGTTCGGTGTGTGTTCGGAACTATTAAAGCTCTTCCATGGCTAATGTAGACGAGGCGCTGATGAGGTACATGAAAAATCCAAGTCAGAAAATAGGCCTCGTCAAGCCATATGGAATCGTCTAGTGGGGTGAGGTGGTCGGTCGAATAACCTAATTTGTTTGCAATTACGGTCACGAGACCTCCATAATCTAAGGAGGGGCGTTGGGTAACAATGATACGATGGAAATGCAACGCCACGATAAGTGGTAGGTCTAAGGGGTTAGGGTTACCGAACAAAGAGTCACAGATCAATTGCTGGACACACACATTAAGAGTATAAATATTATCGGCCGAGGGTAGCAAGCAGTGGGAGAGCATCTCGCAAAAATAGCGAATTAAGGGGTTACGGATTTCGGAGCCAAAGGATAAATTAGCCTCGTAACCCCCTTTACAGCGTGATATGCGCTTCCAAAGATCTCTCCTAGATACACAGGCTTGTACGTTGCTCAAGGGTGCACTAAGTCCGGTACCCGATGAGGGTAGGCCTAGCACTAGGCCGAACTCGGAAATAGTTAAACGATGGGGTTTGCCGAATAGTCTAAATTTAATCGCTCTAGGTGTGGTCAGATTGTCGATGGCGAAAGTTCCTAGGAACTCGCATGTAAGGTCCTTATAGGTGAAGGCCGTGAGGCTAAGGAGCTCGCTAGTCCTGGTCCTCGACGATAACTCTTTAATATCGTCTACTATTCCTAGATTGGTCATTGTGTGGGGACAAGGCCACCTAGTGCTCTGAAAGATCTTTTTAGAGAAGGTCCGAGACAAAGAAGTATTTAGACAAGGTAAATTCATAGGCTTAGAAGACTTAGAAGAATATGAACGTTTAGAAGGATTAGAAGTTGATGCCATAACTTGTTTACGTGCGGCTCGTTGAGCTCTTGTCTCCATAGTGATAACCTTGCAAGAATAATCCCCAAAAAACTTGAACTTCACCTCTTCAAAGAACCTAAATATAAACACCTAAGATGTGGATGAAATTATGAATGGAGGCTTAAATGTGGTTGGGGTGTATGGAAGGTGGTTTGATGTGTTTATGATGGGTGAAAATGTGGAGTGAATTGTGGGATAAATAGGGTGATATAAATAAAGGTGGTTGAGGAGGGAAAGTGAAAGTTTTAAAGTGGGTGGTAAAATTTGGTGTAAAAATTTTTGGAGGGAAAGTTATGTGGGATATTTGGGAAGGAGGGAATTGATATTGTAGTGAGGAAATATGTTATAGGTGATTGACGTTCAAGCTCATGCCGCCGGGTGAAATTTCACCCGGTCAAGCACCACCGGGTGAAATTTCATCCGGCGGTATTCCGTCATGAAAATCGATCTTGCCAATTTTTTTTTCCACCGGGTGAAATTTCACCCGGTGAAAATCTCACCGGGGGAAATTTCGCCCGGTGGTATCTTCATTAGTTCTAGTAGATCTGGCAGTTTTTCGTAGGGCGAAACTTCGTCCGGTCAAATCTCACCGGGCAAAATTTCGCCCGGCGGTCTTGATTGCTTCCTTTTTCTGCCTTGTCATTCCATGGTTCTTCAATAATCACTTAAAATTTCAAATAACGACACGACTCATATTACATAATCAATATCTCCCACAAACATGCTTGTGGTCTTCAAATTAAGCTCCATAACTTCTCCAAAAGCTTGATCTTCATCCAAATAATTGCTCCATGACGAAATCCAAGTTCATCCATTGTTCTTGAGCTAACAAAGCTAACAAACACAAAGAAATATAATACATATATACAAGGTAGTTGTCGAGGATACCACCAAACCTACATCAAATTGAGAGGGTTAAACAACGCTCCTCAACGGGAGCTCACCAAGCTTCTCGGTAATAAAGGTCTCACGAACGTGACCGACATGATAAATTTTTATGCGTTGTCCATTAACCATAAACTTCCCGGTTTTCGGGCTTGAGATTTCAATTGATCCAAATGGTTGCACTTTGGTCACCTCGTATGGACCCGGCCATTTCAATTTCAACTTACCGAGAAAAGACTCATTCGAATTTTCAAGTAAATAGCAATTCAACGCTCTTAGAAGTAGATCAAACAATCTTGCATGGAACTCAAAGAAATGACAATATGAAGCATTGATGCACAAAGATAGCACATAAACATAAGAGGTCAAAGCAAATAATAAAGTATCCATCATGCCTCTATGTTTAAAAGAGGCTTTCATGTCATTGTTAAACTCCTTATGTGAGTGAGGAAGGAATACCAAAGAGGATGGAGGATATATGGTGTAGAAACCATTCAAGTCTAGCTCAAATGAGGATTGTAAATAGGTAAGGAGAGACATTTTATCAAGAAGGTGAGGGTAAGAGAAGTCATCCTTAGACAATACCTCAATAATGATCACATTAAAGCTCTCCTTATTCTTTCCATTATCACTCAAAGTCTCATGCTTCTCAATAAAGTGGGTCTTAGGAGCTTCTCCACAATTCGCTCCATCATCAAGCATCTAACCCTCTTCACTTCTAACTCCCTCTATCATGCGCTCAAATAGAGGATTATGCATCGCAACCTCGCATAAGCTCTCAAGTATGAATCAATTCTCTAACGTGTTCAAGCAAGTTGTCAAAGAATATTATGGTGGTTAGCCAAACCGGAATCCCATGGCGTGGGCAATATGTCAATAAATCTCGAAATGTATCCCAAGCATCACTTAAACACTCAAACTCACCTTGTTCAAAGGTAAGGATCTCTCGTCTAAGTTTATTGGTCTTGTGATATGGGAAGAAGTGGTTTAAAAAGGCTGGAACAAGGTCATCCCAAGTACAAAATGTGTTAGGAGGATAAGAACGTAGCCATTTCTTGGCTTTACCTCCAAGGGTGAAAGGAAAATCTAAGAGTTTAAAGGTGTTGATTGGCAAACCATTCATCTTCGCAACTAAACAATTTGTATGAAATTCCGTAAGGTGGTCAAGCACATTTTCATTAGGCAATCCCCAAAACATATCTCTTTGAAGCACCGCGATAAATACTTGATTCACTTCAAATTTCGCTCTATCCTCATCTCTAACGGTAATAGGTGAGGTAACCATGTGGTCATAGAGTCTACTATGATCGTCTAAGGTCGTCATGAGAGACATAAAAGGGATTGATCAACGAATGAGATGAATGCAAGAGACAAGCAACACGAACACCAAGAAGCAGACAAAAAGACTAACCTTTTTATTTATTCGTTTTTTTTTTTTTTTTACCCAAACACAATGACAAAAACTCAACTAACTGATCACCGTCCCCGGCAACGGCGCCATTTTGATGCGCGTCGAATCGTCGCCTATCCAACGCGGTCAAACAATATTTATAAACCCCGGAATACTACTACGTAGTAGCGGCAAGTCGGGGATCGATCCACAGGGACGGTCGAGGGGTAGTCGGTCAAGTCAAAGTCTAGGAGTGATTGGGTCGAGAAGGGGGGTTTGGGTCAAGAGAGGTCAAGAGAGGTCGAGAGAACGTAGGCTAGGGTCAATAAATAGGAAAGGTGTTGGGGAGAGTCGGGATTCGGAAATGGGGTCTAATGGTCTCGGGATCGAGTTTTTGTTACAACGTTAAAAAGGAGAGTGCCACCTTTCGGTTTCCTCACCCAACCTACCTAAACCCGCTTTCGCGACGAAAGGGTAAGTCTCAATTTAAGGTAATTTCTACCCCGAGTTTCACCATATTGGTAGAAATGAGTCAAGGTCGGCCTAGTCGCGATTCTAAGTCAACAAAGACACAAAAACCTTAACATCGATAATTAACAAGTAAACAACCCACCAACATCACTTGAATAAAATAATCCAAATCCTCCTCCCTAATTCCCCAACAAAGAAGTCTACTCACAATTCATCATGGAAATCATTTCAACATGCATATTAATTAGATCTAAACAAGATAATGATGAGAAAACAACATAAAAACTAAATTAGAGATTAGGGAGTGGAAGAGAATTACACCAACTATGTAGATCTATAGGAAATAAGAGGATTGCATAAGTAAAGATTGAATCTTTGATGAATAAAGTGAAGAACTTGTCTCTAATCCTTCATTAAACCCAACAAATCTTCAAATAAAACTTGAATAATCTTCTTACAAACTTGAGATCTAGATAATTGTTGATGGAAATTATGTAGATCTACTATTAATTACTATGTAAACTACTAGAATTTTGGAGGATTTCTACTAGAATACTACAAAACTACTACTAATGGATGGTGTAATAGGATGGTGGGGTGGTGTAATGTCTTCCCTCCTTAGCACAATGGAGAGGTGACTTGGGCAATAAACTAGGATAACATATATATAGTAATCTCTTAATGGGTATTTAACCTAAAGCCCATAATCTAATCCTTGCCCAATAGTGAGACTTTGTCCTTTGAGATGCAACTTTGCCCAATGAGTCTTCATAGGGTGAAGTTTTGCCCTGCGGTTGACGACATTAGCACCACCGGGTGAAATTTCACCCGGTGAGATTTTCTTCTCGAATCGCCATTTTTGGCACTTTTCTCCGTCGGGCGAAATTTCACCAGGTGGGCGAAATTTCGCCCGGTCGTTTCGCCCGGTCATCTCATAGGGTGAAATTTCACCCTATGAACTTTTCGTCCAAAATGGCAATCTAGGGAGGAACACCGTCGGGCGAAATTTCGCCCGGTCAAATTCTCATCGGGTGAAATTTCGCCCTGTGACTTCAGAGGGCCATAACTCTCTCGTTTGATCTCCGATTGGGGCGTGTGATATGTCGTTGGAAAGCTAAGAAGATAAGCTTTCACCTCCAACTAGAATCGCTTTGATTCAAGGTCTAGAACTCTAGATATATCCATTTGAAGTTCGACATCTCCGGTGAAGATGCACAATGGACTATACTTTTTCCTTTTTGCTCAAGGTTTCACCTCTTGGGTTTGGACTTTGGATTTTAAGTTGTGTGCTTTGCTTTTCGGACGATCTCCCTTTCTCTCTCATGCTCATAGGAGCTCGGACACGTTTTTGGTCGAAAATCCTATCAAAATAGACAGAAAACTACCAAAAACACGTAAAATGCAAAACAGAGACGCTAATGCGAGAATTACTCAAAATACGGCGATAATCGCACTTTATTCTTGCAAAACGAAGGAAAAACGGGTCTAAATGGGAGGAAAAACGGTCCAAATTAGGCACACAACACTGGTTCGTCCCGGGATTCGACTTTGACCTGGTCTTGACTCGGTCGCTAAAAGACGGTTTTATTTTCGGTGACGGTTTTGACCCAAATTAGTCTCATTTTACTTGGAACGACCCACTGGGCCTGAATTTGAGTTGGTTTTGAAAGATTTGTATCCCATTAAATGTCAATGCCGGACATTACTGATTCTGAGCCCATATCCGAGCGCGTTAGAGCACGTTTGCGTCCGATCATCATCGGGTATTTTTTGGAAACTACCATAGACACCTGGCAGTCAAAATGCGGGTGTCTACAGAGCCCCCACTCTGACTGAGGCTTGGACAAGGCGAAAGTCAGAGTAGCTACCAGGCCAATAATCGAGGATTAAGACCTGACAGACTTCCGCTTGGGTCGTTTATAGTCCATTAGACTCGCGTGAAGGGCTCGCCAGCCATAAGATAGAAATCATACCTGAGCTGATGATAATACCTCCGTGGGGAATTTCGACTTGTCGCGTAAGTCCTGGATGCGCCTATATGTGGGCCCATCCCGTGCTATTTCGGAGAAAATGCCGCATTGGGCTATCTAATGGGGAATTGGACTTGTCGTATAAGTCCCGGGTGCGCCTGTATATGGGCCCATCCCGTGTTGATTCGGGAGAAGATGCTGTCTTGGGCTTTCTGCTGGGGAGATATGTGAGCTGCACGGTCTTGGGTCGTACCTGTATAAGTTACACAAAATTTTGCATGCAACACGTAGGTCAAAACACGTACGACTCGCGCTGGGGAATGATTTTTGCTTAGTTTTGAAATCGAAGTCCTGAAAGCAACTCACATGCTAGGAAATAGGTTTTCAAAATTGAAATTGGTAGAAATGAGATTTGCAATTTAAATAGACCGAAATTTGACCTTGTCAAAAAGGATTTTCTCAAATGGCTAAGTTTTGCAAATTTTAAAATGAGAGTTTGAAGAGAGAGGTATACTGATAGACTCGACTCTGGACGTGACCGGACGAGTTGACAAACACGACTGAACTCTCGAGGGGTTGGACCGTGACTCGGTAGGGGGTTGGGCCACCTAACAAGACTTTTAAGTTGCGTTATTCCGTAGCCTAGGCGAGTGGCAATATCGTTGAATCCTCGGAATGGGAAAGATGTGCTATGGAGGGAATGAGACTGTTTTAGTCTAGTGCTCTTCTGGATTTTTGATTGTAGGGTACATTCCCGATGTGGGTATTGCTTCAAGTCCTGACAGATTCTCGTCTTTGACTGAGCCGAGTACTAGGACACACTATAGAAAGGAGGCTAGATTTTTTTTTAATTTATCTAGATTTTGTGAGTGGATGGAGGTTTTCTGCCTAAGAGAAGCCCCTAGGACGACCAAGCTAGCTGTTGAGAACATGATGGTGTCGTGACCGGAATGATGGCGCTTTTTGAATTCTTTGTCAATATGGGTGGTTGTGCCTCTGTTGAAAGGCTGCCTACGTATTCACGTGTAGTGAAATCAAACCATGCCGTAGTTCAGTGTCGGAAGATATATTATGATGCCTAGTCTAATAGGACTTTGTGTGTAACTAGCCATAGCGATGACGTAGGCTAGGTGCATTCCCAGTGATGTCTTGATCAAAGGGCGAGAATGGTTAGGATGTTGATCCTGTGACTGTGAGCATTCTCCGGGGTAGCCCCCAGAGGTGGTGTGAACTATTTGGGCATGTTCTATGCCGACCGCAGGTTGAGTTCCCGTGTTTGAGGCTGGTAACTGGTTTGGATGTTTTTGGAAATGTGAGGCAAGGTCGTAAGTCGCTTTGATGATTCGAAATCTGGAGCTCGATTTTGTGGAGCTAAGGCTTCGAGGGTAAGGTATTGCAATGTGGTAGGAAAGGGGGAAGTCGAGTAAAAATGACTCGAACTTCAATCGCGGTAGGTTGATAATGCCGGATCTGATTTCCATGTCTGGCCCTAATGGTTAGAGTGTATCCTATGAAGCTTGAATCCTCAAAATTCCGGGCTGTCTCTTTGCCTAGGTCTCGGGAAGGTCTTGAGGGTTGTAATGTGGGAAGGCTAAGTGTGGTGTTAGCTGACCAGCTTGGTTGTTTCTCCCCTATTTGATGGTATGGGCATCGATAATTTTTTGACCGTATCCCGGTCAAGGGACTTTCTCTTGGGCTGACCGTTGACCACGGTCATGGGTTCTTTTGAATTTTTGTTGGTTGTCCTCTTAGCCCCGGTCATGGGATTCTTCATTCGAGTTGACTGTTTGACCTCGATAGATCATGGGTGCCTCTTTTTCGATGATGGCCTGCTTTTTTGTGTTTGCCTTTTGCTTTTTCCTTGGACTTTTGATTTTTTTTTGTCCAGTTTTTTTTTTCTTTTTTTTTTCACGGCTACCCCCGATGGTGTTGTGGGTGGATATGGGGGTGGACCCATTGGTTGGATTAGGCTTGCGGAGCAAAAACCTTTGTAAGGTGTAAGCCTAGTTGGTATTTGTGTGAGTGTAACTCATGGTGGAGTACTCTACGGTAAACATGGTGGTTTGGATCTTGGTATTGTCATCATAATTCCGAGCAGGCTTGGTGGGAGCATCGTCCCAAGTTGGGTATTTCTGGCATCAAGTCTATAGAGTCACGATGCTTCTTTTTTCTCTTTTGGTCAGACTAACGCCAAAGGTAGGGATTTGTCGGTCTTATTGGAGGGGTGTTTATTGTGGGGAGATGAGCTTGCCTCCCGTCTTGAACCCAAATTAGGAGACTACCTAGATTTGTCATAGGATTCGAGACCGCTCCTGCTAAGGGTAGTTTTGTGGCTTGCTATACCAGACATGGAACAGGTAAAGGAAAATACGGGTCTCAGTTCCCTGCAGTCATTATAGATGTGCCTATAATAGTCACGTGCATGTGCTCACAGTGTATGATGGTGCTCATCATGTTCTCGGAAACACAAAGGGAAGTATATATGAGAAATTCAAAAAGCTGATTTTATTGGATTGAAAAAAAGGACAGAATACTGTTGACTCTGACTCTGACATCGGAATTGAAAGAAATAGAACGTCCTAGACTCGGACTCGGACTTAAATCAAATCCTGACTCTGGGATAAGGTTGTCAGTAGTCTTCGGCTTCTAAGGACTCAAGTGGATGTCCAGTATAGTCTTCGGTAGAAGCTTCACCCAGATTTTCATCACGTCAAAGATCGTCTTCAATCCTAGTGCCCATTTTGGTAAGCACTGCAAAGTTTGAAATGCCGGCATACCTAAGATGGACGCGGTAGGAGGGTAGGAGGTTGTCGATGAACGCCTCCACTAGTGTCTTCTGATTGGGCTTGTCTACCAGCTTAACACTCTCGGCCCGCCAACGTTGAAGGTATTTGGCGAAACCCTCTGTTGGATCTTGGGCCATGACTTCTAAAGTCCGCATGGTAGTCTGAAGTTCAGTGTTATCAGAATAGTTTTTAGCGAACTCGGTAGCCACATCTTCCCAAGTGGGGAATCTTTTTGTATTAAGCCTATAGAACCAGGCTTTCGGATATTTTCCGAGAGATGTGCCGAACAGATTGATGAACATGTCGGCTTTGACCCCCTTGATTGCCATGAATGCCTTGAAATCTCAGAGGTGTAGTAATGGATCCTCCGTCCCTTTGAAAATGGGCAACCCATCTAGATTGAGATCTGTTGGTAGTTTTGCACTGATGGGTGCATAGTCTCGGGAGTTTTCAGCACGAATGTTGTTCTCTTGGGAGGCGTGGAACTGTTGTTCGAGCTCACGCACCGTGCTGATCAGTTTGGCAAATGGCCCGGTATTTACCGACCCATAATTGAAGTCTTGTTCTTCAACGACAGTTAAACGAGCATTCAAGGCCTCTTGGTCGGCTCTTATGAACCCTAGTTGGGTTTCAAACATGGCCTGCTTACTAACCATTGTTTCTAGCAAAGCCTTCAGTTCATTAATGGTGTTTTCCATGTCCCTATTCCCGGTTGTGGATGCCATACTCTGCGAGAATACCCACGTAATCAGAAATGTTGCTTCGGAACTTGAATACACCAAGGCATAGGAAATAGCGCGGGAGGAGGGACAACTCTGGTTTGACTCGGGTTAGACTCTCCTAAGACAAATACGTAGGGTGCGATTCTCGGAGTGACTGTGATTAATCTCCCCGTCGGAGAATAGCCCCCAAGTGAGACCAAAGACTCTGATAGGACTCAGATGGTGTGGCATCTAAGCGACTTGAAAGCGGGGTACGTGAGACAACACGTCTAGGACAAGACCCTTAGAGCAACCGTGATTGATCGCTCTCCTGAAGGGTAGCCCCCGAGTGAGATCGAGGTTTTGCTAAAACTCGAGTGTCGGACGAGTGATCCTTAGAGTCAAGGTCCCCGAACCTTTTGTTATAGGGTTATGCCTTATAAAAGGTTGATGCGAGTTCAGTTTGCAGGGTTGTTTTGATCGGTCCATATCTCGAGTTATACTTGGAAATTTGTAGTCATTCAAAATGCAGGAGATAGATTTCGAGATTATCTTTCCAATGACGACTCGTGAAAGTTCATTGAACAAGTATTGACGAAGTTATGCACCAAACAAGTCAACTGTGCATTGAAAAACGCTGCTGTTAAATTCTTTGACGGAATTGTTTGTTTGCCTCGATTTTCTTTAAAGCTTTCAATAAATTCCCGAGGAGAAGAGCTGCTATCTTCAAGTCCGCTTAATCAAGACTACTCGTGAAAACATGGAGCATTGTACCCATAATGTACAATGAATGTAACGTGTTGGTCCTTGGTAGTTGCCTGATTTTAGTCATCCTAGTTCTTTGTAGTTTATTTTTCTAGTTCTTTGTAATTTGATTTCCTAGTTCTTTGTTCTAGCATTTAAAAAGTTTGACTTGGGTGGCTGATTTTTGCCTTGCCCTTCTCGTGCTTAATGGCTATTTATAGCCTTTAGTTTGTTTGTAAACGGGAGATTTTAAAAAAAAGAAAATTGTAAGCTTTTGCTTGTTTAATTTTGTAAACGGGAATTAGAACTCGACGCGTTTTCGAGTTCTAATTCCCGCTTATTCAATCGAGTGTTTGAATAGCGACCCGCTTAGTTGAGATATAGGTCTATCTCACTTAGCATACTATCCCTTTTGTTTTACTTTTATCTTTTTTTGTTTGTTTCGTGTCGTGACCAGCAACTTTGTTTCGTGTCCTTGTGATACGAGATCAAGGTCCGTTCCAAATCACATCAAAGGTTGATTCGGAAAAGACTCCTAGACGGGTGACTTGTGAAAGGCGGGCCTTCCTTAGGATTCGGCTATGTGAGCCGAGTCCTGCTCGAAGGAAGGTCCATGTGAGACATTACCAGACTTTTAGACTCGAGTGTGTAAGCGGGCCTTCCTTTGTAGGAGTATGTCCTACGTACGTGGGCCGTACCTTGGTCAAATAAGGCGGACTGGGATAGGGAAGAAACTCGTGATGTAAGATCGACAGAGTTTCGACGCTAATGACTTCGATGACTTATGACATGACCCGACACCGCTAAATACGGGAAGTCCTAAGAAGAGGAAGGTTTTGAAAATGAATTTTTTGGAAAATCCGACAGAACTCGGGGAAGGGCCCAATTTTTTCAAAAAAAAATCGAAAAGTGCATCGGGCCCCAAATTTGAAAGTTCGAAGATATTTTCGAGTTTTGAATTGGGCAGCATACCGGCTAGAAAGTGGGCTATTTTGAGTAAAATCATAAGTCCTAAATTCGGTAGCTTCCCGGGTTTTTGAAAAGTTGAATATTTGAAATTTTGAATATCGAAAATAAATTTCCGAAAATTTGAAAAAATAGGAAACGGGATACCGAAGATTTGAAAATCGAAAACGGCATCTCGGAGGTTTGAAAATCGAGAATGACATCTCGAAGATTTGAAAATTGAAATAGAATTTTGAAAATTCGAAAATTGAATGGTGGATCCGGAATTCGAATTTTGAAATGGGCAGCATGCCGGCTAGAAAATAGGCTTGTTTTGAGTTAAATCGTAAGTCTAAATTTCGGCAGCTTTCCGAGTTTTTGAAAATTGAATATTTTTGAAAAGATGAATTTTTTTGAAATGACGGTTTTTGAAAACCACACGGAAAACAAGTAGCACATAGTCACGTAAGCATTATAACGACACTATGTATGCTTTACACTAAGTCTCGGTCGGTCTAAATGGGGTCTATACCAGTGCTCATAGTCTAGACGAGAATCGGGACGGACTTCCTAAGTTGAGTTGAGCTTAGAACATGCCGCAAAGTCCATACGAATCGACTATGAACACCTTTGACGTATCCAAGGCGGAGTACATCACGGTATAGTGGGACGTCGGTCACTAGTACCGGCCCGGGAAAATATGGGGTTATGCATGAACCATAAAACTAAAACGCGTATTGTACTAGTCAAACGATTTCTATTCGAGTCTCACCCTGAGGATGCCGATGGTTAGTCAAGCATCAGTTAATCCCCAGCGGAGTTGCCAAATTGTGGACATGACGTAGGTCCACCCCGACGCGGCCACGCGCGGGTTTGGGTAGGCGAATGCATCTACATATGAGAATGGATCGAATTGAAATTTAAGTCGAAATGGAGTCGCCACCGAACTTTGTGGGAGTTCGGACCCGTTCGAGCCCACTCTATGTCGTTATGGGCCATACAAAAAGTATGACCCACTTCGATTTCAGAGTTTATTGGGCTTGTCCCTTTGCATTACGATACCGATACCATCTACACCGGTAATCGTGTAAAGAATGACTATCGTGTGCCAACGGTTTCGGGCATCCGGAAACCGAGGTTCTGAGTAAGGGGTGAGGGTATGTGTTAGGAAGCCCACTAAGGACTCCCAACCCCGCCCGCACTTAGCGGCCTCTACTAAGACATCGTTTGACTTTCTAATATGCGCGTTAGTAATCCGGTGAAATGATATGCAAACAGCAATTTTAGCTAAGCATGCGAATTAAATGTGAGCTACGTCATTTTAATGCAGCTAATTTATTGTCAAAGTGATTTAGCATGCGATGTTCATTTAAGGCAATAAATGGCAAACATCGAAAATAGAAAACTCGTAAATAAATTACAAATTACACGGGCGGAATACAACCCGGAATTCACAATACAACGAGCGATAATATAATAATCGAATTAGAAAACGGTAAATATTAACTATAAACGGACCCGTAAATAGTAAATATAGGCTAGACCGTGAATTGAATAAATGGATGAACTTCGATTAAGTACACATTATATTGCGCATTAATCGAAGGACGAAGATATAGGACCTAGGCGTGGTGCTAGCCCGATCCCGAATCTCAATGCCTTGTCACAACTTATCATATCGGGAAATTGGAGTCCAGATTAATCATGTGTCGGGTACGACTAAGGAGTCGTCGACACGAGATTAATAGTGAGAGACCGTCGATCAAAGTTGTTTATGTGTAATGATATGCATGAGGTTGAAAAGGTGGGTTACGTGATTGACTTTGCACGCTACGACTAAGTCGTAAAAAAATGACGAGGCTCAAATGATGATCAAAGCGCTCGGTTTTCCAGGCTACAGGGCCCGCTCGATCGAGTCATGGCACGGACTCGGTCGAGTGTGCCTTTAAGTTAGCTACTGCCCGGTTTTTGGGGTGCTACTCGATCGAGTGGCCCATGGTACTCGGTCGAGTGCCCCCTGTACGAGGCATGGCTCGTTTCGTTTTATTCGTTTAAAATCAATTTTGATTGTGATTTGGTAGTTGAGTCTGGATTCGTTTTGTGTATTTGGACATAATGTGAGGCTGGTTCGTCCCGGGATTCGACTTTGACCTGGTTTTGACTTGGTCGCTAAAAGACGATTTTATTTCTGGTGACGATTTTGACCCAAATTAGTCTCATTTTACTTGGAACGACCCACTAGGCCTGAATTTGAGGTTGGTTTTGAAAGATTTGTATCCCGTTAAATGCCTATGCCGGACATTACTGATTCCGAGCCCATATCCGAGCGCATTAGAGAACGTTTGCGTCCGATCATCATCGGGTGTTTTTTGGAAACTACCATAGACACCTGGTAGTCAAAATGCGGGTGTCTACAATGAGTCGGGGTACTCACCAGGTCGTTCACGACACGGCTAGAGATGTGCAAATTGGGACGAAACAGTAACTGGTGACCGGCCTAATCCCGAGCCCAAGGGGGATCGTTGTAAACAACCTACTCCCCCTCGTTAACAGGACCCAGGATGTAAGTCCTCCTGGCAACCGTCACAGGCTGTCTACGCCTTGTGACTATCAAAATCAGCCTCATTCACGGCTCCCGGATCACAATACCGCGAAGGAACGCTTCGTCGCCGCTTACGGACCCCCCAGGGAGTCAGCGAGCTTGACCCGACGACCTCACCACTAGTACCCACCGAAGGAGCTCCTTCGGGACGCTCTGTGTCATCTTTAGCTGCAAAACAAAACACGCCTCAGGTCAGGTCAAAGCAGCCAAAACTGGTCAAAATAAGCTCAAAATTTATAATAGGGATATCAGAAGTCCGAAAGACCAACTAGCACCCATTTTCGACCCCGGTCATAATAAAAGTGGTTTAGGGAAAATCCGACATCGTTACGGTATCACTTGGTCCGTTGTAAGCCACACAAACCCTCACAGAATGACCTAGAGTACATTCTGACTCACAAAAGTCGACATGGAGGCTACCCATAACGTCACAAACGCTAGTCGAGCAAAATTACAAAGGTCAAGTATGGGAATAACCGAGAAAATAACCCCTAAACCCTAGAGTTTCGAGTTCCACCCATACGAAGCCATTGAAGCACCTTCAAGCTTCATATCAAGCTACTAAGTACCCTATCAAGCTCCATTTTACCATAATTTAACAATGGGACCAAGAGCAAACATCGAAACTGTAACATCCGCTATTTTCCTAGCATTTCTATTCTACCGTTATGACATCGTTATAACTCTATCACATTTTGGCTTATGTTTCATCATTATTCCAAGCTTATCTTCAATTTTGAGTTTAATGATATTTATTTTTATTTTAAAAGATTTTAATTCTTTTACATCTATTTATTTGATTTTCCTTATAAACTAATTAATTTTCCGCGAAGAATTCTATTTCTCTTTGAATAGACGTTTTTAAGCTCGGATTTAAGTTATTCCTTTTCCTAAAAATGTTTAAATACATTTATATAATATTTTGAAGTAGTAAATATTTTTATTTACGAAATATAAGCCATTTATGATTTTAATACGAAGTTTCGTAAATAATTATTTTCCAACGCGAGGTTTACTCGAATTGCTTTGAAAAGCCTTTAACTATTTTACGATTATACTTTTTATCAACTTATAAACCATTTGAGACCTTTTCCTCCTATTTGGACCGACAAAGCTTCTTGTCACAATTTAACTAGGTTTTACTAATACGTTTCATTTTATCACATCAAACCGTAAACATAAGATTTTTTTCTGTTCATTGAATTGAGGCTTTAATACTCAAACTCTTCCTACTCCTCTTATCCTCTTGGCCGGCCAACCTAGTCTAGATACACTTTGGATGCTTCACCCATATCTTTATTATCATTTATGCTTAAAACCATTTCTCTCTCCCTTACATTCATTTTTGCAAAATAAAATTTATTCATCATCATCTTTCCTTCCCCTTTGGCCGAGTATTCATCCTCCTCTCTGTGGAAATGACATAGGTCCACCCCGACGCGGCCACGCGCGGGTTTGGGGAGGCGAATGAATCTCCATATGAGAATGGATCGAATTGAAATTTAAATCGAAGTGGAGTCGCCACCGAACTTTGTGGGAGTTTGAGCCCATTCGAACCCCCTCTATGTCGTAGTGGGTCGTATACAAAATACGGCCCATTTCCGATGTCAGAGTTTACTGGGCTCGTCCCTTTGCATTACGATACCGATACCGTCACTACCGATTATCGTGTATTGAATGACTCTCGTGCGCCAACGGTTTCGGGCATCCGGAAACCGAGGTTCTGAGTAAGGGGTGAGGGTACGTGTTGGGAAGCCCACGAAGGACACCCAACCCCGCCCGCACATTAGCGGCCTCTACTAGGATATCGAAAGACTTTCTAATACGCGCGTTAGTAAAACAATGAAAATGCTTATGCAAACATTGTTTTCCCTAAGCATGTGAGAAATTGAAAGGGTTTCTATGTCGATTTAATGCAACAAATTCTAACGTCGAAGTTGAATTTAGCATGTGGGTTCATTTTAGTACAATAAAATAAACAATAAATCAACAAAGAAATAGCAAACTTGTTAGTAAAGGTAAAACAATAATAACGGTTTGCGAATTATAAAATAATATAGAATGATATCGAATGATTTAAACGTGATGCATGGTTTTTGAAAAAGTAGTAGTACACGTGATTGATTTGATACGTGTTGACCTAAGTCATAAAAATATTATCGAAACTAGAAGATGGTGTAGGACTCACGGTTTTGTCGTGATAAAGGGTCACTCGACCGAGTTATTGAAGGACTCGACCGAGTGGGCCTCTGAAAACGCTTATGTCCCGTATTTTAGACCCTACCCGATCGATTTACTGGCGGACTCGACCGAGTACGTTGCCACTCGACCGAGTCACTGCGAGACTCGACCGAGTGGAGGTCAAAAAAGTATTCTGTTACGGTTTTTGGGGTTCCACTCGATTGAGTGGGCTAGGCACTCGGTCGAGTGCCCCCTGTACGAACCAGGGTTCTCTTTGCAACTCGCTATTGATTTTGAAATTGCTCTTTGATTTTTATAACTCGATGAGTTTGTTGAATCGGGCATAAATATTGTGGAATTTATAGTCGAAACTTAACTTCGATACTCGTCATATCCCATATTCGATTATTGAATCGATATGGAATACTAGAGTGAAAACCTAAAAAAAATGCTTTAAGTCGTTTCATGTTAACTAGCACGATATGAATAGATTTCCTCCGCGTTTAGTAGTGTCGCAATTCTAACGAAATGTATGACCATTATTTTAGCATCAACGAAAATCGCGTTAGTTAATTTTTTTGACTAGATCGTTAGATTCAACATCCAATTACGGAATTGGTATCGAACCTAATTGATCGATGCTTGAATTAAAAGACTTGATTCCCTCAGCTTCCCGACATCTTAATAAATCCCTAAGGATTATGTGATGTCGGATCCGTGTGAACGGGTTTCGACCCTTATAAAAAAAATGTTTAGAAAATAATTTTAGAAAATCGATGAAATATGCGATTGAATGCGAACGAAATAAATATTATTGTTTAAGTTTACTTGTTTCAATAATCAAATGATCGGGGTGTCCGGATAAGCGACCGGCAACGCTGGTGCAATACCCTTGTATATTCGGGTTTTCTTATTCCGACATCCCTCACACTCGACACAAATTCACAAGTATTTTAGTGTCTTTTAATACTAGCGATTATTAATGATATTAGGACGCGATAATAATAAAAAAAAGAAACCAAAAACGATGACACAGACGACGTGCGACGCGGGGAAGAAGGAGAAAGGAGAAAAGAAGAGCGGGAATTGGCACCCTCAACCTACATGTTCTTGTTCTCGGACGGGACTCGTAGTTGTGGCTAGCACGAGAGTAATCGAGATGTAGGCTAAGTTGTGGTGGTTTAGGGTTTGTCTCCTAAGCTAGGGTTAGGGTTTGCAAGTGTAGTATTAGGGTTTGATTAGGGTAGAATTAGGTCAAAAAAAGATGGGAAAAAGATGTCTTCAAGTGTGTGCATGGAGGGGTTTATATAGGCATTGCTAGGTACCTCCGGCTAGGGTTACTCGACCGAGTAACTGGCTGACTCGGTGATGGGCGGGATTTGTCGCGGATCCCACCACCAAATAATATCCAACCAACCTAACTAGGGTAGCTAGGGCAAGTCGGGTCGATCCACAGGGACAGAAATGGGTTTAGACTAATGTGTGCTACGGTCTAGGACTAGGTTCGAGACGAGCTAATCTAGGGGGAGGCAAAGGACTAGGCTAAGGTGTAAAACAAGAAAAAATAAGACAAAACAAGTAACAAATGACTAAAGGAAGCAAATATATCAATAAGAAGGAAAACTAGGGCTAGGTCGGGTTCATGGATGCAAAGAAGATAAAAAGGGGAAAAACGGGGTTACTAGCATGCTTTCGTAGCCTAGGTACCGCCGATCGGGCTCTCGCTACTTAATCGGCCTAGGAGTCGTCCTCACCGGGCTCTCGCTACGTAGTGAGGGAACCAAACCAACCAACCAAACACACACATACAAGAGAAGATGCAAGAAAAAATAAGGATTAATCGTCTCTAGTCTCACAAGCATTTCATCGAACATGAGGAGTGCAAGGTAAATGGGAAACAACAAAAACAACATCTAGTACCACCCATCTCACCCTAATCATCCACAATCATATCCAATCCCCCTAATAACCCTAGCAAGAGTCTACTCAAACATACCTAAAGGAAAACAAACAAGAACAAGATAAACTAACTCAAGAGCAAGAACCTACAAACATAATGGGAAACTAACAAAGATGAACAATGAGCAAAACCATGAATAATGAACAAAGAATGAAACTTTAATGATAAAACAAAGATTAAGAGTAAAAGGATGAGAAGATTATACCTACTAACAAGAGAATGAAAAGAAGAGAACTTGTATATAAAGAACACCCAAAACATCCACCAATGTTGTCAAGATTGGATGGATTCTTCAAGAGATCCCTTAATACAAGATTAGCTAACTAGATTAAGGACTAATTAACGACTAATCTAAGCTAATCTATGCTAAAGTAGTCTAGGGTTTAGTGGGTAATGTCTCATAAGATTACAAGAGGAAGGGTATATATAGGGTTACAATGAATAAGGAGAAGGAAAGAAGCAATTGCGGGCTACAACACTTCTTCCCGGTCGGAAAGGAATGGTCCCGGTCGGGATGGGCCATCCTTCCCGGTCGGGATCAAGCATAACACCGGGCTGTGTTATCAATAACACCAAGCGGTGTTATTGCTCTTCCCGGTCGGGACGGCCAGATCAGTAGCCCTCTCTTTTGTGCACTTCATCCCGGACGGGATGAGGTCCTTCCCGTCGGGGATGAGTCTTGTAGGCCTCCAATATGATCTTTAAGGTCCCTCCTTACCTATCATGGGTTTCTCATTGATTCTCGGGACTCGGGATCGAATCCAAGGCATCGAGTAATCGTTCCTTCTCTTTGTTGGCTCCAAAAGTGTATGAAACGAGTCGGAATCGTTCCAATTCTTCATGAATGCTCTCGGGAACCTAAAACGAACTAAAGGAAGCTTAAGTAACCCATAAACCGCTCCCAAGGAGCGATTCCATAAGGAAATAGGGACCAAAACACAACAAATTAGGCACTACAAACTACACTTATCAACTCCCCCACACTTAACCCTTACTCGCCCTCGAGTAAGCATAAACTAACTACTAAACTAGCCGAACAGGTATTAGCGCACCCTACGCCCTTTCAACTCACGCGAGTACACTTTAGAGGAAAAGTGCACTCCGCAAGGCAAGTGGGGTCTTGCGACAAAACTGTGGATGCAACCGGACACAAACCACACATATACAAACAAACATACAAACAAACAAATAATCGGTTGCACCCAAAAGAAAACAAATACCGCTTCCCTCAAACAGGCGGTGAAAGAAACACCGGTTTAGGACTCAAGGCAAGTGACAACGTTCCCAAGCTAATCATACAAATCGAGATGATTTAAACCCTAATAGTATGACAACAAAGCAATAAGAACGTTGGTAACTTACCTAGGTCCTCCTAACCTTCTAAGAACGTACTACGAGACGATTGGCGGGATGGAAAAAGGATGAACCACGGTGTTAGTCGACACTGTAGGTAAATGAGACCAGCCCCCTTTAGCGATAAGCCAATAGGGTCGTCCCATGCCCAAAACCGCTTAACTAGTCCAATTAAAAAGGTGAATGAGATTGCAAAATGAGGGAAGACCGACCATTACCGCTATCATCCTTCCTAGGGACTCGGTCCTTTGGTAGGCTCTTCACGGTAATAGTTGGTAAAAGGCTTATTTTGAGAGGTGTGGGGATTCTTTTTGTGAGACGGTTTTCTTTTGGCATTTTTCTTTCTTTTGCATTTTTGCTTTGTGTGTTGCTATGCCATTTGTTTTTCTTCTTTTCTATTTTCTATTTTCTTTTTGGCTTTTTGTGCCTTTTCTTTTTCTTCAATTCTTTCTTTCTTTCGTTTTCTTTCATTTTCTTTTCTTTGCCCTTTTGGCTTGATTTGAGTTGTAGGCATTTCTTTTTGCAACTAAGAAAGAGAGATTTCAACAATTTGCAACTTTATTTTGTGGATATGTGTAGGAGGTAGGGGAATGGGAAAGTCGGGGGTTGCGATCCCTCTTTAAACCCACAAAAAAGTGGAGAACTTGGACTAATCAAACAATCCCAAACACGGTCACCTAAGGGACGGGACTCGGCAACCAAGGCCTTTTCACACCGTGGGTGGTCATAATGGTCAAATGTCAATCCCGTAGTAAATCCCTAGTAGCCAAGGTGGACTCAAGGTAAAGGACCAACGAAACTGTTGGTTTAAAGTCATTCTACTAGACTAAAGTCCAAGACTCGATTCATACTACTAGAGAGGGAAAGTAAACACTTGCACACTAGCCTCAAAATCAGGTTTTCGAAAACCTTTTTACACACTAGACACAACTACGCATCATAAAACAAAGACACAACGAAAACGAAAGAAAAAAGAGGTAAAGACAACAAAACAAGACAAAACAAAACAAACACATAAAGAGAACAAACACCACCCCGAATTTCCAAATAAGCAACCATACCAACTTTAAACTTTCCAAAGCTCCACCGAGCACACATCTTCACAATTCTCCTCCAAACTCCATAAGAGATAAAGAGGAAAAAGGGATAAAGATGTTACCGGATGCCTTGAAAGCCCTCCAAAGTTAACGGTGATTAAGCAACCTACAAGGAAAAAGGGAGGCAAAACACGCACAACACAACAAATATACAACATAACGACACACAAGGAAAACACACAAAAGAAAATCTTTTTGATTTTTATGAAATTTTTCAAATTTTTAGGTTTTTTAAGGATTTTTCGAAAAGACTACGAAAATAAACTAAGCTACACTAGGATATCGCTCCCCCACACTTAAACCGAGCAATGTCCTCATGCTCGATCGTAGTGTATGGAGACACTAAAGAAAAGAAAAGAAACTACGAAAATAAAGCTAAAAAACAAAAATAAAGCGGAGAAAAGGGAAGAATGTGTCTGGCCGGGGTGTAGTCAAGTCACCATGGGCCGAGACAAGAAAAGATATGGATGGGGGAAGAAATAAAAAGAAGGAAATAAAAGGAAATTGGAGGGGAGGACTAGGTGTAATCAAGTCACCTAGCCCGGATTCCGCCTAAATCCGACTAAATCCTACAAAAAAGGGTGAAAAACTTGTAAATTTGGATTTTGAAATGACTCTCGATGTAATCACGTCATCGAGAGTCGTGAGCAATAGCTACCAAGGCCCCGAGGGCCACCATGACACATAAGTGTAAAAGGGGAAGGGGACAAACAAAGGAAGACAAGCGATAAAAGACGGAAAAGAAAGGATAGTTGTCGTACCCATCGGTTAGCAACTTACTCGCTCCATCGTCTCATAGTTCAATATCGGCACATAGCTTGTCTTCGTCATTGCTATTCCTCTTCAATCTTGATAGGCCCGCATGGTTGAAGTATTAAGCTTGCAATGGTAGAAGGGGGTGGGATTTGATGTTAGGCTCGGTATGTAGTGAAGGTAAGATGAGGTGAGGCTATGCATATGAAGTGTAGGGTCATATGATATGTGCAAGGATAGGTAGGGAGGTTGGGAGGGGGTATAAAATGGTTGGGTGGGCTCGAATGTCGAAGAAGAGGCATAAAGAGGGAGCGCGGGACCATCCCGGTCGGGAAGGCACTCCAGAAAACTCAAAATTTAGTACTCTCATCCCGATCGGGATGGCTCCTTCCCGGTCGGGATGGATCACTCGTCCCGGTCGGGAAGCCTTCTTCTCGCCCGGGATGGATCTTCTAACCTTCTATAACCCCAAAAGCTTGTCCAAAGCTTCAAAAACCGATTCCCATGCTTAAAGCCAAGCTTCTATCATCATCTACTCTCCTCGAGACTTCATCTTCACTAAGACCTACCAAATAAACTCAAATAACATTCATCAAGATCCCTCCCTCACATCACTCATCAAAATACCAAATTACAAGATTTCCACAAAAACTAACAATCCTAAAAAAAATCAAAATATCCAAACAAACATATACACAAATAAAAACAAAAGAAAAGGAAAAAAGATATTTACACTAAGCTACTCTCACCAACTACACTTCCATAGCCATTAAGAGCTCAGAGGAGTAAGTCAAATGCCCTAGCAACATCTTCATTGAGGCTCACATGGCCGAGCCTAGCTACTTTCAAGAGCTTTCAAGTCGAAGGCAAGAAGCAATCATCTTCATTATGGTCGGGGTTCTCGTGATCTTCCGGGTCTTCCAAACCAACATATCAACGACTCTTATGACCATCCGGTAGGTATAGTGGTCTAGAGTCATGCTCGGTGTTATGATGTGGGAGATCACACCCCAGGGGTGTTGCTTCTTCTACGGGGTCGAGAGTAGAACTCTTTTCCACCGCCCGACAAGGATCCTCTTCATCAACCGTCTCACAAGACAAGGGACTAGAAATCGAGTGCAATAGAGGAGGAGAAGGCATCAAGTTTTCTTCATTGGAGGCAATTGGCTCCTCCAATTTCCCATTGAAGGCAAGTTCCAAGGCATCTACTTCTTTCTCCCAAGTATTACGCTCCTTTTCACTCACCTTGTCAATATGGCCTAGAGGAGGTATGTCTTCACTTGGCTTTGGATTTTCTAGATCCGGTTCATCAGGAAGAAAATCATACAAATCCAATTTGATAGCCAATACATCGGCTCCCCAAGAGTTACCTTGAGAATCATGTTCAAATCCCTCCTCATTGTTGACCCTTGAAGCTTCAACTTCCTCCATTCTTCCCATATCTTCACCATCCAAGCAACACTCAACAATGATCTCTTGATTGACCCCCTCTTCTTCAATTGTAGCTTCACGATCGGGTTGACTTTCTTGTGGAGACATCCGACCTTCATGCCCAAATGAACCTTCCTCAACAATTCGTGGAGCTCGAGTGGCCAACATCGTGATACGAGCCATGAGTGCATTGATCCGAGCATCTTGCACCTCTATTTGGGCCTTGAGCTCCTCTTTGACCCCTTGTATTTGAGTCATCATCACTTGTTGACTCTTTTGCATTAAAATCATCATCTCATGTTGACCCTTTTGCAATAGCATTATCGCCTCTTGTTGACTCTTTTGCATTTGGACCAACATTTGACAAGTCTCAAAGTTGGGGGTTTTTGGTTGTGGGTTATGTGAGGGTGTTTGGTAGTTGTTAGGATGTTGGAATGATCCTTGACAACTTTCATGGTAACCATATGGAGGGCGTTCGTAAGATTGTTGATGAGGTTGAAATGGTTGGTGAAATTTTGGAACTTGGCAATTTCCCCCATAGTTGTCCGGTGACGATTGATGGAAGCTAGGACGTGCCATTTCCATAACGTTGCTTTGATACCTAGGATGAAAAAGAAGCACTTGAGCAAACGTTAGTAGCCTAGTGCTTTTGAGGCACTAGGAAGAGAGAATAGCACCCAAGAAATAGAACGGAGATACACAAGGAGAAGAGAACACAAAAATCAAGAACAAAGTCCACAACTAAGCAAACAAAAGTCTAAACTATGCCGTCCCCGGCAACGCCGCCAATTTGATGGGCGGGATTTGTCGCGGATCCCGCCACCAAATAATATCCAACCAACCAAACTAGGGTAGCTAGGGCAAGTCGGATTGATCCACAGGGACGGAAATGGGTTTAGACTAATGGGTGCTACAGTCTAGGACTAGGTTCGAGACGAGCTAATCTAGGGGGAGGCAAAGGACTAGGCTAAGGTCTAAAACAAGAAAAAGGAAGACAAAACAAGTAACTAATGACTAAAGAAAGCAAAGATATCAATAAGAAGAAAAACTAGGGCTAGGTCGGGTTCATGGATGCAAAGGAGATAAAAAGGGGAAAAACGGGGTTACTAGCATGCTTTCGTAGCCTAGGTACCGCCGATCAGGCTCTCGCTACGTAATCGGCCTAGGAGTCGTCCTCACCGGGCTCTCGCTACGTAATGAGGGAACCAAACCAACCAACCAAACACACACATACAAGAGAAGATGCAAGAAAAAATAAGGATTAATCGTCTCTAGTCTCACAAGCATTTCATCGAACATGAGGAGTGCAAGGTAAATGGGAAACAACAAAAACAACATCTAGTACCACCCATCTCACCCTAATCATCCACAATCATATCCAATCCCCCTAATAACACTAGCAAGAGTCTACTCAAACATACCTAAAGGAAAACAAACAAGAACAAGATAAACTAACTCAGGAGCAAGAACCTACAAACATAATGGGAAACTAACAAAGATGAACAATGAACAAAACCATGAATAATGAACAAAGAATGAAACTTTAATGATAAAACAAAGATTAAGAGTAAAAAAAGGATGAGAAGATTATACCTACTAACAAGAGAATGAAAAGAAGAGAACTTGTATATAAAGAACACCCAAAACATCCACCAATGTTGTCAAGATTGGATGGATTCTTCAAGAGATCCCTTAATACAAGATTAGCTAACTAGATTAAGGACTAATTAACGACTAATCTACTCTAATCTAAGCTAATCTATGCTAAAGTAGTCTAGGGTTTAGTGGGTAATGTCTCATAAGATTACAAGAGGAAGGGTATATATACGGTTACAATGAATAAGGAGAAGGAAAGAAGCAATTGCGGGCTACAACACTTCTTCCCGGTCGGAAAGGAATGGTCCCGGTCGGGATGGGCCATCCTTCCCGGTCGGGATCAAGCATAACACCGGGCTCTGTTATCAATAACACCAGGCGGTGTTATTGCTCTTCCCGGTCGGGACGGCCAGATCAGTAGCCCTCTTTTTTGTGCACTTCATCCCGGACGGGATGAGGTCCTTCCCGTCGGGGATGAGTCTTGTAGGCCTCCAATATGATCTTTAAGGTCCCTCCTTGCCTCTCATGGGTTTCTCATTGATTCTCGGGACTCGGGATCCCAAGGTCTCGGGATCGAATCCAAGGCATCGAGTAGTCGTTCCTTCTCTTTGTTGGCTCCAAAAGTGTATGAAACGAGTCGGAATCGTTCTAATTCTTCATGAATGGTCTCGGGATCCTAAAACGAACTAAAGGAAGCATAAGTAACCCATAAACCGCTCCCAAGGAGCGATTCCACAAGGAAAACGGGACCAAAACACAACAAATTAGGCACTACAAACTACACTTATCACTCGGTCGAGTGACCCAGTGCGCCTGCAGTCGGGCTTGAATGAGGGCCCACTCGATCGAGTGGGTTGAGCACTCGATCGAGTGGCTCAGCTGGGTCGCGCGGGTCCATTGTTTTGGATCCCGAGATGGGTTTTGCACTTGGGCTGAGTTTTTTGAAGTTTACATGGCTGTTTTTATGTGTCTCGGAAACGGCTTTGACCGGGGTTGACCCAATCGCAAAAAGTCGGTTTTATTTCCGGTGTCGGTTTTGGCCCAAATTAGTCTTTTTTGACTTGAAACGACCCACTGGGCCTGAATTTGAGGTTGATTTTGTGAGATTTGTACTCCGTAAGTGCTTAAGCCAACAACTAATGGTTTTGAGCCCATATCCGAGCGCGTAGAAACACGTTAGCGTCCGATCATCATCGGGTGTTTTTTGGAAACTGCTATAGACACCTGACAGTCAAAATGTGGGTGACTATAGAGCCCCCACTCTGACTGAGGCTTGGACAGGGCGAATGTTAGAGTAGCTACCAAGCCAATTAAGACCTGGTAGACTGTACTTCCGGTCGGGTCGTTTATAGTCCATTAGACTTGCGTGAAGGGCTCGCCAGCCATAAGACAGAAATCATACCTGAGCTGATGATAATACCTCCGTGGGGAACTTGGACTTGTCGTGTAAGCCCCGGGTCCGCCTGTATGTGGGGCCATCCCGTGAAAATGCCGCCTTGGGCCTTCCGCTGGGGAGATATGTGGGTTGCGCGGTCTTAAATTGTACCTGTATAAGTCACATAAAATTTGCATGCAACACTTAGGTAGAAAATATGACTCGCACTGGAGAAACGATTTTTGAATTTTTTGAATTTTTGAAAATTTTCGAGATTTTCGAAATTTTGGAATTTTGAAAAAAAATTGTCTCTTTTGAAAACTTTTGAGTCCTAAAGAAATTTAAGAAAGTTCGGGATGATGATTTCCGGGCTAATACGGAGACTAGGCTTATGGGTTGATTCCGTTTAGAATTAGGAAACTTTTTTTGTAAGGAAGATATGGAAAGAAGGTTATGGAGTTAATGCTATAAATACTCCTCCCTTGTCCTTGATTTTCCTCACAACCCCCTCACAATTCATCCTTCTTAAAAAGAAAGTCTCTTTATTCCTTTCAAGAAAATTAGCCATGGGAATCGAGAGATTGACCGTTATGCTGCAGGAATGGTCCCGACGCTTTAGGGACACGGATAGAGTGGCGTTGAACCAAACGGGTATTACTCAGCTGTATACATTCCGTCAGATGCAGGTTGATCGCTATTTTCTGGATGCTTGTTTGTCCTATTGGGACGACATATATCATGTCTTTGCCTTTCCTCGGGGCGAAGTCTGCCCTTTACCTAAGGAGATTGCTGGTGTGGGAGGATGGAACCCGATACTTCATCCTGCCGTTCCATATTCGGTTTATGACCCGAGGCGGAAGCTTCGAGAATTTCTAGGGCTTTTCCACAATGAAGTATCCCGCATGATGGAGGACGGTAATATTTCTCTGATCGATTTGGCTGAGAAATTTATGAATCCTCACGATGTCCGGGTCAGAACGGTTCACAGCGGTAGGGCTTTTTCGTTCTGTATACTCCATGTTTATGCTTTCGAAGGTCACATGGATTTATTGTCATGCATGGGAAACGCCCGCCTCTTAACCGTGGTTGATTTGATGGACACTGAACACAGCTCGGCTTGGCTGATCACGGGTGAAATCATCCAAGGCTTGGACAACCGTAAGAGAGATTCGTCGTTCCGTCTAACCGGAAGCACCCGTTTGCTGCAGGTAATGGGATTTTCCCTTTATTTCTCGATTTTTTTGATTTTTTCTTTTTTCTCGCGGATTTTCTGTCGCAGTGGGCACTCGATCGAGTCACCCCGGCACTCGATCGAGTGCCCTCGTAAAAAGCCCCTTGTTCATGTTCAGAGGTACCACTCGATCGAGTGGCCCCTAGGCACTCGATCGAGTGCCCTTAGGCGGACGTCTATTTTGTCTTAGAAACTCATATTTTGTTTCCTTTTTCAGATTTGGCTATACGAGAGGTTATCCGTGATAGATCTTCTTCTTGATGCTAGCAACTATTGTCATAATCAGGTGATGACAAGGAGGCGGGCTATCGACTTTTCTCGCCAAATTACTCAGAAGTATTGGGATGAGGTGTTGTCTTTCCATGGTGGTTCGTTGATTCAATGGGTAGTGCCGTGGTGGCCCATCTATGTTTGGACAGGTTTGGACCCGAGGGATAAGGCTCGTTACCAAGTAATCTTGTATTTTCGGCAGCTAATCCATCTTTATCCCGACCGCATACTAAGGCAGTATGGTTGGACTCAAAGAATTCCGGAGGTCGAAGCAGTTGTGAGTGATCCTACCCAACTGACCGATGTGATGTGCGACACTTGGATGCAAAGGTGGTACACCCGGCACACCTGGCCTATTCCCAAATCTCGCCACCCAATTTGGGTCTCGAACTCCTATGTGAAGTGTCTAAAGCAGGTGGTGCCAAAGCCCGAGCTGCTCTGAAGGTTGATGAGGCTTTCGACCTGCTGCGAAGGGAGCAAGCTAAAGACAACAGGGGCTTCTTCGACGAAGGGGACACCCCGGCTACTCTGGTCCTCCTAATGTCGGGTCAGAAAAAGATAACTAAGACGCAAGCTGAAGGGTCTAGTGCTAAAGGTGCTTGGGGAAAACTGAGTCCCCAGACCGACTTAGAAAGAAGACTTGGCCCAAGACTGGCAGTTCAGGACCGACTTGGCCCAAGAGATAGACTACATGAGCACGTGCGGGCTCGACTTGGACCAAAGATGGTAGCAGAAGACCCGCTGTCGAAGAAACAGGTTCGAGCTAAGGAGGTTCCCCTCGTGATTCGGGAACGCTCGCCCCCGCCCCGGCGACCTCGGGCTCCCCGCGACCCAAAGGATAAAGGGAAGGGCAAGATGCCCGGCTATTAGTCTCCTTTGCTTTATTTTTTGAGTATTATTACTATTTTTTTGTGGTGTTTTTTTTTGTTTTTTTTTTGTAATTCCCGAGTTTATCGAGATTTTAATAAAAGACATATTATTGAACACCGTTCCCGTCTTTTCGTTATTGCAGTGGTTGTACCCTTTTGAGGGGCTGCCTACGTATCCACAATTAGGGGAATCAAACCAAATGTAGTTCAAAATTGAATTTTTTTTTTTGCAATTTTCTAAATACATCAAGATTATTAATTCGAGATGTGCGACAGTAGAATAGTTAATTCTAACTTATTGACTTGTCTATAACTTTGAAAATTTATAAAAAAAGACAAATTTTTATAATTTTTTTTGCAAATGACATTGAGATGGGGGTTTATGGGTAGTAGCGTTTCAGCTGGTCCAAGTTGGTTGGGTTGACGAACTCGTTCCCATCCAGGTCTGCCAGCATCACCGCTCCTCCTGATAGGACCTTCTTGACTAAGTATGGCCCAGCTCAATTGGGTTTAAATTTTCCTCTTGGGTCAACCGGTAGTAAGGCACGAACCGATTTTAGGACTAAATCCCCTTCTTTGATGTTCCTGGGCCTAACCCTCTTGTTGAAAGCCCGTTGGATCCTCTTTTGATATATTTGGATATTGTTGAGGGCCCGGGATCACCGTTCGTCTAAAAGGACTAGCGAATCGTATCGGGCTTGGACCCAATCTGCTTCAGGTACTTGGCTTTCAAGTAAAATCCTGAGGGATGGCACTTCCAGTTCGACCGGTTCGACCGCCTCCATTCTGTATGTCAGATAATATGGAGTTGCTCTGGTCGTGGTGCGAATTGAAGTTCGGTACCCCCATAGGGCAAAAGGTATTTTGTCGGGCCAGTCCCGATAATTCTCAGCCATCTTTTTTAAGTATGGTGACAATTGTTTTATTAGCCGCTTCTACCGCTCCATTTGTTTGGGGTCGGTAGGGTGAAGATGTATGCCTCTGAATTTTGTATTTTGCTAACAACGCAGCTGTTTCTGCTTGGAAATGGGTCCCGTGATCACTGATAAACTCGTGTGGGATCCCATATCGGCAAATGATCTTATTCTGGATGAATTTGGCCACGTGCTTGGCGTTCAGGACACGATATGCCTCGGCTTCGACCCATTTGGTGAAATAGTCGATGGCCACCAAGATGAAGCAATGACCTCCCGTCCCGGAAGGGTGCACCTTTCCAATTATGTCAATACCCCATGTCGAGAATGGCCATGGTGATGTCATGGTGTATAATAGGGAAGATGGCATATGCTGTACGTTGGCAAAGATCTGACAGTTATGGCAGTGCTTGACATATAACTGACAGTCTGTTTCCATGGTGTTTCAATAGTATCCAAGCCTCATGATTTTCCGAGCTAACATATGGGCATTCATATGTGGACCATTTTCACCATCGTGTACCTCGGCCATAACCTTTTCGGCCTGTATTTTGTCGATACACAGGAGGAGATCCCTCTGTGCCGTCTTTTTGTACAACTGCCCGTCGTCCGTACGAACAAACTGGGTCGCCAATCTTCGCAAGGCCTTCTTGGCCCGGTTTTCAGTTCCTGGGGGATATTCTCCCGTTGTCAAGTAGGTTAGAACGGCCTGATACCAAGGTTCTAGGTCGGTTATCTCGATATCCTGGATGGCGTGGATATAAGCCGGCTCGGACCGTCTTTCGACACAGATCGGCATGCTGGTCAGGTGCTCCGGGATATTCAGTAAAGATGCTAATTTGGACAGCGCATCTGCAAATTGATTTTCTTCCCGGGGCAGGTAGATATACTCTACCTTCTGGAATTGTTTCTCTAAAACCCTTACCCATGCTTGGTAAGCCACGAGATTTCCATCCCGAGTTTTCCATTTTTGGAGCGCTTAATTGATGACCAGTGATGAGTCACCGTGGACTCGGAGGTTTGTTACCCCTAAATCAGCGGCGGCTTGTAACCCGTGAATGCATGCTTCGTACTCGGCTACGTTATTGGTCATGTCAAAGTCCAATTTGATGGATAACGGGGTGTGCTCCCCTTGCGGTGAGATTAACAGAATTTCGACCCCAAATCCTCGGAAGTTGGATGCCCCATCAAAGTACAAATCCCATGTCTCGGTATCGGTATGGAATATGTCTTCATCAGGAAAGGCCCAACTATCGGTGTGTCCCTCTTCAGATATTGGGTTGTCGGTAAGGAATTCTGCCACCACTCGACCTTTGATGGCTTTTAATGGTACAAATTTGAGGTCAAACTCAGCTAACATTAAAGTCCATCTGGACATCCTGCCGTTAAGGATGGGCTTATCGAACAGGTATTTGATAGGATCCATTTTGGATAATACATGTACCTCGTGACTGAGCATGTAATGTCGGAGCTTTTTGGTGGCCCAAACCAAAGCTAGGCACGTTTTCTCGAGCATCGTGTACTTGCATTCGTATTCTAGGAACTTTTTACTGATGTAGTAAATAGCCCGTTCTTCCGAATCGACTGTCTGGGCCAGCATAGCCCCCATGGGTGTCTCGGTCGTTGTCAGGTATAACGACAAAGGCAAACCGGGTTGAGGTGGCATTAATACTGGCGGAGCAGACAGAATCTCCTTGATTTTGTCAAAAGCCGTTTGACATTTATCGTCCCATAGTACCCGCTCTCCTATCTTCAGTTTCTTGAGAATGGGCTCGCATACCATGGTTAACTTTAAGATAAACAGGCTGATGTATTGGACTTTCTCTAGAAACCCCCTTATTTCTTTTTCGGTCTTGGGTGGCTGCATCTCGGTGATGGCTTTGATTTTAGCTGGGTCGACCTTGATGCCGCGTTGGCTGACGATATGGCCCAGTAATTTGCCCGATGTTACCCCGAAACTGCACTTTTGAGGGTTTAGCCTCATGTATATTTGCGCAGCCTGGTGAAGAACTTTCTTAGGGCCGATATGTGCCCGCTTCGGTCCTTGGACTTGACGATCATGTCGTCCACATAAACCTCCACTTCCTTATGCATCATATCGTGTACTAAGGTGGTGGCGGTTCGTTGATAAGTGGCCCCAGAGTTGATAAGCCCAAATGGCATGACGGTGTAGCAGTAAGTACCCCAAGGTGTAATGAAAGTGGTCTTACTCATATCCTCCTGATAAGTGTAGTTTGTAGCGCCTAATTTGTTGTGTTTTGGTCCCGTTTTCCTTGTGGAATCGCTCCTTGGGAGCGGTTTATGGGTTACTTATGCTTCTTTTAGTTCGTTTTAGGTTCCCGAGACCATTCATGAGGAATTGGAACGATTCCGACTCGTTTCATACACTTTTGGAGCCAACGAAGAGAAGGAACGATCACTCGATGCCTTGGATTCGATCCCGAGACCTTGGGACCCGATCCCGAGCCCCATAGACTCGATCCCGAGCCCCGAGAATCGATGAGAAGCCCATGGGAAGCAAGGAGGGACATTAAAGATCATATTGGAGGCCTACAAGACCCATCCCCGTCGGGAAGGACCTCATCTCGTCCGGGATGAGGTGCCCAAAAGATGATGCTCCTGTTTTGAGGCCGTCCCGGTCGGGACCACTCCGTCCCGGACGGGATGGACTAACTGCTGCACGCAATTGATTCTTTTCTTCTCCTTCACTCTTGTAACCTTATAAATACTTCCCCCTTGTATTGTTTAACTATGATACATTACCCTAGACTCTCTTAGGCCTCTCTACATTGTTTAAACCCTAGATTTAATTCTCCTCTCATTAGCTTAATCTTCCTTTAATCCTAGTTTAATCTAGTTTAATTAGTCTTGTATTAAGAAGATTCTTGAAGACTCATCCAAGATTGACAACCTTGGAGATTATTTTGGTTTTCTTATTTATACAAGTTCTCATCTTTTTCATCATCTTGTAGTGGGTATAATCTCTTTTCTCTTGTTCTTTGTTTATTTATTCAAGTTTGAATCTTTACTTGTTGTTTATTGTTCTTGTTTCTTCATTATGGATGATTGGATGTTTAGTTTGATTTCTCTTGTTATTCTTAGATTTAGTTTCATAATGTGTGAGTAGATTCTTTGTGGGGTAAGTAGGGGGATTAAATGTGGATTATGGGTGTTTAGGGTTTGATTATAAGTAAAGGTGATTCCTTTG
Source organism: Agrostemma githago (assembly GCA_958450325.1). NCBI lineage: Eukaryota > Viridiplantae > Streptophyta > Magnoliopsida > Caryophyllales > Caryophyllaceae > Agrostemma > Agrostemma githago. The sequence continues at coordinate 28,023,713 of OY288250.1, read as the reverse complement.
TTGCTAGTCACTTATTGGGCACTCTATGTGTTTGATGAATTGCTTGTGTGGGTAGTAGTGGCCAATGCTTCTCATACTTGTCTTTCTCTACTCATTGTATGTTTGGTTTGTGATTGAATGCTTGTGTTTTGAGCAGCATCTAGCATGAGTATTCGGGTCTAGTCTATGACACGAGAGTGCGGACTTTGGATTTGGCGCGAGAGCGCAAACCGACCCTAGTAACTAAGAGACACCTACACCCTTGATTACCCAATCATCCTACCACATTTATGAACCCGACCTAACCCTACTCTTTCCCTTATTTGATTCATCCTTCTAGTTAGTCATCATTTCTCTAGTTTCATTGTTTAGTTAATCCTAGTTGCTTCATTTAGTTTATGTCATACATTGTATATTGTTAGTCCATTCTCATCTTCCTCAACCATCATAGATTATCAATTATCATCTTCTTTGTGTTGTTTTGGTAACCTAGTCTCGTTTTTAGGTCGACCTAGTCTAGACTTTACAATACCGTCTCCGTGGCCACGACCCGACTTACCCTAGCTACCCACTAGGATTAATTGGACTTTATTTGTTGGTTAGGATCGACGACAAATCCATACCATTAATTTGGCGCCGTTGCCGGGGACGGTGCATTGTTTAGACTTAGTTTACTTCTAGCTTGACTTAGTTACCCTTCTTTGTGCTCTTCTATTATCTCTTGTGCATATTTTGTAGGGTTTTCTTGTTTTCTTAGCTTTCTTTTCTCTTTGTTTTTCGTTGTGTTCGTTTATTGTCTTTGCCTAGTGCCCATAAAGCACTAGGTGTTCTCACGTTTGTTCGAGTGTGTAGTGTATGCCTAGGAGGAGAGGCGATTTCTTTCTCTTCAATCCAGAGCCGGAAAGACTCTTTAGAGCCTTTCGCCAACGGACGATTGACCGGGTTAGAATCTCTCAGCCAAGTGCTAGCAATATCAATCAAGAACAAGCTCAAGGATCCGACTTAGACGAAACACCGCGAGAGACCGCCGGAGGGACCTTCATCAATCCCTTCGGTACTTCTAGTCCTAGTTCTCCTTCTACATCTTCTTCAACACCGTCTACACCATCATCTACCTTACATCCAATTATGCCGAAATTCTCATCTCACTCCACTTTTACCGAGGATGTCTTGCCGGGACCGAGTACTTTACCGGATACATATACCGGAAATTTCGTGGAAAGACACAATTCATCCAACTTGTGGAGAGAAATCAATTTAGTGGTTTGCCCACCGAAGACCCACACCCACACATGGAGACCTTCTCCGATTCTTGCGATGCTATCTCCCAAACCGGGATTACTCAAGTTCAAATCCGTTGGGTACTTTTCCCGTATTCTCTCATTGGAAAAGCGAAGCAATGGATCAAGAGTCTCGATAGGGCAACCATGGGTATCGATACTTGGAAGAAACTTGCATTGGCGTTCTACCAAAAGTTTTACCCTCTGGAGAGAAGACAAATTTGCTAAGGGCCTCCATCACCGGTTTCCAACAACGGGATGAGGAAAGCCTTTATGAAGCTTGGGAACGGTTCAAATCTTTGGTTAGATCATGCCCCCACCATGGACTTTCACAATTGTTCTTAGTCCAACAGTTTTGGAACGGTCTATATGAGCACTCAAGAGCTATACTCAATATGGGCTCCAATGGTAGGTTTACCGAGGTCGATGACGATCAAACTTGGGCAAGAATCGAGGAGATGGCGGTGCACAACTCCCAATACTCAAGGCCTAGAAAGGCGAATCGAGGAGGTAGGCACGAGGTCGATGCCATTATACAACTAAGTATTGATCTTGGAGCTCAATTAAAAACTCACATGGAGACTATTGACAAGAATCTCCAAAGCCACCTCAATCAAGTTCAAAGCACTAGTTCCTCCAACCAACACTCGATTCATGAAGTTAATGCTTTGGGAGTTGTGTCTCCTACACCTTATTATGGGATGTGCGATACTTGCGGGATAGTTGGACATGATCCTATACATTGTCGGGGAGTATTGAGCAAGTGAACGCCTTTCAAGCGTTCAAGCAAGGTGCCTCCTATCCTAATATGTTCCAAGCTTCCCATCAAGCTTCCCAACAACAATCTCTACAACACCGTCCGTATGTGCCACCTCCCTTAAGGGAAAACAATCAAGGTTACCAAGGTTATGTGGGTAACCCAAGGCCATTCAACAATTTCAAGCAACATAACCAAGGTAACTTCAACAACAATCAAGGGTTCCAACAAGGGAACTTCAATCAAGGTGGTTTTCAAGGAAACCAACACAATCAAGGATATCAAAACAACCAAAGTAACACTCAAGGCCTTAATCAAGGAAACTCTCATGGGTTCCAAGGGAACCGTCAACAACAACAAGCAACTCAAGGTCAACAACAACAAAGCAAGCAAAGGAGCCGGTCTCCTACTTATGACTATGGTATTCCTCTAGCCATCACCGATACTCCGCACAATCCACAATCTCCACCTCGAGACTTCAACATGCAAAAATCTATGATGGATGTGCAAAAGAGTAACCAAGAAATGCAAAGAAGCCAAATGGAGATGCTAAGAAACCAACAAGAGTTCTTTGCTCATCTTCAAAAGGATAACATAGCAAGAGTTGCTCATATGAAGATGCTTGAGACTCAAATATCTCAAGTTGCTTCGGGAAGCTCTTCAAGACAAAAGGGGCAACTACCTCCTCAAGGCGAAACACCAAAATTTGAGCATGTAAATGCTATTACCACGAGGAGTGGTGCATCGTATGATTCCCCCTTATCCCCTATTGAGCAAGTACCAATGCAAGAAGCAATGAGGGAAGTTGCATCTCCAACTCAAGAAAACTCAAGCATGAAAAATCCAATGGAGGAGCAAGTCTTATAGGAGATTGAGAAACCCCATGAGGACAAGCTTCCCCCACTTCAAGGAAAAGACAAAGGTAAAAGGAAAATGTCATGTGAGAAGTCCAACCTTAATGAGCAAGACAAGGTGCATATCAAGTTGCCTTTCCCAACAAGGCAAATGAAGACCAAGGTGGATGCTCAATATGACAAGTTCCTTAACATTGTGAAGAAATTGGATGTGAGTGTCCCATTTATCGAGCTACTTACCCAAATCCCGGCATATGGAATATTTATGAAAGAAATCTTGGCTAGGAAGAGATCCATCGACAAGGAAGAGACCATAGCGTTCACAAGAGTGGTGAGCGAGCTTATTCAAGGTTCTACGCTTCCTAAGTTGAAGGATCCGGGTAGTTTCTCGATCCCGTGCACCATAGGCAACTTCAAGATTGAGAGAGCACTATGTGATTTGGGTGCGAGTGTAAGCATCATTCCCTATTCCATTTGTGAGCGACTTGGGATGAAGGAACTCAAGTGTACTTCCATTACACTCCGAATGGCCGATAGTTCACTCAACCGACCATTGGGGATGTTAGAAGATGTGCCAATAAGAATCGGGAAGTTCTTCGTTCCGGTCGACTTTCTTGTACTTGACATGCCGGAAGATGCTATCACTCCCATTATCCTTGGGCGACCATTTCTACATACCGCCGGTAAAGATCATTATCCCATGATTGATGTGAAGAACGGTAGGATCATATTTGAGTTAGGCGAAGAAAAGCTCGTGTTTGACCTCCAAGGCAACACCTCGCCTACTAATAATGTGTCTTGTAATATGATCCACGCCATGGAAAACATCGATCTAGGGGATAAGTCGGGAAAAAGCTTGAAGAACAACTTCTATGGGCTTGAGGACGATGATTTCGAGCTTGGGGCGGATGAGTGCCCATATCATGAGTTCGAAGACAAGTTCCATGATAAGAAGAAAGATGAGCCTCCTTTGGGGCCACATGAGAATAGGTGGACTTTTGGGTATATACCGAAGGATCGAAAGTACAAGTTCAAGCCATTTAACTTAGTAGATAGGGATGCCCCGGGGACGTCAAGACAAGGTTGCGAAGAACCTTGGGGTGTGGATGCTTATATCACAAGCTTGATTGAAGACTTTGCTAGAACCTTCAATTTGTTGCTTCGTGCCCTTGATGGCGATGGAATTGGCAATAATGTTGTTCAAAAAGATTGAAGAATGCACCATCCTTGGTTTGACGGAGTTCCAAAAGAACCGTCTCATTGTATATATCTCTTTCTTGTAGTTCCTTTGTGTTTTGTGAATTCTTGTAATTTGGTATTTTCGTTGAGCGATGTGAGGGAGGGATTTTGATGAATGTGTTTGAGCTTGTTTGATAGGTGTCAAGTGAAGATGAACCAAAGAGAGGAATGGTTGTGGTTAGAGTTTGGAGTGTGAGATAGGGAGTCGGTTTTTGAAGCTTTAGATAAGCTTTTGGGTTTGTGGAAGGCTAGAAGATCCATCCCGACCGGGAAGAAGACTTCCCGACCGGGAAGAAGGAGCCATCCCGACCGGGAAGGAGTCATCCCGATCAGGATGAGGGCACCAAAATTCGAAGATTCTGGAGAGCCATCGCGACCGGGACGGGAGATTCCCGACCGGGAAGGGTGAGGCATCCCGACCGGGACCATCCATCCCGACCGGGATGGTCCCCTGCTTCCCCTTATGCCTCTTCTTTGTCATGAGAGCCCACCCCACCACTTTGTACCCCCTCCCAACCTCCCTACCTCTCCTTGCTCATATCATACCTCATTTCTATACCCTCACCTCATTTTCTTTTCACTTTACACCGAGTTTCACATAAAGTCCCACCCCCTCATACCATTACTACCTCAACCATGCGTTATTATCAAGTTTGAAGCGGGATGACAATGAAGAAGACAAGCAAAGTGCCTATATTGATCATTGAGACGATGGAGCGAGTGAGTTGCTAACCGATGGGTACGGCAACTATCCTTTCTTTTCCGTCTTTTTTCGCTTGTTTTCCCTTGTTTGTCCCCTTCCCCTTATACACTTTTGTGTCATGGTGTCACGGTGGCCTTCGAGGCCTTGGTATTATTGCTCCCGACTCTCGATGACGTGACTACATTGAGAGTCATTTCAAAATCCAAATTTACATGATTTTCACCTTTTTTTTAGGATTTAGTCGGATTTAGGCGGAATCCGGGCTAGGTGACTTGATTACACCTAGTCTTCCCCTCTCATTTCCTTTTATTTCCTTCTTTTTATTTCTTCCCCCATCCATATCTTTTCTCGTCTCGGCCCATGGTGACTTGACTACACCCCGGCCGGACACATTCCACCCTTTCTTCACTTTTCTTTTTGATTTTTAGCTTTATTTTCGTAGTTTCTTTTCTTTTCTTTTGTGTCTCCATACACTACGATCGAGCAAGAGGACATTGCTCGGTTTAAGTGTGGGGGAGAGATATCCTAGTGTAGCTTAGTTTATTTCGTAGTCTTTTCGAAAAATCTTTTAAAACCCTAAAAATTTGAAAAATATTCACAAAAATCAAAAAGATTTTCTTTTGTGTCTTTCTCTTTTTGTCTCGATGTGTCGTACTTTTGTTGTGTTGTGTGTGTTTGCCTCCCTTTTTCCTTATAGGTTCCTTAATCGTCGCGAGTTTCGGAAGGCTCAAGACATCCGGTAACGCCCTTTTATCCCTTCTTCCTCTTTATCTCTTCTGATGTTTGGAGGAGATTTGTGATGAGGTGTGCTCGGGTGGAGCTTTATGAAGATTTGTGGTTGTTTGGTTGCTTATTTGGAGATTTGGGGTGGTGTTTGTCTCGTTATGTGTTTGTGTTGTTACGTTTTGTTTTTGTTGCCTTTGTCTCTTTTTTTTTCGTTTTTGTCGCGTCTTTGTCTTGTATGTGTAGTGTGTCATGTGTGTAAAAGGTTTTCAAAAACCCGGTTTTGAGACTAGTGTGCAAGTGTTTACTTTCCCCTTCTAGTCGCATGAATCGAGTCTTGGACTTTAGTCTAGTAGAATGACCCTAAATCAATATTTTCGTTGGTCCTTTACCTTGAGTCCACCTAGCTTACTAGGGATTTACTACGGGATTTGCATTTTGACCATTATGACCACCCACGGTGTGAAAACGCCTTGGTTGCCGAGTCCCGTCCCTTAGGTGACCGTGTTCGGAATTGTTTGATTAGTCCAAGTTTCACCTCTTTTTGTGGGTTTGAAGGGAAATCGCGACCCCCGACTCACCCATTCCCTAATCTCCTACACATATTCACAAAATAAAGTTGCAATTTGTTGAAATCTCTCTTTCTTTGTTGCAAAAAGAAATGCCTACAACTCAAATCAAGCCAAAAGGGCAAAGAAAAGAAAAAGAAAGAAAAAGGAAGGAAGAAATGATTGAAGAAAAAGAAAAGGGACAAAAAGCCAAAAAGAAAATACAAAAGATGAAAAAGAAAAGGCATAGCAACACACAGAGCAAAAATTGCAAAAGAAAGAATAATGCCAAAAGAAAACCCCTCTCACAAAAAGAGTCCCCACATCTCAAAAATAATCCTTTTACCGACTATTACCATGAAGAGCCTACCAAAGGACCGAGTCCCTAGGAAGGATGATAGCATGCAGTAATGGTCGGTCTTCCCTCATTTTGCAATAATATTCACCTTTTCACTTGGATTAGTTGAGCGGTTTTGGGCATTGGACGACCCTCTTGGCTCATCGCTAAAGGGGGCGGGGTCTCACTTACCTACAGTGTCGACTAACACCGTGGTTCATCCCTTTTCCATCCCGCCGATCGTCCCGTAGTACGTTCTTAGAAGGTTAGGAGGACCTAGGTAAGTTACCAACGTTTCTATTGCTTTGTTGTCATACTATTAGGGTTTAGTTCATTTCGATTTGTGTTATTAGCTTGGGAAAGTTGTCACTTACCTTCAGTCCTAAACCGGTGCTTCTTTCACCGCTTTTTAGAGGGAAGCGGTATTTGTTTCTTTCTGGGTGCAACCTTGTGTTTGTTTGTTTGTATGCTTGTTTGTTTAAGTGTTTTGTGTCCGGTTGCATCCACCATTTTGTCGCAAAACCTTACTTGCCTTGCGGAGTATACTTTTCCTCTAAGTGTACTCGCGTGAGTTGAAAGGGCGTAGGGTGCGCTAATACCCGCTCGGCTAGTTTAGTAGTTAGTTTGTGCTTACTCGAGGGCGAGTAAGGGTTAAGTGTGAGGGAGTTGATAAGTGTAGTTTGTAGCGCCTAATTTGTTGTGTTTTGGTTCCGTTTTCCTTGTGGAATCGCTCATTGGGAGCGGTTTATGGGTTACTTATGCTTCTTCTATTTCGTTTTAGGTTTCCGAGACCATTCATGAGGAATAGGAACGATCCCGACTCGTTTCATACACTTTTGGAGCCAACGAAGAGAAGGAACGATCACTCGATGACTTGGATTCGATCCCGAGCACTGTAGACTCGATCCCGAGCCCCGAGAATCGATGAGAAGCCCATGGGAAGCAAGGAGGGACCTTAAAGATCATATTGGAGGCCTACAAGACCCATCCCCGTCGGGAAGGACCTCATCCCGTCCAGGATGAGGTGCACAAAGGAAGATGCTCCTGTTTTGAGGCCGTCCCGGTCGGGATCACTCCGTCCCGGACGGGACCGAACCGTCCCGGACGGGATGGACCAGCTGCTGCACGCATTTGATTCTTTTCTTCTCCTTCATTCTTGTAACCTTATAAATACTTTCCCCTTGTATTGTTTAACTATCATACATTACCCTAGACTCTCTTAGGCCTCTCTACATTGTTTAAACCCTAGATTTAATTCTCCTCTCATTAGTTTAATCTTTCTTTAATCCTAGTTTAATCTAGTTTAATTAGTCTTGTATTAAGAAGATTCTTGAAGACTCATCCAAGATTGACAACCTTGGAGATTATTTTGGGTTTCTTATTTATACAAGTTCTCATCTTTTTCATCATCTTGTAGTGGGTATAATCCCTTTTCTCTTGTTCTTTGTTTATTTATTCAAGTTTGAATCTTTACTTGTTGTTTATTGTTCTTGTTTCTTCATTATGGATGATTGGATGTTTAGTTTGATTTCTCTTGTTATTCTTAGATTTAGTTTCATAATGTGTGAGTAGATTCTTTGTGGGGTTAGTAGGGGAATTAAATGTGGATTATGGGTGTTTAGGGTTTGATTATAGGTAAAGGTGATTCCTTTGTTGCTAGTCACTTATTGGGCACTCTATGTGTTTGATGAATTGCTTGTGTGGGTAGTGGTGGTCAATGCTTCTCATACTTGTCTTTCTCTACTCATTGTATGTTTGGTTTGTGATTGAATGCTTGTGTTTTGAGCAGCATCTAGCATGAGTATTCGGGTCTAGTCTATGACACGAGAGTGCGGACTTTGGATTTGGCGCGAGAGCGCAAACCGACCCTAGTAACTAAGAGACACCTACACCCTTGATTACCCAATCATCCTACCACATTTATGAACCCGACCTAACCCTACTCTTTCCCTTATTTGATTCATCCTTCTAGTTAGTCATCATTTTTCTAGTTTCATTGTTTAGTTAATCCTAGTTGCTTCATTTAGTTTATGTCATACATAGTATATTGTTAGTCCATTCTCATCTTCCACAACCATCATAGTTTATCAATTATCATCTTCTTTGTGTTGTTTGGGTAACCTAGTCTCGTTTTTAGGTCGACCTATTCTAGCCTTTACAATACCGTCTACGTGGACACGACCCGACTTACCCTAGCTACCCACTAGGATTAGTTGGACTTTATTTGTTGGTTAGGATCAACGACAAATCCATACCATCACCTCCTCTGCCATTTTGATTTGATTTTATCCGGCATACCCGTCCATGAATGATAGAAGGGCATGATCGGCCGTGTTATCCACCAGTATGTCGATGTGTGGTAACGGTAAATCGCCTTTTGGGCTGGCTTGTTAAGGTCCCGGAAGTCTACACATACCCGCACCTTGCCGTCCTTCTTGGGTACTGGCACGATGTTCGCGACCCAGTCTGGATATTCAGACACTTGTATAAACCCGCTTTGAATTGTTTGTCTACTTCCTCTTTGACTTTGAGGGACCATTCGGGCTTCATCCTTCGGAGTTTCTGTTTTACCGACTTACACCCATCTTTGATGGGTATACGGTCTTCAGCTATTTCCCGATCTATCCCCGGCATGTCCTTGTAGGACAATGCGAAGACGTCCTTGAACTCTTGGAGGAGGTCTGTGAATTGTCTTCTCTCCTCGGGATCCAAGGATAGGCCCAACTTAAGCATCTGGGGCTCTAAAGTGGTTCCCACGTTAATGGACTCGGTTTCTTCAATTACCGGGTCTCAGGACTCCCTTTGTTCGAGCTGCTCGATCAGATGCGGAGGCAGAGGCACCTGTTCGTCGGATTTCTCAATGTCATTGCACATAGAATTTTTGAAATTGAAAGAATTTTGAAAATAAGACAGGTCGTAAGCAGAACGGTTTTCGTTATTATTATTAATAGTAAATTTGGAGAAAAGCTCGAATAGAGTGGCCATCTGATCATTGGTCTGTGGCGGGATTGGGAGTGTTCTCGGGACAGGCCCCGAGACTCCAGTGGTTAAGGGAAGAGGGGTTCAGATTGGACTCTAGCACCAGACCCTCTAAACTTGGACTCGGACTCTGACTCTTACTCCGACTCAGACTCAGACTCAGACTCGGTATCCGGCATGTCTCCCTCGCCGGTGGTTAGCTTATAGACCCGTCCTTGGATGTCTGTCCATTTGATGGTCTTCCTCCAGGCCCTTTTCCCGGTGTCCGTACCCACTTCGGAGATCAGCTTTGTTGGGTCAAACCGGTTGCTGCGAAGGATGAGATTGACCAGATCATCCTTTGGGGCGGGGACGACCCTGTCTTCCCCGAATAAGAGCCCTAGCATGGGCTCGGAGTTGTTCTCCCCCTCCTTGGACTTGGTTTGAACAAGGGCCAATATATCATCGGGGATGAAATTGCATTCCCGAGCCGTTTTGGTCTCGGGATATGTGATGGTGGGTTGGTAGAGGCCCACTTGAATAGCCCCAAATACTGGAACAAACTTGATTATATTTGCCCGACCCACATTTTCTGGGCTCATGGTGTATCCTAGACCGAATCGAGACCCTTCGTAGTTTTGGACCTCGATAACTTTCCCAGTCGGGAGATGTGGTCTCGAAGTGGCTCCAGGTAGGTAACCCAAGTTTTGTAGCATCGTGTTGATGCTAGTAGTGAAGTAGGGCCTGAAGAGATATTCCTCTTCGATCATACCCACGAAATCGAATCCTCGTGGTTCGGCCCGGCTTGTGGCATTGCAGCTAGCCACGGTCATGGGGGTCGCCTCCAATGTTATGATACCGTCTTGAAGTGGCATCTTGACTTTTCTGTGGAGGGTAGAGGTCACGGTCCTGACCGCATGGATCCAAGGCCTCCCGAGCAATAGGTTGAAGGATGAGGTGACATCAATCACCTGAAACTCCAATTCTTTTTCGATTGGGCCCGCTATTAATGTTAGCTTAACGGCCCCAGCAACCGGTTTTGGGCTTCCGTCGAAAGACTGGATAGTCTGCGCCGTTGGGAGATATTCGGCATCACTGATGCCGAGGGCTTTAGCGGTCCTTAGAGGTAGGACATTCACGGTGGATCCATCGTCGATAAGGGTCATTGGGAGGTATTTCCCTCGACAAATGACCGTGATGTATAGGGCCAGGTTATGGGCGGCCCCAAATGGTGGAAGATCGGACTCAGAGAAGGTTATGAGTGGGCCTTCTTTCTTGGATTTGCCCTTGAGATAGGGCATTATAGTGGCCACCATTTCAGCGGGGGTAACTTGTGAGTCGACCTTGATTTGATCGAGGGCCTTAGTCAGTGCCTCTCGATGTTCTTGCGTGCTAACCAGAAGTTGCCATATGGTTAAGTCAGCTCGAACCCTCTTCAATTGTTGGACTAAGGCCGTGTCGTTGCTTGGTTCCTCGGGGGTAGAATCCGTCCTAGCAGGTTCAGTGACGGTTGTTGGAGTAGAACGCCGGTGGCGAGGTGGTTGGTGGCTAAGGCCTTGGACTTAGCCTTTCGAACCTCTTCACTAGTGATGGGGACAGCTTCCCCTTTTGCTAAGTATACATCTTCCTCATCATCGAACCATATCCCGTTAATTTGTGGGATATAGGGGGAAATGAGGTGTGAGCAGTCGATTACTTCCCCGGTAAATATAGCATGGGCACTGAACGGGTTTTCCTTGTTGCTCGGCTTGTCTCCGGGCAACGGTATGTTCCCGCTTTCGATCAGATCTTGGATCAGATGCTTCAGTTTCCAGCATTTCTCCGTGTCATGCCCATTACCTCGGTGAAACTGGCAATAGGCTTGGACATTGTAGCTCTTGGGCCTTTTCTCCACTGGAAGTTCGGGAGTCGGGCCTATTGGTTGGATAAGGCCTTTTGAAGACATCCTTTGTAAGGCGTAGGTATAGGTAGTCCCTATATCCGTGAATACCCGAGTTGGTGTATTCTTCTTGGATGAGGTATCCAGCAGATTCGCCTCATCGAAAATGCTGCAGGTGTGGGCTTGTTTACAGATGAACTAGCCCCTTGATAGCCCTTGGTAGAGGCCTTAGTCAGGCTCTCTAACCTTAGGTCATCCTCGATTCTTGTGCCCATTTCAGTAAGGGCGGCAAAATAAGGGATGATAGCATACCGGAGATGGACCCGGTAGGACGGGAGGAGGTTCTTGACAAAAGCCTCCACTAGGACCTTCTCACTGGATTTGTCAACCAGCTTCATGCTCTCGGCTCTCCATCTTTGAAGATATTTTGTGAACCCTTCTTTGGGCTCTTGGGCCATCACTTCCAGAGTACGCATTGTAGTCTGGATCTCGGTATTATCGGCGTAATTCCGAGAAAATTCAGTCGCCACATCATCCCAAGTCTTATATTTTTTCGGATCGATCCTGTAGTACCAGGCCTTGGGATTCTTTTCAAGGGAGGAAGGGAAAAAGTACTTAAACATGGTGGACTTCACCCCTTTAACCGCCATGAAATCTTTGAAATCCCGGATGTGGTGGACCGGATCTTCAGTACCCTCAAACATTGGAATTCCCGTAAGGTTGAGGTTAGCAGGTAGCTCGTCATTCAAAGGTGAGTAGGAACGAGCGTTTTCAGTGTGGATCAAGTTGTTCTTAGACAGATGAACCTGTTCTTCGAGCCTGCGAACAACGCTGATTAGTTCAGATATGGGCCCAGTGGGCTCAGATCCTTCAATAGGGGCCGTCTTCTGTACGGCGCTCACGCGGGTGGCTAAGGTTGCTTGGTTAGCCTGGATGGTAGTCAGTTGAGTCTCGATCTTGGCCAACACATTCTTCAGCTCGTCCATTTTGCGTTGATGTCTGGTTTCGGGTGGCCTGTCTGTAAGAACACCGCGTAATCAGAAGCTAGCTCGAATCCCGGAATAGAAAGTACATCCCGAACAAGACTGAAAAGGGAAATGACTCGGAAAAGACACCTAGACGGGTGACTTGTGAAGTGTGGGCCTTCCTTAGGAATCGGCGGGTGGGCCGAGTCCTGTTCGAAGGAAGGTCCACGTGAGACATCCCCAGACTTTGGATTCGAATGTGTAAACGGGCCCTCCTTTGTAGGAGTATGTCCTACGTAGGTGGGCCTTGCCTTAGTCTAATAAGGCGGACTGGGATAGGGAAGAAACTTGTGATGTAAGATCGACAGAGTTTCGACGCTAGAGACTTCGACGACTTAAGACACGACCCGACACTGCTAAATACGGGAAGTCCTAAGGAAATGAAGGTTTTGAAAATGGATTGTTTTTTGAAAGTCCGAGAAAATTTGGGGAAGGGCCCGATTTTTCGAGAAAATCGGAAAGTGTACCGGGCCTCGGTTTTGAAAGTTCCAAAATATTTTCGAGTTTTGAAATGGGCAGAATACCGGCTAGAAATAGGCTATTTTGAGTAAAATCATAAGTCCTAAATTCGGTATACGTCCCGCGTTTTGAAATTGAATAGTTTGAAAAAAAAGATGCAATCTTTTTTAAAAAAACGGTTTTTGAAAACGATACGGAAACCAAATAGCACGTAGTCACACAAGCATTATAACGACGCCATGTATGCTTTACACTAAGTCTCGGTCGGTCTATAGAGGGTCTATACCAGTGTACATAGTCTAGACGTTGATCGGGACGGACTTCCTAAGTCGAGTTGATCTTAGAACATGCCGCGAAACCCACTCGAATCGACTATGGACACTTTTGACATATCCATATTGGAGTACATCACGGTATAGTGGGACGTCGGTCGCGAGTACCGGCCCGGAAAAATATGGGTTATGCATGAACCGTAAAACTAAAACGCGTATTGTACTAGTCAAACGATTTCTATTCGAGTCTCACCCTGAGGATGCCGATGGTAAGTCACGCATCAGTTAATCCCCAGCGGAGTCGCCAAATTGTGGATATGACATAGGTCCACCCCGACGCGGCCACGCGCGGGTTTGGGGAGGCGAATGAATCTCCATATGAGAATGGATCGAATTGAAATTTAAATCGAAGTGGAGTCGCCACCGAACATTGTGGGAGTTCTGGCCCATTCGAACCCACTCTATGACGTAGTGGGCCGCATACAAAATACGGCCCATTTCCGATGTCAGAGTTTATTGGGCTCGTCCCTTTGCATTGCGATACCGATACCGTCACTACCGGTTATCGTGTATTGAATGACTCTCGTGCGCCAACGGTTTCGGGCATCCGGAAACCGAGGTTCTGAGTAAGGGGTGAGGGTACGTGTTGGGAAGCCCACGAAGGACACCCAACCCCGCCCGCACGTTAGGGGCCTCTACTAGGATATCGAAAGACTTTCTAATACGCGCGTTAGTTAAACGATGAAAATGCTTATGCAAACATTGTTTTCCCTAAGCATGTGAGAAATTGAAAGGCTTTCTATGTCGATTTAATGTAACAAATTCTAACGTCGAAGTTGAATTTAGCATGTGGGTTCATTTTTGTACAATAAAATAAACAATAAATCAACAAAGAAATATCAAACTTGTTAGTAACGGTAAAACAATAATAACGGTTTGCGAATTATAGAATAATATAGAATGATATCGAATGATGTAAACGTGATGCATGGTTTTTGAAAAAGTAGTAGTACACGTGATTGATTTGATACGTGTTGACCTAAGTCATAAAAATATTATCGAACTAGAAGATGGTGTAGGACTCACGGTTTTGTCGTGATAATGGGTCACTCGACCGAGTCATTGAAGGACTCGACCGAGTGGGCCTCTGAAAACGCTTCTATCCCGTATTTTAGACCCTACTCGATCGAGTTACTGGCGGACTCGACCGAGTACATTGCCACTCGACCGAGTCACTGCGAGACTCGATCGAGTGGAGGTCGAAAAAGTATTCTGTTTCGGTTTTTGGGGTGCCACTCGATCGAGTGGGCTAGGCACTCGATCGAGTGCCCCTTGTACGAACCAGGGTTCGCTTTGCAACTCGCTATTGATTTTGAAATTGCTCTTTGATTTTTATAACTCGATGAGTTTGTTGAATCGGGCATAAATATTGTGGAATTTATACTCGAAACTTAACTTCGATACTAGTCATATCCCATATTCGATTATTGAATCGATATGGAATACTAGAGTGAAAACCTAAAAAAAATGCTTTAAGTCGTTTCAAGTTAACTAGCACAATATGAATAGATTTCCTCCGCGTTTAATAGTGTCGCAATTCTAAAGGATTGTATGACAATTATTTTAGCATCAACGAAAATCGCGTTAGTTAATTTATTTGACTTGATCGTTAGATTCAACATCCAATTACGGAATTGGTATCGAACCTAATAGATCGATGATTGAATTAAAAGACTTGATTCCCTCGGCTTCCCGACATCGTAATAAATCCCTAAGGATTATGTGATGTCGGATCCATGTGAACGGGTTTCGACCCTTATAAAAAAATGTTTCGAAAATAGTTTTTAGAAAATCGATGAAATATGCGATTGAATGCAAACGAAATAAATATTATTGTTTAAGTTTACTTATTTCATTAATCAAATGATCGGGGTGTCAGGATAAGCGACCGGCAACGCTGGTGGATTACCCTTGTATATTCGGGTTTTCTTATTCCGACATCCCTCACACTCGACACAAATTCACAAGTATTTTAGTGTCTTTTAATACTAGGGATTATTAATGATATTAGGACGCGATAATAATAAAAAAAAACCAAAAACGACGACACAGACGACGTGCGACGCGAGGAAGAAGGAGAAAGGAAAAAAGAAGAGCAAGAATTGGCACCCTCAACCTACATGTTTTTGTTCTCGGACGGGACTCGTTCTTGTGGCTAGCACGGGAGTAATCGAGATGTAGGCTAAGGAATTGAACAGAGATCAGTTCTCGGATATAGAGAAGGCAACAGACATTGCTCAGGTAGAACTGATCGCCATCCAGAAGCAAGTGGCAGCTAATCCATATGATCTCACCTTGCGAGCCCAAGAAAAGGATAAGCATGACAGTTTGGCGGAGTTGCAGGAGCAATGTGATCAATTTCTATAGCAGAAAACAAAATGTAACTCGATTAGGGATGGAGATCAAAACAAAGGTTTTTTTCATGGATACCTTCGTACTAGAAGATTGACCAATACGGTTACACAGATTTGTGATGAAGGAGGTATACTGCACACGACACAAGAGATTGTCCAAAGAGCATTCTTAGCTTACTATCAAAATCTGTTAGGGACTAGTTCCGATACTGTCAAGGTTAACCAAAGGGCAATTGCAATGGGGAAATACTGTTCTAATGCTCACGTGCAAATCCTTGAGCGCCTGGTTACGCCTGAAGAAGTTAAAGATGCTCTCTTCAGTATTCCAAACGATAAATCCCCGGGTCCAGATGGGTATACGAGCAAATTTTTTAAAGATGCGTGGGACATTGTCGGGGGAGAAGTTTGCGAGGCAGTAATGGATTGTTTTCATTCAGGACAGCTGCTCAAACAGATTAATACCACAGCTGTCACCCTCATTTCGAAAGTAGAGAGGCCGTCTACGGTGATGCAATTCAGACCCATTTCGTGCTGCAATATTGTCTATAAGACTATATCCAAAATCCTATGCACGTGACTTGCTTCAGTTCTTCCTGATTTGATCTCACCTGTTCAAGGTGGCTTCATTAAGGGAAGGAGTATCATCGAGAACATTCTTATTTGCCAGGATATTGTTCGACATTATAATAGGAAGAGTGTCTCTCCAAGATGTATATTCAAAATTGATCTGCAAAAAGCATACGATACGGTTGAGTGGGATTTTCTTCACCAAATGTTGGTCTCGCTACGGTTCCCTCCTCACTTCAGGAAGTTGATTATGCAATGCGTACAAACTGCAACTTATTCCCTTAACTTGAATGGAAATTCTTTTGGATTTTTTGCAGGCAAGAGAGGGTTAAGGCAAGGCGATCCTCTCTCACACCTCCTCTTCACTATTTGCATGGAGTATCTCACAAGATTATTACAATTTACCACTTCCACAATGCCGTTCAAGTTCCATCCGCTTTGCAAACCAATGAATTTGAGCTGTTTAATGTTCGCCGACGACTTACTTATGTTCAGTAAAGGGGATTTGGGCTCCATGATGATATTATTGAGGACATTTGCTTCTTTCTCTGCTGCATCTGGATTAAAAATGAGCAGGGGAAAGTCTAATGTTTACTTTAATGGGGTTTCTCGTGAAGTTAAGGATGATATCGTGCGTGTTTCAGGTTGTACAGAAGGCTCCTTGCCTTTTCGCTATCTCGGTGTCCCAATCAAACTCTCGAAGCTTTCTATACTTGACTGTCAACCGCTGGTTAATAAGCTATTTGATCGAATCAGGAAGCTAGGTGCCAGAAAAGTCTCGTATACCGGACGACTGGTAATAGTTAAGAGCATTTTGTCTACTCTTCACTCATACTGGAGCTCGATATTCCTTTTACCCACTACAGTTATTAAACAAATTGATTCAATCTGTCGTAACTACTTATGGGATGGCGGAGCTGACTATTACAGAGCCCCAAATGTGGCGTGGGAAAAGGTTTGTAAACCTTACAAAGAAGGCGGTTTGAATCTGATTCATAACAAACATTGGAACAAAGCGGCCATAGGAAAACTTGCTTGGTGGATTAGTTCCAATAAGAATAAGCTATGGGTTCAATGGGTTCATAACGTTTATCTTAAATCGGAAAATTGGAATTCGTATCAACCTAAAGCTGATTCGAGTTGGTCGTGGAAGAAAATATGCCAGGCAAGAACCCTACTGCAGGCCGGCTTAGCAGCTGATAGCTGGTCTGTCCGTGATGATAATCCGTATACCATAGCAAAGGGATATCAATGGCTAAGGGAGAAAGGGCATAATGCTCGATGGAGCAACCTGGCCTGGAGTTCGTGGACGATTCCAAAGCACATATTTATTGCTTGGATGATGCAACACAATGCATTAAATTTGAAGGATAGGTTGTTTCATTTACATATTGCTGCGGACAACTTATGCTACATATGTGGGTCTGATGGTGAGGATAATACTCATATTTTTCAGGAATGCTGCTATATCCAAAGCATTAAACAGGCTGTTCTAAGGAAGTTTGAGTGGAAGGATAAATTGGATTTTGATAATAAATGTAGACAGAATATGAGGGGGACGAAATTACAAAGAGCGGTGAAGAATGGAGTCCTTAATGCCATTAATTATCACGTGTGGATGCAGAGAAATAAGAGTAGAACCGAACTACAGCTAGTACGACCGGAATTTTTAGCTAGTTCGATTATTCGTGAGTTTAGCCTCTTCTGTAGTGGCAAATGTCGGCTAAAATTTAGCACAAGAGATGAAACTTTCATATCTAGCCTTATGAGGCACATCTTGTAAATGATGTAATCTTATTATCATTTATAATATACTTACCTTTTAACAAAAAAAAAAAAGAGATGTAGGCTAAGTTGTGGTGGTTTAGGGTTTGTCTCCTAAGCTAGGGTTAGGGTTTGCAAGTGTAGTATTATGGTTTGATTAGGGTAGAATTAGATCAAAAAAAGATGGGAAAAAGTTGTCTTGAAGTGTGTGCATGGAGGGGTTTATATAGGCATTGCTAGGTATCTCCGGCTAGGGTTACTCGACCGAGTAACTAGCTGACTCTGTCGAGTGGCCTAGTACGCCTGCAGTCGGGCTTGAATGAGGGCCCACTCGATTGAGTGGGCTAAGCACTCGATCGAGTGGCTCAGCTGGGTCGCGCGGGTCCATTGTTTTGGATCCCGAGATGGGTTTTGCACTTGGGCTGAGTTTTTTGATGTTTACATGGCTGTTTTTATGTGTCTCGGAAACGGCTTTGACCGAGTTGACCCAATCGCAAAAAGTCGGTTTTGGCCCAAATTAGTCTTGTTTGACTAGAAACGACCCATTGGGCCTGAATTTGAGGTTGATTTTGTGAGATTTGTACTCTGTAAGTGCTTAAGCCAACAACTAATGGTTTTGAGCTCATATCCGAGCTCGTAGAAACACGTTAGCGTCCGATCATCATCGGGTGTTTTTTGGAAACTGCTATATACACCTGGCTGTCAAAATGTCGGTGTCTACACTCTCCTTGGCTGATTCTTGCTTAATTCGAGTCCCAATCATCTCATTTTTATCGTCGAATTAATCCTCTTTCCGATTCCTTCGTTAAAGTAATAATCGATGTTGTTTTCGGTCATTTTTCACCTTGATTTTATTAGTTTTTCTCATGATATTTTTTTGCCATTATTTTTATAAACTGTAGGATTTGTGGACGATCCCGAGGCCGACGAATATATTATTGATTCCGACTTGGATTAGAGGTAACGTCGATGTTCCTCGGTATTTCATGATTCTAATTGTGTAATTGCATGTATATTTTTATATTTAATTTTTGACAATATATGTATGTCATATAATCTGGAAATATTTTAAAAGTTGAAAATTTGCATGTTTCGGTATTTTTATCGCTTTTACGAGATTAACGATTAAATCGTCGTATTAATTTGTAAAATCGTAATATTCGGCCTAAACTTGTAATATATGATTATATTCTGTAAAAATGAGGTTTTTGAAGATTTTTAATAATTTAGTATTTTTCTGATATTTTAGTTATCGATTATTGAATTATTACCGTTTACGAACAAAAATGATTAAAAGCCGATTTTTATTTCTATTACTTAACCATTTTATTTTAATCTGATTTTTGACGTGGTCAAACTTTCTGATGAAATAGAATTTTCTGAATTATTTCATAATTTTTCGGAATTGTTAAGTGGATGAATTAATTAATCACTTTAAATCACCGCTTATGGATAAAACCGCGTTTGTCGTTTCAATTCTCTATTTCTGGTCCTATGATTAAATCTATTAAAAAATTGATTATGATGATTTCATAATAAAATGTAATTTTATGATTTTTATTGCTTTAATAAAATGTTAGGAATGATAAGTTTTATTAATGGAATCGTTAATTGTGGAAACGGGTTTAAAAGATGGTTTGAACGGGATTTATTAAATCTGGAATTTTTGGAAATCTGGAAAAATAGTAGTTTCTGGACAATAATAATTTTTAAATTTAATAATTTTTTTTGGATAATTACTATTTCAAGATTAGACGATTAACGAAAAAACCCCATAAAAACCAAGTCTAAGTATTCTGGAAAATTTTCTTTTCTGGACAGAATGTCCATAAATATATTTTAGCTATTTTACGTTGTTTTTTTACTATTTATTAAAGTCTTTAGTAATGGTAACGATTTTTGGACAAATTACGATTTATCGTTAAAAGGCTTCGTCTTACCTAAACGAATTATTTTTCCAGCAATTTTGAAAATATTTAAATCTGAAACATTAGGAGTTAAATCATCCCTTAACATACTCTAAATATATTCATTGGTTTAATTAAATAAAAGACGTTAAAAGATTTAATTTAACATTTGCCGTAAAATCCTATTTATAATCGTATTGTCGAAACTAATAATAATTAGGGAATTTTAGCTTTGTAACTTTTGAAAACACCCTGATTAGTAGTACTAAAATGCTTAAGACATTTTTAATCATTTCATAACACTTGTACGATATTTTAATAATGTCATAATCCCGATTGTTCTCGTTTTAGAAATTAATATCGTTAAGGCCGAAAGTATTAGTTTTATAAATCTATATCGTTTACTAAAAATGTTGAATTAGTATAAACTAATATTTTCTCTATTTTGATATGGTGTTATTTTTAGTAAAGTTTCTAAAAATAGAAGTTTCCTAAAATAGAAAGTTTCCTCTTTTAGAATATTATGATTACTCCTTTTATCTCCATATTGTTTACAATGATTATATCTTTTAAATATCGATAATGGCTTGATTTTGGAGTTATGGAATAAGGACAAGTGTGGGTTTAGAGTAATATAGTCTGGGATGTACGTTTTGTCATCAACTGTAAGGCTGGTGTGTCTTTATGGAGAACATTGGTTGTTGAACTGAGAATGGTTTGTGTTCAAGAGGGTGTATATTTACCTTAAACTTGGATATCGCATCGTATAAGTCGCGTCGGGTTGAACTGGATATAGTTTGTATCCAGGAGGGGTGTGCACTACTTAAACCAGGACCTCGCTGCACGTAGTCCTGTTATTGTTGAGTTGCCTAGTTAGAGACTAGATTCTATTATGAGTTAAGTATACAGTTCTCGAAACTAGTTTCTAGTATTATCCTAGTGAAAGTCTGGATTCTACATTAACCCTATCCATAACGCTATTTTGATTATTTTATTTATTATCAATATAAATTTGTTTGCAGGTTGGCAAATATTTTTATGTTTCTTCGGAAACCCATTTTATTGTTTTGTTTTACGCTGAAAGCGTATTTTTAATATGCTGCTTTACTGTTTTCCATTTTTACTATTTTTTCTATAGTAGTAATTACAGTTTTAAAATCATGTCATACAGCTGGGAGAACGTTGACGTTGCTCCCCTCTAATTGTAACTATTATGTTTTAACATGGCAGGTGTACTTGTTTCCGGGTGTGGGCTAGCAGGCAATGTGGATCCTGCTTATTTTTCTTTTACAATTATGTCTTGTGGATTGTTCAAACCCCTTTGTGGATTGTTTTTTTAAAATTTTGGTCATTTTATTTTAGGCCTATTGTTTGACTTCACCATTTATATTTTACTAAGACATAGATACAGCGTGTTTTAATCCCGACTCTACAGTGTTCCCGCCACTGTATCACATTAGGATTTATAGGGGATTACAGTTGGTATCAGAGCATCATTGCTCCCAACGCTTACACCTGAAATTATTTAAACAGTAAATAAAAATATTGTTAGAAATGGATAGAAACAAATAAGGATTTAACTGTTAAGATTATCCGTTCCTGAACTCGATGGTTAGCATTGATTATATGTTGTCATTTGTGAACTTCAAGATGGCCGGGAGAGGCAACCGAAACAACAACAACAACAATGATCAAGGAGGATTCGAGGCACTGGCTGACTCGCTGCGCAACATAGCGTAGACCATGAACGAGATGAACAACCGGAACCACCAGAGACCCTTTAGCTTCTCTCACGCAGCTGAAGGAATGGCCAAAAGCAGGCTGGATTTTTATGACGGCTCCGTGGACCCTGAAGTCATGAACCATTTGTTTCGACTAATGGAACCGCACTTCGGAATTTACTCCGCCCCCCAGAACCAGAAGGTGGGCTTGGCTGTGTTGTACCTGTCAGACGAAGCAGACCGATGGTGGTCCCAGGTTGGCCCGACTACACTTCAAACTCCAGGATTCAACTGGACTCAATTCAAGACCCTTTTAGAACGAAGATTCTATCCTGAGGAGCTGAGGCATCAGAGGATGACTGAATTCAGTGCTCTGCGCCAGGGCACCATGTCTGTAGAAGCGTACACTACTCGGTTCCATTTCCTGGCGAATTATGTTGGAGACCTGCTACCCAACGAGAATTCCCGAGCTTTCTATTATCGAGGAGGACTCCGAGCCGATATCACCCTAAACATTCCCCGGAGTCTCACAACAGTTAATGAGCTCTATGATGTCGCGTTGTACGCAAAGTCTTCAATCGAGCGGGTGAAAGCAATGAACCCATCCTCTGGTTATAAACGACCTTTTCCCCATTCTGGGAATAACTCTTCATCTTCTTCAAAGAAGTTCAACTCTGGAGGTTTGGATTACTTTTCCTTTCCCTTCTTCTTTTATCTTCTTTTCTCCTAAAAAGTTCTGACTCTACTGTATGATGTTACAGGTAGTGGTTACAAGAAAAACAATTTCAACTCGAAGCCCAACAACAAGAAGGATTCTACCTGTTTCAAATGCAAGAAGGCTTATCATTCTGGTTTGACTTGTGAAGGAAACCTTGTTAACTGTTTCCACTGTGGAGAAGTGGGGCACCGCTCTACCTACTGCCCAAAGGAAGAAACAACCAACACCGCTACTGCAGCTGGTGCTGTTACTACTCCCACTCCTCCTAAAGGGCGTATCTTTCTGATGAGCCGTGTCGACGCTGAGGCTAATCCTGATGTGGCTACGAGTACGTTTCTGATTTCTGGTGTTAGTGCTTATATACTATTTGATACTGGCGCTTCTACATTTGTCATATCTTCTATTCTGGCATCAAAATTATCCTTAACCCCCTGTCAAGCTGAACCAATAGCTATTACCCTTCCTTCTGGTGAAGTTGTTGATTGTTCCAAGGCTTATCAGAATGTACCTATTCTCTTTGTTGGTACTATTCTTCCTTCTACTCTCCTTGAGTTCCCTATCGCTGAGTTCGATGTTATTTTGGGAATCGACTAGTTGGCTCAATATGATGCAAGGTTTCAGTGTCGAGATTTGAAGATTTTTCTGAAGACTCCTGAAGGTGTTCGAGTGTCTTATCGTGGTGGTCGAAGACAGAAGGGTATCAAAATTATTTCTGCCATGAAGGCTATCAGATTGCAGAGAAAAGGTTGCCAAGCATTTTTATGTACGGTAACTGTAACTGCTGAACTCCCTAAACTCGAGGAAGTACATATAGTGTGTGATTATGCAGATGTATTTCCCGAGGAGTTACCAGGTATTCCACCCGAAAGAGATGTGAAATTCACTATTGAACTCGTGCCTGGTACTGGCCCGATCGCCAAAGCACCTTATAGAATGGCTCCTTCTGAGTTGCAAGAGTTGTGCAAACAATTGGATGAAATGATTGAGAAAGATTTCTTTCGTCCAAGTTCTTCCCCTTGGGGCGCTCCTGTTCTTTTTGTTAAGAAGAAAGACGGTTCGATGCGCCTGTGTATTGATTATCGTGATCTCAACAAGGTTACGATCAAGAACAAATATCCTTTGCCCAGAATTGAAGATCTCTTTGATCAACTTAAGGGTGCTTCTGTATTTTTCCAATATCGATCTAAGGTTTGGATATCACCAAATTCCCGTCCGAGAATCAGATATTCCATAGACGGCTTTCAGTTCGAGGTATGGATATTATTATGAATTCAAAGTCATGCCTTTTGGACTAACCAATGCTCTTGCTGTTTTCATGGATCAAATGAATAGAACTTTCAGGGAGTATTTTTTTTTTTTTTGGTAAAATGTAAATGTAATATAAGTGCCAAATGGTGGGCAGAGCCCGTTTACATCAAAACCTTAGAACTTTTAGGGAGTATTTGGATCAATGTGTTGTTGTCTTTATTGATGACA
Organism: Agrostemma githago; assembly: GCA_958450325.1. Classification (NCBI taxonomy): domain Eukaryota; kingdom Viridiplantae; phylum Streptophyta; class Magnoliopsida; order Caryophyllales; family Caryophyllaceae; genus Agrostemma; species Agrostemma githago. The sequence goes on along the minus strand of OY288250.1, from coordinate 28,000,133 downwards.
TCCTGATTTATTACAAGTCGGAAGCTGAGTATGCAGAACATCTCAAGATTATTCTTGGCATTCTACGAGATCAAAAGTGGTATGCTAAATTTTTCAAGTGTGAGTTCTGGCTTTCCGAGGTAGCCTTTCTGGGTCATGTTATCGCAAAGGAAAGTATTAAAGTTGACCCTGCTAAGATTTCAGCTATCAAGAGCTGGGCAAGTCCCAAAGATGTTGGCGAGATCTGAAGTTCCCTAGGTCTTAGTGGCTATTATCGAATGGTTGTACAAGATTTTTCTAAGATAGCACGGCCTATGACCCAATTACTCAAGAAAGAGAATAAATTTTTGTGGAGTCAAGCCTGTGAAGATGCTTTTTCTGAGCTCAAGAGAAAGCTAACTTCTGTTCCTATCCTGACCCTACCTGAAGAAGGCGTTGGTTTCGATGTATATTGTGACGCTTCTAAAAGTGGTAAGGTGATCGCTTATGCCTCTAGACAGTTGGAAGTTCATGAGGTGAATTACCCTACCCACGACTTGGAGTTAGCAGCTGTGGTGCATGCCTTGAAAGTTTGGAGGCATTATTTGTATGGAGTAAGATGCAAGGTTCACACTGCCCATAAGAGTTTGCGATATCTCTTCACGCAGAAAGATCTGAATGCGAGACAGAGACGCTGGATCGAGTTGGTGAATGACTATGACCTTGAATTGGTGTATTCTGAGGGTAAAGCTAACGTAGTTGCTAATGCTCTTAGCAGAAAGACCCTCCATTCCCTGATTCCGTGTTCTGGCTTATCTGAGAGATTGGCCCGAGATTTTCCCAAGATGACTATCGATGTTGTTGATGGAGATTATGATGGTCACCTCAATGCCCTAGTTGTTGAACCAACTCTTTTCCGAGAGATTCGTGAGAAGCACTTGGAAGATCCTTTTGTAGCCGGTATCCGAGAGAAGATGAATCTTGGTAAGGCTCTAGATTTTTCTGTGGATTCCAGTGGTGCACTGAAGTTTAAGAACCGCTGCGTTGTCCCTAGTGATGCTGAAGTGAGGAAGAAAGTTCTAACCGAGGCACATAAGACGAGGTACTCTATTCATCCTGGTGGTGACAAGATCTATCGGGATTTGAAGATCAATTTATGGTGGCCTCATATGAGAGAGGACATCGCGGAGTTTGTGAGTAAGTGCTTAACATGTCAGCAAGTGAAGTTCGAGCACAAGAAGCCTGAAGGTTTGCTTCAACCACTCCCTATTCCAGAATGGAAGTGGCAGTGCATATCGATGTATTTTATAATGGCAGTACGGAGGACCGAGAATGAAGGAAACGGTATTTGGGTTGTGGTGGATCGCTTGACCAAGTGTGCACGATTCGTCCCTATTCGCGACACTTGGAGTCTGGAGAAGCTCGCAAGGTTTATGCTGCCAAGATCATCCGTCATCATGGCGTACCGCTCGAGATTGTTTTGGATCGGGATCCGAGATTCTGCTCTAAGTTCTGGAAGGCATTGCAAGATGCTTTGGGAAGCAAATTATTGATGAGTACCGCTTTCCATGCTGCTACATATGGATAGTCCGAGAGAGCGATCCAAACATTGGAGGATATGTTGCGTGCTTGTGCTTTAGATTTCCAAGAGAATTGGATTCGACATCTTCCGCTGGTAGAGTTTTCCTATAACAACAGCTACCATGCTTCTATTAAAATGTCCCCATTCGAAGCACTATATGGTCGTAAGTGCCGTAGTCCCGTCTGTTGGGATGTCCACGGTGAGGTGAAGAGTTTGGGTCCGGATCTGTTGGCTCAGACTATTGATGTGGTGAATGTGGTCCGAGCTAGGATGAAGTCTGCCCAGGATCGACATAAGTCGTATGCAGATGTCCGTCGCCGACCTCTGGAGTTTTCGGTTGGTGATCTTGTGTTCCTGAAGGTATCACCTACGAAAGGAGTGAAACGGTTCGGGATTAAAGGCAAGCTCAGCCCTAAATTCGTTGGTCCATACCCAGTGGTCAAGAAAGTGGGCGAAGTTTCTTATAAGCTGGAATTGCCTGCTTCCATGGGTAAAGTTCACGATGTCTTTCATGCTTCTCAGCTGAGGAAATATGTTAGTGACCCCGAGCACGTGTTGGAACCCGAGATTGTTGATCTCGAACCAGATCTGACTTAAGAAGAAAGGCCGGTGAAGATTAGTGATCGCCGTGAGAAGCGCTTGGGGAATAAAGTTGCACCTCTGGTAAAAGTTCAGTGGCGCTGTAATCGGTTTGAGGAAGAAACGTGGGAAACCGAGTCTTCGATGCGAGCTAAGCATCCTCATCTCTTCGAGTAAGGTAAACCTCGATTTCCTTTCTGCTTATTCTCATTTTCGAGTACGAATCTTTCTTTTAGTGGGGAGGATTGTAACACCCGCTATTTTCCTAGCATTTTTATTCTACCGTTATGACATCGTTATAACTCTATCACATTTTGGCTTATGTTTCATCATTATTCCAAACTTATCTTCAATTTTGAGTTTAATGATATTTATTTTTATTTTAAAAGATTTTAATTCTTTTACATATGTTTATTTGATTTTCTCGTAAACTAATTAATTTTCCGCGAAGAATTCTATTTCTCTTTGAATAGACATTTTTAAGCTCGGATTTAAGTTATTCCTTTTTCTAAAAATGTTTAAATACATTTATATAATATTTTCAAGTAGCAAATATTTTTATTTACGAAAATTAAGCCATTTATGATTTTAATACGAAGTTTCGTAAATAATTATTTTCCAACGCGAGGTTTACTCGAATTGATTTGAAATGCCTTTAACTATTTTACGATTGTACTTTTTATCAACTTATAAATCATTTAAGACCTTTTCCTCATATTTTGGACCGACAAAGCTTCTTGTCACAATTTAACTACGTTTTACTAATACGTTTCATTTTATCACATTAAACTGTAAACATAAGATTCTTTTCTTTTCATTGAATTGAGGCTTTAATACTCAAACTCTTCCTACTCCTCTTATCCTCTTGGCTGGCCAACCTAGTCTAGATACACTTTGGATGCTTCACTCATATCTTTACTATCATTTATGCTTAAAACCATTTCCCTCTCCCTTACATTCATTTTTGCATAATAAAATTTATTCATCATCATCTTTCCTTCCCCTTTGGCCAAGTATTCACCCTCCTCTCCTTGGCTGGTTCTTGCTTAATTTGAGTCCCAATCGTCTCATTTTTATCGTCGAATTAATCCTCTTTCTGATTCCTTCGTTAAGGTAATAATCGATGTTGTTTTCGGTCATTATTCACCTTGATTTTATTAGCTTTTATTTTTTTTTTTGGTAAAATGTGAGGAATTTTCATTCATTCAAAAAATATGAATTTACAAGAACATATGCTCTACCAATACAATAGATACAGCTGTACTAATCAAAAATTTAGGCATAAATCTCATATCCTAAACTCCTAAAGAATTTAATATCGGTATCAGTAACGGAGTCATTAGAATTGATTCTAATGCGCCTTGGAACACACATAGCCGCTTCATTCGCAAGAGAACTAGGAAGGCTGATCTTGTAATCATAGAGGGCCGAGTTTCGTTGTATCCATATCAGGTTGTAGCATGCCGATAACAATGCTGCATGAAGCTTTTCATGGAGTACCCCCAAAGAAGAGTGAATAAGCTGGTGAGGGAGGAGTGTATAACCCGCCTGACATGCCACTGCATTCATCACTAATTTGCTGTATGGACAGTCAAAAAATAGATGCTGAATTGTTTCAGACTGCTGTTGACATAAGATGCACCGGTCATCCTCAATATATCCCATTCGATGCAATTTAGAACGCGTATTTATCCCATCATTCATGATGATCCAGCAAACATAGCTATGCTTAGGAACGTTCCACTGATTCCAGACGAAATCAGTCCAGGGCGGAGTATAATTAGCTGGTTTCAGCCATCTATATCCCTCCTTAATCGAATATCCTGCAGTATTATGTATCCATATGCCATTCATGAATCCATTTTTGATTTTATGTTTCACTCGACAAAGGTTTTTCCAGGTCCAAGGAGAGTCGGCAGGCGGATTATAATCGTGCCAATCCTGCGCCTTTAAATAGACCGAATGTATCCATTTAATCCACAGGTTGTTACGTTGATTATATATCCAACTGACCAATTTACCCACAGCTGCTGTATTCCATCTCGACACCTCCTTTATGCCCAATCCACCTGTTTCTCGATCTAAGGTGACCTTATCCCAAGCAATAAGGGGGACCTTCCTGTAGTCCGCAGACCCATCCCAAAGAAAATTTCGACAAATAGACTCAATTCTCTTAATGGTATGTTTCGGAATGATAAACATCGTCGCCCAATAATTATGCAGAGTGTTGAGAACAGAATTAATAAGAGTCACCCTACTAGCATAAGATAGTTTTTTTGCACCCAAGCTCCTGATCCTGTTTATAATCCTTTCCGAGAGGCTTAGACACTGCTCCTTTTTCAATTTACCCGCTTGAATTGGCACACCCAAATATTTAAAAGGCATTTGTCCTTCCTTAATACCAGTAACAGCATATATGTCGTTTTTCAAGTTATCAGGTACTCCATTATAGTAAGCTTCCGATTTTGCTTTATTCATACATAGTCCCGAGGCTTTGGAGAATGTAGAATAGGCTCTCATAAGTAGCATAATGGAGGAGGCATCTCCTTTACTAAATAGTAAAAGGTCATCCGCAAACATGAGATGAGTCAACTTGAGTTGCTTGCATTTTGGGTGATACGAAAAAGGCCATCTATCAGTTGCATATGTTATAGTCCTACTCAAATACTCCATACATATGGTGAATATCAGGGGCGAGATCGGATCTCCTTGTCGCAGTCCCCTTCTGCCAGGGAAATATCCGAAATTACACCCATTAAGGACAAGAGTATAGGTAGGAGAAGTAATGCATTTCATAAGGAGGTTAGTGAATTGCGGTGGGAAGTCTAATGCATTCAACATTCCTTCTACAAACTCCCATTCAACTGTGTCATAAGCTTTTTGAAGATCGAGTTTGAATAAACACCTGGGAGAAGCATGCTTCCTGAAATACATATGCACAAGGTCTTGGCAGAACAAGACGTTTTCAATAATGGCTCTACCTTGGATAAATGCACTTTGAGTGTCATGTATGATATCAGGGAGGATACGAGCCAGTCGATTGCATAAGAGCTTCGCAATCACCTTGTAAATCATATTACAGCATGCAATCGTCCTGAATTGGGTGACAAATTCAGGCCTATCACATTTAGGTATGAGAACCACATTCGTAGCATTAAACTGCTTAAGCAATTTCCCAGTTGTGAAGAAATCCAAGACCGCTGCAGTCACATCGTCACCAATTATAGCCCAAGAATCTTTAAAAAAAGCTACTTGAGTATCCATCGGGTCCAGGAGCTTTATCTTTAGGGATCGAGAAGAAAACAGTCTTCACCTCATCTTTTGTGACCTGTTTCAATAGAGCATTCTTGTGCAGCACAGTACAACTCGGGCCTTTTGCTATGATTTCTGGCCGCACCTTCTGAACAGGAGTCTGTCCCCCTAAGAGCGTCTTATAATATGACAAGAAAGCCATTTGTATAGCATTCCAGTCATTACATATCTGTCCATCCACGCTCTTTATCTGTGTTATTTTGTTTCTAATAATTTTCTGCTTTATAGCTTGGTGAAAGACATGTGTATTAGCATCTCCCTCCTCCAACCATTGCACTCGAGCCTTTTGCATCAGAAAACTATCCCTTGCAGTAACATAGAACTTAACCTCTTTAAGGAGTTCTGTTTCACGACCTATCAGGTCTGCAGGGTTTGGATCAGTCTGCAGGTTTGTCTGAACTGTCTTCAATTCGTATTCTTTCTGGGCTGCTCTACTCTCTACATCTGAAAAGGTTTCCTGATTCAGTCTTTTAAGCTCGTGTTGCAGTTCTTTAAGTTTCTTTACGACACCAAACATTTTGGTTCCTCCATGGTTCTTACTCCACGCATCCTTCCGAGTTGGTACAAAGCTGGGTGCCTTCGCCCACATTATGAAATATTTAAAGCTTGACTTCCTCTTGACAATACACCCCGGATTTTGCACAATACATGGGTTATGGTCAAACAATCCCTCAGGGTGAAAATAGGCCTCATAATCAGGGTACATCCTCAGCCATGCATCATTCACCAGGAATCTGTCTAATCGACTGTATTTCCTTTCATTAGATTCCCGTTTGTTAGACCAAGTAAACCAGGCTCCTGTAGCTTTGATATCAACCATACCACAAGCAGTCAGACAATTGATGAAATCATCTATATCCTCTTGCTTCGTATGTCCTCCTAATCTTTCTTCCGGAGAGATTACAGTATTAAAATCTCCCCCCAAGGCCCACGGACCATCTACAGTAACAGCAATATTCTCAAGTTGAATCCAGAGATCCTTCCTATCCATCCCCTCATTGAAAGCATATATGACAGTATAATAGAATCGATCTTATTGGTTTTATTAATAACACTACAATGTATGAATTGTGGATGGTAAGTTACTGGATGAACTTCAAACATCGACGGAAGCCAGGAAACCCATACCCTCCCACCAGGATGTAGATGTCCATTAGTAGTGACACACCACCCATTCAACATATTAATAGCAACCAAGCTGCCATTATTCTGTTTAATTTTTGTTTCCAATAATCCAAACAAACCTACATCTTTATTCTGCAAGAAGAGCTTAACCTCCTTTTGCTTATTTACATTATTCAGCCCTCTAACATTCCAGAAGCCGATTATCATTTGGACTGTTTCGAGAGGGGTCACCTATATCAGTTGTAATAACCACATTCCCAATAGAAGGGCTGCTCTACTCTCACCTATATTAGATTTTATTAGTTTTTCTCATGGTAATTTTCTGCCATGATTTTTATATACTGTAGGATTTGTGGACGATCCCGAGGCCGACGAATATATTATTGATTCCGACTTGGATTAGAGGTAACGTCGATGTTCCTCGTTATTTCATGATTCTAATTGTGTAATTGCATGTATATTTTTATATTTAATTTTTGACAATATATGTATGTCATATAATCTGGAAATATTTTAAAAGTTGAAAATTTGCATGTTTCGGTATTTTTATCGCTTTTACGAGATTAACGATTAAATCGTCGTATTAATTTGTAAAATTGTAATATTCGCCCTAAACTTGTAATATATGATTATATTCTGTAAAAATGAGGTTTTTGAAGATTTTTATTGATGGGGGTCGGTAGCCTGCGCCGGGCCGCCTACCAAGCAGGCCCATAGACGACCAGACCCGAAAGATCAGAGAGCCTGCCCAGCAGGCTGTCAGGGTAAATCACCACGTCATCGCAAGAGCCGCAACCCACTTTCCTCACCAGAGGGGAGGAAGGGTCTGACTCCGGAGAGGAGTTCAACTCAGGACAGTTAGGGTCAAATTGTTCTGGGTGTAGCCAGGGAAACCACTCATGGCATCCCCTGTCAAAACAACCTCCACCCTGAGGGCAACGCTTGAACCCGGAGCCAACCGGAGACGAAGATTTCTTAGGGTGCTTGCCTGCCCTGATGAAAGCTCTCCTGGTGTTCCGGCGAGAGCGAGACCGTGGATGTCGACTGCGGCGCAAGGCCAGAAAGCCGCCCTGGCATATCTCAGCCTCCGAAACCCCCTAAAGCAGAAAGTACCAATGCGAACTCCATAGCGAATAACTGTCTTCTTGATCCAAGACATAGCTCTTGGAGAAGAGTGAAAGAAAGTGAAGATGTATTGTCAAAATAGCAAGAAAGCCAAAATTTATACAAAAGAAAGGTCGAAGAATTAAATTGCACTCCGACCATCTCGACAGGAAATGCAACCAATCATTAAGCTAGCACGCCGTCCAAAAATATGCTTGGCATAAGAAGTAATCATGACCAAAAGACATCCCAACTCTTTGCATGCCCAATACAGTTAAATTTCCACCCTCGGGAACATGCAACGCATTAAATGCAAAAGTGATGCCAACAAGTCAACCTCCCACCATCTAAATCAAGAGTTCGCCTGCTAGAGGGAAGCCCTGCTTCCCCCCCCCCCCCAACCGGCGAGGGCCAATTGATGGGGGTCGGTAGCCTGCGCCAGGCCGCCTACCAAGCAGGCACATAGACAACCCGACCCGAAAGATCAGAGAGCCTGCCCAGCAGGCTGTCAGGGTAAATCACCTGGAATCCCCCCCCACGGGGGTAGCCTCAGGCGATCGCCTGCCCAGCAGGGCAATGCGGCCCACCAAGCAGGGCCTTTAAAACCCTCTGCCTGCCTGTCTTCAGGAGACTTCTCCCCCCGGCAGGGCCAGAGGTTACCAGGGGGCCCTCCGTCATTTTTCCTAAGGTAAGGGAGAATGAGTGGACGAAATAGACCCACGTGTCGCTTTGTCATCCACCCATTCTCCCTCTCTTCTCTCTCTCTTGGAGGAAGGTATAAATACTTCCCTTCCTCCCACTTTTCAACTGTTGGGTTTTGTCTCTCTAGACTCTTACTCTAAAAACGCCACCTAGCTCCTTACGAACTAGGTTCCTTAAGGCATTCACGGACTAACTTAGGCATCGGAGAGGGTTTCCTCGGACAACCTCCGAGGCCCTGTGCGCTTTGTGTGCAGGAAGCAGGCTCAATGCGCCGGGAGGGTCCGACCCGTGGAGTAAGAAGAAGGAGAGGATTGTGAGATCAATCAAGCAACATATAGACATCAAAGACCCGGATTCGAAGTCGGGTTAATTGATTCCGATACCGGAACAATTTGGCGCCGTTTATGGGGAAGAATACGGTTGTACCTACGAAATTACCCACAAAATCAACCATTCTCAAATACAAAAATTAGCCAGTTATAACTAATCATGCCTGAAATCATTGATGTAATCCCCTAGAAAATCTAACACAATACAGTGGCGGAAACACTGTAGAGTTGGGATTAAAACACACTGACAAACAATATCTTATTAAAAGAAATGGTATGTCAATACAAAGGCCTCTTTTTACAAAACGGGTTAAAATGGAAATTCACCAAACGGGTTATACAAATCCATAAATTACAAGAATAAAGAAAGAGTAGGATCCACGCTACTCGCTAGCTCACACCCAAAACCTAGCAGCAAATACCTGTCATGTTATAAACATAACAGCCACGTCAGTGGGGAGTAACTCGGACGTTCTCCCAGCCATATTATATCATATGGAAAAATAATAGTATTATTATATCAAAATACTTAAAAACGGAAAACATTAAATGATATAATAAAAATAAGCTTTCGGAGAAATCTTAAAATATTGGAACAATAAAATCAGAACAAGTTTTCAGAAGAAAACTTCAAATATTTGCCAACCTGCAAACCAAAATGTATCGATAATAATAAAAATATTCAAAATGGCGTTATGGATAGGATTAGTGTAGACAAGGCTAGACTTTCACTAGGAGAATACTAAAAACTAGCTTCGAGAACCTAGTTCAAACAAATCAAACTTCGGTCTCTAACTAGGCTACTCAACCATAATAGGACAGCGACTTATAAATGCGTGGCCCTAGTTTAAGACAATGCACATCCCTCCTGGGATTACCTGTCACCCAGTTCAACTTATGACGGCGACTTACTACGAGGCCTAAGCTTAAGGTCAAAATGTACACAACTCCCGGGATACCTATCACCCGGTTCAACAACCAATGTACCGATTCCTGATACACTAGCCTTATGGTTGATGGCAAAACCGTAAACCCTAGAATATATTACTCTAACCCCACACTTGTCTTTATTCCAAAACTCCAAAACAAGCCATTATCGATATATACAAGAGATATAATCATTATAATAATATGAGGATAAAAGGAATAAACATTTTATATTAAAAGGACCACTTTCTATAAATAGAAACTTACTATTTTTAGAAACTTAATTTAAATAGAAATATTGTTATAGAAAATTCGTAAGTTATTAAAATAAGTAAAATGTATAAAAATAACATTTCGAACGAAATTAGCATTTTATTATTATCGTCGTTATCGTAACTTTAATATATTTCCAAATTCGTTATTCAAAATATAAATAAAATATAAAAAGTCAAAGTATAGTACTTTATAAAGGATTAGGAAATCGAGTTAAAACTATAAATTTTAGAAAAGAGACGTTTTAAGAAAATGATATCAAAATTAATTGAGTCGACGAACTTTATAATTGAAATGAAATTTACGAGGAATTCAAATTATTTTTAATAGACAGTTTTTATTAATAAATAATATGGATTTTAATAAAAACTAGTCAATCGGAAACAAATAGGAAATTATTAATGAAAATAGTCTCGACTAAAAATATATTTAAAACAAAATCGACTATTTTCTCATTTATTAGAATAAATCGTAAAACGAAAATTAATTTAATAACAAGTATACAAATTTCGATTAAAATATAAAAAAACGATTTTTAAGTGAAAATTATAAATTAACGAAATATGAAGAAAATATGAAATCGTTATTATTTAGTTACTAGTGTCACAATAACCAACAAAATATTATATCGATCGTAATTTATAAAAACGATATCGAAAGTTGTAAAATATTTATAAGGCATACGATAAAAAAATAATATAATTAGCAATAATATATAGCTAAAATTAGAAAACCGAAATTAAAATATTTAGTACATACTACTACTCAAACATACGATATAAAATCGAGTAACGTCCTAAAGTTACCTTTAAGACGATGCCAATCCGATCACGTACAAGCCCCTCCTTATTCCTAGATCGAAACTTTTAATCTGGAGGTCGTGCGAGACACTTGTTCTTCAATAAGGCTTCAAGGCTAACTTCGGATCGAAAATACGAAAGAACGGGAACATGCGAATCAGAATCGAATAGAGGAAAGTAGAACAAAGAAAACATGATGTTCCGAAAATAGGGAAGAAGAAATCGGTGAACAAAAAGGGCGAAAAGGAGGAAATAATATGTGCAGCGGTTATATGATATAGACAACCCATATCAGCAGCAACAACAAAGCACGATGTGAGACGATGACCGAAAAACCGAGGAACAAACAGCAACAACAATAAGAAGAACCAAACAGCATACAGCAGCAGTAACGACACAAACCACACTAATCAAACGTGACAAAGAGAGACGGAACAGCTGCAGAGGAATCAGATTGAAGACGAAAAGAACGAAGAACAGGAACAAGGGCAAGGCGAGCATAATAGCGATCATGCAACAGCTCATACGACACAAACCGAAACGAAGAAGAGCAAGAAGACAGAAGAAGGCAGGATGATATTGAAATAGCAGCAGACGCAACGACGAGACAGCGAGGATACCGAGTGCAGTAGCAACCAACATAATGAAATTGGAAGGGGAAGAGGACATACGAACAACAGAAAGCAGCGCACAAGCCGACATCAAAGAGCACCAGCAGAACGAAGCAAAACGTAGCATATCGGTGAAGAAGAAGAAGAAGAAGAAGAAGAAGAAGAAGAAGAAAAAAACAGAACAACAACGACCACGCAGCAGCGTTTAGCAAAGAGGGGATGGCGAAACAGCAGAGGAAGAAGAAGAAAAACACAGAACGAGATGGACCCACCTCGACTAATAGCAGCGACGGCAGCAGCAGCGAAGCACGGCAGCGTGTACTGGACAGCAGTAGAGTCGTGCAGTAATAACAGCCATAACGCAGCAGCAAGAAAACAACAGGCAGTAGACCCGTTGGACAAAGAAGAAGAACAAAAACCGCAGCGGCGTCGGGCACGAGCATCAACCATCAGAGAACGATGATACGAACTGACGAACAGGGAGGAAAAAGGAGGCGTGAAGACTAGGGAAACGGTGGGATGAAGATAGCAAATGAAGGGGGAAGAAAGAAAAAGTGAAGCGGTGGGAAACATGAAAGGTTGGGTGAATGTAATTAAAATGATTGACTGAAAGTTTTGAAACAAAAAAAATGGGAAAGGGGTTGAAATACCACATATTAAAATGGGGTGAATGAATATAATAAGTGGGGCGAATGAGGAGTTAAAGGGTTGAATCATCACACAAAGAGAATCGGTTTCGAAATACAAATTAAACGAATTCCGTAACGAAGAGTTGGCTGACCCACAAATTGAATTAAAACGAGTTAATTAAATTAGTTAAATAATCGGGCTGTCAAATAAAATGTGTAAATAAAATATTTGAGACGAAAATGAAGCTTAAAGAAATAAATAATTAAACGATGAAATAATATTTCCTGATAAATAATAAATTTTTGATAAAATGAATTAAATTGATTTCTAGAGGAAAAGGAAATAAATGTTTTGACGAAACTTAATATATATGAGCTTCGAGCCGAAAAATATAAATTCAAGTTTAAATATGAATAAATAAAAGAATTCAGAATTTAAATCGTCGAAATAGACTTTCAATAAGAATTAAATTAAATGTATAAAATGAATCGAAACAGAAAAAAAATTGTTTTAAATATAAGAAGAGTTTCCGTGTCAAATAGAATTTTAAGAGTTTGAAACGATTAAACGACAAATTCGTTTTATAAAATTTTTAAGAATTACGAGTTAAATCGTAAAAATAAAAATACGAACATAATTTTAAATTAATTTAGATTTATAAAATCAGGGGTGTTACAATTGATGTCAGTTCAGGGGCAGGCCCAACAGTGCCACCAACGGCCCCCCTGTACGACATGCCGTTCCCAGAAAAGACGCCCGCTGCCACAATCGCAGGAGTAGGGCGGGCAAGCTTCTATGGAGCACCCGGTAAGGACGTCACTGTTACAGCTGGGCAGGGGGCACATTCGAGGCAGCCCCTAAACCTCACCCCCGCGCAGATGGCGCAGACGGCGACCTTCTTCTCGGCAATGCTTAACCAGGAATTTACTCCGGAGGATCTGGTAGGCAGGGTCGCCATGACCCCAAGGCAGCTTCACTTCTAAAGTGTAGAAGGAGCTGGGGGCTCAAAGCGAACCGCCGCCAGAAAAATCCAACAGAAGGCGAAGACAACAGCACAAGTGTATGCTCAGGTGCAGAGGCGCATTACGGCCGGCAACCAAGAACCACCTGCTCAGCAGGCGTTCTCCATACACACAACAGAGTCCACCGCTGCCCGTGAAAAAAGGGGTTTATCCCAAGACCTCCAGAACCGGATGAGGCACAGAGAGCCTGCGTCCAAACGCCTAGGAGAAAGACATGGCGACGTCTTCTCCAGGCTGACGCCGGTGGCAGACTCGCAGCCAGCACCGGGCCTGTCCAGAAGCCTCCAGTCAAGACTTAATCAGGGGCCGCCCGTTGGGTCAAAACATCGTCAGGGGGACAATCTTGAGCCAGCTCATAAGAAGTGCCCACGACACCACTCCCCTGATAGATGGGACGACGAGGCGATTAGCAGGCAACCGCCCCGACACCGTTCCCCTGGTAGTCGGAAACCGACCCCCGACAGATGGGAGGATCACGGTTACCTCTCCACGGGGAGTAGGTCGAAGATGGTCGGAAGGCCTACAAAAACCCCTCTTCATCCGGAGGTGCAAGGGTACCCAATCCCAAAAATTAAGATGCCCTCTGTTAAATTCGACGGCACGACTAACCCAGAAGACCACTTAGCTGCGTACGAGAGTCATATGGGCATGTACGATGCCGACGACGCAGTCTGGTGCAAGATCTTTCCAACCACCCTGGTGGGCCTGACCCAAGGTTGGTTTAGAGACTTGCCGCAGGGATCTATCAGTTTTTTCATCGAATTGGCAAAGGCCTTCCTAGATCAGTATGCTGGAAACAAGAGGCGTCGTCTTACTCGGTTTGACGTAATGACCCTTAGGCAGAGGAAGGGTGACTCTGTTAGGGAGTACTTGAAGAGATTTGACCTGTCCTTCCAGCAAGTGAAAGAAATAGATGATGCTACAGGAACGTACGCGCTAACTAACTCCCTGCTCCCTGGTGAGATGAAAAACCAGATGATCAGAGCCCAGCCAGAAACTTTGGCCAAAGCGAGAAAGATAGCAGAAGGGTTTATGTTGCAGGAAGAGTTCCACAGCCTGCCAGATACCCCCGCAGGCCCTACCAGGCAGCAAGGGGGACCGCAGGGTGGACGCGGCAGGAATGAGGCAGGGAAACGGAGAGTCGAGGAAGGGGATACCCCCAAGAAGGAACGCACAGTTTACCAGCCTAGATTCGACAGCTACACAGCCCTCAACAAATCCAGGGAAGAAATTTTCGAACTAGAGAAGGAAATTGCTAAGTGGAACCGTCCAAGCAAACCGCGCAGCCCGAAAGGGGACCCCGAGAAATTCTGTACATTCCATGACTGCATAGGCCATACCACCAAAGAGTGCAGCCACCTGAAAGACGAAATCGAGAAGCTCAACAGGAATGGCTGGCTGAGCAACTACGCAGCAAGGAACAAAATCCAGAAAGAAACAGTGGAAAAGCCTGAAGGCTCGGTGCAGAACCGCCTGATAATCCATGTGATATCAGGGGATGCAGAGGGCCAAACAAGCAGGAGAGGCAAAAAGAGGCAGATTCGTGAGATACGAAATCAGATCTGTTATGCTGAAAGGGCAGGGTGTCCAAAAGGTATGACACTAAGCATCACCCCCGAGGATGCAGGGCGAGTAGTGTACCCGCATAGTGATCCTTTGGTCCTGTCCCTGGAAATCAGCAACCACATCGTGAGAAGATGTATGGTGGACACTGAGGCTTACACGAACCTGCTTTATAGGGACGCCTTCGAGAAAATGGGACTGGAAAGACGACACTTGAAACCTGCCCCTGGATCGCTGAATGGATTCAGCGGGGCAGGCGTGCTCCCAATGGGAATTATAGACTTGCCAGTAACATTCGGAGAAGGGACCTATGCCAGGAATTTCAGGGCATCGTTCGTCGTGGTAGATGCGAAATCAGCATACAACGCCTTAATCGGTAGAGCCACCTTGGACGAAATCGAGGCCGCAATATGAATCCGAGCCCTAACAGTGACCTACGTAACAGACTTTGGCCTGGAAGGAAAAATCCATGGGGACCAAGAGTCTGCCAGGCACTGTTACTCGGTGGCTCTGCAGGCCCATGAGACAGAAAGAAGAAGAAAAAGGAAAGCTGATAGCTCCCCCAGCAGGGAGGGACAGATTCCAACCAGCCAGCAGGCAGCTGACCACCTCGAACCTGGGGGGGAAAGCATGTTGGTAGATCTAGAGCCTGGCAGGCAGGTCCTTGTAGGGGCTGACCTGGAAGAATCCTACCGCGCAGAACTCATCAGGATCCTTAGAGACAACAGGGACATTTTTGCATACTCGGCGGATGAAATACCGGGGGTCGACCCGGTTCACATCGTTCACAGGCTGAACGTGAGCCCTGAGGCTCGCCCTGTAAAGCAGAAGAAGAGAAATATGTCTGCAGAAAAGGACTTGGCTATCAAAGAAGAAATAGAGAAACTTTTGAAGGCAGATTTCATAGAAATCTGCGACTACCCTGAATGGCTGGCGAATGTTATAATGGTCAAGAAGTCGTCAGGTGCATGGAGGATGTGGGTGGACTTCACAAACCTGAACAAAGTCTGCCCGAAGGACTGCTACCCCCTTCCAAGAATAGACCAGCTAGTAGACACCACTAGTGGGTACTCTATGCTGAGTTTTCTGGATGCTTTTTCAGGGTACCATCAGGTGTATCTTTTGCAACCCGACAGGGTAAAGTGTGCCTTCATTACCAGCTCCGGCACTTATATGTATAAAATGATGCCATTCGGACTGAAGAACGCAAGCGCCACCTACCATAGGCTAGTTGACAAAGTCTTTGAAGACCTGAAAGCGAGAAATCTAGAGGCTTATGTCGACGACGCTATTGTGAAAAGTAAGGGAGACAGTGAACACCTGGTGGATTTGCAGGAGACTTTCTCATCCCTGCGGGCCTACAAGATGAAGCTCAATCCGAAAAAATGAACGTTCGGAGTCCGATCTGGAAAATTCTTAGGTTTTCTAGTTAGCTCCAGGGGGATAGACGCCAACCCTGAGAAGGTTCAGGCTGTCTTGGATCTCCCTGAGCCTAAGACCATAAGGGACATCAAGCGGTTGACAGGCAGGATGGCTGCCCTGGCGCGTTTCATTGCCAGGTCGGCGGACAAATCAACCCCCTTCTTTAAGGTGCTAAAGGGTAACAAACAGTTCAAGTGGGATGACGAACAGAAAGAGGCTTTTGAACAGCTGAAGGAACATTTGAAGAAGTTACCTACCCTGGCAAGGCCAGTAGCAGGGAAAAAACTCTTTCTCTACATCGCCGTAACAAATACCACGGTAAGTGCGGTGATATTAAGGGAAGAAGCGAGTTCCCAGCAGCCTATCTACTTTGTGAGTCATGCCCTGGGGGCAGCAGAAAGAAATTACCCTGTGGTCGAGAAAGCCGCCTATGCGGTCGTCATCGTCGCCCGAAAGCTCAGGCCATATTTTGACGCGCATTCTGTCGTAGTGTTGACTGACCAACCCCTGGAAAAGGTCTTAGAAAAATTTGAAAAATCTGGAAGGCTGCTAAAATGGGCAATCGAGCTAAGTGCTTTGGGAATAACATATCAATCGAGGACCGCCATCAAGGATCAAGCCTTGGCGGATTTTCTGGCTGAATGTTCCCACTCAGAAGAAGATGACCCCCCTGCCGGAGAATGGGTGGTGTACACTGATGGGTCCTCAACAGCCAATGGTGCGGGGGCAGGTGTCGTACTGACCAGCCCCGAGGGAGTGGACTTTGAGCATGCACTCAGGTTCACTTTCCCTGCATCAAACAATGAAGCGAAGTATGAGGCTGTGCTCGCAGGGATTAGTCTGGCTTGAGCAACAGGCGCAGAGCTGGTAGTATTAGCAACTGATTCACAGCTCATTGCCAACCAAATTAATGGGGAATATGAAGCAAGGGACCAGGCCATGGCTACATACCTGGAGAGGGTGAAGCAAGAACTGTCAAGCTTAAAATCCTACGAAGTCAGGCAAATCCCCCGATCCCAGAATAACCGGGCAGACGCCCTGTCAAAACTGGCCAGCTCCAGCCTGCAGGATATAAGAAGATCGGTTTGGGTGGATGTTGTTCAAGAGAAATTCACTACCACCTATCAATCGGTCAATGCAATTGAGAAAGCAAGGCCTGATGATTGGATGACCCCAATCACTCAATACAAGAGATATGAGATCCTCCCGTCTGACCCTGCACAAAAGAGGAGGATGCCTGCAAAAGCAGCATGGTTTATACTGATCGATGGAGAGTTATACAAGAAGTCCTTCTCCTCACCCCTGCTCAGATGCCTGGGGGCAAGGCAGGCCGCCGAGGTTTTGGATGATATCCACTCAGGGATCTGCGGGCATCATATTGGAGAAAGGTCGCTAGCCCACAAAGCCCTGAGGGCAGGCTACTACTGGCCTACCATGTTGGCAGACGCAAGGGACCTGACCCAAAAATGTCGGAAATGTCAGCTATTCGCCCCTTCAATCCACGCCCCTGCCCAGGAACTCAGGCCATTATTGGCTCCCATCCCCTTCGCCCAGTGGGGATGGGAGACCGGGCAACTGGGGGCAGGAAATTTCTAATTGTCGGGATCGATTACTTCACCAAATGGGTTGAGGCTGAGGGAGTTTCGAATATCACTGACCCTGCGGTCAGGAAGGTAATCTGGAGGAACATCATCACCAGATTCGGTTTACCAAAAATGTTGGTGTTTGATCATGGGAGGCAATTTGATAATGACCCTCTGAGAGTCTGGTTAGAAGGCCACGGCATAACAGTCGCCTATTCTGCCGTCTGCCATCCCCAAACCAACGGGCAGGCAGAAGCCGCCAACAAGCAAATATTAAATGGACTTGAGAAAATGGTGGATGAGCTCAAAGGAAGATGGGCAGATGAGTTGCCAAGCATCCTTTGGTCCATCAGAACGACAAGAAAAGAGTCTACAGGAGAAACACCCTTCGGCCTGGTATACGGGGCTCAAGCTTTGTAACCTATCGAAGTGCGAATCCCTACCCTGCGATCTCAGCAATACGACAGGGCTGACAATGAGGTGGCAATGACTGAAGCACTAGACCTAGTCAGCGAGGTCAGGGAGGAAGCCAACATCAACATCGCCGCCTACCAGCAGAGGATGAGGAAGGCGTATAACAGAAGAGTGAACGAAAGAAGCTTTCAAGTGGGAGACCTGGTTTTAAGGAAAACTCGGGCACTAGGAAAATCGCGAGAACATGGGAAGTTGAGTGCCAACTAGAAGGGCCCATATGAGGTAACCCAGATTAAAAGGCCAGGCACCTACAAAATCGCTAATCTGGAGGGTCAGGAGTTAGCCGCCCAGTGGAATGCGGACACCTTAAGGAAGTACTATGTCTAAGCACTAGATAAGGACTGAATAATTTTTGCTTTCAGAAAAAGTTGGCGGAGGACGATCAGAGCAAAATGTCGACGGCTCCGACCACACATGTTAAAAGTTTATTTTAAATAAATGAAAAGATGTCCTGAAATTATACTCGTTGCCTGTTCAAACTTGCATTTCACACACAAACGAGCAGGGGGCAATAGGGGGAGGCCCCCCTGTTGCCAAAACTAGGAAAAATGAGCCCCCCAACATAATCCCTAAGTCCTCCTGCCTGCCTCTGGGCAAGCTGGGGGCAGGCCCCCTGGACTTCGGACAGAAGCCAGGGTCAGGCCGGGCCCCACGCGCCAAATAAACAAGGACTGGGGGCATCCCCCAACCTTGTATAAAAAATTAACTAAGCCCTCCTGCCTGCCTCTGGGCAGGCAGGGGGCAGGCCCCTTGGACTTCGGATACAAGCCAGGGTCAGGCCGGGCCCCACGCGCCGAACAAACAAGGGCTAGGGGCACCCCCCAACCTTGTATAAAAAACATTAAGGTCCTCCTGCCTGCCTCTGGGCAGGCAGGGGGCAGACCCCCCTGGACTTCGACCAGAAGCCAGAACCAGGTATAACTTCGAAGAAAAATCAAACAGATGCATATATGAACAAATGAAAGAGTCTTTACAAAAGGATGATAAAAATCATAAGCAAGAAAGTTAAATGCATTACATCAGGTAAGGCAGCCGGCCACAACAGGGCTCGGCGCGCAAAAAGGAGTTAAAACATCAGCGAAGGAGCAAAAGCGCAACAGGGAAAGGACAAGAACCCTCGGAAGACGACTGCCTTGCATATTAGGCAGGAGGGGCATCTGGGTCAGGACCTGCAGCCTCTTCAGGCAATCTGCGCACTCGGGCCTCGTTCTTGGCATCATAAAGAGCTAGAAAGGCCTCCTCATTAAAATCAGGGAACATCTCCCTGATGACCTCCATAACCAGCGTCAAGGAGGAGTTAGCACCACTCTCAAAGCCTTTCTTCACCGCAGTTTCGGCCTCTTGGATTATTTCATCTTTTTCCTTCTGCCACTCCACAGCCTTCGCCGCCAAATCGCTACGAGCTGTCTGAAGGTCAGAATCAGCCTTAGAAAGACGCTCCTCTAAATCAGCAGCTTTTCTCTTGACATGCTCCACCTCAGCCAACGTCTTCCTAGCCTGCTTTAGCTCCGCAACAGCCTGCTTGGTCTTCTTCAGTTCCTCCTCCAGGCGAGATACCTCCCTAATTGCCCTCTCACCCTGAGATTTCCAGAGGACCACCTGATCCTTAGCCTCCTCCAGCTCACCCTCCTTTTTCGCCAATTGATCCTTCAGGCTGGCGATGAGTGTGACATCCCTCTCAACCGTAGCCAGGCGGTCAGAAGGAGGGGAAGTGACCAACTCTTCCTCACTCAAGCGGCTAAGGGCCGCCAGTTCGGCAGAGACCTGAATAACCCGGGAGGTACGCTGAATATACTGGGTCACTTGGTTGGTGGCAGAGGTCACAGTCTTGATAAGGTTGTCCGCTAAGACGGCCCCAGAATCAGAGAGCAGGGCAGAAACATCAAGGCTATCACCAGCGGTGTAATGAAACTCAGTATTCTCCTATGAAAAGAGGGTGCCTGGGACGTCTCGGGCAGGACGCTTTGGGTCAGGCGTGTCCGCCTCCAGATCTACTACATGCTCAGCATTTAAAGGCTCCCTGTTTCTTTTCCTAGTCAGCTCCTGGGGAGTGCTCTCCCCAGTTTCCTCGGAACCAGCAGGCTGTGGTCCCTTGGGAGTGTGAGTTCCTGCAGGAGAGCCTCCCTGCTTCCCGGCGGGAGAAGGGGCGGCCTCAGAGGCGGCCACTGTTTCCACCCCAGAGGAAGGGAGAGTCGTCGGCTTCGCAGGCGTAAACCGGGGGGGAGGAAGTCTTGTCCTACTGGCTGAAAGACCTTTCAAGTATTTCATCAGATTCTTCTCCCCTTTCTTAAAGTTCGAAGGAAGGGAAGGACGCTTCGAGACAATAATGAATTCTTCGCTCAAACCAAGTCTCCTTATCTGCTTCCTTGACCAGAGGCGAGGAGTGAGACCTGCAAGGCGAAAGAATAATCAGTTAAGAAAACGTAGAAAGACAAGAGCCTCAGAAAGATTATGCCGGTGAAAATCCCTAGACTACCTTCTTCAAGGCCAGGGATCAAGCCCACTGGGCCCAGATATTCATCTGTGGCTATGAGCTCCGCGTGAGGGAGCCAGAAGTCAGGGCCACAAACACCGGACTTGTCAACAACAGCCGTGAACTTCTCAGCTAGTTTCTCATCCTGCTTGCTCAGTTTTACCTCTAGGGCCTTCCCCCCAACGCCTGGATGGTACTCCTCACGAGTTTCCATGCGGGTGTGGACATGATTCCTAAAGTGCCTTGGAATCCGCCACCCAGAAGAGCTGTGTACATACAAAAAGTTGTTCTTCCAGTCTTTCAGGCTGTTCAAAGCCTACCAAACTGGAGTATATTTCTTCTGCCTTTGAAGGGACCAGTACCCAGGGGAACCATCTCCCCCTGATGAAGACACCATCTGTAGCCCAACCATGAAACGCAGGACGTCGATGGAAGGCCCCTCACCATGAAAGAGGCAGGTCCATGTGTAGGCTACTAACGACCTAATAGCCGTAGCAGTCAACTGGGCTATAGCCACATTCATCCTACTAAGGGTCTCCTCCAGAAAGGGGTGCAGGGGGAATCGCAGGCCAAACTCTAGGCTTTTATGGTAAACGGCTATACAGTCGTCAGGAGGGGCAACATACTGTATCTTTCTCCCCTGGGACTATAATCGTGTACCCCTCCCCGAAGTTGTAAAATCTCTCAATCGCCCTAGCAGCGTTTTTCTCTAAAATTAAGTCTCGATTCTTAGCATCCGGGTAAGTTCTCAAAGGAATCTGATACTTGGCTTTGTCTAAGTAATATGTTCTCCCTTTCTCCCTGGGAATACGGGGACCAACAATTTTGAAGGGGTCTATCTCCAATGCCTCATCATCAGAATCAACGACGTCAAAAGGAGCGGGTTCAGGAGAGTTGGCATCTTCTCCCCCCTCAAAGTGGTCTTCCCCAGCGGGACTAGCCCTAGAGGAGGAAGCTAGGTTAGCCCTACCCTCCTCCCTACCCTCCGTCCTCTCAATCAACGGACCGAGGAATGTGAGGACACGAGCACGAGACATACTGATCTATGAAGAAAAAGTATGAGGAAATGAAAAGACGAAAATTTAGGGTAAGATTCTAACGTAGAACGATGACCGTCACTTGAAAATCCGAAGGGAAGAGCTCCTCAGTCTTAAGAAAATTCTCGGCAGCGAAGAGAGTGGAGAGGAATGAAGAAGGATTCGAGTTTTGAAAAGTGTGGAAAAGGGAACTGGGGGGAGTAGCAAGGCTTATATAATCCCAGGCAACTAAAGGGTTGCCCTATCAACAAAGCCTCCCCAAGAGCTGCCCCACATGTCATACCTTAGAAACCAACCGTCCACCTCTTCCCAAGAAAAACCTCGAGAAGGTAAAAGGGTGTCAGAGGGCCAATCACCCTGTGACGTCATCCCTTCATTAAAAAAAATGTGGCGCACATAAACAAACTGCCTAATCTTTCATTAATCTGAAAAAGAGCCCGAAAGTGGGCAAGTTACATTCTAGACATGGCAAGTAAAAAGTACAAAAGGAGCCTAATTTTCTGGCTCAATGCACCTGCACCCTGTGGGCAGGCCTAGTCATCATCTAAACATGGGGAGTAATCCCCAGGGCTGCCCTGACCTCCTGTGTCAGACCCCCAATCCCAGTCATCGGAGTCCGTGAAAGGGTCGTAAGGGAGTCCATCCTCATCTCTGTCAGAAGAATAGCCCAGGCCTTCACTATCTTCAGAATCGCGGCTGCTGACGTCCCAGTCCCTGCCGTAAAGGACTGCCCGAACGTCATCGCAAGAGCCGCAACCCACTTTCCTCACCAGAGGGGAGGAAGGGTCTGACTCCAGAGAGGAGTTCAACTCAGGACAGTTAGGGTCAAATTGTTCTGGGTGTAGCCAGGGAAAGCACTCATGGCATTCCCTGTCAAAACAACCTCCACCCTGAGGGTAACGCTTGAACCCGGAGCCAACCGGAGACGAAGATTTCTTAGGGTGCTTGCCTGCCCTGATGAAAGCTCTCCTGGTGTTCCGGCGAGAGCGAGACCGTGGATGTCGACTGCGGCGCAAGGCCAGAAAGCCGCCCTGGCATATCTCAGCCTCCGAAACCCCCTAAAGCGGAAAGTACCAATGCGAACTCCATAGCGAATAACTGTCTTCTTGATCCAAGACATAGCTCTTGGAGAAGAGTGAAAGAAAGTGAAGATGTATGGTCAAAATAGCAAGAAAGCCAAAATTTATACAAAAGAAAGGTCGAAGAATTAAATTGCACTCCGACCATCTCGACAGGAAATGCAACCAATCATTAAGCTAGTACGCCGTCCAAAAATATGCTTGGCATAAGAAGTAATCATGACCAAAAGACATCCCAACTCTTTGCATGCCCAATACAGTTAAATTTCCACCCTCGGGAACATGCAACGCATTAAATGCAAAAGTGAAGCCAACAAGTCAACCTCCCACCATCTAAATCAAGAGTTCGCCTGCTAGAGGGAAGCCCTGCTTCCCCCCCAACCGGCGAGGGCCAATTGATGGGGGTCGGTAGCCTACGTCGGGCCGCGTACCAAGCAGGCCCATAGACGACCCGACCCGAAAGATCAGAGAGCCTGCCCAGCAGGCTGTCAGGGTAAATCACCTGGAATCCCCCCCACGGGGGTAGCCTCAGGCGATCGCCTGCCTAGCAGGGCAATGCGGCCCACCAAGAAGGGCCTTTAAAACCCTCTGCCTGCCTGTCTCCAGGAGACTTCTCCCCCGGGCAGGGCCAGAGGTTACCAGGGGGCCCTCCGTCATTTTGCCTAAGGTAAGGGAGAATGAGTGGACGAAATAGACCCACGTGTCGCTTTGTCATCCACCCATTCTCCCGCTCTTTTCCCTCTCTTCTCTCTCTCTTGGAGGAAGGTATAAATACTTCCCTTCCTCCCACTTTTCAATGGTTGGATTTTCCCTCTCTAGACTCTTACTCTAAAAACGTCACCTAGCTCCTCACGAACTGGGTTCGTTAAGGCATTCACGGAGTGACTTAGGCATCGGAGAGGGTTTTCTCGGACAACTTCCGAGGCCCTGTGTGCTTTGTGTGCAGGGAGCAGGCTCAATCCGCCGGGAAGGTCCGACCCGTGGAGTAAGAAGAAGGAGAGGATTGTGAGATCAATCAAGCATCATATAGACATCAAAGACCCGGATTCGAAGTCGGGTTAATTTATTCCGATACCGGAACATTTATAATTTAGTATTTTTCTGATATTTTAGTTATCGATTAATGAATTATTACCGTTTACGAACAAAAACGGTTTACGCCGATTTTTAGTTCTAGTAGTTAAACATTTTATTTTAATCTGATTTTTGACATAGTGAAACTTTCTGATGAAATAGAATTTTCTGAATGTTTTCATAATTTTTCGGAATTGTTAAGTGGATGAATTAATTAATCACTTTAAATCATCGTTTATCGAAAAAATCGCGTTTGTCGTTTAAATTCTCGATTTCTGGTCCCATGATTAAATCTGGAAAAAAAAAGATTCTGAAGATTTCATAATAAAATGTAATTTTATGACTTTTAGTGCTTTAATAAAATTTTAGGAACGATAAGTTTTATTAATGGAATCATTAATTGTGAAAACGGGTTTATAAGACGGTTTTAACGGGATTTATTAAATCTGGAATTTTTGGAAATATGGAAAAATAGTAGTTTCTGGAAAGTGATAATTTTTAAGTTTAAAAATAATTTTTGAATATTAATACGTAAATCGTTTTTGGTAATTACTATTTTTATTAATCGTTATTGTCGAGATTAGACGATTAACGAGAAAATCCTTTAAAAACCGAGTCTAAATGTTCTGGAAAATTTTATTTACTGGACAGAATGTCCATAAATATATTTTAGCTATTTTACGTACTTTTTGTACTATTTATTATAGTTTTTAATTAATGGTAACGATTTTTGGACAAATTACGATTTATCGTTAAAAGGCCTCGTCTTACCTAAAAGAATTATTTTTCCAACATTTTTGAAAATATTTAAATCTAAAACTTTAGGAGTTAAATCATTCCATAACATACTCTAAATATATTCATTGGTTTAATTAAATAAAAGACGTTAAAAGATTTAATTTAACATTTGCCGTAAAATCCTATTTATAATCGTATTGTCGAAACTAATAATAACTAGATTAAAGCCCGTGCGTTGCACGGGTTAGTTGGCTTCGGGTTAAATGGCTTTATTACATTGATGATGTATATTCGTTAAATAAGAAACTTGATCAATCTATATCATTATAATAAATAAGATGATCACATGATATTAGTAATCAAATTTAATTTCAACTAAGTTTATAGTCTTAAGAGGTTATTCTAAAACTCAAAAGAATACATGCGAAAAAAGTTTTTGATTGATAATATAAAATTCTATCGCCTCATCATAATTTTTCGATATAGAATAATTTACTCAAGGTTTATAGTTTTAAGATATGCTTTAAAGACTCAAAAAAACGCACGATTACTTCTTATTTATAATATAGAATCATCACCTTATTTTAATTTTTTCGATGTGGGAAAATTTTAGGTTTCTAGTCCTTTTAAAAGCTTTTTAAGACTCAAAATTTGTTGGTTGCTATTTAAAACCATAAGATTACTCACTTATGATATAGAATTTCATCACCTCATCGTACTTTTTCGATGTGGTATAATTTAATTACTTAATTAAGTTTATAATTTTAAGAGCTATTTTGAAGACTTAAAAGAATTTGTTTTTATATCTATGTTAGATGATAGACGATTATTCTTTATTTACATAATCGAATTTGATCATATTTTATTATAATTTTTCGATGTGGGATAATTTTAATTAGTTTATTTAAGTTTAGATATAGTCTAATTAAGAACTTTTATTTATAAACGGATGCATGATTACTGTTATTTATAATACATAGAATTTCATCACACCATCTTAATTTCGATGCGGCATAATTATACATTAACTATATACTTTAATTGTACCTTTTTTTAAGTTCAAAAGATTGTTGGTTAATAACTAAGAACGAAAGATTACGTAAAATTATATCAGCTCATTATAATTTTTCGATATATGATAATTTTAATTTAACTTTATTTGTAGTCTTATTAATAGCTTTTTTTAAGACTAAGTTTTTTTGTTGACATCTAAGGATGAATGATTAGTCTTGTTTATAATAAATATAGAATTTCATCACCATTGAATTTCATTGTCTTATTATGGTTTTAAGAGTTTTTTGAAGACTCAAAAGATTTTGATTGATATGAACAAATAATTAGTCTTATTTATAATATAGAACCATAACCATATTATAATTTTTCGATGTGGGATAATTTAAGTAAAATTTGTAGTCTTATTTATAATATAGAATCATCACCGTACCTTATTTTAATTGTTTCAATGTGGGATAATTTTAATTTTGTAGTCTAATTAAGACTTTTTTAAACTCAAAATATTGTTGGTTGATATTTAAAATCAATGATTACTCTTAGTTAGTAGAAATTCATAGCCTGAGAATTACTTAAGTCGGTTGATGTCTAAGGAAAAAATTATAATTAGTCTTTTGTGTATAGGTTTAAGTACCTTTTTAAGACTCAAAAGATTTTTGTTTGATAAAACTTTATAACTTTTCGGATGTGGGATAGTTTTACTTAAGTTTCACCTTTTTATAATTTTTTGATGTGATATTATTTTAGTTAAGTTTGTAGTCTTATTAAGAGACTTTTTAAGACTTAGAATTTTTTATTGATATTTAAGAACGAATGATTAGTCTTATTTATACTATAAAGTTTCATCACCTTATGTGAGATTATTTTTATTTAACTTTGTAGTCTTATTAAGAGAGTTAAATGTTTTTTTTATTGATATTTAAGAACGAATGATTTGTCTTATTTATAATATAGAATTCATCAACTTATCATAACTTTTCGATGTAGGATGATTTATTTAAGTTTATAGTCTTTCATCAGCTCGTCAATTTTTTTTCGATGTGAGATAATTTACTTAAGCTTATAGTCTTAAAAGCTCTTTTTAACTCTTGATTATAATACAAAGTATAGAATTTCATCACAATTTTCAATGTGGGATGATTTTAAGTTTGTAGGCTTGTATATTAAAAGTTTTTTTAAGATTCAAAAGTTTTTTTATCGGTATTTAACCCATAGGGTTGTATTTAAGCATTTAAAATATTCCACTTTTAGTATAAACATATGGATTATCTTATTATATATTTTGGATGAATGATTACTCTTATTTATATAATAATAAAATTTCACCTTATTATAATTTTTCGATGTGGGATAATTTTACTTAAATTTATTTAAGTTTAGATATAGTCTAATTAAGAACTTTTATTCATAAAGGAATGATTACACTTATTTATAATATATAGAATTCCATCAATCCATCTTCATTTTTCGATGCAAGATAATTATACTTTAACTATATAGTCTTAGTCCTAGAACTTTTTTTTGTCTCAAAAGATTGTTGGTTAATATCTAAGAACGAAAGATTACATAGAATTCTATCAACTCGTTAAGAGCTTTTTTTAGGACGAATGATTAATCTTATTTATAGTATAGAATTTAATCACCTCATCATAATTTGGACAAATGACTACTTTTATTTATATAATAGAATTTCATCGTCTTATTATACTCTCTTCGTTCACTATTTTTCTCTCCATTACCTTCATATTTGTGAGGGACCTTAATATCTCCATTACCTTAATAGTTGTGAGGAACCTTAATATTTGTGAGGGTATTTTCATGAATTTCATCGTCTTATTATACTCTCTTCGTACACTATTTTTTTGTGAGGGACCTTAATATTTGTGAGGGGTATTTTAATGAAATAATGCAAAAAAAATAGTGACCGAAGGGAGTATAATTTTTTTATGTGGGATATAATTTACTTAAGTTTATAGCCTTAAGAGTGTTTTAAGACTCAAAAGAGAGGGGTATAATTTTTCGATGTGGGATAATTTACTTAAGTTTATAGTCTTGATAGTTTCTTTAAGACTCGAAAGATTTTGATTGATATCTAAGAATCTAAGAACAAATAATTAGTCTTATTTATAATATAAAAATCTATCACCTTATTATAATTTGTCGATGTGGGATAAATTTAACTATTGTAATCTTATTTATAATATAGAATTACCGTAACTTATTTTAATTGTTTTGATGTGGGATAATTTTAAGTTTGTAGTCTTATTAAGACCTTTTTAAACTCAAGACTACAAATTCATGACTTCATCATAATTTAAAAAACAATGACATAGAATTTCATCATAGTTTTTTCAAAAAAACAAAAGTTTTTTTGTTGGTTGATATTTAAAAATGAGGGTTTTTCTACGTTGTACCCTTCTGTTTTTCCGTTTTCTACCATATACCCCTCCTGTTTTCTAAACCCTCACTTATACCCCTGTAGTTGATTAATTTCATTAAACGTGACCTAATTACAATTATTCTACTAAAAAACCCTAATTAATTTTCATCTCCGTCTCCTATGTTTTCTCTAATTCTAATTTTGCATGCATAATTTTTGATTTTTTTTTCTTTATTTTATCATATTTATTTCACTCTTTAGTTTAAGTGCAACATTAATGCTTTGCTTGTTAATGTGATTAAATTAATTTCGTTAGAAATCAATAAAATATTATTATTTTAAGTTAAAGAATAAGTTGGGGTGAAAGTGGAGGAAAATCAATTAGGTAATAAAGAATAAGAAGTTGATGTATAAAATAAGAAAAATGGGGAAAATTAATGAAATGGAGGAAAAGTTGGGGAAAATAGAGGGAATACAAGCCAAGGTCGTCAAAACTGGTTATGTCGTAGCCTAAAATCACTCTCATGCCATCTAATTAACGGAGCATTAGACGGATAATTGTGATTAGGTTACGTTTTATGAAGTTAATCAACTACAGGGGTATTAGTGGGAGTTTTGAAAATAGAAGGGGTACATGGTAGAAAATGGAAAAACAGAAGGGTACAACGTAGAAAAACCCTAAAAATGATGATTACTCTTCTTTAGTACAAATTCATAAGCTCATCATAATTTTTCGATGTGGGAGAATTACTTAACTTCGTTGGTGTCTAAAGAATTTTTTTTAGTTTTTATTTATAATATAGAATTTCATCACCTTATTATAATCTTGACAACTTTTAAGACTCAAAAGATTTAAGTGTGTAGTCTTGACAACTTTTTTAAGACTCAAAAGATTTATGTTTGATGGAACTGTATAATTTTTCAAATGCGAGATAGTTTTAGTTAAGTTTATAGTCTTAATATATATTTTAAGACTCAAAATATTTTTGGTTAATATCTAAGAGCACATGGTTACTACGGAGTATTATTTATAATTTAAAGTTTCATCACCTTATTATAATTTTTCGATGTGACATTATTTGTACTTAAGTTTGTAGTCTTATTAAGAGACTTTTTAAGACTTAAAAGTTTTTTTTGATTGATATTTAATAACGAATGATTAGTCTTATTTATAATATAGAATTCATCAACTTATCATATTTTTCGATGTGAAATAATTTATTTAAGTTTATAGTATTCCATCAGCTCTTTTTAAGATTAAAAAGAATACATCATTACTCTTGTTGATAATATAGAATTTCATCAACTCACTATAATTTTGTAAATATGGGATGATTTTAAATTTGCAGTCTTATATATCAAAAGTTTTTTAGTCGATATTTAAAACCGAATGATTACTAGTATTTATAAGGGTTATTTCATAACAATAATACCAACTATGGGGGTGCTTCTTATATTAATACCAACTATACGTAATCCCATTTTAATATGAACTATCCTCTCATTAATCTCTCTTTATAACCAATGCCTTTTTTTACCTGTAAAACCGGTAATTGTGACCTGCTAGGTTTTGGTGCGCCTCTTCTTCTTCTTCTTCTTCCCCTTTATATTCATCAAATTAAAAGTCGTCATTCATTATCGACCTTCAAAACCCTCACACAATGAGATGTGGTTATTCATCTGGATCCTTCTCTAATTCGTATCCTTCAAATGTAAGAATTTTTTTGCAAATGTCAGATGCTCCAATCTATTTACCACAATTTCAAAAAATTTAAGAAAAGCAATGGCGAGAGGAGATGCCGAGTTCAACAATGGCGAGAGAAGAGTACATAGTAACGAGAGAGGAAATGTACAGAGTATGGTGGGAGGGGGACTTTAATTCAAAAAGAAATTAAAAGGAAAAGGAAACCGACTCATCAAGTGGAACTTGTTCTAAAGAGAGATTAATAAGGGGATAGTTCATATTAAAACGGGATTACGTATAGTTGGTATTAATATAAGAAGCACCCCCATAGTTGGTATTATTGTTATGAAATAACCCTATTTATAATATAGAATTCCATCACCCCATCATAATTTTTCGATGTGGGATAATTTAAAAGTTTTTTTGGGTGGATACTTAAAACGAATGATCACTATTATTTATAATAGAAAATTTCATCATCTCGATATAGGATAATTACTTAAGTTTATAGTCTTAGAAACTCTTTTGAGATTCAAAGACTTTTGGTAGATATCGAAGAACGAATTATTACTGTTTATTTATAATATAGAATTTTATTATCATATTGTAATTTGTCGATGTGGGATAATTTTAAAACTGTTATATATATACTGATATGTTATAAATTTATCACATAATGTGAAACAAATGATATGAAATTTATACTCTAATGAAAGCATTTTTTAACACGAATTTAATTATTTCATTTTTATAATTTATTTTAAATGTTTTTAAAAAAATGAACTCTAAAGGTTTTCACGTCAGAATTGTAAAATATCACGTTAGTATAATAAATTAAATATATATTGTAATAATCAAAAGATTCTCTAATTGATTCGAAAAAAGCCTAATATATATATATATATATATATATATATATATATATATATATATATATATATATATATATATATATATATATATATATATATATATATATATATATATATATATATTTAGGTTCATGTGAGAATCACTCCTTCAATGAGAACTGTGAGAACTATAATATGAGCCATTAGATCATGGTGTTCAATCTCATTCGTTGGATCATTCAAAATTCTTTAATCCCATCAATTAATCACAATTGCTTGAGCCTTCAACCCGTAAGGTCGTAACTCATTCTCCTTCTACAAAATTCTTCGACCCGTAATCTTTAAATCCATAATTCTTCAATCGACCATTGAATCCAATTTTCAATCCATCAATTTTTCAATCGACTTATCTTCAATCCATCAATTCATCACAATTGGGACCCCACTAACCTAAGAAATTTTTTTTTAAATTAATTATTTTATGGGTTAACTTATTCGATTAAATTCATTATTTCATTACAATAGTAACAGTATTATCGTCGGCAAATATAATTGCAATAATCTCAGCTATCGTTTTTTTTTTCAAAATTTTCTCATTGACTTAGGAGTTCATCTAAAATATTGTTCTTTAATTTTCTTTTGTACGGATTTTATATGGAATACAACACTTCTTCTTCAAGCCCTACTCGATTTAATTTTCTTTTTCAATTTTAGTGTACCACTTTTCAATTTTAGCATACCATTGTCGTACCCTCTTTTAATTATGGTGTATGCCTTTTCAATTTTAGCGTACCCTTTCTTAAATTTATCGTACCTTTTCAATTTTAGCGTACCCTTTTTCAATTTCAATTTTAGCGTACTCTTTTCAAATTTTAACCTACCATTTTTCACTTTTAGCGTATTTTTTTTTCAATTTCAATTTTAGTGATCCATTTCTCACTTTTAGCGTACTCTTTTTCTGTTTTAGCGTACCCTGTTTAAATTTTAGCGTACCCTTTTTCAATTTCAATTTTAGCATACCTTTTTTCAATTTTAATTTTAGCGTACCCTTTTTCAACTTTAGCGTACTCTTGTTCAATTTCAATTTTAACGTACCCTTTTTCTATTTTAGCGTACCCTTTTTAAATTTCAATTTTAGCGTACCCTCACTTTTGAATTTTAGCGTACATTTTTAAATTTTAATGTACCCTTTCTCAATTTTAGCATACTCATTTTGGTATAAAAGAAATATTTAAAGGTAATAACAAACATTTTGCTAAAAATAAAAACCGGCATTTTCTCTCTCTTACACCGGTGGCACCCACCACGGTTCTCGTCGCCGACGCACCATTTCGATCTTCACCTATTTTAGAAATGTCGACCAAATATATAGCCTGAGACGGAGTATAAATAGGTTATTGCTATACTTACGTTACTCCCATCCACAATCATCCAAATAATAATAATAATAATATGATTGGGATAATGTATAATTATAATTATAATGTTTTAGGTCATACTTGTCATACGGCTCGTCACAATTATCGCCATAATAATAATAATAATGATAATGATCCTCATCACAGTAAATAGGCAAATAATGATGATGATGATGATAATATCCTTTTTCTAAGATTCCTTCCACTTGTTCATCCTAATTTCGTGACTTTTAGTTCTGTGTTCCACATTCTCACCCTTTATGTAACTTCAAACCTTTTGAATGATTTTTTCCACACTATAGTGTGTGTTTGTTAAATTAACCCGTCCGTACATTAACAAGATATATAGGTGGAATAATCTCAGCCATAAGATACAGTAAGATCTAAGGGTGAGAGGAGGTTCTCACAGTTCTCATCATAGCATAGGTTCTCACCCGATCTTGACTATATATATATATATATATATAGAGAGAGAGAGAGAGAGAGAGAGAGAGAGGTAGGTTCAAATAAGGTCCACAAATTTTTTAAGTCTAGATTGAAGTTACAGATGACATACGTTAAAGTTGTATTTTTATATATATCAATTTTGAACAAATGCAACTTTAGCGTATGTCATCTGTAACTTCAATATTGACTTAAAAAAATTGTGGACCTTATTTGAACCTACCTATATATATATATATATATATATATATATATATATATATATATATATATATATATATATATATATATTGATTAGGGAATTTTAGCTTTGTAACTTTTGAAAACACCCTGATTAGTAGTATTAAAATGCTTAAGACATTTTTAATCATTTCATATCACTGGTACGATATTTTAATAATGTCATAAACCCAATTGTTCTCGTTTTAGAAATTAATATCGTTAAGGCCGGAAGTATTAGTTTTATAAATCTATATCGTTTACTAAAAATGTTGAATTAGTATAAACTAATATTTTCGTTATTTTGATATGATGCTATTTTAAGTAAAGTTTCTAACAATAGAAGTTTCCTAAAATAGAAAGTTTTCTCTTTTAGAATATTATGATTACTCCTTTTATCTCCATATTGTTTACAATGATTATATCTTTTAAATATCGATAATGACTTGACTTTGGAGTTATGGATAAGGACAAGTGTGGGTTTAGAGTAATATAGTTTGGGATGTACGTTTTGCCATCAACTGTAAGGCTGGTGTGTCTTTATGGGGCACATTAGTTGTTGAACTGAGCATGGTTTGTGTTCAAAAGGGTGTATATTTACCTTAAACTTGGATATTGCATCGTATAAGTCGCGTCGGGTTGAACTGGATATAGTTTGGAGGGGTGTGCACTACTTAAACCAAGACCTCGCTACACGCAGTCTTGTTATAGTTGAGTTGCCTAGTTAGAGACTGGATTCTGTTATGAGTTAAATCTTCAGTTCTAGAAACTAGTTTCTAGTATTATCCTAGTGAATGTCTAGATTCTACATTAACCCTATCCATAACGCTATTTTGATTATTTTATTTATTATTGTGGAAATAACATAGGTCCACCCCGACGCGGCCACGCGCGGGTTTGGTGAGGCGAATGAATCTCTATATGAGATGGTCTAATTGAAATTTAAATCGAAGTAGGAGTCGCCACCGAATTTTGTGGTTATTCGGAACCATTCGAGCTCACTCTATGTCGTAGTGGGCCGTATACAAAATACGGCCCATTTCTGATGTCAGAGTTTATTGGGCTCGTCCCTTTGCATATCGATACCGATGCCGACTGGAGCGGTTAATCGTATATTGAATGACTCTCGTTGCCAATGGTTTCGGACATCCGGAAACCACGGTTCTGAGTAAGGGGTGAGGGTACGTGTTGGGAAGTTCACTAAGAACACCCAACCCGGCCCGCACTTAGCGGCCTTTACTAAGATATCGTTCGTTTTTGGTGTACACGGGTTAGTTCGACGGTTGAATGATATGCAAACATTATTTTCCTAAGCATGTGAGAAAAATAAATAAGTAGGTTGCTAAGTCGTTTAATGCATATTAAACTAATAACGTCAAAATTATTTTAGCATGTGAGGTTCGTTTTAGTCTAATAAAACAATAAAAACAAATAAATAGCTACAAACACGAGAAAACGAGTTAGTAACGATGAATAAATCGAATAAAGACATAAATAAATAATATGCATGATTTTGAAAAAGATTTATGACACGCGAAAAATACTTGTCGAAATCTGAAAATATACCGAGAAAACCGCTGTTTTATGTGAGAAAACGATGCTGGAAAAATCGGAAAAAACGAAAAAAGGCTGCGGCTTACGGCAGCCCGCGCGACTCGCCCGGGAGAGGCCCGACTCGCGCAGGTGGCTGTCTCAGATTCGATTTTCGAAAATTATTAATTTTGAAAAATCACGTACAAATATGGATTAATTTATACTCGATTTATATTTTCGATATTCGTCGTTGTAGACACCCAAAATTTGACCGCCAGGTGTCTATAGCAGTTTCCAAAAAACACCCGATGATGATCGGACGCTAACGTGTTCTAATGCGCTCGGATACGGGCTCGAAATTAATAATGTTCGGCATGGGCTATTAACGGGATACAAATCTCAGAAAACCAACCTCAAAACCAGGCCCAGTGGGTCGTTCCGAGCAAAATGAGACTAATTTGGGTCAAAACCGACACCAAAAATAATTCCCGTCTTTTAGCGACCGGGTCAAAACCCGGTCAAGACAAACCCGACACAAAAAACGACCGGATGCGTCTCGAAACTTGCGCCACAATCCAAAAATCAGCCAAAATCATTCCAAAACAATGCAAATCAAACATAATCAATCAAGAGCAATCAAAGGCTAATCATTCCTTATTTAGCACGGCCTAATTGATCCACTCGGTCGAGTGGATTGACCACTCGATCGAGTGGAGCCTCAAAAACTGGTCCAGGTGCATTCACGAGGGCACTCGACCGAGTACACCCGTGCCACTCGGTCGAGTAACCCTATATCATGCTCCCTATATATACCCGTCAATCCTAAGCACAAAACACAACTTCTCAACCAGAATTTTCAGCCAACTTTACACATCCAAAACCTCTCATTTTCAGCCATAATCCGACCCTCAAACATCATCACGCTTATACACACTTCGAGAGCAAAACTCGTTAAAATCCGTCTCCATACAAAACCTCATACACACACCGTCAACTCCTCCTACATATCTCGACGTTCCCGTGCCATTGCCGCCATTTGACGAACCGTATCCCGAGAAGCAAGAACATGTAGGTTGATGGTGTAACATCCAACATCGACTTCTCCTTCTTCCCTCCTTTTTCTCGTCTTTTTTGTATATATATATTCGTACATTTTTATTTACGCTTATAGTATTTTATTTAGTCGATAGTAACGACATTTTTACTAACACTAACATTTTACTTTTCGCATTTAATCATCGTTATTATATTTTACTATAATATCGTATGTACCGTGTATATATATAATAATATCAAAACTCGGATCCGAACTCGTTTCACTACGATGATCATTTTTTTAAGGTTCGTTTATTAACACGATCCCGATCATTCGTATTTGAACGCGTATGAATCCATTTCAAAGATTGGTATGGAACCCGTTGACACGAAAACCGACGTCACATAATCCGTAAGGATTAATATCGATGTCGTGACGTAGAGGGACGCAATTCCGTCACTAATCAATTTTTTATCAAACAATAACTTTCTTCACAAAATTTCGATAACGGTATTATAATTATATAAGACATGATTATAATACCGACAAGCCGGGTTAAATCTAAATCCGTCAATATTTTTATTTGACTCGGCCAATCATCGATTTAAAACACATTAAAACAAACGAGTCACGACTCGCACAGGTGCCACTCGACCGAGTACACCTGCTACTCGATCGAGTAGCACCCTAAATTACGGGCAGTAGCGTCTTCCAGGACGCACTCGGCCGAGTCCAGCCATGACTCGACCGAGTGGGTCCTGCAGCCCAGAAATCGAGAGTTCTTTTTTATCATTCGAGCCTCGTCTTTTTAAAAAGCGACTTAGTCGACACGTGTAAAGTTCGTACACGGGTCCGTTTATAATTATTGCTCGTCATTTCAATTGTATATCTCGATTATTCTATTTTATTGTACGCCGTATTGTGAATTCCGGGTTGTATTCCGCCCGTGTAACTTGTAATCGATTTATCTTTGCTTTGCTTTATTTATTTGTGTTTTACCGCTTTTAAATGAACCCTCGCATGCTAAACCACCTCGACAATAAATTAGATGCATTAAATTGACGTAGCTCACATTTAATTCGCATGCTTAGCTAAAACGCTGTTTGCATAACATTTCACTGAATCACTAACGCGCATATTAAAAAGTCAAACGATGTCCTAGTAGAGGCCGCTAAGTGCGGGCGGGGTTGGGTGTCCTTAGTGGGCTTCCCAACACGTACCCTCACCCCTTACTCAGAACCGTGGTTTCCGGATGTCCGAATCCATTGGGAACGAGAGTCATTCAATATACGATTAACCGCTCAAGTCGGCATCTATATCGATATACAAAGGGACGAGCCCAATAAACTCTCAAACCAAAATGGGCCATACTTTGTGTATGGACCATGGCGATATAGAGTGGGCTCGAATGGTTCCGAATAACCATAAAATTCGGTGGCGACTCCATTTCGACTTAAATTTCAATTCGATTCTTCTCATATGGAGGTGCATTCGCCTAACCCAAACCCGCGCGTGGCCGCGTCGGGGTGGACCTACGTCATGTCCACAATTTGGCGACTCCGCTGGGGATCAACCGATGTGTGCCTTACCATCGGAGTTCTCAGGGTGAGACTCGAATAGAAATCGTTTGACGAGTACAATATGCGTTTTAGTTTTACGGTTCATGCATAACCCCATATTTACCCGGGCCGGTACTGGTGACCGACGTCCCACTATACCACGACGTATTCAGCTTTGGATACGTTAAAGGTGTTCATGGTCGACTCGTATGGACTTTGCGGCATGTTCTAAGCTCCACTCGAGTTAGGAAGACCGTCCCGTTTCTCGACTAGACTATGAACACTGGTATAGACCCTATTCAGACCGACCGAGACTTAGTGTAAAGCATACATGGCGTCGTTGTAATACTTGCGTGACTATGTGCTACTTGGTTTCTGTGTCGTTTTCAAAAACCGTCATTTCAAAAAATGCATCTTTCCAAAAATATTCAAATTTTCAAAAACTCGGAAAGCTGCCGAAATTTAGACTTAAGATTTGACTCAAAACAAGCCTATTTTTTTAGCCGGCATGCTGCCCATTTCAAAATTCGAATTTCCGATCCGCCATTCAATTTTCGAATTTTCAAAATTCAATTTTCAAATCCTCGCGATGCCATTTTAAACATTCAAAATCTTCGAGATGCCGTTTTCGATTTTCAAATCTTCGGGATCTCATCTTCAAATTTTCAAATCGTCGGAAATTCTTTTTTTCCAACATTCAAATTTTCAAACTTCAAGGTATCCAATTTTCAAAACTCGGGACACATATAGGACTTATGACTTTACTCAAAAGAGCCTATTTCTAGCCGGTATGCTACCCAATTCAAAACCCGAAAATATTTTCGAACCATCAAAACCAAGGCCCGATACCCTTTCCGATTTTCTCGAAAAATCGGGCCTTTCCCTGAGATTTTCTCGGGTTTTCCAAAACTATCAAATTTCAAAACCTTCCTCTTCTTAAGACTTCCCGTATTTAGCAGTGTCAGGTCATGTCATAAGTCGTCGAAGGTCTTTAGCGTCGAAACTCCGTTGATCTTACATCACGGGTTTCCTCCCTACCCCAGTCCGCCTTATTTGACTAAGGCTTGACCCACCTACGTAGGACATACCCCTATAAAGGAGAGCCCGTCTACACAATCGAGTCCAAAGTCTAGAGATGTCTCACGTAAACCTTTCTTCGAACAGGACTCGGCCCACCCGCCAGATCCTAAGGAAGGCCCACCTTTCACAAGTCACCCGTCTAGATGTCTTTTCCGAGTCAACCTTTTACAAAGCGTATCTCTATAAAAAAAGGTTCACGGTCCTTACGTCTAAGGGTCACTCGTCCGACACTCGAGTCTTAACAAAATCTTCAACCCCACTCGGGGGCTACCCTCTAGCAGAGCGATCAATCACGGTTGCTCTAAGGGTCACGTCCTACACGTGTTGTCTCACGTACCCCATTTTCGAGTCACTTAGATGTCACACCATCTAAGTCCTATCAGAGTCTTTGGTCTCACTTGAGGGCTATTCTCCGACGGGGAGATTAATCACAGTCACTCCGAGAATCGCACCCCACGTATTTGTCTTAGGAGAGTCTAACCCGAGTCAAACAAGAGTTGTCTCTCCTTCCGCGCTATTTCCTATGCCTTGGTGTAGTCAAGTTCCGAAGCAACATTTCTGATTACGTGGGTATTCTCGCAGAATATGGCACCCACAACCGGAAATAGGGACATGGAAAACACCATCAATGAAATAAAGGCTTTGCTGGAGAAAATGGCTAGTAAGCAGGCCATAACCGAAACCCATATAGGGTTCCTGAAAACCAACCAAGAAGCCATGAATGCTCGTTTAACGGTCATTGAACGGCAAGATCTCAATTCTGGGTCGGTAAATACTGGGCCATTTGCCAAACTGATCAGCACGGTGCGTGAGCTCGAACAACAGTTCCACGCCCTTCAAGGGAATAACATTTATATTGAGAACTCCCGAGACTATACACCCATCAGTGAGAAACTACCAACAGATCTCAACTTAGAGGGGTTACCCATATTCGAAGGGACGGAGGATCCATTACTACACCTCCGAGCCTTCAAAGCATTTATGGCAATCAAGGGGGTCAAAGCCGACATGTTCATCAATCTGTTCGGCACATCTCTCGGAAAATATCCAAAAGCTTGGTTCTATAGGCTTAATGCAAAAAGATTCCCCACTTGGGAAGATGTGGCTACCGAGTTCGCTAAAAACTATTCTGATAACACTGAACTTCAGACTACCATGCGGACTTTAGAAGTCATGGCCCAAGATCCAACAGAAGGTTTCACCAAATACCTTCAACGTTGGCGGGCCGAGAGTGTTAAGCTGGTAGACAAGCCCAGCGAGAAGACACTAGTGGAGGCGTTCATCAACAACCTCCTACCCTCCTACCGCGTCCATCTTAGGTATGCCGGCATTTCAAACTTTGCAGTGCTTACCGAAATGGGCATCAGGATTGAAGACGATCTTCGACATAATGAAGATCTGGGTGAAGCTTCTACCGAAGGCTATACTGGATATCCACTTGAGTCCTTAGAAGCCGAAGACTACTGACAACCTCATCCAAGTGTTCAGATTTGATTTGAGTTCGAGTCTGAGTCCGAGTCTAGGATGTTCTATCTCTTGCAATTTCAAAGTCAGAGTCAGAGTCAACTGTATTCTGTCCTCTTTTTCAATCCAATAAAATCAGCTTTTTTCAATCTCTCATATATGCTTCACTTTTGTGTTTCCGAGAACATGATGAACACCATCATACACTGTGAGCACATGCACGTGACTATTATAGGCACATCTATAATGACTGCAGGAAACCGAGCCCGTGTTTTCCTTTACCTGTTCCATGTCTGGTATAGCAAGCCACAAAACTACCCTTAGCAGGAGCGGTATCGAATCCTATGACAAATCTAGGTAGTCTCCTAGTTTGGATTCAAGACGGAAGGCAAGCCCATTTCCCACAATAAACACCCCTCCAATAAGACCGACAAATCCCTACCTTAGGTGTTAGTCTGACCAAAAATACCCAACTTGGGACGATACTCCCACCAAGTCTACTCGGAATTATGATGACAATACCGAGATCCAAACCACCGTGTTTACCGTAGAGTACTCCACCATGAGTTGCACTCACATAAACACCAACTAGGCTTACACCTTACAAAGGTTTAGCTCTACAAGCCTAATCCAACCGATGGGGCCACCCCCATATCCACCCACAACACCATCGGGGGGTAGCCCTTAAAAAAAAAAGAAAAAAAAAAAACTGGACAAAAAAAAAAAATCAAAAGTCCAGGAAAGAAGCAAAAGGCCAAAACAAAAAAAGAGGCCATTGTAAAAAAAAAAAAAAAAAGGCACCCATCACCGAGGTTAAAGCGGTCAATCCAAATGAAGAATCCCATGACCGGGGCTAAGGAGTCAACCAACTAAAAATATCCAAGAAACCCATGACCGAACTTAACTTTCAATTCAAGTGAAACGGTCAATTCAAAATTATCAAGACCCATACCGTCCGATAGGGGAGTGACTATCAAGCTGGTCAGCTAACACCACACTCAGCCTTCCCACATTACAACCTCAAGACCTTCCCGAGACCCAGGACAGAGACAGCCCGGAATTTTGAGGATTCAAGCTCCATAGGATACCCCTAACCATTAGGGCCAGACATGGAAACCAGATCCCGCATTATCGAAACCTGTCCCAATCGAAGTTCGAGCTATTTTTCTCGACTTCCCCTTTACATAACAGAATTCGCAATCACCATACACAAACCCGAGATCAAAACTCACCAAAGACCCGAGATCAAAACTCATCAAAGACCCGAGATCAAAATTCATCAAATCCCCGAGAGCAGAACTCGTCAAATCCCATCCCAATTCATCTTATCCAAACCAGTTGCCAACCCCGAACACGGGAGCTCAACCTGCGGTCGGCATAGAACATGCCCAAATAGTTCACACCACCTCTGGGGGCTACCCCGGAGAACGCTCACAGTCACATGATCAAGATCCTAACCATTCTAGCCCTTTGATCAAGACATCATTGGGAATGCACCTAGCCTACACCATCGCTATGGCTAGTTACACACAAAGTCTTATTAGCTTAGGCACCATAATATATCTTCCGACATTGAACTACGGCATGGTTTGATTTCACTACACGTGAATACGTAGGCAGCCTTTCAACATAGGCACAACCACCCACATTGACACACATTCAAAAAGCGTCATCATGCCGGTCACGACACTGTCTTGTTCTCAACAGTCTGCTTTGTTGTCCCGGGGGCTTCTCTTAGACAGAAGTTCTCCATCCACTCACATAATCCAAAAGACTTCAAACTAGCCTCCTGTCTATAGTGTGTCCTAGTACTCGGCTCAGTCGAAGACAAGGATCTGTCAGGACTCGAGACAACGCCCACTTCAGGCCTATACCTCGAAACCAAGAATTCAAGAGCGCTAGACAACAACATTGCTAAGCCCTGTTGTGCAGTTGCGGTCTCATTACAGACTACTGCAATTCCCCGATAACGCATCCTTCCCATTCCGAGGATTCGACCATGTTGCCACTCGCCTAGGCTACGGAATAGCGCAACCTAAGAGTCTTGTTAGGTGGCCCACCCCCCTACCGAGTCACGGTCCAATCCCTCGAGAGTTCAGTCGTGTCTGTCAACTCGTCCGGTCACGTCCAGAGTCGAGTCTGTCAGTATACCTCTCTCTTCAAATTCCCATTTTAAAATTTGCAAAACTTAGCCATTTGAGAAAATCCTTTTCGACAAGGTCAAATTTCGGTCTATTTAAATTGCAAATTTCATTTCTACCCCTTTCATTTTGAAAACCTAGCATGTGAGTTGCTTTCAGGATTTCGATTTAAAGGTTCAAAAATTTCAAAACTTTCAAAAATTCAAAAACAATATTTCCCAGCGCGAGTCATTTTGTTACCTACGTGTTGCATACATTTTATGTGACTTATACAGGTACGACTCAGACAGGGACATGCAACCCTCTAAATCTCCTCAGCGGAAGCCCAAGGCGGCATTTTCCCCGGAATGGTACGGGATGAGCCCACATATAGGCGCACCCAGGACTTATGAGACAAGTCCGATTCCCCACGGAGTTATCATCATCAGCTCAGGTATGATTTCTAACTTATGGCTGGCGAGCCCTTCACGCGAGTCTAATGGACTATAAACGACCCGAACGGAAGCCTACCAGGTCTTAATTGACTTGGTAGCTACTCTGACTTTCGCCTTGTCCAAGCCTCAGTCAGAGTAGAGGCTCTGTAGACACCCAAAATTTGACCGCCAGGTATCTATAGCAGTTTCCAAAAAACACCCGATGATGATCGGACGCTAACGTGTTCTAATGCGCTCGGATACGGGCTCGAAATTAATAATGTTCGGCATGGGCTATTAACGGGATACAAATCTCAGAAAACCAACCTCAAAACCAGGCCCAGTGGGTCGTTCCGAGCAAAATGAGACTAATTTGGGTCAAAACCGACACCAAAAATAATTCCCGTCTTTTAGCGACCGGGTCAAAACCCGGTCAAGACAAACCCGACACAAAAAACGACCGGATGCGTCTCGAAACTTGCGCCACAATCCAAAAATCAGCCAAAATCATTCCAAAACAATGCAAATCAAACATAATCAATCAAGAGCAATCAAAGGCTAATCATTCCTTATTTAGCACGGCCTAATTGATCCACTCGGTCGAGTGGATTGACCACTCGATCGAGTGGAGCCTCAAAAACTGGTCCAGGTGCATTCACGAGGGCACTCGACCGAGTACACCCGTGCCACTCGGTCGAGTAACCCTATATCATGCTCCCTATATATACCCGTCAATCCTAAGCACAAAACACAACTTCTCAACCAGAATTTTCAGCCAACTTTACACATCCAAAACCTCTCATTTTCAGCCATAATCCGACCCTCAAACATCATCACGCTTATACACACTTCGAGAGCAAAACTCGTTAAAATCCGTCTCCATACAAAACCTCATACACACACCGTCAACTCCTCCTACATATCTCGACGTTCCCGTGCCATTGCCGCCATTTGACGAACCGTATCCCGAGAAGCAAGAACATGTAGGTTGATGGTGTAACATCCAACATCGACTTCTCCTTCTTCCCTCCTTTTTCTCGTCTTTTTTGTATATATATATTCGTACATTTTTATTTACGCTTATAGTATTTTATTTAGTCGATAGTAACGACATTTTTACTAACACTAACATTTTACTTTTCGCATTTAATCATCGTTATTATATTTTACTATAATATCGTATGTACCGTGTATATATATAATAATATCAAAACTCGGATCCGAACTCGTTTCACTACGATGATCATTTTTTTAAGGTTCGTTTATTAACACGATCCCGATCATTCGTAGTTGAACGCGTATGAATCCATTTCAAAGATTGGTATGGAACCCATTGACATGAAAACCGACGTCACATAATCCGTAAGGATTAATATCGATGTCGTGACGTAGAGGGACGCAATTCCGTCACTTATCAATTTTTTATCAAACAATAACTTTCTTCACAAAATTTCGATAACGGTATTATAATTATATAAGACATGATTATAATACCGAGAAGCCGGGTTAAATCTAAATCCGTCAATATTTTTATTTGACTCGGCCAATCATCGATTTAAAACACATTAAAACAAACGAGTCACGACTCGCACAGGTGCCACTCGACCGAGTACACCTGCTACTCGATCGAGTAGCACCCTAAATTACGGGCAGTAGCGTCTTCCAGGACGCACTCGGCCGAGTCCAGCCATGACTCGACCGAGTGGGTCCTGCAGCCCAGAAACCGAGAGTTCTTTTTTATCATTCGAGCCTCGTCTTTTTAAAAAGCGACTTAGTCGACACGTGTAAAGTCAATCACGTGGCCTCCTTTTCAAAACTCATGCATATCACTTCACTTACACGATTTTGATCGACGGTCTCACATTATTAATTTTATGTAGACGGCTCTTTAGTCGTATCCGATGTATAATTAATTTAGACTCCATTTCTCGAGGTGATAAATCGGGACAAGGCATCGAGGTTCGAGATCGGGCTAGCACCACGTCTAGGTCTCGAACCTCCGTTCTTTGATTAATACGCAATATAATGCGTAACTAATTAAAGTTCGTCCACCTACACAAATTCACGGTCTAGTTCGTACACGGGTCCGTTTATAATTATTGCTCGTCATTTCAATTGTATATCTCGATTATTCTATTTTATTGTACGCCGTATTGTGAATTCCGGGTTGTATTCCGCCCGTGTAACTTGTAATCGATTTATCTTTGCTTTGCTTTATTTATTTGCGTTTTACCGCTTTTCAATGAACCCTCGCATGCTAAACCACCTCGACAATAAATTAGATGCATTAAATTGACGTAGCTCACATTTAATTCGCATGCTTAGCTAAAACGCTGTTTGCATAACATTTCACCGAATCACTAACGCGCATATTAAAAAGTCGAACGATGTCCTAGTAGAGGCCGCTAACTGCGGGCGGCGTTGGGTGTCCTTAGTGGGCTTCCTAACATGTACCCTCACCCCTTACTCAGAACCGTGGTTTCCGGATGTCCGAATCCATTGGCAACGAGAGTCATTCAATATACGATTAACCGCTCAAGTCGGCATCTATATCGATATGTAAAGGGACGAGCCTAATAAACTCTCAAACCAAAATGGGCCATACTTTGTGTATGGACCATGGCGATATAGAGAGGGCTCGAATGGTTCCGAATAACCATAAAATTCGGTGGCGACTCCATTTCGACTTAAATTTCAATTCGATCCTTCTCATATGGAGGTGCATTCGCCTAACCCAAACCCGCGCGTGGCCGCGTCGGGGTGGACCTACGTCATGTCCACAGTCGTATTCGATATTCGATTATGAAATCGATATCGAATAGTCGGAATGACTTTAGAAAAGGTTTTGAAAAAAGTTTGTTTTGAACGAAAAGTAAAAAAAAAAAATTGAACGAAAAAGATGTTAATTCTCTCCGCGTTTAAAATCATCGAATTTTGCGAAAAAGGTAATGATTTTATTAGCATCAACGAGAATTAATTAATTTAGTTCTTGTAGATACAATATTCGATTAGAAAATCGGTATCGTATTTTAAGAACGTTACATAAAAAATAGTTTGTAATATCGATTATTAAAATAAATAGAAAATATGCGACAAACGACCCGTATTAAATATAAAACGATAGACGAAAATAATAATAAAAAAACGTGGAGGAGGAGAAGAGAGAAGAGAGAATCGGGATTGATTTACACCCTCAACCTACATGCTTTATTTTCTCGGTATGGAGCTCGTCGGACAATGGCTTAGGCACGGGAGCATCGAGATGAT
Source organism: Agrostemma githago (assembly GCA_958450325.1). Lineage (NCBI taxonomy): Eukaryota > Viridiplantae > Streptophyta > Magnoliopsida > Caryophyllales > Caryophyllaceae > Agrostemma > Agrostemma githago. Next base: position 27,955,236 of record OY288250.1, on the reverse strand, counting down.
GTGGGACGAGTTAGGGTGGTGCGGATTTTTGGTCGTGTGGGACGTCGGATTCGGCCGGTTTGGACGGGTCGGTTTCGCCGAATTTTGAAGCTACTTCGGGATTCCTTCGGACGTATGTCGAGAATATTTTTTTTGCTAGATATCGAGTATATGGATGACTAATAATTATGGTGTATTGATCGATGATTCATGTGTATTTTGTGTTGAATATGAGGTCCTATTTATAGGAGTCGAGGTAGTCTTGCTTGTGTGGCAAGAAATACCGTTTGGATAGGAAATATGAGAGTTCGTAAGGGAATAAACTTCTCGTTTCTTGGTGAAGAAGCCGAGCAACTCGGCTGAAACAGGGATATCTCGGCTGTCTTGGCCGAGTATCTGAGCTCGGGTTGTAAACTGTTCCGGTTTCCGGATAGAATTCCTACTTGAGATCGAATTCTATCCTTAAACGGATTTGTTTAATATTATTTGAAGATGATTTTTACAGTGTTTGGGACCGGATCAGCCATGTGAAGTGTCATGGATGACTCGTGTGTCTCGAAAATATTTTTCGACCGGGTTTTGACTCGGTCGTAAAAAGACGGTTTTACCCCCGGTGTCGGAATCGACCCAAATTAGTCTCATTTGACTCGAAACGACCCACTGGGCCTGGATTTGAGGTTGGTTTTGTAAGATTTGTACTCTGTAATAAGCCTAAACCAAATGTCCATGATTTCGAGCCCATATCCGAGTCCATTAAAGCACGTTTGCGTCCTATCATCATCGGGTGTTTGGCGGGACCTACTATAGACACCTGGTGGTCAAAATGTGGGTGTCTACAGAGCCCCCACTCTGACTGAGGCTTGGACAAGGCGAAAGTCAGAGTAGCTACCAGGCCAATCGAGGATTAAGACCTGGCAGACTTCTGATCCGGTCGTTTAGAGTCCATTAGACTTGCGTGAAGGGCTCGCCAGCCTTAAGATAGAAATCATACCTGGATAGATGTTAATAACGGCGCGGGGACTTTCTACTAAAAAAGTCTTGGGTTTGTCTGTTTACAGACAATCTCCATCTTGAAATTGCGTGGGAGTTTGCCTTGGAGGCTATGGGTGTACCGCTTACTGATATGTCCCATCTTTGAATTGCGCGGGAGCCTCTATTAGAAGCTGCGGATGTACCGCTTACTGATACATCCGATTCCTCAGCGAAAATGTTGCTTGAATTTTCACTGCGAACTTTGAGAATTCTCCGGGAGTCTCGGGATACGTGTCTGTTTTGCATGCAACATACAGATAAAACATCGACTCGTGCTGGGGAAGAAGATGATTTTTGGTTGATTTTTTTTTGGAAAAACCGAAAAAAAAAAATTGAAAATGGCGGAAATTTTGAAAAATTTGGAAGAAAAGGAATGTTTGGGATGACTTGATTCCTGATCAGATTCTGACACGGATTCCTAAAAATTCCTGGCTAGGCCTGTATGCCTAAGTGAAGTAGGGAATACTGCAAAAAATCCCTATTCTAGAGGTGACTAGGAGAGGGGATTTCTCCATTATAAATAGAGAGTTCTTTGCCTTAATCTTCTCATATTCCAACCTGAAATATTTTCTTCTTATCTTAAAAAAAATCCTTTTAGACTTCTTAAGATAAAACAAAACTTTCTGCTATGGGTATCGAACATCTGACCGCGATGTTTCACGCGTGGGCCCAGGATTTCCGAGATGGAGACAAGGTTCAGCTTACTCAGATGGGAATTGTGGCTTTGTTCCCGCTCCAGTGACTTAAGGTGGATGCACATTTCCTGGATGCTTGTTTAACTTTTTGGGATACTACCCACCATGTTTTCGTCTTTCCTCGGGGAGAAATATTTCCCCTTCCCGAAGAGATTGCTGCTGTAGGGGGTTGGTGCCCCAATTAGGGCTGAGCACGGATCAGATATCCGATCCGAAATCAGTGTTCGGATCGGATATCCGTATCCGAAATCCGAAAATTTTGATATCCGATATCCGATCCGAACCTTGTCGGATATCCGATTTTCAAAATCGGATCGGGTATCCAATTTATCCGTATCCGATCCGAACTTTAGTAATTTCTAGATTGATCCAATTATCCGATCCGATTGACATTTTTACTTCAATATTACAATTTTCTTAACATAAACATTAGAAGTTCACAAGTTTCTTAACATAAAGATGAAAAGTTCACAAGTTTCTTAACATCAATATAAAAAGTCCAAAAGGAAAAATATCTTACAAATCAAGCAAAGTCATCCAAGATAGTCAAATAAATTACAAAATGTAAGTGACTATAACAAAGTCACTCAAAACACTCTTCGAGATATCGATTGTCTTATAACCATCAACACTTTGACATTCTTACATCCATTCTCCATTACTCCTAAAAATATTCATCGCAAGAGGAGGGAGAAGCTTCCTCTAACTCTACAAAAGACAAAGAAAAGGAGTTAAGTGACATATAGTAATAAAAAGATACGACATTGCTACTAATCTACTATTACTATTACGTAACTTTAAACTAACCTACAAAAGACTAAAATGAGTTACCTTTGTCAAAGTTTTGAACTTCATCAACATATTCCTCGGCTAGAAGCGGACCATGAGTAGTTCTTAACCAATTTTGCGCACACACCAAGCCTTCCACCATCCTCGAACTAAGAGAGCTACGAAATTGATCTAGTATCCTACCCCCGGTGCTAAAAGCAGATTCTGAAGCAACGGTAGATACGGGAATAGCTAAAACATCTCTAGCCATCAAAGAAAGGATAGGGTATGTCTCTTCTTTCCTTTTCCACCAATCCAACACTTCAAAACTCTTCGAATTGATTTCTCTATCATCCTCTAGATACTTATCAAGATCACTCTTCTTATCATTAATAACTACACCACTAACATCTCTTTCAAATTGTGACTCCACCATATCATGCCAATCCTCCTCTTCATCACACTCAACCACATCAACTTCCGCTCGAGGTTGTGGAGGACTTGGCACATTTGGAGGATGACATTTAACATAATGCTCATACAAAGCAGATAGTGTATCAACCACCATGGGACGTAAAATTTCAGCCTTGGCAAATTCATATTGTTGATTAATTGCCCACTTTACATATTCCATTTTACGTCGGGGATCGAGAATTACAGCAATGTACAAAAATATATTGACTTTATCGAGATCGTCCCAATATTTGTCATGTTTACGCTTCATTCCAGATGCCATCAAACAGACCCCAACATCACTACTTTTACATTTTTTCTTAATCATCATATCAACACCAACAACTTCTTGCAAATACATATTAGTTGTAGCATATAAAGAGCCAGAAAGTCTCACAGTTGCATCATAGAAAATCTTAAGAAATGGTAAAAGAGAAGCAACATGATCCCAATCCTCATCCAGACGAACACCACGGTTTTTCGTCAACACAGATTTGAACTTACCACCATCTGAATATTCAAGTTTTCGAAAAGCTTTGCGATATATTAGAGCACTATCTAACATCAAATAAGTGGCATTCCACCTGGTCTCAACATCTAAACACAAATGACGCTCAGAATCAATTTGTTCCTTTTTCACACACACATTAAACTTAATCAATCTGGCAGGAGAAGATCTTACAAACCTCACGGCATCTCGGACTCTACAAATAGAATCATCAACTTCTTTCAAACCCTCCTTCACCTTGAGACTTAGAATATGGGCTGCACACCTCATTTGCAAGAATTCACCCTCTAAGATAGCGCCCTTCCAAGACACTAGTCTTTCCTTTAAGTACTCAACACCCACATCATTTGAACTAGCATTATCAACCGTTACCGTGAGAACTTTGGTGGTAGTGCCCCACTCAATCAAACAATTCTCAATTAATTTACCAATAATCTCACCGGTATGACCAACAATGGGACAAAAGTTTATGACTTTTTTATGTAATACCCAATTTTCATCAATAAAGTGGGCAGTGAGACACATATAACCCAAATTTTGACAAGATGTCCATGTGTCAGTGGTGAGACATATGCGAGAGGTAAGTTTGCTAAAGTATGTCCTAAGCTTAATTTTTTCTTCCAAATACATCCCATAACAGTCTCTAGCAACAGTCCAACGAGAGGGGATCATAAAATGGGGACAAGCAACAGACAAAAATAACCGAAAGCCTTCATGCTCAACGGTTCTGAAAGGTCTCTCATCCATTATAATCATTTTGCTTAGAGCTACCATAGTGTCATGTTGATTAAACTTCCAAATGTCAATTCTACTCAATCTTTCTCTCACACCACCAGAAGCACTAACACTAGCACTTTTTGTAGTTATCTCACTATGCACAACAATAAAATTTGGTTTTTTATCAACATTTGGGGGGTACATTGGACACCTTGCATTGTGATTAGCCATAACAGTGGTACCACTACCAGAATCACCACAAACATCACCATAACAATAATTACACAAAGCTCGTTGTTTGCCGTCTTTTATTAGGGGGTGAAGTTATCCCATACCCAAGATCGTTTTTTACCTTTCCCTTTAGCTTTCTTGACAGGTTCACTAGTAGTGTCAGATGATGAAGTTTTCCTTTTTGTGCCTCGTCCTAAACCGTCAGGTTGGTTGTCTTTGTCTTGTTGCATATCTTTGGTTTGAACCTTGTCCGCCTGAATAGAATCCGACTTTTCACCTATATTAGCTGTACTTGCACAAGAAGATGATGCCATTGGAGAACACCTATACAGTGTACCAAATAACTAATTTAGATTGCTTCCTTTTATTATTCTTAATTATGAAGTTATAAGTAAACAATATTCTTACTAAAAAGAATAAAACTGAAAGGACGGACGACAGAAGCTAGTGTATCAGATAACAGCATATGTATATGTATGACTTCTATCATTCTTCAGGAATTCCGAATGAAATATACACAAGATTCTCACATAAGGCGAAGCTATATGTAACAAAACCTAGACAGCCGGCCGAAGCCTTTATAGACTAATCTAATCTGGACTGGAAACATATCATGTTGTCTCTAAAATAGAGAAATCCAATCAGCAATTGAAGTGTTTTATGCATATATATATATATGTATATATATATATATATATGTATATATATATATGTATATATATATATATAAACGTGAAGACCATTGGAGAGTGGAGACAGTGGCTAGAACAACACAAAACCCAGAAATCAATTGAGATGTTTGTCAAATTCTTATGAGCAAAATCATACACTGTAATTAACAACAACACAAAACCCAGAAAACATTCAAAACCACAAACCCTAATAACAAATATTATTGAACACAATCAAAAGTTTGAAACACGAACATTAACAACTGTTGAGAGCTTGAAACCCAGAAAACATATTAGTGATTACACAGAAAACACGAACATCAGTAACATATTATTGATCTTCCCCACATAATATCATCATATAATTAGCAACATAAAACCCAGAAAACATTCGAAATCACAAACCCTAGCAGTTGAGAACTTGAGAATCGGCGGAGAAAACATACTTTGGTGTACGAGGGAAGCACGCGTCGGAGGGAGGCAAGCCGAAGGGAAGCGCGGCGGCCGGCGAGATAGTGAGGCGGCGGCGGCCGCCGAGATTGTGAGGTGAGGGAGTTAGGGTTTGAGGGGAATGAGGAGTGAGGAGTGAGAAAGGGGTTACGACTTACTGACTTAGGAGTCTAGAACTTAGGAGTATTTTTCTGATTTTCTCGATACGTAATTACTCTGTCCGTCTCAATGTTTAATTTTATTAAAATACGTAATTTTATTAAAATACGTAATTATTGTTTGAGTATACACCATAACTAAAATTGGAGATGGTAATGAGACGGTTTCTCGATAATTAATTAATTAATTAATAAAAGAATTTCGAAATATTATATTTCAATAACGTTATTGACAGATCTCTCGTATGATGAATGAATAAAAAAAATTTGTTACGTTGTACTAGTTGTTAATCTGTTATATTTAGTCGGAGATATGAATCGTAATTAGACGAGACAGTTCACGAGTAATTCGAGCTCGGCTCGGTCAAAGCTCGGGTCTGGCTCGACAACTTATTGAGAGATCTCGTGCATGATGAATGGATGAAATTTTTTAATTTTTGTTTTAGTTGTTAATCTGTTATGTTTAACCGAAGATAGGAGATCAGATAAATTGATAACGAGACGAGACAGCTTGCGAGTAATTCGAGCTTGGGTTGATCGAAGCTCGACAACTTAACGTGTCAAAAACTCAAAATAATGTGATAGTTGGTCGATACTCCGTAATAATTTATATAGATTTTTGAATATATGCGGCTTCCAAGGTAAGAGTAAAACGCGATGGAAAAAAAAAACTCCGTAATAATAATTATAATAATAATAATAATATTATTATTATTATAGTAGTAGTAGTAGTAGTGCTGAATCGATTCGGTGGTGGATGAAAAATATAAAGAATGGAAAAGCAACCACATTTTTGAAATTGAATGAATATAAAGGAAGATATAAATTTTGTCAAATATAAATTGAAATAATCTACTTCAATTTATTTTCTCGCTTCTTCATCTTCATTAACATCTTCAAATATTCAATGTTACTATCACAGCGATTAGCAAACGACGTGTCTTTAGTTATCCATTCACACATTGTTCCTAAGTAAATCTGGAATAGAAAGTCAAGTAAATAGTATTCCTTCCGTTTCATTTGATTCTTTACGTTTATTTTTGGACAATATTCATAAATGAGGAGAATCGTTTATATGACTTTTAATATATAAGATTTGAATATTCAATATATAACAGAGTGCATTATGAATAAAAAACTCTTAAACTTTTAATAATACGTAACTAAAGATATATGAGATTACGAGTATTATAAGAAGTTAGTAGACAACCATTATACTCCTTAACAATATAATAATAATAATAATGCACATTTTATTAAAGATAAATGCAAATTTACAAGAGACTATATAAAGTCATTTTGGAATAACAAAACTAATCATAGAATCAAAACTCATTTTGCACTAATTCAATTTAATCAGCTTCAACCAGAAAGAATAACGCCTAAAAATATCTCAATTATGTTTTTACTTTCAATGGGAAATGTTAATTTCTTCAGTTAGGCATTTTTTGAAAAAAAATTTTGGATACAGATCGGATCGGATATCCGATACCCGATCCGATCCGATATCCGATATCCGAAAATATTTCGGATATTGGATATCCGAATTTTTCAATCCAGCTATCCGTATCCGATCCGATATCCGAATAATTCGGATCGGATATCCGGATCCAAACTACACATCGGATCGGCTATCCGGAAAAACGGACCGGATATCGGATCGAATTCGAATCGGATTCGGATACTCGGATAAGTTGCTCAGTCCTAGCCCCAATGCTCATCCTGCTATTCCTCCTTTTTACCCTGATCCAAGGAGGAGGCTGAGGGACTTTCTTGGGTTGTCTCATGCTGAGACTTTCCGTATGGTGAAGGGAAATTCTGTTTCCCTGTTTGACTTGGCTGATAAATTCATGGATCCAAATGGTGTCAGAATTTCTTCTATTCATAGGCGTAGGGCCTTCGCTTTCTGTATGCTGCACCGATATGCTTTCGAAGGTCGGATGGATGCTGACTCATGTTTAGGCGAGATCAGGCTAATCAGCATAGTGGATCAAATGGAGGCAGGTTACAGCCCAGCCTGGCTGATAACTGGGGAGATCGTCATGGGCCTTGATGCGAGGAGACTTGATCTAGATCGACAATGAACGGGCAGCATTCGTCTTCTGCAGGTTTTCGACCTTTTTTTTTCGAAAATTTTTCCGAATTTTTTTTAATTTTCGGAAAAAAAAAAATTTGATTTTTTTTTTCGAATTTCCGATTATTTTTTTTATTTTTTTTTTATTTTTTTGAATTTCCCGAAAATTTTTGAATTTTCGAAAATTTCAATTTTTTGGAATTTCCGAAATTTTGAATTTTCCGGAATTTTTTTTTGAATTTTTTTGGAATTTTTTTATTTTTCGAAAGTTTTTCACTTTTCGAAAATTGTGCAGATTTGGTTATCCGAGCGCCTGTCAATTATAGAGTCCCCGGTGAGCATATCCAGATATCGAAGCTGTCAGATAGGCTCACGGTCTCGACGAATCAGCTCCAGTCATCACATAAATCGTAAATATTGGGACGAAGAGCTAAAATTCCATGGCGGGACCTTGATTAGGTGGAACGTGATCTGGTGGTTCCTCTCGAAAATGACGGGCCTAGCTAAAAGAGATAAAGCCCGTTACCTGGTGATCTTGTCTTTGGATTGGAACGTCCATATTTACCCAGATCGTCTTTTAAGGTAGTTCGGTTCATTTCAGCAGATCCCCGAAACTGAAGCAATTATTAGCGTTTCGCTCCAATTGACGGACGCTATGTGTGACACATGGTTACAACGCTGGTTTACCCGTGTGATGTGGACTATACCTCGTCCTTGTCAGCCCGCTTGGGTTTCCGAATCATATCTTAAATGGGCTTCTGAAGAATCTAAAGAGGCCCGTGAAGCTTTAAAGACCGATGAGGCTTTTGACTTAGCCCGTAGAGAATCGGTGAAGGATAATAGATGGTTTTTCGATAAGGAGGAAATCCCAACTACCCATGTCCGGCCGAAGTCGGGTTCTAAGTAAAAAACTAAGACTCGAGCTAAAGAGACCGATGCTAGCGACTTGGAGAGAAGACTTGGGCCGAAACTGGCGGTCTGGGATAGGCTAGGTCCGCGTGAGCGACTACCCGAGAGAGTGCGGGCTCGGCTAGGACCGACCGAGGTGACCGGGGAATCAAGTTCGAAAAAACGAGCCCGGGTTAAGGAGATTCCCTTGGTGATTCGGGAGCGTTCACCTCCACGTCAACGCCGGTGGACCGAGAAGAAGGCTAAGGACAAGGGAAAGGGAAAAATGCCTTACATTTTTTATTATTTAAATACTAGTACTTATTTGTGTGTTTTTTTTTTTGATTTTTGTAATTGGATTTTTTTTTGAAATAAATAAAGGAAGTTTATTAAAAAAAACCGTTCATGTTTTTTCGATTGCGGTGGTTGTGCCCTTTTGAGGGGCTGCCTACGTATCCACAAATAGCGGAATCAAACCAAACGTAGTTCAGACTTTAAATTGCAATTTCGAAATACATCAAGACTATTGGTTCAAGATGTTTATAACAGTAGAATAAGTAATTCTAGCTTTTGACTTGTCTTTAAAAGTTTACTTTTGAAAAGATGTTTTTAATAAACTTTTGCAAATGACATTGAGAGAAACGGGTTTAACGGTAATAACGTTTCAGCTGGTCCAGATTACTTGGGTTGACAAACTCATTCCCGTCCAGATCTGTTAGTATCACCGCTCCGCCCTATAGAACCTTCTTTACCAAATAAGGTCCGGCCCAGTTAGGTTTGAACTTTACCCTTGGGTCTACAGGTAATAAAGCTCGTACGGACTTGAGAACCAGATCTCCTTCTTTGATGTTCCTGGGCCTTACCCTTTTGTTGAAAGCCCGTTGGATTCTTTTTTGATAAATGTGTATGTTATTGAGGGCACGAGATCGTCGTTCGTGTAGAAGTACTAACGAGTCATATCGTGCTCGAACCCAATCGGCTTCGGGTACTTGACTTTCGAGTAGGATTCTGAGTGACGGTATCTCCAACTCGACAGGTTGGACCGCTTCCATCCCGTATGTGAGGTAATACGGTGTTGCCCCGGTCGCAGTACGAATCGAGGTTCGATATCCCCAAAGGGCAAATGGTATCTTATCGGGCCAGTCCCGATAATTGTCAGCCATTTTTTTGAGTATGGTGACAATGGTTTTGTTAGCTGCTTCCACCGCTCCATTGGTTTGGGGTCGGTAGGGTGAAGACGTATGTCTTTGGATCTTGTATTTGGCTAAAAAGGCTGCCGTCTCGACCTGAAAGTGGGTCCCGTGGTCACTGATGAATTCATGAGGGATCCCATACCGGCATATTATCTTGTTTTGGATAAATTTGGCAACATGGCTGGCGTTGAGGATGCAGTAGGATTCTGCTTCGACCCATTTGGTGAAATAGTCGATTGCTACCAAAATGAAGCAGTGTCCTCCGGTTCCCGAGGGGTTTATCTTTCCGATTATATCGATTCCCCACGTCGAAAACGGCCAGGGTGACGTCATGGTATACAGTAGGGATGGTGGCATGTGCTGTACATTAGCGAAAATCTGGCAATTATGGCAATGTCTGACATATAGCTGGCAATCGGTTTCCATGTTGTTCCAGTAATATCCGAGTCTCATGATCTTCCGGACTAGCACCTGGGCGTTCATGTGAGGACCACACTCGCCGTCATGTACTTCGGCCATGACCTTTTCAGCATTACCCTTGTCGACGCATAAAAGGAGAGCCCCCTGTGGTGTCTTTTTGTAAAGTTGCCCGTCGTCGGTACGGACGAACTGGGTTGCTAGCCTACGCAAGGCCTTTTTGGCTCGATTATCGGCCCCGGGTGGATACTCCCCGGTTGTCAAATATGTCTGGATTGCTTTATACCATGGCTCAGGATCGGGTATCTCGATATCCTCGATGTCGTGGATATATGCTGGCTCGGACCGTCTTTCGACGCAGATTGGCATGCTGGTCATATGATCGGGAATATTTAGTAAAAATGCCAGTTTTGAAAGTGCGTCTGCGAACTGATTTTCTTCCCGAGGTAGATATATATATTCTACCTTTTGGAATTGTATCTCAAGATCCCTTACTCGTGCGTGGTAGGCCACGAGATTGGCATTTCGGGTTTTCCATTTTTGGAGCGCTTGGTTAATGACCAGTGATGAGTCGCCGTGTACTCGGAGGTTTGTGACCCCTAAATCGGCGGCGGCTTGTAGCCCGTGGATACATGCTTCATACTCAGCGGCGTTATTGGTGACGTCGAAGTCTAATTTGATAGATATGGGAGTATGTTCTCCTCTTGGCGAGATTAGGAGGATCCCGACTCCAAATCCTCGGAAGTTGGATGCCCCGTCAAAGTATAAGTCCCACGTTTCGGTGTCAGTATGGAAAATATCTTCATCCGGGAAGGACCAAGCGTCGGTGTGTCCTTCTTCGGTTACGGGACTGTCGGCGAGAAATTCGGCTACTATTCGGCCTTTGATGGCTTTCAATGGCACGAACTTTAGATCAAATTCTGCCAGCATCAGGGTCCATCCTGATATCCTGCCGTTGAGGATGGGCTTTTCGAAAAGATACTTGATCGGATCCATTCTTGACAGTACTTGTACCTCATAGCTGAGCATGTAATGTCGGAGCTTCTTAGTGGCCCAGACCAAAGCTAAACACGTCTTTTCGAGTATGGTGTACTTACACTCGTACTCTAAAAACTTTTTGCTGATGTAGTATATAGCCCGTTCTTCGGAGTTGACCGTTTGGGCTAGCATAGCCCCCATGGCTGTCTCTGTCGTGGTTAGGTACAATGATAAAGGCAGACCGTGTTGAGGTGGCATCAGGACCGGCGGTGAAGACAAGATTTCCTTGATTCTGTCAAAGGCTGCTTGACACTTGTCGTCCCATAGTAACCGTTCCCCTATTTTCAGCTTCTTGAAGATCGGTTCACACACCATGGTTAGTTTTGAAATGAACCTGCTGATGTATTGGACTTTTCCGAGAAAACCTCTTATCTCCTTTTCGGTCTTAGGAGGTTGCATCTCGGTGATGGCCTTGATTTTAGCTGGATCGACTTCGATACCGCGTTGGCTGACGATGTGACCCAGTAATTTGCCATAGGTTACCCCAAAACTGCATTTCTGAGGGTTTAGTCTCATGTTGTATTTGCGTAATCGGGTGAAAAATCTTCTCAGGGCGGTGATGTGACCGTCCCTGTGCTTGGATTTGACGATCATATTGTCAACGTAGACCTCCACTTCCTTATGCATCATATCATGTAATAAAGTTGTGGCGGTTCGTTGATAGGTGGCCCCGGCATTGATGAGACCAAATGGCATGACGGTATAGCAATAAGTACCCCAAGGTGTAATGAAGGTGGTCTTATCCATATCTTCCTCTGCCATTTTTATTTGATTGTACCCGGCATACCCGTCCATGAACAATAGAAGGGCATGGTCAGCTGTGTTATCCACCAGTATATCGATGTGTGGTAACGGGAAATCGTCTTTCGGGCTCGCCTTGTTAAGATCCCGAAAGTCCACACAGACACGTACCTTACCGTCTTTCTTAGGAACTGGCACGATGTTTGCAACCCAATCTGGATACTCGGAGACTCGTATGAACCCAGCATTGAATTGTTTGTCGACTTCCTCCTTAACCTTGAGAGACCATTCGGGCCTCATGCGTCGGAGTTTCTGCTTAACAGGCTTGAACCCTTCCTTGATCGGTATATGGTGGCTATTTCGCGGTCTATCCCTGGCATGTCCTTGTAGGACCATGCGAAGGCGTCTTTGAATTCTTGAAGGAGATCGATGAATTGTTGTTTCTCCCCGGGATCTAGAGATAACCCTATCTTAAGTATCTGAGGCTCTAAGGTTGTTCCCACGTTGATGGATTCGGTTTCTTCGATTACCGGATTGCGGGATACCCTTTGCTCTAGTTGCTCGATCAGATGCGGAGGTAAGGATACCTGTTTGTCGGGTTTCTCAATGTCATTGCACAGGATATTTTGAAAATTTAGGAATTTTTGAAAATGAGACAAGTCGTAAGCAGAACGGTTGTTATTATTCATAAATTGAGAGAAAAGCTCGAAAAGAGCTGCCATCTGATCGGTAGTCAGCGGCGGGATAGGTAGGGTGCCCGGGACAGACCCCGAAGCACCAGGAAAAGCTAAAGGGAGAGGGGGAGTTACAGGACTGACCCTAGCACCGGACTCACTAGACTCGATCTCAGACTCTGACTCGGACTCTGACTCAGACTCAGACTCAGATTCTGGCATTTCTCCTTCCCCTGTGATCAGCTTGAAAGTCCTTCCCTGACTGTTAGTCCACTTGACAGTCTTTCTCCAAGCTCTGTTACCTGTCCCGGATCCAACATCCGAGATCAGTTTGGATGGATCGAAGGTGCGGCTGCAGAGAATGAGGCTGACTAGCTCCTCCTTCGGCGTCGGGGTCGTGAGCTCCTCCCCAAAAAGTAGCCCAGTGCGGGCTCAACATTCTTAGCATCCTCGGACTGGACGAGGGCGAAGATGTCGTTGGGTATGTAGTTGCAGACCTGGGCCAAGTGGATCCCAGGGTGTGTGGTTGGGGGCCGGTATAGGCCCGTTTGGATGTATTTGAACACCGGCGTACCGAAAATGACTTTACCGGTTCCGGTTTGGCCCATATTTTCCGGGGTCAGGGTGTAGCCCAGACCGGCTTGAATTCTCCCGTTGTCAAGGACTTCAAGGATTTTTCCTGCAGGGAGATCGGGCCTTGATGTGACCCCTGGTAGGAAGCCCAGATTTTGTAACATCCGGTCCATGCTAACCGTAAAGTAGGGTCGGAAAAGGTATTCTTCTTCGATGGCCCCTATGAAGTCAAACCCCCAAAGATCGGTGCGGCCCGAGGTGTTGCAGCTCGCCACAGTCATAGGTGTGGCTTCTAGAGTGATTACGGTATCGTGCAAAGGTTGCTTGATTTTCCGATGCAGAGTAGAGGACACAGCCCTGGTCGAGTGGATCCAGGGTCTTCCTAGAAGAAGGTTAAAGGAAGAGGTTACGTCAATCACTTGAAATTCCAGCTCTTTCTCTATTGGGCCTGTTATGATAGTGAGTTTTACGGCCCCGGCTACGGACTTTGGACTTTCCTCGAAAGCCTGAATAGTTTAAGTTGTAGGAACGTAGTCGGCCTCGGTGATACCGAGGGCTTTAGCGGTCCTTAAGGGGAGGACGTTGACTGCGGACCCGTCGTCAATAAGGGTCATGGGCAGATAATTTCCACGGCAGATTACCGTGATGTAGAGAGCCATGTTGTGGGTTGGCCCAAATGATGGCAGATCAGCATTGGAGAAGGTGATGAGTGGGCCTTCTTCTTTAGCTTTCCCCTTTAGGTGGGGCAGAACCGTGGCTACCATTTCAGCTGGAGTAGCCATAGAGTCGATCTTGACTTGATCGAGGGCCTTAGTGAGTGCCTCTCGATGCTCTTGTGAGCTAACTAGGAGTTGCCATATAGAGAGGTCAACTCGAGTCTTGCTCAGCTGCTTTACCAGAGCCTTTTCAGTAGTTGGCGGCTCTTCCGGGACGACCTCCGTTTTAGGCGGTGATTCGGTGATGATGAGGGCGTGACTGCTGGTTAAGGCCTTGGACTTAACCTTTTGGATCTCTTCGGGCGTGATAGGGACGATTTCTCCCTTAGTGAGATAGACGTCGTCTTCATCGTCACACCAGATCCCGTTGATTTGTGGGATAAACGGGGAAATGAGATGTGAGCAGTCTATGACTTCCCCGGAGAAGATAGCGTGGGTGGCCAACGGGTTGTCTTTGTTGTTGGGCTTACCTCCAGGCAGGGGGATTTTCCCGCTTTCGATGAGATCCTGGATGAGATGCTTCAGTTTCCAGCATTTCTCGGTATCATGTCCCTTACCCTGTTGGTATTTGCAGTAGGCTTTGACATCGTAGAATTTGGAGCGATGCTCAACTGGAGGATCAGGTGTTGGGCCTATCGGGGCGATGAGGCCTTTTGATGAGAGCCTTTGTAAGGCATTCGCATAGGTAGTACCTATGTCGGTGAACACTCGGGGTGGCGCATTCTTCTTGGACGGGTTATCAAGTAGATTTACCTCGTCAAAAATGCTGCGAGTAGTAGCGGCGGATGTGGGCTTGCTTGTTGATGAGATGGCCTCTTGGTATCCCTTGGTGGAGGCCTTAGTGAAGCTTTCCATCCTTAGATCATCCTCGATTCTCGTTCCCATTTCGGTTAGGACCGCGAAGCTAGGTATGATGGCGTACCGGAGATGGATCTGGTAGGCGGGCAGGAGATTCTTGACAAAGGCTTCAACTAGGACTTTTTCACTGGGCTTATCGACTAGTTTGACACTTTCAGCCCTCCAGCGTTGAAGGTACTTTGTAAATCCTTCCTTTGGTTCCTGGGCCATTACTTCCAGGGTGCTCATCGTGGTTTGGATCTCCGCATTGTCGGCGTAGTTCCGGGCGAATTCTGTTGCTACGTCATCCCAAGGGCCAGGATTTCTTGGAATCGAGCCTATAGAACCAGGCTTTCGGATGCTTCTCTAGCGAGGAGGCAAACAGATGCTTGAACATGTCTGACTTGACTCCTTTTAGGGCCATAAACTCTTTGAAGGCCCGGATATGTAATACCGGGTCATCTGTTCCGTCGAACATCGGGAGGCCTGTCAAATTGAGATTGGCAGGCAATTGGTCGGTCAAGGGAGAATAGGTTCGAGCATTCTCCGTATGGATCAAGTTGTGGGTCGACAAATGGACATGCTCTTGCAGTTTGAGAACTGCGCTAGTCAATTCGGCTAATAGCCCATGAGCTTCATCTCCGTCCTTGGGCTTGTCCTGTTCGATGGCGCTAACCCGGGTAACAATGGCGATCTGATCACCCCTAATTCGGTCAAGTTGCTCTTAGATCTTGGCCAACGAGGTGCTCAGTTAATCAATAGCGTCCTTAGTCATGGTTCGGGTGTGAGGTGGCCTGTCTGTAAGAACACCGTGTAATCAGAATCGGACCCAGATTGAAAGGTGCATCCCGAGAAAAACGACTAGACTCGGAAACGGACTAAAAACCGACTCCTAGACGGGTGACTCATGGACGGTGGGCTTTCTTTAGGATTTCGGCAGAGTGGGCCTAGTCCCATGTGAAGAAAGACCTACGTGTGAGCTAATCCCCAGACTTTGGACTCGATTGTGTAAGTGGGCTTCACTTTGTAGGAGTTTGTCCTACGTAGGTGGGCCGTGCCTTGACTAATAAGGCGGACCTGGGATGGGGTGGAAACCCGTGATGTAAGATCGACGGAGTTTTGACGCTATAGACTTTTGCTACTTATGACAAGACCCGACATTGCTAAATACGGGAAGTCCTAAGAAGAAGAATGGTTTGAAAAGAGGATTTGAAAACCGAGCAAAGTCGGGTTGGACGGCTCGAATCGGAAAAAAAAGGTTTATCGGGCCGAGATATTTTTTTTTTGAAATGGTTCGGACATCATACCGGCTAGAAAATAGGCTATTTTGAGTCAAAATCATAAGTCCTAAATTCGGTAGCTTTCCGGGTTTTGAAAAATGGATGGTTTCCGAAAAAGATGCAAGTTTTTTTTTGAAAACTCGGTTTTTTTGAAAAAAAGGATGAGACACGGACCAAGTAGCATGTAGTCACGGAAACAGTATAACGACACCATGTATGCTCTTAGTCTAAGTCTCGGTCGGTCTAATAGGGTCTATACCAACGACGATAGCTTTCTCGCAAATCAGGACGGTCTTCCTAAGCCGAGTTGGTCTTAGAACCTGCCGTAAAACCCATGCGAGTTCCGCCATCGAAGTCTTTAGTGGGTCCAAGTAGGAACGCACCGTGGTATAGTGGGACGTCAATCACAAGTAACCGGCCCGGGAAAGATTGGGTTATGCATGAACCATTGAACTAAAACGCGTACATTACTATTCGAACGATTTCTTTTCGAGTCTCACCCTAGGGATGCCGATGGTAAGTGACTCATCAGTTGATCCCCAGCGGAGTCGCCAAATTGTGGACATGACGTAGGTCCACCCCGACGCGGCCACGCGCGGGTTTGGGGAGGCGAATGAATCTCCATATGAGATGGTCAAATTGAAATTTAAATCGAAGTAGGAGTCGCCACCGAATTTTGTGGTTATTTGGAACCATTCGAGCCCACTCTATGTCGTAGTGGGTCGTATACAAAATACGGCCCATTTCCGATGTCAGAGTTTATTGGGCTCGTCCCTTTGCATATCAATACCGATGCCGACTGGAGCGGTTAATCGTATATTGAATGACTCTCGTTGCCAATGGTTTCGGACATCCGGAAACCACGGTTCTGAGTAAGGGGTGAGGGTACGTGTTGGGAAGTTCACTAAGAACACCCAACCCGGCCCGCACTTAGCGGCCTTTACTAAGATATCGTTCGTTTTTGGTGTACACGGGTTAGTTCGACGGTTGAATGATATGCAAACATTATTTTCCTAAGCATGTGAGAAAAATAAATAAGTGGGTTGCTAAGTCGTTTAATGCATATTAAACTAATAACGTCAAAGTTATTTTAGCATGTGAGGTTCGTTTTAGTCTAATAAAACAATAAAACAAATAAATAGCTACAAACACGAGAAAACGAGTTAGTAACGATGAATAAATCGAATAAAGACATAAAAAAATAATATGCATGATTTCGAAAAAGATTTATGACACGCGAAAAATACTTGTCGAAATCTGAAAATATACCGAGAAAACCGCTGTTTTATGTGAGAAAACGATGCTGGAAAAATCGGAAAAAAAACGAAAAAAGGTCGCGGCTTACGGCAGCCCGCGCGACTCGCTCGGGAGGGGCGCGACTCGCGCGGGTGGCTGTCTCGGATTCGATTTTCGAAAATTATTAATTTTGATAAATCGCGTACAAATATGGATTAATTTATACTCGATTTATATTTTCGATATTCGTCGTATTCGATATTCGATTATGAAATCGATATCGAATAGTCGGAATGATTTTAGAAAAGATTTTACAAAAAAAGTTTGTTTTGAACGAAAAGTAAAAAAAAAAGAATTTGAACGAAAAAGATGTTAATTCTCTCCGCGTTTAAAATCATCGAATTTTGCGAAAAAGGTAATGATTTTATTAGCATCAACGAGAATTAATTAATTTAGTTCTTGTAGATACGATATTCGATTAGAAAATCGGTATCGTATTTTAAGAACGTTACATAAAAAATAGTTTTGTAATATCGATTATTAAAATAAATAGAAAATATGCGACAAACGACCAGTATTAAATATAAAACGATCGACGAAAATAATAATAAAAAAACTGAGGAGGAGAAGAGAGAAGAGAGAATCGGGATTGATTTACACCCTCAACCTACATGCTTTATTTTCTCGGTATGGAGCTCGTCGGACAGTGGCTTAGTCACGGGAGCGTCGAGATGATGTGGGACGAGTTAGGGTGGTGCGGATTTTTGGTCGTGTGGGACGTCGGATTCGGCCGGTGTGGTCGGGTCGGTTTCGCCGAATTTTGAAGCTACTTCGGGATTCCTTCGGACGTATGTCGAGAATATTTTTTTTGCTAGATATCGAGTATATGTATGACTAATAATTATGGTGTATTGATCGATGATTCATGTGTATTTTGTGTTGAATATGAGGTCCTATTTATAGGAGTCGAGGTAGTCTTGCTTGTGTGGCAAGAAATACCGTTTGGATAGGAAATATGAGAGTTCGTAAGGGAATAAACTTCTCGTTTCTTGGTGAAGAAGCCGAGCAACTCGGCTGAAACAGGGATATCTCGGCTGTCTTGGCCGAGTATCTGAGCTCGGGTTGTAAACTGTTTCGGTTTCCGGATAGAATTCCTACTTGAGATCGAATTCTATCCTTAAACGGATTTGTTTAATATTATTTGAAGATGATTTTTGCAGTGTTTGGGACCGGATCAGCCGTGTGAAGTGTCACGGCTGACTCGTGTGTCTCGAAAATATTTTTCGACCGGGTTTTGACTCGGTCGTAAAAAGACGGTTTTACCCCCGGTGTCGGAATCGACCCAAATTAGTCTCATTTGACTCGAAACGACCCACTGGGCCTGGATTTGAGGTTGGTTTTGTAATATTTGTACTCCGTAATAAGCCTAAACCAAATGTCCATGATTTCGAGCCCATATCCGAGTCCATTAAAGCACGTTTGCATCCTATCATCATCGGGTGTTTGGCGGGACCTACTATAGACACCTGGCGGTCAAAATGTGGGTGTCTACAATTATCGATATAAATTGGTTTGCAGGTTGGCAAATATTTTTATGTTTCTTCGGAAACCTGTTTTATTGTTTTGTTTTACGCTGAAAGCTTATTTTTTATATGTTGCTTCACTGTTTTCCATTTTTACTATTTTTTCTATAGTAGTAATTACAGTTTTAAAATTCTGTCATACGGCTGGGAGAACGTTGATGTTGCTCCCCACTGATTGTGGTTGTTATGTTTTAACATGGCAGGTATACTTGTTTCCGGGTGTGGGCTAGCGGGCAATGTGGATCCTGCTTATTTTTCTTTTACAATTATGTGTGGATTGTTCAAACCCCTTTGTGGATTGTTTTTTTTTTTTTTTTTAAATTTTGGCCATTTTATTTTAGCCCTACTGTTTGACTTCACCATTCAAATTAAGACATAGTTATAGCGTGTTTTTATCCCGACTCTATAGTGTTTCCGCCACTGTATCGCGTTACAATTTCTAGGGGATTACAGAAACATAGCGAGAAAAAAAATGCACAAATCGATTTCTAGGGTTTAAGCAAAATCGACCCACAATCAATCTAACTAAGCACAAATCAACAATACGTGAGTAAGAAACACTTACCCGAGGTCGACATAATCAAATATGACGAAAATCAAGATGGAAATAGGGTGAACAAAGTGGAGAATGCTGGTTTAAGTCGAAAGAAGGCTTGCGTTTAGTTTTTGAGACGAATGAGCCATTCCCCTTCCTTTCGCTGATTTTAAACAAATTTGACCCTCAAAACCCCAGGTGCCTCATGTCAAGCGTCCCTGTATTAGGCTGGTGGTGGCTAGGTGACTAAGGATTAAGGCTCCCCAAGACTAGCGCCTAACCGTTCAGTCCGAAGCAAAGACACGAATAGATTGGACATGGTACCCAATAGCCGCAAGACGCACCTTCCTATACTAAACAAGATAAGAAAGAATGTGACAGTTTACTACCTCCAACCTCCAAAGCAAGCTCCAAAGCCTCCTCTAATCGAAATCAACCCCCAGTGAAAAAAAAATGAACATGAAAACCTTTTGCTAATGAGACCAATCATACCAAAGCACATGACAACCCAAGCATGATATCTGAACAAAACAAACTCGATTGAATCCTGAAGAATTAAAAAAAACAAGTGTTAAAACCCGTGAGCCTAACGAATCGCATAGCATTCTGAAGGTAAATTTTAATCCTGTGAGCCTAACGGATCCCAAAGCATTCTGAAGGCAATTCAATTCAATTCTGGTCAACTCAATTCAATTTAATTCCAACTTAATTCAATTTAATTCAAGTCAATTCAAATCAATTGAAGTTCAATTCAATTCGAATCAATTCGAGTCAATTCGATTCAATTCAAGTCAACTCGATTCAATTCAAGTCAACTCAATTCAATTCATGTCAATTCAACTAAATTCAATTCAGGTCAATTCGATTCGATTAAATTCAATTCAAGTCAATTCAATTCAATTCAAGTTCAATTCAATTCAACTCAATTCAAGTCAATAAAACTCAATCTCAATTCAATTCAATTCAATTCGACCCAATTTCAATTCAATCCAACTCAACTCAACTCAATTCAACTCAATTTTAAATAATCCCCTGTAGCACTCAATTTAAATCAATTTTAAACAAGTCCTAAAACACTCAAAGTAATCTAATCAACCCAAAACGAGTCCCTAAGCTTTCAATTCACGCCCCTAGAGGAATACCTAAAGTGAAAAGCAAAAATGAAATCAACACAACCATCCGCCAATGATATTAAAACCAGAACTAATTAAGACACCAATAAAGACTTAAGCAAAAGGCCCGTGTCAAAGACCGAAATTACTAAAACAACAAACCCAAAACAAGCTAGCAAGCCCGAACCCGAGCTCTGACAAGCAACCGCAGGCAAGGATGTCAGGTATGATTTCTAAGCCTTGGCTGACGAGCCTCAAATACGTAGTCTAACGGACTTAAAACGACCCGAACGGACAGCCACTAGGTCGTATTCCTCGATTGACCTGGGCGGCTATACTTTGACTTTCGTCTTGTCCAAGCCTCAGTCAAAGTGGGGGGCTTCTGTAGACACCCAGATTTTGATCTTGTGGCTGCAAGGGTGCCCGACAAAGACCCGATGACGATCGAACTGCAACGCGATGCGAGATTACGGTGTTTTAGATACTTTTTCTATAGAACGGATTAAGTAATTACTCGGGAAAACTAATTTAATATCAAAATGGTCTTAGTCGTGTCATTATGATTGTGTCGAGACTAATTATAGTCAATTCCAACACCGGGGCCCCGCATCGGTCCCAAAATATGCAAAGTCAAACCCGAGTCAACGCATCGGGTCGAGCAAACCTCAAGACACGCTGATAACCTAATATAACCTCAAGACACGCGAGTTAACGGGACTTCTTAATCCCCAAGATAACCTAATATACACATCTTCTTCGTTTTGGAAATTTTCGAAATCGGATCATCGAAATTCCAGGCGCCTCACACCAGGCGTCCCAATACTGATGCGCATGACACCAGACAACTTAGTTCTGGTGCGCAAGAGGTCAAGCGTCCGTATGGTCAATTTGAACTACGCGAACAACTATAAATGTCCCCTCATTTTGCTTATTCGACACACCAACTCGAATTCGTGAACTCTTCTCTCACAATTCGCTCTCCCCCTCTTTCTCTTTAAATCATGTCGTAGTCCGACTCTAAGTACGATCCACTCGATCGTTGCCCTGACACGCGAATCGATGCTACTCCTCGTCGTTCCTCGAGCCCCCCACTCGATCAGAACAAAGAGGGGCACCTTTATTCGACTAGGCGCCTCCCAATACAGTAGTGAAGCTCTGCCGAATTCACCGCAGGACAAGCTAGGAGGATCCGCCTTGAAGACGTATCGTCACTAGGTTGTCGGCTAAACAAAACTTTACATTTTGTACTTTTAATTATGCACTTCCATAATGTCAAGTTCGACTAGTAGTATCGATACTAGGGCCCTGTTCTTTTCGGCTGGAACAAGTCTGAGCTGAGCTGAGCCGGTCTGATAAGAGTTGAGCTGGTCTGATAGGAGCTGAGCTGGACTGATAGAAGCTGAGCTGAGCTGAATTAAAAGAAGCTGAAACTAATAACTACTTATATAAATTATCTAATAATATTTTAAAAAAATGAGAAAAAAATTTAAAAAATTATAACACTAAATAAAAAAAAAATAATAATAATAAGAACAATAATTAATTAATTAATTAATTAATTAATTAATTATAATAGTAATAATAATAATAATAATAATAATAATAATAATAATAATAAATATAATAATAATAATAATAATAATAATAATAATAATAATAATAATAATAATAATAATAATAATAATAATAATAATAATAATAATAATAATAATAATAATAATAATAATGATAACAACAACAATAACAACATAGTACTCACTCCAATTCATTTGATTTCTACTTTTAATTTTTTTAGTACTTGGCAATAGAAAACGTTATGTATATGTATTTTATTATGTAATATACAAAATTTTAAATTTTCATATTCTTAAATCTTAATACAATAGAAATAATACTCATATGTTATATTGTGTGTGTGACTTGTAAATATTTGAATGTAACATCTATTTCAAGACCTCAAAATATTATGGAGTGCATAATAATCTAAATAATTATTATAATAACAATGATGATAAAAAAAAATAGAAAATAATAATAATGACAATAATAATAACAATGACGATGATGATGACAACAACGACAAAGACGATGATAATAATAATCTGTTTTTATTATTATGAACATTAAGAGATACAAGTAGTTAAATTAACAACAACAAGAAGAAGAACAACAACAATATTATTATTATCATTATTATTAATTTTTTATGAAAAGAAACTTGCATTAATATCGAAATGCAATAACAACAATAACAATAACAATAATAATAACTTATTGTAATTTGTTTCGATCTTAATGCAACTTCCGTTTCATGTAAATAAATAAATAAATAAATAAATAAATAATACTATATATATAAATATATATAGTATAATATAGTATATATTATTATTATTATTATTATTGAAGTATTATTTTAGGAGTTGAAAATATTGGGAGTTAGCTGAAAATATTAGGGCTGAGCTGCGCTTATAGGAGCTGGGCTGAGCTGATACGAGCTGGGCTGAGCTGATAGAAGCTGAGCTGGTCTGAAACGGGCTGAAAATAAGCTGAAAAGAACAGGGCCATGGCATGTTATAATAAAGATACGTAACGCCCTCAATTTCAACCATAAGCACTAAAACACCCTAACTAAACCTGAGTATTTCCGAGATCCGTTCTCAACCATCTACGCATCGTATCTCGTTTAGTGTACACTACGAGTGTGCAACTACTCACTACTAGATTTACTTACATTTCGCATTTACCGCTTTCGAATGATTTACCGCTTTTACGACCTTATAATCGCATGCTAAATCACCTAACACGGAATTCAAAACGTAAACAAGGTAAAACTAAACAAAGCGATGGTCGGGTTCCGTATTGTTGTGTCCCAAATTTAGATCGTTTTTCCTCCCATTTAGACCCATTTTTTCCCTCGTTTGCGAGTCTAGAGTGCGATTATCGCCATATTTTGAGTGTTTCTCGCATTAGCGTCCCTCTTGTGCGTTCTACGTGTTTTTGGTAGTTTTTCTATCAATTTTGATAGGATTTGACACCAAAATTACGATCGAGCCTCCACGAGCACAAGAGAAGGGAATGTCATCCAAAGAGCAAAGGACACAACTTAAAGTTTAAAGCCATCCAATCATACGACGAAGAATGAGACAAGAAAAGAGGCCGGAATATGACGGGGTGAAATTTCACACAATGAAATACCACCGGGCGAAATTTTGCCCGACGGTAAATTGCCTCCCCGAAGATTTTTCGAGCTTCTCCACCGGGCGAAAATGACCGGGCGAAATTTCGCCCGATGGTGAAAGCGTCCAAAAATCGCAAAACTGGAAAAAGTTCACCGGGTGAAACCACCGGGTGAAGTTTCGCTCGGCGGTGTTGATCCATGCACGACGGGGCGAAGTTCCACCTCATGAAGATTAAAGGGTGATTGTCTCACTAATGGAGCAAAAAGTTGGATTTGGGCTTTAGGTTAAAAGACCCATTAAGGCATTACTATATATATGTCTACCCTAGTTTGTTGCCCAAGGCATCATCCACAACCATTTTACTCCATCCACCATTAGTGTAGTTAATCCATTAGTAGAACAATCTAGTAGTATTCTTAGTAATTCTTTATAATTCTAGTAGTAATCTAGTAGTAGATCTTCATAGTTTTCATCATCAATTCTCTAGATTTACATCCAAGTTTGTAGAAGATTATTATTTTCAAGTTTTATTTAAAGATTTGTGGGGATCATTGAAGGATTAGTGACAAGTTCTTCATTCTCTTCATCAAAGATTCAATCTTTATTTATGCAATCTTCTTATTTCTTGTAGATTTTCATAGTTGGTATATTTCTCTTCAACTCTCTAATCTATAGTTTAGATTTAATATAGTTTTCTCTTTATTGTCTTGTTTAGATCATCTTAGTGTTTTTAGTTTCTCTGAATTTTATTTATGTTGTTCTAGATTATTCTCTAGTTTAATTTGTTAGATCGTAACTTTTTCATAGTTTAGTGGGTATTTGTTAAATTATAGTTTCCTCATCATTTTGTTGTTAGTTTCTTTGGATTTAGTTATTATGCATGTTGTAGTTATTTTCTCCTTAGTTAACGTTTTGTTGTTTTCCATTATGATTAGTGAGTAGATTCGTTGTTGGGGGGTTTAGGGATGATGACTTGGATTATTTGAATTAAGGGATGTTGGTGGGTTACTTGCTTGTTGCTTTATCTTGTTTATGGTTGTTATGTCATTGTTGTTTTAGTCCGGCCAACTAGACCGACCTTGATTCGTTTCTATCAATATGGGAAAATTCGGGGTAGAAATTACCTTAACTTGGGACTTACCCTTCTTCGCCGCGAAAGCGGGTTTTTAGGTGGGTTGGGTGAAGAAATCGAAAGGTGGCATTCTCTCTTTATCAATGTTGCGACAAAAACCGGATTCCGACCTTCTTAGACTCCAAGTTCCGAATCCCGACTTCCCCCTAACACCTTTTCCTACATTGATCACCTCTAGCTATTTTTATAGTTATTTCTCTAGTGTAGACTCGACCCTTAGAAACCCCCCTCTAGATTCCAAACACGTTGCTTTTAACCCGATACTACGTTCCGTTCCCTGTGGACTGACCTCGACTTACCACGATTACTCTAGTAGTTTTTTTGTTATTGCGAGTCTATAAATATTGTTTGACCCCCCATCCTTCGCTAAACGACCGATCCGATTGGGGTGCACGTCAAAATGGTGCCGTTGCCGGGGAACGGCTAGTAGTTATTGTGTTTTTAGTTATTGTGTTTGGTTCTTTTTCTCTTCTCCCTCTTCCCTAGTACCATTAGGTACTAGGAGTCTCACCGTTTAATTGAGTTTTTATGCCCAGGAATACATCATCGCTCGTGTGGTTCAATCCGGAGCCGGAAAGGATTTTTAGAGCATTGCATTTTCGGGGAAATAACTCAACCACCATCATTCCACATCCTTCATTATCATTTCCGAACCTTAACCCCATCCTACCACATACACCTTCTACACCTTCTACATTACACAACCTCATTCCAAATAATCTTTCCATACCTTCCACTTGACAAAATTCACCACCTACACCACCATCACCAAAAACTCCACCATCAAATTCAAATCCATCCACTCCAAATCATCCAAATTCAAATCCACCATCAGCACCAATCCAACCAATGGCGACCCTAGGTTCCCATTCTCAACTCACGCACGAAGAAACACCTTCTCCCGTTGATTTCGGAGAGATTCCCGAGAACTATGAATTGAAAGCCTCTTTGACAAACGCGGTTCAACAAGATACTTTCACGGTTTTTCTCAAGAAGATGCCCAAGAGCACATCGCTTCATTTAAAGAAAAATTAGTAGGAGCCCGTCTCAATGGATTAACTTCATGCTAATTGCATCGTTTATTATTTGCAAAGACATTGAGAGATGGAGCTCGCAGATGGCTTCAAGGCCATCCCGCTAATACATTCACAACATGGGCTCAACTATCTAATGCCTTCTTGGAGAAATATTTTCCACCGTCAAAGACTAACAATATCAAATGGAGATACAAACCTTCAAGCAAGATGAATTTGAAAGCCTAAGTGAGGCTTGAGAAAGATTTAGAGATCTATTGCGCAAATGTCCACATCATGGAATACCCGATTGGGTAACAACCCAAACATTTTATAACACCCTTTCATCGAGAACCAAGGAAAACCTCAATTCAGCCGCCGGAGGAGACTTCTCTTCTCTTACCGATGAGGCATCTAAGAATCTTATTGAGAAGATGGCAAGGAGTGATTCTAGAATTGGTCAATCGAGGGATTCTAGAAAGAAAGTTGAAGTTAACTCATCTAGGAATTCTAATGAGTTTAAACTTCAAGCGGAAGTTGAAGAATTGAAAAAGAGAATGGATGCGATGAGTTCTAAGCCTACTCCTAGAGGTATGTACCAAATTCAAGGGAGTGTTCCACCAAGGCAACCATCACCTCCAAAGCAATTAACATGGGAAGTTCAATGTGATCATTGTAGCAATTATGGCCATGATTCTAGCTTTTGTATTCCTAATGAAGAAACTTATATTGAAGATCCAAATGAAGTCCAAGCTATACAAGTGTATGGGCAAAGACCTCAATTTGATCCCTTTTCTAATACTTACAATGCCTGCACATGGTTTCATCCCAATTTTTCTTATGGAAATCTAAATGTTCAAAATCCGATGCCACGTGCCCAAAGGAGTCAATCGAGGCCATTTAATCAAAGTCAACAAAGGCCCTTTAACCAAGGTCCTCTAAAGATGCCCTCATATATGCCTCCTCATCAAAGGAGCAACTTCAATCAACAAGGTAGTAACTTTTTTGTTCCCAACAATTTCAACAATTACCAAAATCAACATGGTAATCATTTCAATCATGGATACAATCAAGGGTTCCAATGCAATATTCAAGGAAATCAAGGTTACAATCAGCAACATTTAATCAGCCCTCTCAATTTTATGGCCAATCAAGCAATTTCCAATATGGTCAAGGAGGAGTCCCATGGGATAACATCAATGATTTGCAATGAAACTTTGGGCAACTATCGAATGAGCATCAAGATACCAAGGCAAGGCTAAAGGTTTGGGAATCACAAGAAGCAAAAAAAAAGCCTTAGCCGCCCCAATTCATCCACCCAATGGTTTGCCCGGGCAACCCCAAAACCCAAGAGACCCTTCACACCAAGAAAATGCCGTCACTTTGAGAGGTGGCAAGGAACTTGAGTACCCATATAAGAACTTGAACTTGAATACCAAAACCACCCCATCCAAAGTGAATCAACCAAGTGCACCACAAGCATCATCTCCCACTTCCCCCAAACAAAACCGGGGAATAAAAGCGGAGTTTGATATCATACAAAATGCGGAGAATGAACAAAGAGAACAAAGAAAGAAGAAAGAGCAAATGGAAGCGGAAAAAGCAAAAAGAAAAGAGGTGGAGCGATTAGCCGAAGAAGAAGAAGAATTCAATGTTCCACCGCCTCCTACTCTTGTCCCTCCATTGCCTTTTCCCGAACGAGCTAAGCCACATAAGGTGAATGCTCAATTTAGCCGTTTTGTGGATATGTTGAAGAAGGTGGAGGTAGCTTTACCCTTCACCGAGGTAATTTCTCAAATGCCCCTCTATTCTAAGTTTTTGAAAGAAGTTTTGACTAAAAAGAGAACAATAGAGGACAAAGACTGTGTCTCTCTCACGGCCCAATGTAGAGCTATTCTTACGAATCAAATGCCAAAGAAACTAGAGGATCCCGATAGTTTTTCCATCCCTTGTCGGGTTGGAAATGTTGTTGTTAATCAAGCTTTATGTGACCTAGGGGCTAGTGTTAGTTTGTTACCTTATTCTATTGCCAAGAGACTTAGTGTGGGGGAGATGAGACCTACTAGAATGTCAATTCAACTTCCAGATAGGTCCGTTAAGTACCCTCTTGGGATACTTGAGGATATAAAGTTGGTAAGTTCTTCATCCCCTCCGACTTTGTTGTCATGGATATGCCCGAAGACACTATTACCCCCATTATCTTAGGTCGACCTTTTATGGCTACCGGTGATACTATAGTTGATGTTAAGAATGGAAAGCTGTCTTTTAACATAGGGAACGAGTCGGTAGAGTTTTCCCTTTCTAAAGCTCTTAAACAACCAATGATTGAACAAATGCATTCCATTGAAGTTATTGATAGTTTGGTTGAGTATAGCTTGATAGTTGATGATAACCAAGAAGATGAACCATTTGACTCTCCACCTCTTGAAGAAGAATGTTTGCATGATGAAAAGGCAGTACCACTACCGGTGGGTAAGATTATGGTATCTTGTTTCTCCTCCTAATCTTGAACTTAAACCACTCCTCTCTTCCCTCAAATTAAATATGCTTTCCCGGAAGTAACTAATTATCCCGTTATCGTTAATGCTACCCTTGATGGTCCTCAATTAGAAAATTTTTTGATTGTTTTGAGAAAGCACAAAAAGGCCATCGGGTGTAGCATTGCCGACCTCCAAGGCATAAGCCCAAATGTTTGTATGCATAGGATCATCTTTGATGATGACCACCGTCCTTCGGTTTAGGGGCAACGTAGGTTGAACCCCACCATGAAAGAGGTTGTCATGAAGGAAGTCCTCAAGTTTTATGAGGCTAACATTATATACCCAATAACTGGAAGTAAATGAGTTAACCCCGTAAAAGTTGTGCCGAAAAAAGGAGGGATGACGGTTGTGAAAGGAGAAAAGGGTGAGTCAATTTTTACTACGACCATTACCGGTTGGCGCATGTGTATAGACTATCGTAAATTGAACACGGCCATAAAAGACCATTTTCCCCTTCCCTTTATTGATAAAATTCTTGAAAGATTGGCGCATCCACTATTACAAAATTAGTCATAGACATGTCCTAATAGACATAGGCTAAAAGAAAAACCCACATCTATTTTTAATAGACATAGGTTATTAAAAAACCTATGTATATAAAAGAGAATATACATAGGTCAAAATTAAAACCCATGTCTATAAATTATAGACATAGGTCAAAGTAAAATCTATGTCTACAATATATGAACAGATGTCAGGCACACAAGAAATTCATGTATATTGATATAATACTAATAAAATAGTGACCCATGTCTATCCTATTAGTCCTAATAAAAACTAATAATATTCCATTACTCCTAATAAACTAATAATGATGAAATCTGTAAACTAATAGACGCAGCATCTCAGTCATCTCTCTCCCTTCTTACATTTTTTTTTCATTTCACTCAGTCATCTCTCTCCCTTCTTACATTGAAAACGAAGCTATGAAACGAAAACGAAGCTCCGACATACTCAATACCTAATCCTCAATAATCTTCAATCGCTTCTTCAATCCGGCATACTCAATACCTATCTGGCATTCTTCGTCACTCCGTCACGCGTACGCTTCTTCAATCCGTCACTCCTAATCCGACAATCGCTTCTTCAGTCCGTCAATCCTCCGGCAGTTTCTTCTTCAATTCCTTCAGTAATCGCTCGCCTCCTCTGTTATTGTTCGTTTATATTCGATTTTGGTGTTTTAGGGTTTTCGATTTGTGAATTTGTGATGAGTCAGTTTGATTTTCGTTTGTTGATTCGTCGATTAAATTACGTTAATTTTTTCCTATTCGTCTGAAATTAATTGTTATTGTTTGTTCTTCTGAAATTAATTGTGATTTTGTGATTCAGTATGAGTTTAAATTGAGTAGAAGGTTAGCGATTTTTTTGAGTTTGTGATTAGTCAGTTTGATTTCATTTGTGATTAGTCAGTTTGATTTTGTTTGTTGTTTGTTTGTTCGTCGATTAAATTATGTTATTTCGTCTTATCGGCATAAATTTCGTCGCATCTTTCATTTCTGATGTTTACAGTGTAGATCATGATACGTTGATTCAGTGTTTACTGTAATCTGTTGCTTAGTTTTGTAATTATCTCCTTGATATGATTACTGGAGCGTGTTTTGGTAAAATATCGATGATGAAATCTATGAACGCGTTTTCCTGAGTTTATTTACAGTCTGCAATTTGTATTGACATTATGTGTTCCGACTGTGCTGTCGTTACTGTTGCATCTGTTAAAAAGTTTCTGTACATTGCAGTCTCGACATCAGTCACTTTATATATTGTTTTGCTTGCTTGTGCATCGCTGTCTGAAATCTGAATATCTACACTGCAGTCCAATGATGAAATCTGTGAATGCGTTTTCCTGAGTTTATTTACATTCTGCAATTTCTATAAACATTCCGTGTTCCGACTGTGCTGTCATTACTGTTGCATCTGTTAAAAAGTTGATGTATATTACAGTCTCGATACATTCACTTTATATATTCTAGAAAATTTGTCATCACTTCAACCTCCAAAGTCCTACCAAGCATATCACATAATCGTCGAGACCCTAAAATTCCTATCATGAACAAGGCTTCATTAACTTTGTAGTTAACGTGTCCATAAACTGAGAACGAA
Organism: Agrostemma githago; assembly: GCA_958450325.1. Taxonomy (NCBI): domain Eukaryota; kingdom Viridiplantae; phylum Streptophyta; class Magnoliopsida; order Caryophyllales; family Caryophyllaceae; genus Agrostemma; species Agrostemma githago. The sequence continues at coordinate 27,924,710 of OY288250.1, read as the reverse complement.
ATCACTTTGAAAACATGGTATATTATAAGTCATCCTTCTCATTTTTGTTTTTAAATATAAATACTACAGATCTCACACTGTTAATATTAAGCACATCATGCACAATTCTCTATGCAGCAGCCAATGTTACAAGACGGATAAGCACACTTAACCACAATCTTAAATTGAAGTAAATATTACTCAAACACACATGAGATTAACTTCAAGTGAATATATAGGACAACTTTTCCAAGGTAAACGATCGAAATAGTTCATCTTTGATACGGGTGGGGGTGGGGGAACTTATGTTAGAAAAATCTAAAAATCAAGTGGAGAACTAATTTGTATACAGCACAAAGGTAGAAATGGGGTTTGGATCAAACCATTTGAGGGGTTGGGTACAATGGGTCGAAACGAAGAACAACCACACCCGTCGAAATGGGAGAATGTACTAAATCATTCTGATAATGTGAAGTTTGACTTTTCTGGTGGGAAGTACTCGTATATAGAGTACACAAATTATACTATACAACCGTTGTACCGTACGACGGACCTAATTTATGGTAAAAAGTTACCACTTTACGTTATTTAGTGACCACTTTAAGTTAAATAGTGACCACATTTTAATATGAAAAAGTGGTAACTATTTATCTGAAAGTGGTAACTAAATGACCTAAAATGATCACTTTTTATCATAAGTTGCAAACTTTTACTACTGTCGCATGGTACAACGGTTGTACATAATAATTACTGTATAGAGTATGAGCATGTTCAATCCTTCTAATTTAATTTTTGTTATAGCCAACGATTATTAAAGAGTATTGCTCAATGATCATATGTTGGTTTCCTCCGCCAATTTTTCTCTTTTAACACAGATACTCGTTACGCTCCCGATAGTTGTATAAGATGCAAATTTTGTTACCCCATTATGATTTGATCCATCCGTTACAAGGTTTTGACGAAATATGTCCGTCTTGAGCAAGTATTTGCACTCCTTAATAGGCTAGGTCATACATAAATTATCATAGCCTAGTTATGGGGACACAGAGGTTTAGTTTAAAAGGTCATATATCCAAATCACTCCTCCGATTTGCATTGCTTGTGCTTCACTTTATAAATTTTAGGGAAGACATCTTTATCTTATGAAATTTTGAGGGTAAAAAGACAATAGTGATAATTCAACCTAAGCTCGCTACTAAGTGAAGGATGGTTGTACGATATTGGGTATCTTTTATATGAATTATTTTTGGTTGGTATTCGGCAAAAAAATAACTATCCTCCTCCCTCACCTTTTGGCCAATGTTCACCTATATGATTTTATTCCAAATGATTCATCTGATTTTATTTATCTATCATTTTTGCATAACATGACTTTTTGCAGCTTCTGTAATATGTAAATTTTTGTATGCCTCTACATGATGTTGCTGGCATACTCCTCCCCCCCTTCTTTCCTCATCATTTGCGGGATCGAGTGATTAAGGCATTATTCCATTAATGTTGATGTTGCTGTAAATTTGTGTCGTTTTAGTTTGAACACCTTCATAGAATATTGTCATCTAAGTTTCCCGACCTTACATTCAGCATGACTATTATAGTCTTACTCGGTGTTTGTTTATATTAATCTTGTATATTGCATGTTAATTTGATCGGATTTGATGCATGTTGCCTTGTTGGTTCTTGTTTGTGATTGAATTGCTGATGTTGGTATATATGTTGCTATAGTGTGCTTGTCAGCCGGGTAACACGGAATGTGGCTACTACATAATGAAGTACATGACCGACTTAATCACCTCTTCTAATTTGAAGGGAACTATTGATAAGGTAATAAGACTTCGAGCACATACACATTTTCTCTATGTTATAATCAAAGTATTTATGTTCTTGAAGTATTCGCTATCAATTATATTGAAATTGGTTGCAACGTACACTTCAAAGTACTTGCCATGTATTCACAAGAAGACATCGATGAGGTTCGCGATTTGTGGGCTAACTATTATCTTCAAATTTAGAAGTATGAGACATGCATGTAGTATTCACTATATTAGCTACAAAGATTGGTTGTTGTAGGAAGAGATTTTGTTATTGGTACATCGCGTACTTGTGTAGTTTTTTTTATCTTAGCTACTTATTTGTTTGAGATGATGACTACTTTTATGAAATATAAGATTTATTTTGGTTTCGGTTGGATTGCAGTTTCTTATAAATAATACGGAAAGCATTAATAATTGATAACATTTTCGGACTGATTATTATGACAATAAACATGGGGTAAACCAAAAACCCATGTCTGTACTATGACAATAAACATGGGGCAAACAAATAACCCATGTCTGTACTATGACAATAAACATAGGGCGAACAAAAACCCATGTCTATATTTATAATAGACATAGGGCGAACAAAAAACCCATGTCTATAGTTTTTATAGACATGAGTTAATTCTATAAAGACATGGGTTAATTGATAAACCTATGTCTATGTTTTAGATAGACATAGGACATACGACCCATGTCTAAGTATTGGACAATAGATGTCACTCTACTTAACATGGGTCGCGAAACCCATGTCTATTAGCTAAAACGACCCATGTCTATGCCACGTTTTGTAGTAGTGATCATTCTTATTTTTGTTTCCTTGCTGGTTATTCCAGATTTCTTCAAATTCCCATTCACCCCGATGACTAAGAGAAGACCACTTTCACATGTCCCTATGGCACCTATGCTTATAGAAGGATGCCATTTGGATTGTGTAATGCGCTGGGAACGTTTCAAAGATGTATGATGACTATTTTTTCCGATTTTATTAAAAAATCCATGGAAGTTTTTATGGATGATTTTAGTGTCCATGGTACATCTTTTGATTCTTGTCTTAAAAATCTTGATCAAGTGTTAGCTCGATGTGAAGAGTATAGACTTGTTTTAAATTGGGAGAAGTGTCATTTTATGGTTGAACAAGGTGTTGTCCTAGGTCATATTGTTTCTAATAGAGGAGTTGAAGTCGATAAGGCCAAAGTCTCCGTGATCGAGAACTGGCCACCACCTAAAAATGTCAAAGGTGTGAGGAGTTTTCTAGGTCACGCCGGTTTTATAGACGATTTATTAAAGACTTTTCTAAGATTGCCAAGCCTTTGACTTCTTTGCTTATGAAAGATGCACCTTTTGTTTTTGATGACTCGTGTCTTGAGGCCTTTTACAGGATAAAGACCGCTCTCACTACCACACCAATTATCAAAGCTCCCGATCGGAATCTTTCATTTGAGATCATGTGCGATGCATCCGATTTTGCCGTTGGTGCCGTTCTAGGACAACGGGTTGACAAGAAGCTACATGTTATTTATTATGCAAGCAAAAAACTAGATGAAGCCCAATCGAGGTACACCACAACCGAAAAAGAGATGCTTGCCGTTGTCTATGCCATGGAGAAATTACGAACTTATGTTACCGGTTCCATGATTGGTTCATAACCCTGTAATTAGACTCCTCTAATTAGTTACTAAATTACTTGTTAATATAGTATATAAAGATCTAGTTACATGCATGAGATAAAAAGACAAAACTAGATACAAGAAGAAATTTCCTTACATAAACAAAGAGGAAATTATGGGCACAATAAGAAAACTCCTTTCCTTATTGTTCTTGAGCTTATTATATAATGGATGATCCTCCAAAACTCGAATCTTCAAAGTAGAAGATCTCCTTCTAGTTGCACCAAGATTCAACCCAAAAATCACTATTATTATTAACTAGATAATAGTAGTGATGAACCTATACTAATATTATAAATATTACTACTTTAGTAATAAGGATGAATATTAGTATATGAGAGTATTTTGGAGAAGAGGAAAAGCATTCACTAATAAAAAGATGGAGCTCAAATGAGAACAAAATGTTCCCTTATAATGAGCCCCAAAACCGGCCACCCCACCCTAGGGAAGACAAAATTGCTTTATTTTAATTGCATGCTTAAAGGTCTAGGGTCTAGGGTAATTATGACCATTATCCATGCATGCACATAAATAAGAACTACCATCATTGCCCTTATTTTTCTAGTGTGCCGTGTACATGTACATAAAATGGGTCCATTTTATTTTTGTCATTTGTCTTACAAATGCTTATGTGTGACATGATTAATTATCTTATATAATTGATCATATCAAATAAATAATATACTCTTAACTATTTAAGTAGTACATTACTATGATATTTATATATAATAGGTCCCATAATAATAATCATTTAGCTAATTTACAACTCCTTGTAAATAGTAATAGCTAATTACCACTACCCAGAAAAGCATACAAAACCTCAACTAATTTAGTAATTAACTTTTAAATACTAAATTAAGTCTTATTTAATCGTATTAAAATAAGACGTAAAATTTATTCAGTCAATTATCGTATAATAGACTAATAAACTTAATCGGATCGAGTTCTAAACTCTATCTCCAATAAATAACTCTCATTACCAAGCATATATCAAATATATACGTAAGGAACTAATTAACTGTAACAAATACAAATAATTAGTTTTCTATTTGGGTCTCATCCTATAGGTGTGACCGAAAGGGATTAGTTGATCACAGTCGTCTTACGACAATAACGTCTAACTCCAGTCAGCTGAGCGTTATCGATTTACGTTAATCAACTGACGTGGAGTATCAATGTACTATTTATCCCAAGTATATTCCATCCATGAGATTTAATATATAAATGCATTATTGTGGAGGACACTTGCTCCAACATTCCAAAGTCATTGTTCATACCGATCATGCGGCGATTGGATACATCATGTCCAAAAAGGAGACAAAGTCCCGACTCTTTCGATGGGTCCTCCTTTTACAAGAATTTGATATTGAGATTAAAGATAAAGCCGGATCGGAGAACTTGGTAGCGCGCGGATCACCTTAGTAGACTAACGGTTGGTAAAGAAAGCAATGAAGAAGATGGTATACCCATCAATGAAGCAAAGAGAGATGAGGCCTTGATGGCCATTGAAACTATTACACCTTCGTATGCCGATAACGTCAATTTCTTAGTGTGTCATTATATTCCAGCGATTATTCCAAGCAAGAGAGGAAGAAACTACGTTATGAAGCCCGACGCTATTATTGGGACGAGCCTTATTTATTCCGCCGTTGTATAGATGGAATTTACCGACGATGTGTTACGGCCGATGAAGGATATAATATTGTGAAGCACCTTCACTCGACATCTTATGGTGGACACTTGGCCAACCAAAAGACAATTGCCAAAGTTCTCCAATGTGTGTTTTGGTGGCCTTCCATGTTCAAGGATATTCGAGCTTTTATTCTCACATGCGATGCATGCCAAAGAAGTGGCAATATTACAAGAAGAAATGAGATGCCCCTTCAACCTATCTTGGAGATTGAATTGTTCGATTTTTGGGGCATTGATTTCATGAGTCCGTTCACATCCTCTTTTGGTAACAAGTACATTCTAGTAGCGGTTGATTATGTCTCAAAGTGAATCGAGGCCGTAGCTTCCCCTGTAACACCCCTAATTTTTATAAATTAAATTAGTATCCATATTTTTATTTTGTTTGCGATTTAAGTTGATCGGATTTACTTTGACTTCATCTTCATCATCTAAAATCTTTACTTTAGCTCGAATTTCTATTTTCAATTCGAGACTCGTTAAAACATTTTATTATTTCTTCGAGAAATCATTTTATTAAACTTTCGTTGAAAAATCATCTTTTTGCTTTCGAGATATCAATTTAATTCATTTTCGTTGAAAACTATTTATTCGTCTAGAAACCTTATTTCTTTGCAAACAATTATTCAAACTCGAGATTGACCCATTTGATTTCTTGAGTCAACTGATTATTTTTATCAACTTCGAACCTGGCCCAAATATTTAGTGTTACGACAGAATGATATTTTTAGCTCATCTCGATGTTTGGGCATAATTCTCTTCTAATGCGTTTTTTTATCCGATTTCTTCTTGTACCCGTATTTTATTTTTACTAATGATTTCGATCACACCGTAAATTATTTCCTGACCCAAATCGAGTCTGTTACCTCGTCACTAACTAGATGAGTCACTAAGATATTTTATTTATATTGAACACATGTTTTATTTATTTATTTATTCATTCATCCTAATTCTATTCTACAACTCCAATTTTGGTTATTTTACGTTAGTTCTCCAACTCTTTCTTTTTATACTCCCTCTCCAATTCTATTAGTTCTATCACTTTACATAAAACTTATCCTCCTAGTGGCTATCAAAATCTTTGCTGCAAGAGACTCCTAGTTTTCCTCGATTTCAATCGTGTTATACAACCAAAACACTACTCTTATTATTTAATAGCATTCTTAATTTTCCTACTTCTATTCCTCTTTAATCACGTCTTGTAAACCATCCAAACACAAACTCTCTTCTATTAGTCTTCCTTCATTGATGCGATGCTGCTGTGCTGCTGCTGTTTCTCCCACAAATCAGCCCGTGCTTACCTTATTTCGTTCATCAATCTGATTCTTAAATCCGTTCTTTTTCAGTTCAATCTCAAGGGTAATTTATTTACTCTTATCCTCGTCTCGTTTCCACTTTTTATTAACTTATATGGTTCTAATACCACATGTTTTAATTTTTCGTAGGCTACGTGCTAGATCCGATGAAGACGGTTATTTTATTAACTCGGATTTCGATGAAGGTAACACATGATGGCATGACTCGGTATTGCATGATATATATATGTTGTAGTTGCTTGTAGTATCGTTTTAAATCGAATCCTTATACTAGTAAACGTGTTTGAACTATATTATGATAATATGTTTCGAATCTTCTAAAATTATTATAAGGCCGAGACTAAAACGTATAAATAAGAATTAATTTCTTAATTTCGTGATTTTTAATATGAATGATCAAATTGAAAGTTTTAATGTTTTTAGTAAAGTTACAGCATGTTTTCGAATCCCTTACTACTTTTGTACGATTTTTACTCCTATTTAAAAATCTTTTTTTCAAAACGTTTCAAAAGAGACTACTATTTATTTTAAGTCTATTATACGTCTGTTAAATTTCATAAATTAATTCTAAGTGGTTTCGTCACAATAAATCGTTTATGAAACTGTGACGGAGTAGTTCGCGAATGTGTCAGTTGTTGTAAAACCTAATTTAAAACCTATGATAAACTTTGAATTTAATTTTTATAATTTACGTAAATTAACTTTAAAGAGTCTAGTTAATGTTTCTAATTGGATTTATTTTAAAATAAAGTTTTAAACGTGTTTTCTTAAAGCAATACTATAGGGTGTCGGATTCTGACAGTTTATAAAACTACGAATAAAAACCCCTGTTAAGTTAAGAATTTAGATTTTCTCCAGAAACAAAAGTTGTAGTTAAGATTTTAAAGTTTTCAACCTCACTGATCTTATGTCGTTTTGATTTTTAATGATTTAATTATGAAGTTTATAGTAAGACAGTGTAATCTGAAAAATCTGTAAATTTGTAATTTATCTCTTTTAATTACTTAAACTCCAACCTTTTTAGTAATAATTATATTTTTTACTTTCTTTGACTCTTAATCATTTCTAATTATAATAACACCTATATTGGGAAAGTTACTATTTGAAGAAAGTTTCTATCTTTGGAAGGTTACTATTTTGGGAATGTTTAAAATATTTTCGGATAAAATACTTATAATGGTTTGAATGTGGAATAATGTTGGAAATGAGAATGTACAGTATATAAGTCTAGGATATGTGGTGTTGGCATCAGCTATATGGTCAGTGTATTTGCGTCAGGGATACATTGATTGTCGAATTGGGTATCGTTTATGCTCGTGAGTCATGCACATGTACTTAGGCTAGGACCTCGCTGAACGCAGTCCTATTATAGTTTGAGTTGTCTGGTAAGAGGGCTTAGGAGTCACTTCGTGGGCACTGAGTTCCTTAACCAGTGAGGCTTAGGGGTCGCTTCGTGGGCACTAAGTTACACTTCGGTGTTGTTTTGACATATCTCTAGTAGTAAAAGCTGTACTTATCATCGGTTTTATATTCCATTATTCGTTTTGACGCCGTCAGGCTGCTGAATTGTTTTCTAGTTTTGAATCTATTTTGATACATACAATGTTTTGAGTTTTAATATATTTTCATATATTATGCTTCTATTGCTTATATATTATGTAATATGGCTAGGAGAACTGCCTGAGTTGCTCCCCACTGAATTGTGGCTGTTATGTTTATAACATGACAGGTATTCCTTGTTCAGGGGTTTGGTGTGCGCTAGCGAGTGGCATGGATCCTACTCTGCTTTAATGATGTTTATTTATGGATTGTTAAACCCATTTGAAGGATTTTTAATTTTTAGCCCTTTTGTAAAAGTGGAATTTGTATTGACTGACCGTTCTTTCCGTAAAATATAGAACATCAGTGTGTTTTAATCCCAAATCTACAGTGTTTCCGCCACTGTATTGCGTTAGAATTTATAGGGGATTACATCCCCTACCAATGACTCCAAGGTTGTAATCAAGCTTTTCAAGAATGTAATTTTCCCGAGATTTGGTATGCCTGGAGCCATAATTAGTGATGGAGTGTACACACCCACATTTGTCCGCTAGGTGTCTAAGCAGTTTTTGACAAACACCTGATGATCGGACGCAAACATGCTTTAATATACTCGAATATGGGCTCAAAATCATTAGCATTTGGCTTGGGCTTTTTACGGAGTACAAATCTCACAAAACAAACCTCAAATCCAGGCGTAGTGGGTCAATTCCAATCAAATAAGACTAATTTGGGTCAAAACCGACACCAAGGGCAAAACCGTCTTTTAGCGACCGAGTCAAACCCTGGTCAAAGACGTTTCCGAAGCATAAATATTTGCCGCGTCACTTTGAAAATCCGACTTGAAGTCAAAAACTACAGAACACCAGCTACAAACACTGCTAGAATTAGTGCAAATTCCGACGGAATAATTCCTACGGATCTTGAAAGGCGTAGGAAAGTAAATAGTTCCTACAGATATTTCCTACGGAATCCCAGTCCGTCGCTAATTTAAAGCACCCCCACGAAATTCCTACAGTCTTGTGGTAGGAAACATTTTAGGCTACGGAATGTTCCGTAGGAAAATTTGTAGCTCCAAAAAATTTGTTTCATGAACGATTTAACTAATGTTAATGCATACATTAAAAGTCCCTTCTTCCTCACATACTGTTTATCTGTTTATGTTTGCCCCGTATTTTACGGAACATGAAGTGACTGAACCCGAAAAATGAATGAAATACCCCCATTAAATTTTGGTCCGTGTGTGTATTAGTTAAAACGGGATCGAAAACCGTTTCGGAAACCGGTTCAAAAAGTTGGTTTATAACAAAGATGACCATATTTTTTTTAAACCAGGTCATAAGAACCTGTTCTGTTTTCGTTTGCAATATGAAATAAAAGCGGGTACCCGGTTTAAACCGGGTCGATTTTGTTTTAAGTCATTTGTTTACCTTTTATGTATTTTGTGTGAGAAATATTGCAAAACGATTGAGACGACGGAAATATATATGTATATATCTACATATTTGCGGATTTTTTCGAGTGTTGTCAGTTGACCATATCTGTAAAACTCAATTTATAAAAATATCATTAATAATTTTTTTAAAAATCGATTATAGAATCTTTTAATTATTAATAATATTTACTCTACTTTATTAATTTGGTGTTTACACTTTAATATAAAATTTTTGACATTTCGTTTAATCAAACAAATATTGTGAAAACAGTTTTAAAAATTTTGGAGTTGAAAACCAGTTCGGTTAGTCGAACCAGTTCTTGTATTGGACGAACCAGTTTTTGTATTGGACACCCGGGTCGGGTTCGATTCACAAATTAAAAAACCGGGTACACGGTTTTGAAGCTATTTTACACTTTTAAATCAAAGAAAAATCCAATATGTATATTTCTCACACTTTTTGAGTTTTTCTGTAGTATTAGTGAAACCAGTTTATAAGTAAGATAACTATATTTTTAAAAATCGGGTCATAAAAACCTGTTTGTTTTTGGTTTAAAATATGAAAAAAAAAACCGGGTACCCGGTTTAAACCAGGTCGGTTTTGGATCAGGAGTAAACAATTTTTAAAAACCAGGTACCCGAACCGATTTTGCTTACCCGTAGTTGAAAGAGTACAAGTGGCTCGGATGATTTCTTCATTTGTTTATACTCTTCCGGTCACATTCATTTATTTACCTTTTATACTCGTATTATTTATGAGGATTATTCTGAACAAAATTAAAGAACTGAGTGAGAGGGAGAGAGTATCTATTAATACTTGTATTTCATAAGTCCTAATTATGAAATACGGAGTAATACGACCCGCCCCATACGACTGTCATCTCTAACACTAATACGGAGTAATTTCATATAGTAAATCGTAATTAGTATAAAATATTACATATTCAGCACATTCGTAATACCGAGAATAAATAGTACTACTAATTCAACACACCGCTATAGCATAGTAATAACGAAAACGAATTGAGCGGCAAACTTAATTCAACTTTTTCAGCACACTGCCTCTCCCAATTTTTCCTAATTGAAGCATAATTAAACTGCCTTCTCTCCCTCTAATTCTTTCCTAATCTCTCCTGATTTAAGCAATAAATGAAGCCCTATACTATCCCTAATTGTCTTAGTATTCAATTCACCCCAAAATTGAAGAGCTTCTGTTGTAATCCCCGATTGTTCATCTTGTGCAGTAAGTTACGTTTTTGTGTCAATTTTTTTTTAATTGCAGTTTGGTTTTAATTTTCTGGGAAATTGTTACTGCTGCCAAGTTTATGGAATATACGGAATAAAATTCACGTTTCGAATCATGTAGCTCTTCCCTGGGAAATTTCACGTTTTCTGGGAATTTTTTTGGGATTTATTCACGTTTTTAATTAATCCTGTTCACTTTATTTATTTTTTTTCGAATTGAATCATGCTGCTGCAAATTCTCGAATTATATCCTGTTCACTTTCAATTTTTCGATTGCTGTTCACTTCGCTGCATATACTCGAAGTCTGTTCACTTTCATTTTTTTTTTCATGCTGCGAAGTCTGTTGCTGCTGCTGCGTGATTACTATGACTAACCCGATTCACATTACTCATTGAAATTATGATTAATCCGATTAACAAAAGAAATCGTAATTTAGTGGATTGCGATTGAAATTTCCGTGTCTCGTGAAATGCTGCTGCTGCCTACTCGAAGTCCGATTGATTAACCCTTCGAAGTCCGATTGAAATTATTGTGTTTCATGAATTGCTGCTACTGCTGCCTACTCGACATTAATCCGATTCACGTAATCTATTGCTGCTGCTGCTGCTGTCGTTTGCTTAGTTTCGTGAAGTGCTTCTCGTTTTGCTGCTACTGCTGTTTTGTTAATGTCTCTCCGCTGCTGCTATCGTTCTTGTTGTTGCGTGTTGACTTGTTGTTGTTGTTCCGTCTGCTTTCTCCTTTAAATTCCTTTGTTTTCGATTGTTACTGTTGCTGTTCATGTCTCTCCGCTGCTACGTTGTTGCTATTGTTGCGTTGTTACCGATTCTGCTACCGATTCTACTTGATACTGATCATGCCTTGTCGCTGCTGCGTTTTGTTACCGATTCTGTTACTGTTTGTACGTTGTTGATGTTTTCCATCAGTTGCACTTCTTCTTATGTGTGATTAACCTTATACAGCAGTTACGTAGTTGCTGCTCTTCGTTGTTGCCCTCCAGTTCAATCCCTTTTGTTTTGCTCGTATTGGATATTTGTTCTTCATCGTTCCTCCAATTTTCATACCTTAATTATCTCTAATTATCTTCATCTTCTCCAGACAATCGGCTCCAGTTACTGCTTATTGATTCACATAAACTACCTTGTTGAAATATTGAAGTTAGGGTCTCGGTAATTGTTGGTTCGTTTATACATCACTCTATAAGGTACATTTAATTGCTTATTATTGTGTAAATCTCTTTTAATTTGATTGCATCACTATGAAATTCGGATTTATTGCCTATTGCCACTCTATTGCTGCTGCTGCTGCTGCCGTTTGCTTCGTCTCATGGTATAAATTTAGACCATCACCTAAATTTCCTAAATAATACTAACACTAGTGCAACTTGTCTACTAATTTTAATACTAAGAATACCGATAATAATAATAATAATAATAATAATAATAGTAATAATAATAATAATAATAATAATAATAATAATAATAATAATAATAATAATAATGATGATGATGATGATGATAATGATGTTGATAATAATAATAATAATAATAATAATAATAATAATAATAATAATAATAATAATAATAATAATAATAATAACTTCTTGTAATTTGTTACGTTGTTTAATAAAAGTTCCGTTTTTATAATAATAATAATAATATTAATAATAATAATAATAATAACAATAATAATAATAATAATAATAATAATAATAATAATAATAATAATAACAATAACAATAATAATAATAATAATAGTAATAATAATAATAATAATTATTATTATTATTATTATTTTCACTAGACTTAGTTTCGCTATTGCTAGAGGAGTGGGTGCCTAGATAGTATCTCGGCTACCCACTAACTTGTAATTTCTTTCGTCATTAATGCAAGCTTCGGTTATAAATAATAATAATAATAATAATAATAATAATAATAATAATAATACAAATAATAATAATTCATAAAAGGAAACATTGGAAAATGCCTTGGATGCAAGTGAGTATAGCTGCTGTAATACACAATGTTTGGAGAGAAAGAAACAAGAGGGTCTTTACTGGCAAAACGTCTTCGGTGGAAACTACAATCAGTAGAATTAAATTTCAAATGTCATCTATGATTCTTATGGTTAATAATCCTAAATACAATAGGATTAAGGAGATGATATTGTAATGGAGGTTTCTCCCTACTAGTGGCAAGCTCTTTTTGCATCAAAATGTAATTGCACTCGATTATGAATGAAATGATGATTTTTCTGCAAAAAAAAAATAATAAGAATAATAACAACAACAACAACAACAACAACAACAACAACAACAACAACATAATAGCAGCTAGTCTCTTGTGAACGGACTAAGGTAAAATTATTGTAAGACCCCTATTCTTTTCTACTAAAACTGACTGAAAGTGTCTAAATTGAACTGAACTAAATGAGTTTGAACTGAAGTGAACCAAATAAAACTTAATTTACCTTAACTTAAATGAATATAATAATAATAATAACAACAACAACAATAATAATAAACTGCATTTTTTGTATCTCGGATGAATTATAATAATTATAATTCTCCCTTTTTATAAAAAAGAAATTAAATAATAATAATAATAGTAACAACAACAACAACAACAACAACAACAAAGCGTTGGAACTGAACTAAACATGTTTGTTCTGATAATAATAATAATAATAATAATAATAATAATAATAATAATAATAATAATAATAATAATAATAATAATAATAATAATAATAATAATAATAATAATAATAATAATAATAATAATAATAATAATAATAAAACGTCAGAACTGAACTGAACGTGTTTGTACTGATAATTAAACTATCCAGTATAGTATAATTATAACAATAATTTGTGTACTAATAATACTAATACTAATTGCAAATAATAATACTAACACCAATACTAATACAATGATAAAACCGTATTATATTTATGTACTACTCCGTAGTATTTATTTAATAAAATTTACTTATGTTTACCATTTGTTTTTACAATTCTCATCGTGATAGTATTACTAAATATTGCTTATTCTTATATATTTACATAGATTTGAAATAAAGAGATTAGAACGAAAATGGATGTATGAGAGGGCGGATGACAAAAAAAGACCTAGGATTGAGTTTATAAATGGGGTTGCTAAATTCCTTGAATATGCTAAACTTCAGGAGAGTTTTCGAGTGGAAAAAAAATTTCGATGTCCATGTGTTAAGTGCAAGAATATGAAATATTTAAATAAATTTGAGGTGAAATCTCATCTTATTAGCAAGGGGTTTTGTCCTCATTACTATGACTGGATTTGTCATGGTGAAGAATATGTCTCAAATCAAGGAGAGTCTAGTGCATTACTGAATAACACTTACAAGGAAATGGTTATCGATGCGTTGGGTTCTAATGTATTTGACACATTGGAGGAACCTCTTATCGATGAGGAAGAATCCCCGAACCCACAGATGAGATCATTCTTTGACATGATAAATGCAGCATCAAAACCATTATATGAGGGTAGCAAAGTCTCGTTACTAGAAGTAGTTGCAAGGTTGATAAATTTGAAATGCGAGTACAATTTAGTTCATAGATGTACGGATGGGGTTGTATCTTTGGTTGAGAATGTTATCCCAGAGGACAATTTGATGATAAAAACTTTTTACAACACTAGAAAAATCCTTAAAGGTTTAGAACTTCCTCATCATAAAATTGACGCATGTCCAGAAGGATGTATGCTTTTCTGGAAAGAAGATGCACTTTTAGATAAATGTAAGAAATGTCACTTAGATAGGTACAAACAAACTTCGAAACGAAAGCGGGTGCCACATAAAGTCTTAACTTATTTGCCCATTACACCACGATTGCAAAGGCTATATGCAACCAAACATATCGCAGGGGAAATGAGATGGCATAAGGAGAATCCTCGTGTTAGTGGAACAATGGCCCATCCTAATGACGGTGAAGCTTGGAAGCATTTTGATTCAACTTATCCAGAATTTTCTATTGAGCCTCGTAATGTTTGACTTGGTCTTTGCACCGATGGCTTCGCACCTTTCGGCCAATTCGGGAAGTCGTACTCGTGTTGGCCAGTAATGTTGACACCGTATAACCTATTACCTGGGTTGTGCATGTAGAAGCAATTTATTTTCCTATCATTAATTGTTCCTGGTCCCAACAATCCAAAAAAAACTTGGATGTATACTTGCAACCGTTGGTTGACGAGTTGAAACAATTGTGGGAGACAGGTGTACTTACGTACGATATCTCTAAGAAGCAAAATTTCCTGCTAAAGCATCTCCTATTTGGACAATTAATGATTTTCCAGCTTACGATATGCTATCTGGTTGGTCCACTGCCGGCCATAATGCATGTCCTTATTGCATGGAAAAAACTAAATCATTTCATCTCCCATGTGGAAAAAAAGTGTGTTGGTTTGACTGTCATAAACAATTTTTACCCATTGATCACCCTTTTAGGAAAAATAGAAACGCTTTTTTGAAGGATACCTTAGAAAATGATAATGCCCCTCCAAGATTATCGGGGGAAGAAATGTGGGAGCGGGTTTCAACCTTTCCAACCGTAATCAATGGTACCGTCGAAGAGTTTAAGGAATTAAAAAAGTTGAAAAATGGATGGTTGAAGCAAAGTATATTTTGGAAACTTCCTTATTGGAAATCATTACTAGTTAGACACAATCTTGATGTTATGCACATTTAGAAGAATTTCTTTGAGATGTTGATTAATACAGTGATGGATGTGAAAACAAAAACAACTGACACAATAAACTCTCGGAAAGACCTGCGAAGTTTTGTCACCGTCCTAAATTGCATATCCGTAAAAGTGGCGACATGCCGAAAGCTCCTTTCACACTAGAGAAATCTCAAAGAAAGGAATTATGTGAATGGGTATCTAATTTGAAGTTTCCAGATGGATACGCATCAAATTTGAGAAGGTGTGTGGATCTAAAAGAATTTAAGTTTCATGGAATGAAAAGTCATGATTATCATGTGTTTATGGAGCGTTTGCTTCCTGTTTCTCTAAAGCGTTTACTCCCGACAAATGTGTGGGATGCAATAACTGAGATTAGTCAGTTCTTCAGAGATTTGTGTGCTTCAACTCTCAAATCAAAAGATATTGACGTTCTCGAGAACAATATTGCAGAGATAATATGCAAATTATAAATGATTCCCCCCCCCCCTCTTTTTTCAACTCAATGGAACATATACCAATTCACATACCATATGAAGCAAAAGTGGGTGGACCTGTTTTGTAGAAGTTTTGGAATGAGATACCTTTTTGTTTTATTGTAATGTGATATCTGAGATTATTTACAAATTTGAATTGCATTTTCATATCACACATTTGTTTTGTGGAATTTTGGCCTCCCGCTTTTGCGGTGGAGTTTTAACGTATGTCGGTGATGTTTATAGGGCTTTCGTATACTAGGGACGACATTTGTTTTATCCTACGGAAATCTGTAGTTCGAAATATTTAATAATATTTTTTTTTTCTCAATCACTGCCTCCTACGGAAAGATATTGTCCTATGGAATTTCCGTAGGAAATTTGAACCCTTCCGACGATTTTTCGTAGGAATGAATTTTTTATCAACAAATACTCGTCACTAGCCATTCCGACGGAACATTCCGTAGGAAAGTTATTTCCTACGAAAAATGTCGTAGGAAGTTTTATATTTCCGACGAAGTATACCGGCGGAATGGTTCCTACGAATTTTTCGTAGGAACGTGCTTATTCCGACGGAAATGGGCATGTTTCCTACGAATCTGGTCCGTAGGAATGAACGTTCATTCTTGTAGTGAAACAGGATTAAAAAACTCCATTAGAGATAAAACTCGATCTTTAAAAGGAAATCCCACCCGACCGGACCCACTCGATCGAGTGGACCAGCCCACTCAGTCGAGTAGGGTCCTAAATCTGCAAAAACCAGCGTCAAAACGGGCTTTCGATCGTGTGTTATGCACCACTCGATCGAGTGGCTCCTTTTCCAGCCAAAAAAGGATTCCTCTTCCACCCAATGACGGAATCCTTTTTCCTCTAGGATTGTGTGCTTTTTCTATCCAAAGCGGTGTTTGTTCTCACCCAAGCAAACAACCTTTCCTAGCAAAGGTCGGGAACCTCTCCTATAAATAGACCTCCTTGCACACACACAACAATTAACAATCATCATCAACACACATCGACAATTCACTCATCAACAATTACAATCCCCGATCAATACACAACATCCATTCACAACCCGAAATTCTAGCCAATTTTAGGCAAACCATACACAAATACCGACCCCATTTTTCTCTATAAATCCCGTAGGAAACCCGAGAGCAAAACTCCTCAAATCCCTTCCCAATTATAAACCACCATAACTCTTCCTATATCATCTCGAAGATCCCGTGCCTAAGCCACAACTAGACGAGCCATATTCCGAGAAGACTAAGCATGTAGGTTGAGGGTGTCAAATTCAAATTCGTTTTATTCCTTTTTTCTCTCTCTTTCTCTCGTCCGTCCGTTTCTATTTCGGGTCGTCATTGCGCCTTTTTTTTATTTCTTTTCTTTTCTAATACCGATATTATCACTACAATCTAATTTTTACATAAAATGATCATTTTTAAAATACGATACCGACTCTATAGTCGAATATCGTATCTACAAGAATCAAATCAATCTCATTGATGCTAAGATAATCGTCACATAGTCCTAAAAAACGAAATACGACGATTTCGACGTGGAGAGAATCTATTTCATCTTAGTTCGATATTCAAAGAATCTATAAACATCTTTTCTAAAACTCACTCCGAATATTCGGTATTGGTTTCATAATCAAGTGTCGAATATAACGAGTATTGAAAATTTAAGTCGAGTATAAATCGTATTATATTTCTACGCGACATAGCAAAATTATCGATTTTTTAAAAAAATAATTTCGAAATCGAAAACAAAGCGAACCATTGTTCGTACAGGGGGCACTCAATCGAGTGCCTAGCGCACTCGATCGAGTGGCACCCCAAAAAACCGGGCAGAAACGTTTTTGAGGACCACTCGGTCGAGTCCTCCCTATGACTCAATCGAGTGGCTCCTGGTTTATCAAAACCGAGAGTTTTCCAGCATCTATGAGCTCCGATAAAATATTTTTAATGACTTTTGTCAACACGTGTCAAGTCCATCACATGATTCATCTTTTCAAAACCATGCATTGAATCATATTTACATCGTTCATTCAATTTACAAACCGTTGCTAACTCGTTTGTTCTTGTCTTTGTATCTTATTTTTCGTTGTTTGTTTTATTGTACAAAAGCGAACCTCGCATGCTAAATACAACTTCGACATTATTCAAAGATGCATTAAACGACGTAGATCAAACATAATTCACATGTTTAGTCGAAAATACTGTTTGCATATCATTCAACCGAATTACTAACGCGCGTATTCTAAAATCAAACGATATCCTAGTAGAGGCCGCTAAGTGCGGGCGGGGTTGGGTGTTCTTTGTGAACTTCCCAACACGTACCCTCACCCCTTACTTAGAACCTCGGTTTCTGGATGTCCGAAACCGTTGGCGCACGAGAGTCATTCAATACACGATATCTGATAATGTCGATGTCAGTATCAAAATGCAAAGGGACGAACCCAATAAACTCTGACATCCGAATGGGCCATACTTTGTGCATGTCCCACTAAGATATAGAGTGGGTTCGAACGGGCCCGAACTCCCACAAAGTTCGGTGGCGACTCGACTTCGATTTAAATTTCAATTCGATCCATCTTACATGAGATTCATTCGCCTCTCCAAACCCGCGCGTGGCCGCGACGGGGTGGACCTATGTCATGTCCACATTGAGGCTCTCATTTTAGGAAAGATACCTTTGAACACCTTCTTAGAAAATATGGTATCACCCACAAGGTGTCCCTAGCCTACCACCCTCAATCAAATTGGGAAGCCGATCTCCCACCGTCAAATCAAGGGAATTTTAGAGAAAGTTGTGAACACACACCGAAAGCATCGGTCATTAAAGTTAAATGACGCCTTTTGGGCATTAAGAACGACTTACAAAGCGCCGATTGGAACCACTCCTTATCGTCTTGTGTATGGTAAAGCTTGTCATTTACCGGTGGAATTAGAACACAAAACCAAATGGGCCTTCAAAGAGCTGAACTTCGATGAGAGTGTTGTAGGGGATAATCGCCTTCTCCAACTACAAGAATTGGAAGAATTAAGACTTGAAGCCTATGAGAATTCGAAGATCTACAAAGAACGAACTCGGTAAGCTATTGAACTCTCGCTTTAAGATTTTCCCCGGTAAGTTGAAATCAAAATGGTCGTGTCCATTCGATGTGACCAAGGTGCAACCATATGGATCAATAGAGATATCTATCCCGGAAACCGGGAAGTTTATGGTTAACGGGCAACGTGATAAGCTAGTCGTATACCTATCAAAGATAACCAACTTAGGTCTAACTAAAAATATAGCTAGGGAAGTCGGGATCGAATTCACAGGGAGACAAATAAATCCTACTCGTATTAAAGTCTATCTAAGTAACAATCGGGGGGGGTTTTGTTTTGTTTTTATCTAAACTAAAGTAGTGAAGGAAAGAGAATTAAAAGGGAAGAAATAACTAAAATAAAATAAGATGAATTTAAGATGAATAAAAATATGGAGAGGAAACTAGGATTGTCGGTTCACTACGAATCTCATATGGTCACGGTCTAAGTCACAGGTCTGTCGCAGATATTGGTCTAAGGGGTATTGAAAAGGTCCTTCCGGTCCGCTATTCACCCTAGCATGCTTCTAACGGCTTCCGATCTTATTAGGGCAAACTAATGTGTTGTAGCAGGTCTAACTTTTACCAGGCTTCCGATCTTAGGTTCAAGTTTACCGAATTCAATTAATCAATCATACGCATTAACTGACTAATCGCGATTATATGCTACAATTGACAACTCAGACACAAAATCGTTGACAGATCTATAAATTATTTAGTGACCACATTCAATTCGCAGATCCCCTAAATCCTAGCGAGGAAAATTAGCTACTCATGATTAATTTGATAATAACAAGATTGATAGAAGAATTTACTAGATTGAACATGATGAATACTAATAAATTTACGACAAGCATAAAATAATAATTAAGTACGAAGAAGAATCAATCAAGAACGAAGAAGGAAGAAATATTAATAAAATTACCGAAGGAATGAAGGCGATTAGAATCTTGAAGTCCTTACAATAACCGAGTTTTTGGGAAGAAATTAAAACTAGAGAGAATAAGAGTAGAGAAGAAGTCTAAAAGAAATCTAAAGAGTAGTAAGTTGTGTAGAGATTGTGAAGAAGTTGTTTCTAATGTGGCTGAAAAGCCCTATTTATAAAGATTAAATGAGTTAAAAACGGTTTAGGAAACTTCTTTGGGTTTAGGAAATTTCTTGCTGATCACGAAACCTGCCCGCGGTCCAGGGAATAGTCGGCCGACTATTGTAATAGTCGGTCGACTAATCATTTATCAACTTGATCTCTGCAGCTCCAGAATAGTCGGCCGACTATCGTAATAGTCGGTCGACTATCGTCATGGTCGGCCGACTATCTTAATAGTCGGTCGACTATCGCTCGTTTCAGCGAACAACTCCTTCCAGCTTCGTTTTGGCCCGGTTTTGGTTCGTTTTAGCTCCTTTGTCTTCCGTTTCTGCAAAATGACAATACAACCACAAAGTAGCCAATTCGGGGCAAAATAATAGTTTTCACTATTCAATCAACACGAGAATGCGCGTATAAAAGGTATAAAAAGTGTATATGAAATACGCGCATCAAATCTCCCCAAACCAAACCCTTGCTTGTCCTCAAGCAAGCACAAAACAATAACTCAATCCTAATGGAATGTATATAGCTCATAGCGGAATATGCTCCAAAGTCGCCCAAACCAGTGCGCAACAATTAAAATAAATGTAAATAACCACATACAACAAGCTTGACCAATGACAACAGTACTGAACCTTCAACCTTGCAAGACTCGTCTATGTCGGACTCTCACGGAACGCTCATCACACAAATCGGGTGATATTGTGAGTTTATGTAAAAACGGAAAGACAAATCACTCACCTAAACTGCGACCTACAAGAACATGCATGCAATCTAACATGAAATCAATCTCTAATAACCGTACATACGCATTCTATCGGGAAAAGACACGTGCCAAGGACTTACATATGGTATAAAGTGAGGTTGATCGGGTAAGAAGGGGCAAAACGATATGGATATGTGGAGGTAAAAGCCAAGCTAGTACAACTACAATCAACATAAAATTCATTCCGTTCTCACCAAACTCTAGTCGAAGAAATTAGGGATAATAACAAGCGCCTTATAAAAATCGCTTCTCACCAATAACTATGAAATTAGAGAGATCAGTTCTTTTTTCATAGCAAAAACACATTCTTCTTCTAGTTTCACTTCATTTTTTTTTCTTTTCTTCTTTCTTTTTTTTTTCATTCAAGATTTTTTTTCTCATTGATTTTTTTCTTTTCAACTTTTTTTTTTCAATTCCCTTTTTTCCAATCATCACGGTACCAAAATTAATCCGAAAAAAAATAACTCTGTCTAATTCATCTACTAGCTTGACTAGGGTAGGCAATATATGGCATGTAGTTGATAAACGGGTCAAACAGGTCAATTTGGCTATGTGAGGCTCACGGGAATTAATTAAAAAAAAGTATTTGCCTTTTTTTTCGCACATGTCAAAATCACAAGTCAAAAACGTACAGGTACCTAAGAGACGAATGTCATGCTTATGCAGTTTGATGTTACATGTCTCATAAGGAGTACTACTCTCAACCTAAAGGAAACTGATCATGAATGTCATCAGTTTAAGGCTCTAATTTCTTACAAATCTTAGTAGTTTGCCAACAATGAGTCAAGTTTATTCGTTCAGTACTGTTAACCAAAGATGCGAGAATGCCGCATATAATTATATACAAAAATTCTAATGGCGCACTAGCATAAGCAACTAAATAAAGACATAGAAGCATTATCATCATCGCTACATAGCATTCCGACTCAACTAAGACTCGACTAAATGCAAAAACATATTTTTGTGATTTTTTTTTTTTTTAATGCATGCGGAAATGCAAGAAATATGCAGATGGATGAAAACAGACAGATGCATACCCTCCCCAAACCAAATCACACAATGTCCTCATTGTGTACAGCAAACACTAAGAGGCAACAATAAATATGGGGAAAGATATGGAAGACGATGAAAGTGTGAAAGGAAAAAAAAAACTACTTACAAGATACATATAAAGAAGACATCCCCAAACCGCATCGAAGCATCCTCTTCATAGTCGGAATTGTCGATGTCTCCGTTGCAAAAACGGTACCTACACACAAAAAAACAACAAAAAAAAAAAAACACAAGAGCAGCAAAGAAAATATATAAAACACATCTTAGTAACCTATGTGAATCACCTAAAAAATAGGTCAAGGATCGCATTAGCTTGTCAAACAAGCTAGACCAATCAGCAGCAAAGTGGTCATAAGAAATCAACATTAACAAGCATGACCAATAATAAGTATGATAAGTAAGAAGAGTAGTGAGCAGTTTATGAGAAAAGACATAAATACCAAATATCTCAAAATTATCCCAAGTCTTATCATTTGACTCAAATTGCACAAGAGGAGGGTCAAATGACTCAAAACTACTCACGGCATCACAATTATACTCTTCTACTCCCTCGAAAGAGTTATTATTATCACCATCTTCAATGCTCTCAAGAAGACGACCATCAAACGATAGACCAAGAGCCAAAAGAATCTCTTCTAAGAGAGTCTCACAATCCTCATCCATAATCATAGGCTCAAGCAAAGGTGTAAGGGAATCGAGATCAAGATAATCAATGGGTGAAAGAGATCCCTCTTCAAAATAATGGGAGAAGTCAAATTTCTCTAAAATAGGTTTTTCAAAGAAATCAAATTCGCAATCCCAAGTATCCTCAATACTGAAAAGCTCATCACTCAAAGTATCATTCAAAATTGCACTCTCTTCCCAACTTTCATCCGTTTGATGTTTCCTCTCACGCGCACGGGCTTCTCCTTTGTTCAACTCTCTTTCCAAAATCTCAAAATTGACATCAAATGACACACTCTCAAATTCAGATGAACCAAAATCCTCAATGTTATCCTCATAAGGAATATCATTCAAAGCATCAAAACACGCATTTCCCTCAAATATAAAACTTTCCATCTCACAATCACTGTTTGCCACAACAATATTCACAAAATGAGAAGAAGATTTGACTAAAGGGTGTGAAAGTTGCTCCGAAGGGGAATAAGATGGTTCACAAGTATCCAAGGAATGCAAGTCATCATCCTGCATCAAGTTAGAAATCATAGGGGTTTGGGGAACGATGTTAGATTGAACACTATACACATCATCATTATCTTCCTCAAATGGGCATATGTCCTGTCTAAAAGATGCAACAGATTCAGTCATAACATAATCAGTGGAATGTGAGAAATTAACTTTAGTATCTAACTCACGTGGAGTATCATGCTCGTTTTTCTTGAAAGTTACCATATCTATAAGTTGTTGCATCATCGCCTTAAGCTCCGATATCTCAGCCTTCCTCTTTATCTCTGACTCCAAACTGTTTCGGATTAAATATTGCAGTAGTGCCCATCGTTTCACATAAGACATGTATTTAAACATGCCTTCACAGTTCCCCTCAATGTAAGCCCGTGTCGCGTCATCGACACCTTCGTAAATCATATGACTCACCTCCCACACACTCACATGATAACCATTTTGAGTAATAAAAGAGTCAAGTCTATCAAAATAATTATGCAGTGGTTCATGTTCAAACTGAGGGAAATAGAAAATAGTCATAATGATGAAGAAAAACAAAATTAAATTAAATAAAATAATAATGAGTAAAAAAAAAATATAGAAATAATAATAATAATAATAATAATCGTCCTAAGAAACTGAAAGTTCCCTGAGACAGAAGATAAACTAAAACGACAAGTAAAATTAACCGTCTCCCCGGCAACGGCGCCAAAATTTGATAAGCTAGTCGTATACCTATCAAAGATAACCAACTTAGGTCTAACTAAAAATATAGCTAGGGAAGTCGGGATCGAATTCACAGGGAGACAAATAAATCCTACTCGTATTAAAGTCTATCTAAGTAACAATCGGGGGGGTTTTGTTTTGTTTTTATCTAAACTAAAGTAGTGAAGGAAAGAGAATTAAAAGGGAAGAAATAACTAAAATAAAATAAGATGAATTTAAGATGAATAAAAATATGGAGAGGAAACTAGGATTGTCGGTTCACTACGAATCTCATATGGTCACGGTCTAAGTCACAGGTCTGTCGCAGATATTGGTCTAAGGGGTATTGAAAAGGTCCTTCCGGTCCGCTATTCACCCTAGCATGCTTCTAACGGCTTCCGATCTTATTAGGGCAAACTAATGTGTTGTAGCAGGTCTAACTTTTACCAGGCTTCCGATCTTAGGTTCAAGTTTACCGAATTCAATTAATCAATCATACGCATTAACTGACTAATCGCGATTATATGCTACAATTGACAACTCAGACACAAAATCGTTGACAGATCTATAAATTATTTAGTGACCACATTCAATTCGCAGATCCCCTAAATCCTAGCGAGGAAAATTAGCTACTCATGATTAATTTGATAATAACAAGATTGATAGAAGAATTTACTAGATTGAACATGATGAATACTAATAAATTTACGACAAGCATAAAACAATAATTAAGTACGAAGAAGAATCAATCAAGAACGAAGAAGGAAGAAAGATTAATAAAATTACCGAAGGAATGAAGGCGATTAGAATCTTGAAGTGCTTACAATAACCGAGTTTTTGGGAAGAAATTAAAACTAGAGAGAATAAGAGTAGAGAAGAAGTCTAAAAGAAATCTAAAGAGTAGTAAGTTGTGTAGAGATTGTGAAGAAGTTGTTTCTAATGTGGCTGAAAAGCCCTATTTATACAGATTAAATGAGTTAAAAACGGTTTAGGAAACTTCTTTGGGTTTAGGAAATTTCTTGCTGATCACGAAACCTGCCCGCGGTCCAGGGAATAGTCGGCCGACTATTGTAATAGTCGGTCGACTAATCATTTATCAACTTGATCTCTGCAGCTCCAGAATAGCCGGCCGACTATCGTAATAGTCGGTCGACTATCGTCATGGTCGGCCGACTATCTTAATAGTCGGTCGACTATCGCTCGTTTCAGCGAACAGCTCCTTCTAGCTTCGTTTTGGCCCGGTTTTGGTTCGTTTTAGCTCCTTTGTCTTCCGTTTCTGCAAAATGACAATACAACCACAAAGTAGCCAATTCGGAGCAAAATAATAGTTTTCACTATTCAATAAACACGAGAATGCGCGTATAAAAGGTATAAAAAGTGTATATGAAATACGCGCATCACAACGTTTGAAGATTTATCATCCCGATCACTGATGGTAGGGATTTGTCGTGGAATCCCAACCATCAATAATATAAACCGGCTATTCCTACGGTAGATAGGGCAAGTCGGGTCGAATCCACGGGGACGGTAATGTATAGTCTAGACTAGGTCGGCCCAAATACGAGAGTAAGCCAACGAGCTAAACTAAAGAATGATAGAGAGGGAAGAAGACTAGACTATGACTAAGAAGAACAACTAAGGAAAACGGGCTAGGATTAGGTCGGGGTCAAAGGGGTAACGGAATGGTCAAGGGAGGACTAAAGTGAAGGAGGTAGTAGGGTGATCTAGGTTGGTCCGGGCTCTCGCAACTTAGACTCACCTAGAGGTTCCACCTAGAACCCATCTCGGCGACACACACGACAAACGGGGTTCTAGCGCGGTATGGTCCTAGGTCGAATCAGGGCTCTCGCTACTTAGACCGGATTAGGGATCGTCCTCACCGGGCTCTCGCAACTTAGTGAGGGGACCGAACCCACAACAAACTAACACCCACAAAAGAAAGGCAAGAAAAACAAGCATTCGTACATACTTAGTTATTCAAGCAATTCCACAAACATGTGATGTGCATCAAACAAGAGGAAACCCAAATCTTCCACCAACAACTCCAACAAAACCCTTAATCACCCAATCAACACCCTAATCACCTTACTAACCCTAGCAAGAACACTACTCTAACATATCTAATCTAGAATTAACAAGAACAAGATGGAATAACAAAAGAAACAAAACAAACATGAAGATACTAGTGAAAACAATGAACTATGACTAAAGATGAGAACTT
Source organism: Agrostemma githago (assembly GCA_958450325.1). Classification (NCBI taxonomy): domain Eukaryota; kingdom Viridiplantae; phylum Streptophyta; class Magnoliopsida; order Caryophyllales; family Caryophyllaceae; genus Agrostemma; species Agrostemma githago. The sequence continues at coordinate 27,898,751 of OY288250.1, read as the reverse complement.
GATGAAAAACAAAGGATTAAGAGTAAAGAGGAAGAGAGGATTATACCAAACTAACAAGAGAATGAAAAGGAGAACACTTGCATAGAAGATAACCCAAATTCATCCACCAAGGTTGTCAATCTTGGATGGATTCTTCAAGAGATCCAATAATACAAGACTAAACTAAGATTAACTACTAATTACCGACTAATCTAACCTAAAGTAGTCTAGGGTTTGGTCTCTAATGAAGTGCATATCCTTTACATAACAAGGGAAGGGTATATATAGGGTTACAAGTGGAAGGAAGAAGAAAGAAAACAAGCACGGGTTACAGCAGGCCCGTCCCGGCCGAGACGGGTTGGTCCCGGTCGGGACGAGGTCAGTCCCGGTCGGGACGCCACCTTCCCGATCGGGATGGACCCAGGTCAGCAACCTCCTTGTTTGTGCACTTCATCCCGAACGGGATGAGGCCATCCCGAACGGGATGAGCCTTGTAGGCCTCCAATATGCACTTTTTGGTCCCTCCTTGCTTCTCATGGGCTTCTCACCGATTCTCGGGACTCGGGATCGGGTCTCGGAGGCTCGGGATTGGGTCCCAAGGTCTCGGGGTCGACTCCAAGGCATCGAGTGATCGTTCCTTTACTCCGTTGGCTCCAAAATGCGTATGTATCGAGTCGGAATCGCTCCAACTCTTCCGAATCGGTCTCGGGAACCTGAAATGAACTAAAGGAAGCATAAGAAGCCCCTAAACCGCTCCAAAGGAGCGATTCTACAAGGAAAATGGGACCATAACACTACGAATTAGGCACTACAAATGACACTTATCAACTCCTCCACACTTAACCCTTACTCGCCCTCGAGTATGCACATACTACTACTAAACTATCCGAGTGGGTATTAGCGCACCCTACGCCCCTTCAACTCAGGCGAGTGCACTTAGAGGACAAGTGCACTCCGCAAGGCAAGTTGGGTCTTGCGACAAAACCGTGGATGCAACCGGACACCAAACACATAAACAAACAAACATACAAACAAACACATAATCGGTTGCACCCAAAACAAAAGAAATACCGCTTCCCTCTAAAAGGGGTGAAAGAAGCACCGGTTTAGGATTCGAGGTAAGTGACAATGTTCCCAAGCTAGCAATACAAACTAAGGTGAACTAAACCCTAATAGTATGACGATAAAGCAACAAAAACGTTGGTAACTTACCTAGGTCCTCCTAACTTTCTAAAAACGTACTACGAGACGATCGGCGAAGTGGAAAAGTGGAGAACCACGGTGTTAGTCGACACTGTAGGTAAGTGAGACCCCGCCCCCTTTAGCGTGAGCCAAGAGGGTCATCCCGTGTCCAAGACCGCCTAACTAGTCCAAGTAAAAAGGTGGAAAGGGACGAGACTCGGTAACAGAGGCCTTTTCACACCGTGGGTGGTCATAATGGTCAAAATTGCAAATCCCGTAGTAAATCCCTAGTAAGCTAGGTGGACTCAAGGTAAAGGACCAACGAATTCATTGATTGAAGGTCATTCTACTAGACTAAAGCCCAAGACTCGATTTATACAACTAGGAAGGGAAAATAGACACTCACACACTAGCCTCTAAACCGGGTTTTCGAAAAAAGGTTTATGCACAAGACACACAACACAACACAAAACAATGACAAGACGAAAACGAATGAAAGAAAAAGAAGCAAAAGCAACAAAACAAGAACAAAACAAAACGAACACATACAGAACACAAACACCACCCCGAATTTCCAAACAAGTCACAAAATCAACCACACGTATGTACAAGCTCCACCCGAGCACACCAAATCACAATCTCTTCCAAACTCCGCAAGAGACAAAGAAGGAAAAAGGGATAGAAGATGTTACCGGACATCATGAAAGCTCTCCAAAATTAGCGGCGATTTAAGCAACCTATAAGGAAAAGAGGGCAAACACACAAAACAAAACAAATATACGACACAAAGACACAAAATGAAAACACAAAAGAGAAAATCTTTTTGATTTTTGTGAAATTTTTTCAAATTTTTAGGGATTTTTAAGATTTTTTTAGAACAAAGGGAAAATAAAACTAACTACGATAGCCGTACCGACCGGTTAGCAACTCACTTGCTCCATCGTCTCAATGATGAATATAGGCGCTTGCTTGTTGTCTTTGTTTTCATCCTCCTTCAAGCTTGATAAAACCGCATGGTTGGGGTAGTAATGGTAGGGGGTGGAATTTTGATGTGGTTCTAGGTGTGTAAAGTGAGGTGTACGGGTCATATGATAGGAGTAAGGAGGAGAAGGGAGTTTGGGAGGGGGTATAATGGATGGGTGGAGTCAAAGGGGACCATCCCGGTCGGGATGGATGGTCCCGATCGGGTTGATAAACCGTTCCCGATCGGGAAGCTCTCGTCCCGGTCGGGAACACACTCCAGTGAGTCCGAATTTTTGCACCTTCATCCCGATCGGGATGGCTCCTTCTCGGTCGGGATTCCTCATCCTTCCCGGTCGGGAAGCCCTCTTCCCGGTCGGGATGAGTCTTCTTTGCTTCCCCAAGCCCAAAAGCTTATCATAAGCTTCAAAAACCGACTTCCTCGCTCGCAAACCAAACTCCATCATCAACTACTCCTTTCTAGGAGTCACCTTCACTTCACCTATCATAATAAACTCAAAGTACACATCAAATTCACTCCCTCACATCGCTCATCAAAATACCAAAAACAATTACAAGAATCCCACAAAAACAAAAGAGTTCTAGAAACAAAAATCACAAATACAAGCACAAGTACTCTAAAGAAGAGGAGAGGGGAATATACAACATGACGGTTCTTTTAGGAACTCCGTCAAACCTAGGATGGTGGATTTTCTTCAACCGTAGCCCTCAAGGGCATGGAGGAGCAAGTCGAACGCGCTACCGACATCGTAGTGAAGGCCCAAGAAGCGCTCGAGCTTAACCGACCTCCACGGCCTCCAAGGAGGAGGCAAGAAGTAGGAATCAAAAGACCCAAAATCATCTTCAAATTCGTCTTCGGGGTCTATCCATCCTACGAGCTTAACTGAACTCTTCCTCCCTAAGCATTGCCTCCAATCACAAGCAAGCTTCATCTCCAAGAAACAAGGCACAAAAAGCGGTTTTGGCCTCACTTCCTCGTTGCACACTCCCACACTTGCCTCAAGTTGTGGTTCCCCACCTTCATCACTTGGCCCCTCATCATCTTGGAGAGGAGAATCGAAACTTCTACCGGCGGTTTCAATCTCTTCCAAGTCATCTCTCGGTGTACTAGCAAGGGGCTCTTGATGCTTGTCCAAATTATCGCACAAGGGCAACTCGAGGCTAACAATTTCACCCAACATCCTCACAAATTCCACCAACCCATCCAACTCACTATCCTCCTCCAATTCCCCACCAAGAATGCCTTCACCAAGGGTCACATCCTCATTCGTCTCTTTTTGGGTAAACGATTGAGGTTCTTCAAAGCAACTCTCACTATCAAAGGGAACTACATCGGCGGCTTCGTAATTAGGTTGCTCCTCTCTCTCAAGTGGACATCCTCCATCTAAATATGATGCTCTGGATAAAGACATTACAGTTTGAACCGATAATGCATTTAAATGAGCATTCCTCGCCTCGTCTCCCCTTCGAATTTGGGCCAAGAGTTCCTTATTCTTTTGCAATTGGATGGCCCTTTCATGTTGCATTTGAAGCATGGATTGATGAAACTCCAAGTTTGGCATTTGGCGGTCGTTGGGGCCTTGTAAAGCTCCTTGATAATCTTGATGATGCCCAAGGGGTGGGGCATCATATTGTTGGTAGCAAGGTTGGGGTGATTGGTAGTATTGTGGGTCATGGGGTTCATATTGTGGTTGGGGTGTAGGGTAATATGGTGGGTGTTGGGGGTATTGGCTTCCATATGGTGAATCTTGATTGAACATGGTGGGTTCACAATCATAACTCGAGTAATAGCCACCATGGTCGTAGGAGTGATAATCATTCACTTGTTGGTAGCCATTTCCATAATCTTGAAGATCATACCCGTCTTGATTACCCCAAGAAGCTTGATTATGGTAGGGGGACGTCATGTCATAGTTTGGTTTATGGAAGAAGAGTGGTAGCTCATATCGGCTCCCGAGTATGTGGAGTTTAGATCAAACCCCATGCTTGCTCGAAAATCATAGTCCATACCCGGTTGGAAACCACTCATTCTAGCAACCGTCCGTTTAAGCGGCTCTGAGTTGCAAGAAGAAGATAATCACCACCTCTAAGCACAAACTGTAGACTATGAACAAACGTGAGAAGTCTAGTGCTTTTTGGGCACTAGACAAGAGAGAAATAAACCACACACAAGAAGCAAGGTAACAAAAAGAAAAAAGAAAAACACAAACACAAAGACTAAGTCAAGCAAATAGGAAAACAAAGTCCAAACTAGCACCGTCCCCGGCAACGGCGCCAAATTGATGGTAGAGATTTGTCGTGGAATCCCAACCGTCAATAATATAAACTGGCTATTCCTACGGTAGATAGGGCAAGTCGGGTCGAATCCACGGGGACGGTAATGTATAGTCTAGACTAGGTCGGCCCAAATACGAGACTAAGCCAACGAGCTAAACTAAAGAATGATAGAGAGGGAAGAAGACTAGACTATGACTAAGAAGAACAACTAAGGAAAAAGGGCTAGGATTAGGTCGGGGTCAAAGGGGTAACGGAATGGTCAAGGGAGGACTAGAGTGAAGGAGGTAGTAGGGTGATCTAGGTTGGTCCGGGCTCTCGCAACTTAGACTCACCTAGAGGTTCCACCTAGAACCCATCTCGGCGACACACACGACAAACGGGGTTCTAGCGCGCTATGGTCCTAGGTCGAATCCGGACTCTCGCTACTTAGACTGCCCTAGGGATCGTCCTCACCGGGCTCTCGCAACTTAGTGAGGGGACCGAACCCACTACAAACTAACACCCACAAAAGAAAGGCAAGAAAAACAAGCATTCGTACATACTTAGTCATTAAAGCAATTCCACAAACATGTGATGTGCATCAAACAAGAGGAAACCCAAATCTTCCACCAACAACTCCAACAAAACTCTTAATCACCCAATCAACACCCTAATCACCTTACTAACCCTAGAAAGAACACTACTCTAACATATCTAATCTAGAATTAACAAGAACAAGATGGAATAACAAAAGAAACAAAACAAACATGAAGATACTAGTGAAAACAATGAACTATGACTAAAGATGAGAACTTGATGAAAAACAAAGGATTAAGAGTAAAGAGGAAGAGAGGATTATACCAAACTAACAAGAGAATGAAAAGGAGAACACTTGCATAGAAGATAACCCAAATTCATCCACCAAGGTTGTCAATCTTGGATGGATTCTTCAAGAGATCCAATAATTACAAGACTAAACTAAGATTAACTACTAATTACCGACTAATCTACACTAATCTAATCTAATCTAACCTAAAGTAGTCTAGGGTTTTGTCTCTAATGAAGTGCATATCTTTTACATAACAAGGGAAGGGTATATATAGGGTTACAAGTGGAAGGAAGAAGAAAGAAAACAAGCGCGAGTTACAGCAGGCCCGTCCCGGCCGAGACGGGTTGGTCCCGGTCGGGACGAGGTCGGTCCCGGTCGGGACGCCACCTTCCCGATCGGGATGGACCCAGGTCAGCAACCTCCTTGTTTGTGCACTTCATCCCGAACGGGATGAGGCCATCCCGAACGGGATGAGGCCATCCCGAACGGGATGAGCCTTGTAGGCCTCCAATATGCACTTTTTGGTCCCTCCTTGCTTCTCATGGGCTTCTCACCGATTCTTGGGACTCGGGATCGGGTCTCAGAGGCTCGGGATTGGGTCCCAAGGTCTCGGGGTCGACTCCAAGGCATCGAGTGATCGTTCCTTTACTCCGTTGGCTCCGAAATGTGTATGTATCGAGTCGGAATCGCTCCAACTCTTCCAAATCGGTCTCGGGAACCTGAAATGAACTAAAGGAAGCATAAGAAGCACCTAAACCGCTCCCAAGGAGCGATTCTACAAGGAAAATGGGACCAAAACACTACGAATTAGGCACTACAAATGACACTTATCAGTCACGTTCGTGAGACCTTTGCTACGTGAAGTTTGGTGAGCTCCCATTGGGGAGCGTTGTTTAACCCCTCCTCGAAATTGATGTAGGTTTGGTGGTATCCTCAACAACCACCTTGTATATATGTATCATATTTTTTGAGTTTATTAGTTTTGTTAGCTTGACAAGAATGGTTGAACTTGGATTTCACCATGGAGCATTTATTTGGTTGAAGATCAAGCTTTTGGAGAAGTTATGGAGCTTATTCGAAGACCACAAGCATGTTTGTCGGAGATATTGATTATGTAATGTGAGTCGTATTGCTATTTGATCTTTAGGTGATTAATGAAGAGCCATACATGAAATGGCAAGGCGGAAAAAACGAAGCAAAGAAGGCCACCTGGCAAAACTTCGCCCGGTGAGACTTGACCGGGCGAAACTTCGCCGTACGAAAAATTGTCAGATTTGCCGGAAAGACGAAGATACCGCCGGGCGAAATTTCGCCCGGTGAGATTTTCACCGGGTGAAATTTCACCCGGTGGAAAAAGTGGGCAGAAATGATTTTCACGACGAAAACCCGTCGGGTGAAATTTCACCCGATGGTGCTTGACCAGGTGAAATTTCACCCGTCGACATGAGCCGGATCACCTATACCCTATTTACTCACTACACTATCAATTCTCTCCTTCACATTTACCCCACATAACTTTCCCTCCATAAATTTTTACACCAAATTTTTACTAATCACTTTAAAATTTCTCATTTCCCTCCTCAACCACCCTTATTTATATCACCTTTTTACCTCACTCTTCATTTCACCTTTTCACCCATCATAAAATCATCAAACCACCTTTTCATAAACCCCAACTACATTCAAACATCCATTCAGAATTATACTCCATCTTGGGTGATAATTTGGGTTCTTGAAGAAGGTGAAGCAAAGTTTTTTAGGATTATTCTTGCAAGGTTATTATTATTATGGAGACAAGAACTCAACGAGCCGCTCGAAAGCAAGGTATGGCTTCGAAACCTTCTAAATGTTCTACTTCTTGTAAGTCTTCTAAGCCCAAACTTTTACCTTGTCCAAATACACCTTTAGCTCGAACCTTCTATAAAATGACCTTTCAGAGCACAAGGTGGCCTTATCCGTTCACAATGGAAAATTTAGGAATAGAGGACGATATTAGAGATTTATCGTCAAGGACCAGAACTAGCGGACTCCTTAGTCTCGCGGCTTGCACATATCAAGACCTTACTTGCGAGTTCTTATGAACCTTTACTATCGATAACCTGACCACACCAAGAGAGTTTAAATTTCGATTATTCGGTAAAACTCATTGTTTGACTACTTCCGAGTTTGGCTTAGGTTTAGGCTTACCCTCATCGGGTACCGGACTTAGTAAACCTCCGAGTGATTTACAGGCTAGTGCGTCTAGAAGAGACCTTTGGAAGCGCATAGCACGTGGTCAACGATTCGTTGGATTTATTTCGTTCCTTGTTCCTTGCTTCATCATTATTATAATCATTGTGATTGTTTTACCTCGAACCAAAATTGCTAGTTGTCCCATTATCACACTGTCCGATTTTTGCGGCCGAAGCAGCCTTGGTATTGCTCCCGGTCTTTAGGCGACGTAATTACGCCATTGACCTCTTGAAAAATCCAAAATTTAATCATCTTTCTCAAATTTTTCTTAATCCGGGCTAGATGACGTGACTACACTTACGCCCAATTTTCACCCTTTCATTTTAATTTTCTTTTTTTTCCCTTTATTTCATTTTCATTTTCTTAGTCACTTGGCTAGGGTCTAGGTGATGTGATTGCATTTAGGCCGGCCACTATTTTATCGCTTTCTTTATTTTATTTTCGTTTTCTTTTCTCAAAAAATTATAAAAATCCAAAAACATTTGAAAAATCATAAAATCCAAAAAGATTTTTCTTTTATTTTTCTTTTTCGTCTTTTTCGTTCTTCCCCTACTTGTCCATTAAGGATAATGTACAGTTTTAGTGTGGGGGAGAAGTCTACTATCTTTTATTTTTCAAAAATCTTTTAAAAAACCATTAAAATTTGAAAAATTTGAAAAATCAAAAACATATTTCTTTTCTTTTCTTGTTTCTCGTTATGTTTTCGTGTCCCGTGTATGGTCTTATTCTCTACTCTTACAGGTAACCACCACCTTGATAGCACGATTTGAAGAGGTTATGAAAGCACCCGCTCGATAATTTCCTTCCTTCTTTCTTCCTTACTTTTTTTTTTTGTGAAATGTAAGTAATTACATTCATCAAAAAGTATACAAGTAGGGCCATATTCTGTACAAAGATATCAATGACAAAACATGAATAGTATCAAAAAACATGCTTCAAATCAGCATTCATATCCAATTCTACGGAGGTATATGGCGTCATTATCAGTTAAGTCCTCTGTATCTTTGATCTTCACGCAAAATCTCACTTCGGACAGAATTTGCTTCAACACGTATTCAGGCCTGGTCAGAATTTCGTCGATTCTCGCCTTATTTCGCTGCATCCATACATTATAGAAGGTAGCTGCCAGCACGCTCGCAGTTAGTCTCCACTTCACAGACCCATCAACATTATGTATCACCCGATTAGTGTTTAGTTCTAGTCCCGTTTGTTGTTCGGTTAGCAGCAATAACCTGGAGCTATATACACAATAAAATAAAAGGTGCGATAGCGTCTCCGGGTCTGCATTGCAAAGGCAGCAGTTAGCATCGTTACTGCAGCCTATCTTATATAGCTTGTCCTTTGTGTTGATTCCTTTTTGCATAATAATCCAAGCAATCATAGCATGTTTCTGTACATTCCAGTGGCTCCAAACAAATGTCGTCCAAGGCGGGGCAGTGGGCTGAGGAGCGATCCAGTTATAGGCGCTCCGGGTAGAGTACCCTTTGTCATCCTGCAACCATACATCATTCCGATATCCAAGCTTTAATTTCTTTTTTACCTTGCAAAGAGTCCTCCAGGACCAAGGAACATCTTTCCGAGCTTCTCCCCGAAGGTAAATTTCGTCTGACGGTAAATTGCCTCCCCGAAGATTTTCCGAGCTTCTCCACCGGGCGAAAATGACCGGGTGAAATTTCGCCCACCGAGTGAAATTTCGCCCGATGGTGAAAGCGTCCAAAAATCGCAAAACTGGAAAAAGTTCACCGGGTGAAGTTTTACCCGTCGGTGTTGGTCCATGCACGATGGGGCGAAGTTATCCACCTCATGAAGATTAAAGAGTGATTGTCTCACTAATGGAGCAAAAAGTTGGATTTGGGCTTTAGGTTAAGAGTCCCATTAAGGCATTATTATATATATGTCTACCCTAGTTTGTTGCCCAAGGCATCATCCACAACCATTCTACTCCATCCACCATTTGTGTAGTTACACCATCCATTTGTAGAACAATCTTGTAGTATTCTTAGTAATTCTTTATAATTCTAGTAGTAATTTAGTAGTAGATCTTCATAGTTTTCATCATCAATTCTCTAGATTTACATCCAAGTTTGTAGAAGATTATTATTTTCAAGTTTTATTTGAATATTTGTGGGGATTATTGAAAGATTAGTGACAAGTTCTTCATTCTCTTCATCAAAGATTCAATCTTTATTTATACAATCTTCTTATTTCTTGTAGATCTTCATAGTTGGTATATTTCTCTTCCACTCTCTAATCCCTAGTTTAGATTTAATATAGTTTTCTCATTATTGTCTTGTTGAGATCATCTTAGTGTTGTTAGTTTCTCTAGATTTTATTTATGTTGTTCTAGATTATTCTCTAGTTTATTTTGTTAGATCGTAACTTTTTCATAGTTTAGTGGGTAATTGTTAGATTATAATTTCCTCATCATTTTGTTGTTAGTTTCTTTGGATTTAGTTATTATGCATGTTGTAGTTATTTTCTCCTTAGTTAATATTTTGTTGTTTTCCATTATGATTAGTGAGTAGTTTCTTTGTTGGGGGGTTTAGGGATGAGGACTTGGATTATTTGAATTAAGGGATGTTGGTGGGTTGCTTGCTAGTTGATTTATCTTGTTTATGGTTGTTGTGTCATTGTTGTTTTAGTCCGGCCAACTAGACCAACCTTGACTCGTTTATATCAATACGGGGAAACTTGGGGTAGAAATTACCTTAACTTGAGACTTACCCTTCTTTGCCGCGAAAGCGGGTTTTTAGGTGGGTTGGGTGAAGAAACCGAAAGGTGGCATTCTCCCTTTATCAATGTTGCGACAAAAACCCGATTCCGACCTTCTTTTTCTCCAAGTTCCGAATCCCGACTTCCCCCTAACACCTTTCCCTAGATTGATCACCTCTAGCTATTTTTATAGTTATTTCTCTAGTGTAGACTCGACTTTTAGAAACCCCCCTCTAGATTCCAAACACGTTGCTTTTAACTCGATACTACGTTACATTTCTTGTGGACCGACCTCGACTTACCACGATTACTCTAGTAGTTTTTGTGTTATTGCGAGTCTATATATATTGTTTGACCCCCCATCATTCGCTAAACGACCGATCCGATTGGGGTGCACGTCACGTATTATACCCGGTGCTCACCATACGTGGGTCGATGCATCCCTAATAATATCGAACCGACACATCTTAAGCAGAATACTAGGTAAGGTATACCACGAGAATGACTAATATCCGTATTATCGCGTGAAAACTGATTTGCTAATACGTATAATACTTAGTACACTCTACTCTTCTACGTGCATCTTTTCATGGCCTGCTTGTCTCGTGAAATCTCATGCAAAGAATGTTAACACAACTACTTCGACGACAATAAGCTTACTTGTCCTTAAACAATCAACATAGCAAGGACATAAGGTCGGGTTAAAACAACGGATGTTATTGCACTTCCGCCACAATTAAGAAACAAAGTAATCAGCCCACCGATTGATTAGTAGAGGCCGCTATGTGCGGGCAGGATTTGGTATCAATGTCTATCAGACATTGGCTTCCCAATACGTATCCTCACCCTTAATAAGAATCGACGGTTTCCGGATGTCCGAGACTATTGAAAATGAGAGTCATTTCAGGCATGGAGTGCTTAAGGGTACAAGTCTTTATCTTTAGGTCTCGTGCCCCTCAACTTTGAGCCGGGTTAGGATCAAAGTTGACTTGAACGGTTTCCGAGTCCCCATAATTGACTCGGTGGCGACTCCACAAATCGGCAACGAATGCGGTTCACTAAAAAGGTCGTCTTACCAAACATATCGGCCTTTAAACATTTACAACCACGTCTCGATCGATTTTAACGAAAACACGGGCGCCCACATCCGTCTTGTACTATCCGAATCATCAACCAAATCGAGGTCTGACACATCGCCCTCGTACGCGAGATCGGACCGGCCCTCGACTGGAGGGGGCCGCATGGGTGTCCACCGCGACAAACTAGAGGTCCTGCGCGGGCGCTCACGGGGCGCCGGGCGGTGCGGACGGGCGTCCACACATGCAATGCGTTGTCTTTCCCTTGCCCTAGCACAGCTCCTACAGCATAATCGCTAGCATCACACATAACCTGGAAAGGCAAATCTTTGTTAGGAGATTGAATAATCGGTGCGAAATAAGACCTTGCTTAATCTTGTCAAAAGCTTGAGCACACTCGTCACTAAAGACGAACGGGGAATCCTTGAAGAGTAGCTGAGTCAAAGGTTTGGCAATCTTGGAGAAATCTGGGATGAAACGACGGTAAAAACCCGCGTGACCAAGAAAATTCCACACACCCTTAACATTAACCGGGTATGGTAATTGCTCAATCACCTCGACCTCTGCTTTATCCACTTGGATGTCGTGTTCGGACACTAAATGACCCAAGACAACCCCTTCCATCACAATGAAGTGACATTTTTCCCAATTTAAGACCAAGTTGATCTCCTCACAACGTTGTAAGACCCGTGAAAGATTAAACAGACAAGCATCGTAATCACTGCAATATACACTGAAGTCATCCATGAAGACTTCCATGTCAGACTCGATAAAGTCCCAAAAAATGGACATCATACGAGATTGGAAAGTGGCTGGGGTATTACAAAGACCAAATGACATCCTTCAGTATGCAAATATGTCGTAGGGGTAGGTGAATGTGGTCTTTTTCTGGTCGTCGTGGTGAATCAGGATTTGAAAGAATCCCGAAAAGCCATCTAGGTAGCAGAAATACTTGTGACAAGCGAGAGGCTCCAGCATCTGGTCAATAAAGGGTAATGGGAAGTGGTCTTTCTTCGTAGTTGTGTTTAGCTTACGATAGTGAATACAAATTCTCCACGTAGTCACTAATCGAGTAGAAATAAGTTCATTCTTCTCGTTCGTGATAACCATGGTCCCTCTTTTCTTAGGGACCACTTGGACTGGGCTAATTTAGAATTGGAAATGGGATCGATAAGTTTGATAACCTCCTTTCTAACCTTATCCTGCATATTCGGGTTCAACATGCGTTGTCCCTGAATAGACGGTTTGTGGTCCCCCTCTAAATGAATACGGTACATATAAAATTCGGGACTAATGCCCCTTAAATCATCAATGTTGTACCCAATAGCCTTCTTAGCTTATGTCGTCGTAACAACTTCGAAATTTGGCTATCTGAGAGTGCAGCGTTGATAATTACGGGGTTTAGTCCCTTATCGTCTAGAAAATCGTATTTCAGATTAGAGGGGAGGGATTTCAGTTCAGGTTTAGTTACCTCGTCTTCATTTTTAGGGGTGACGAGCTATTGACCTTCTCAATAGTGTTCTCATTCCCGTTTAGCAGGCGCTCCAGCTCATCGACCTCCGCGCTCCATGTTCCCTTCTCGACATCAGCATCCCCGGCTAGCAAAATCTTCTCCAAAGGGTCCCTCACTACTACAAAAACTCAAATAGACATCTGTTTTTTGCAATAGAAAACTGACTTACACCAGTCGAGTAGTTTGCAGTTGTATATTAGTGTGACCATAGATATCTGTATTACAATAGTTGTATATTGATTAATAGACTACTGTTTTTAAAATAACAGTTGTCTATTACTTAAATAGACAACCGAGGTTTTTTAAAAGTTAGATGTCTATCCGTTAATAGACAACTGTTTTCTCAAATAACAGTTGTCTATTTCTCATAGAGACAATTGTTGGTTTTAGCACTGATGTCTTTTATGAGGTATATAGAGCCCACCAGGCCAGCTTATATATTCATATATATTTTTGTTTTTTTAATAAATCTTAAATACATATTAACACAACATAGAAAATGAATATCATACCGAACAATTGAACAAAAGAAGTTTCATTTTATAAAATCATTATCTCCACAGTATACAATACAAATTGTCGTGCATTAGTATCAGACACTAGTAAATGATTATATGTTTAAAAGGAAATATTAACGACCGTATACAATACTATCGGGGATCTCATCAGGATCGTACATGGCAGCATTGATTGTTTCACAGATCGTGAGTAGCATTCTCTGTTTGCCTCGATAAAGATATGGCTTTCAAGCAGGCTGTTTGACATCAGCTGGTGGCACGTGTAACGAAGAAAAGCCATTGAGCTTAATAGCAGAAAATTTGGTGTAGTTGAGATCCAACAAAGTACGTAGACATAAAAAAAAGAACATTTATATGACAAAATAGCAATCATATTCATTCGCTGCAATTCTTGATGAAATTTCCACTCTATGTGATCGAGAAACAGCCTCACCGTGTTGTTAACACTAGTGTTGGCTGCTTACATCTAATACCCATACCCTGCCATTTGCAGGAGCATTTGGCACAGTGAGGTAACATTGTTGATGCTGTAAAACAATCATATAATCATCCGCAAATCAAGCATGGTTCAAGAAGATTAAAGAAGATACCAACCAAATGGCATACAACTGCTGATAAATGAATGTAAAACATCTTTATCTAGAGACTTAGAGCCAGCTTTTGGAGGATCAGACATAATAGAGGCAGCGGAAGCAGTGACTGAAGCAGCTGTCGGTTTAGCCCTTGCGTAAGCCCTCCTACTGAAGGAGCCCGACTAACAGTGATTTCAGGTTCCACAATATCCCCAGTAAATATGTCGCCATTGACATGGGCCACCACACATGCCTTGTCAAGTTCAATAGCCAAAAATTTAGGAAATATTATAATGTTTAAAAGGATTTGACATTCAATCTTACGAAGCAATAATCGTACTTCCTCGATCATAACAAGGATCCTACTCTGACTAGAATGAACGCAACTCAAATGTGAACGATTACAGGATACTTGTACCGAGTAAGAGTCTGAGACAATGCATTCAATCAGTGAAAGAACATGATAAGTTGAAGTGTTGAACACAACATGGTTTTTTCTTTGTAATATGGAAGAAAGGATTACTCAAGATCAAATTCGATGGGTTCTTTTCCCGTTTTCTCTTATTCGAAAATCTAACCAATGGTTTAAGAGTCTCGATAAGGCGGCCATGGGAATTGATACATGGAAGAAGCTTGCATTAGCCTTCTATCAAAAGTTTTACCTTCCCGAGAAGACAAACTTGCTAAGAGCCTCCATCACTGGTTTTCAACAACGGGATGAGGAGAGTCTCTATGAATCATGGGAAAGGTTTAAGGCCTTGGTCCGATCTTGCCCCCATCATGGGTTGTCCCAATTGTTTCTTGTCCAACAATTTTGGAATGGTTTATATGAAGATTCTAGGGCTATACTCAACATGGGTTCCAATGGAAGGTTTATCGAGGTCGAGGATGACCAAACATGGGCTAGGATTGAAGAAATGGCGGTTCACAATTCTCAATATTCTTGGCCTAGAAAGGCAAATAGAGGGGCAAGGCATGAGATTGATGCAATCACACAACTTAGTGCCGATTTTGGGTCACAATTGAAGACCCACATGGATGCCATTGACAAGAAGCTTCAGGGTCACTTTAATCAAACTCAAGCCACAAGTTCTTCCCACCAACAATCTATCCATCAAGTTAATTCTACGGGAATGGTTTCTCCAACCTCTTATTATGGGATATGTGAGATTTGTGGGATATATGGACATGAGCCTCAACATTGTCGAACTAGCATTGAGCAAATGAATGATTTTCAAGCATACAAACAAGCTGCCCCATACTCTACTTACAAGGCTCAAAATGTGCAAAATCCTCATATTTTCCAAGCCTCTCAACAACAAGCTATACAACAACACCGTCCATCATATGTTGCTCCTCCCTTAAGGGACAATCAAGGGTACCAAGGTTACCAAGGCAATCAAAGGCCTTTTAACAACTTCCAACAACAAAATGCTTACTAAAACCAAGGTGCCTTCAACAATCAACAAGAGTTCAATAATCTAGGGAACTTAAATCATCAAGCTCAACAAGGTGGTTTCCAAAGAAACCAACACTCTCAAGGGTTCCAAAACAACCAAGTTTACCAAAATCATAGTGAAAGTAACTTTCAAGGCCTAAATCAAGGCAATTCTCAAGGGTTCCAAGGGAACTTTCAAAATCAACAAGGGTTCCAAAATGCTCAACAAGACAACAAGCCAAGGAGCCGATCTCCAACTCATGACTATGGTTTTCCCCTAACCCTCACTAATACTACACACAACCAACAATCTCCGCCTCGGGAATTTGATATTCAAAAGACGATGTTGGACATGCAAAGGAGTAGTCAAGAGATGCAAAGAAACCAAATGGAGATGCAAAGAAATCAACAAGAATTCTATGCTCAAATTCAAAAGGAAAATAGGGCAATAAATACTTATGGGAAGATGCTTGAAACCCAACTTGCTCAAGTTGCTTCGGGTAGTTACTATTCTAGGCAAAAAGGTCAACTTCTCCTCAAGGCGTACCATCGAAATTTGAAACCGTGAATGTGATGCGTCTCGTAACAGCAGTCAAAATTGAATTTATAATTCACTTACAAGACTCTAACTAACTAGTAGTAGGGCAGGTAAGGGTCGAACCCACATGGACTAATGATACTATCTAGGATTAACTTAGTAGTAGTTATATAGTTATATAAGTATAAATATAATAATGGGGGGTTGTTTGGGTTGTTTTTAAACTAAAATAACTAACTAAAATTAAATAAATAAAACTAATAATACTACAAATTGTAATAAATAGGTAAAAAGTTCTTATAATGAATTAATAGGAGATATGTAATTTTCTATAGATGTCGGGTAAAATCATCGATTCTCTTAATTAATTATCGGATAGATTAGTTAATCGGTTAATCCTTGAACGCAAGTAAATTACCAATTTTATCTTTCTGACTCGTTAAACCCCGTGAACGCACGCAAGTTCAATCCTAACCAATTTATCAAATTAACCATGAACGCATGAATCAAATTAATAAATTAAGTCGCTTTAAGATCACTAATCAGTTGAATAAAATATGACCAGAACGCTGCAATTATATCTGACTCAACTACTACACGAGACTCTAATAATTAAGATTAGACCAGAACGCTGCAACCTAACCAAAAGTACTATTAATCCAACAATCGATTCAGTGAATACAATTAAGTTGGCCAAACAAAATTAATAAACACGAATCAGATAGTCAAATAATGAATCTTATATAAATATCCAATAAACTAATTAATCAGTCAAAACAATATCATAATCTCATAAACCCTAACATCAATAATCAATTACATACTCCAATTGAAAAATTACTCTAACCGAAACATAATAACAGTAAAAATAAGATAAAGATTAGAAAAGCTCATAAAAATCGGGACGGAGTTTGATTAGACGGAGTCAGCCGTCGGCTTCTGTCGTGCGGCTCCTACGTCTTTCTCCCTCTGTCTTTCCTTCTTTCTCTGTTTTCTTTTATTGTTCTTCACGTGTCTTCTTATCTCTTCTTTCTCTTCAACTCCTCTTTATATACTATTTTTTTTCTTTTTTTTTTTTCTTCTTCCCTTTCCTTTTTTCCTTCCTTTCTTTCCTTATGCGTTTTCCTCCTTTCTGTTTATACATCCTTTTACTTTTTTTTTTCCTTTTTTTTTGTTTCCTTATCATCTCTTGTCATAATGGGCTTGAGATTATTTGTTTGGTGTCGATATCTGATGGTCTGCTATCTTATAACTCAATTTTGGCCTAATATATGACGGAATTTGGTGTTTCTCTCTTCTACAAACTTGTAGGTCTCAAAATTAGCTTTCCAACGCATCTTGAACTACTTTATTCCGATATTGTATGAGTGAGATATTGCCGTCTTAAGATAGACCTACATCATATAAACGGGAATATATGTATTATTCGACCTTCAAATTAAATGAGTTATTCTAAATAATTTAAAAATAGGTAATAAAACATAGTTTATCATATAAATAATATTAACGTATATATTAACCCGTTAAGTCATAAAAATACGTTATTAGCTCAAATAATATGAAAGACGACATTATAATAATAATATTAAAAGGGTAAAAAATATGTATGAATATCGATTTATCAAGATCCCCACACTTAGCTCGTTGCCGTCCTCGACAATGATTATTCAAGAGCTAACAAGAAATGAAAAATTAACCTTCAAATGTTCTAAACGAGCCCAACAAGGTACAATTGACGACAAACTAAAAATATTTAAGAAAACAATTTTTTTATAAGTTAGTAAACTTAAGAAAATAATTTTGACTTAGATTAGCAAGTAATGTATACATAAAATTTCACCTCCCTTAAAACTATTCAATTAACTAATTTAACAACCTATAATACGTCAAACCGCTTCTAAATTCAGATTATAAATAAACTCATTATCCTTCCCACTTGGTTTAACTACCTTCGAAAAATATATTTGTATTGACTCAAGAAGACGGGTTTCAGCAGTTTAAGGTCTTAGGGGAAGGGGATTTACTTTCGGTACATTCCTATTACCAGTTCCGTACGAGGATAGTTCTCCCGAGCATATAAGTCAAACTAGACACCTCGTCTCACTTTTTCCGCAATTATTCTTTTTTTCTTTCTTGCTTTTTTTTCTTTTCGTTTTTTTTTCTTTTCTTCATTCATTTTTTTTCTTTTTCTTTTTCTTTTTTTTTCGATCAAGTGACCCATGTAGCGAGCTTTCAACCAATGACTCTCGCCCTTCCGGACAAGGCATTAGACATTCTCCCAATCCCATCAGGACTAGGTTCCCCTCGGATTTACTAACTCGAGTCACAAGAACGACTCACTCACTCTTGAGGCATCTAATCTTTCTTATCGCCCTAATTAGAAGTCACCTATGAAAGTAAATTAATTAGACAAGACCGGCTTACATCTCGTACCTCTAGAGTCAACGGAATAAAAGTAGTGAAGGTAGCTAAAGTAAGTGCTATTCTTTATAATTCACTTATAAATTAAATTTAAAAGAAACTTAAAATATTATTTATTATCAAATTAATTAACCCAAGTTCGATCGGGAGGAAAAATAATTGCATATATAACTTCAAAACATTTTTTTTTGTCTTTAATAGAAATCAATTTTTTTTGACAAAATGTTAGATTAGAATTCGTCGTCAACTTCCCAAGTTTAGGTAGTTCAATAAAAACAAAGGTTAAAACTTTTAAGCTCAAATTTCTATCAAAATTTTGACAGCACTTCCCCTAAATATTTACACATCCCAAAATTTTAAATCAGTCTGCAAAACACATTCAATGCAAATGGCCACCCGCCAACTCAATTTTCTATAATAATCTATCCAATTTTCAATTTACCTCATCCCCACACTTAAATCCGACATCGTCCTCAATGTCAAAAGAGACATCAAAGAGCTGAAAATTTGCAACACATAAATATATAAGAGGGATAAAGGTACTTAGCGGGTCTAGCGAAGTAGAAATATATGCATCTTGTCCACGTAGATTTTGAAAACGTCATCCCATTGACAGCTATCACATGTTCAGCAACAAATCACTACTTCCTATCCTGCAAAATTCGAACACTGGACCAAGACAAGTGAAATATGGGAAATGAAATATAAATGAAAAATAAAACTAAGTAAAAACAATTAGTCACGCATACAAAATAAATATACAAGCTCGGATTGCCTCCCGAGAAGCGTCTTATTTTACGTCGTGGCTCGACATGCTATTTCTCAATTTTCATACGTTGGATCCCCCAAATCAATAATATCCACCCAATTGGCCTTGAATCCATCATAATATGGCTTAAGTCTATGACCATTCCCTTTAAGTATCCTTCCTGACTCGCATCCTTTAATTTCTACCGCTCCATGATCAAACACTTTAAGAACCTCAAAGGGACCGATCCATCTTGATCTGAATTTCCCTGGAAATAATCTTAACCTAGAATTATAAATGAGGACTTTATCACCAATGTTAAAGCTTTTTCTAGATAACATTTTATCGTGATAAGCCTTAGTTTTCTCTTTGTAGATCCGGGAATTTTCATATGCATCATTCCTTATCTCCTCCAATTCTAGAATTTCTAGTTTTCTGTGAGCAACAGACTTTTCATAATTAAAATTACACATCTTAATCGCCCAAAATGCTCGATGCGCTAATTCAACTGGAAGGTGACAAGCTTTCCCAAATACCAAGCGATAAGGAGACATCCCTATTGGAGTTTTGTATGCAGTTCTATATCCCCATAATGCATCACCTAATCACTTACTCCAATCTTTCCTATTAGGACTCACAACCTTTTCCAAAATTGATTTTATTTCTCTATTAGAAACCTCGGCTTGTCCATTAGTCTGTGGGTGATAAGCACTAGAAACCTTATGAGTAACATGATATTTCCTAAATAAAGCCTCAATGATACCATTACAAAAGTGAGTCCCTCTGTCACTAATGATAGCTCTAGGAATACCAAACCTATTAAAAATCTGATCTCTAACAAACTCAGCAACCACCTTAAAATCATTAGTTCTAGTAGCCTTGGCTTCCACCCATTTAGAAACATAGTCAACGGCTAAAAGAATGTAAGAATTCCCAAAAGACGATGGAAAAGGTCCCATAAAATCAATACCCCAAACATCACAAACATCAGCTACAAATATGGAAGTAAGAGGCATTTGATCTCTCCTAGAAATATTACCACTTCTTTGACATTGATCACAAGTTTTCACAAAATTATAAGCATCTTTATGTAGAGAGGGCCAAAAGAATCCACATTCTAGAACTTTATGAGCTGTTCGTTTCGGACCAAAATGACCCCCACACTCAAATGAGTGACAAAATTCAAGAATAGATTTACTTTCCTCTTCAGGTACACATCTTCTTATAACATTATCGGAACAAATTTTAAACAAATAAGGTTTGTCCCAAATATAGTACTTAGCATCATGCTTAATTTTATCTTTTTGGGCTTTAGTAAGTTCCTTAGGAAACTCCTTTGATACCAAGTAATTAACAATATCAGCATACCAAGGATATTTCACATTTAATGCATACAACTGTTCATCAGGAAACAAATCAGAAGAGAGATAAGTTATATCTTGTTCCTTAACAATCCTACTAAGATGGTCAGCAACTAAGTTTTCTGCTCCTTTCTTATCTCTTATTTCCAAATCAAATTCTTGTAACAATAACATCCATCGTAACAATCTTGGTTTAGACTTTTTCTTTTTCATCAAATATTTTAGAGCAGAGTGATCGGAGTAGACTATCACATGAGTACCAAGCAAATACGATCTAAATTTTTTCAAGAGCAAAAATAACAGCATACAATTCCTTTTTTGTGACAGTGTACTCATCTTCAATTGTGTACCCAAGGATTCCTGTAGTTCCTGCCAAAATTTCGATATGAACCTCGAATCACGATCTGACACAATGTTCTTAGGTACTCCATGTAATTTCAGAACATGTCTCCTATAAGCCATTGCTAGCTCAGCCTTACTCCACCTATCCTTCATTGGCACGAAGTGAGCCGACTTGGTGAGTCGATCTACTATCACCCAAATCATATTATTCCCCTTTGGGGTTATCGGCAAACCGACAATGAAATCCATGGAAATGGAGTCCCACTTCCACTCAGGTACCTCTAAGGGTTGCAGCTTACCCTGTGGTCGTTTGTGTTCACTCTTGACCTTCTAACAAGTCAGGCATCTAGACACAAACTCGGCCACTTCTCTTTTCATGTTCGCCCACCAAAATGTCTTCTTCAGATCCTTATACAGTTTGTCCCCACCCGGATGTACCGAGTAAGGACTACAATGCGCCTCGATCATTTTTTTCCTCCTTAATTCTCCTCCTTCTGGCACCCACCACCTATCATTGAACCGAAGGCTCCCGTCTGGGTGAAGGGTGAGATTTGAGGGTTCACCTCTCTCAATACGTGCTCGCCACATTACATACTTCTGATCCAAAAACTGCTCTTCTCATATTTCGGCGTACAACTCGAGTTGAATTGCCAAGTCCGACATTGCTTCCCTTTTTATTATCACATGAATCCCCATCTGTTGCACTTCATTCCTTAGCCTCGGTCTGGACATATCCAAACTCATAGAATGCACCGATTTCCTGCTTAGAGCATCGGCCACCACGTTTGCCTTTCCCTCGTGGTACAAAATCTCCATATCATAATCTCCGATGAACTCAATCCATCGCCTCTGCCGCATATTCAACTCCCTCTGTGTGTAGATGTATTTCAAACTCTTGTGGTCTGAAAACACCTTGAATGTTGCCCCGTACAAATAATGTCTCCATATCTTCAGAGCAAACACCACTGCCCCAAGTTCTAGTTCATGAGTTGGGTAGTTCTCTTCGTAAGTCTTCAGCTGACGTGAAGCATACGCAATGACTTTGCCATTCTGCATCAGTACACAACCCAACCCATTCTTCGATGCATCAGTGTATACCTCGAAATTTTCGCTCCCTTCGGGTAGTGCCAGGATTGGTGCCATAGTCAGACGCTCTTTCAAAGTTTGGAACGCCTTCTCACAGTTGTCATCCCAGGCCACCGATACCGAATCTCCTTCCGCATAAGGTTAGTCAATGGTCTTGCTATCTTTGAAAAGTCCTTCACGAACCTTCGATAGTACCCGGCTAACCCCAAGAAACTCCGAATCTTTGCCACATTCTTTGGTGCCTGCCACTTTGAGACCGCTTCGATCTTGCTCGGGTCTACAGATACCCCCTCATTCGAAATCACGTGTCCCAAAAATGCGACCTTCTCCAACCAGAACTCACACTTTGATAACTTCGCGTACAACTGGTTGTTTCGGAGTATTTGCAACACAAGCCTCAAATGCTCTGCATGATCTTCCCGGTTCCTTGAATATACTGGGATATCATCTATAAACACCACAACGAACTTGTCCAAGTAGGGGCGGAAAACTCGGTTCATCAAATCCATGAAAACAGCAGGAGCATTTGTTAGACCAAACGACATCACCACAAATTCATAGTGGCCATACCGCGTTCTGAATGCGGTCTTAGGAATATCTTCATTCTTGACCCTCAACTGGTGATAACCGGACCTCAAATCAATTTTTGAAAAGATACCGGCCCCACTTAGTTGATCGAATAAATCATCAATACGAGGCAAAGGGTACCGATTCTTCACAGTGACATTGTTCAGCTCCCTGTAATCGATGCACAGTCTCTTGCTCCCATCCTTCTTCTGTACAAACAAAACAGGAACACCCCACGGCGATACACTAGGTCTGATATACCCCTTACCCATCAATTCTTCCAACTGTTTCTTTAGCTCGGTCAGCTCCTTAGGCCCCATATGGTATGGTGCTTTAGAGATCTACCCTGTCCCTGGATTCAATTCGACACCGAAATAACCTTCTCGCCTTGGTGGTAATCCCGGGATTTCCTCTGGAAATACGTCTTCCAACTCGTTCACCACAGGTATTGAGTCAGAAGATAACTCCTCGGCTCGAGTGTCCCGTACATGGCACAAGAATAAGGGGCTCCCCTTCTTCTGGTGGGTCTTCAGGGTAATGGCTGCTATGATCTTCACAGTTGGCTTTACCACAAATTCTCTATAAGACACTCTAACGCCCTTTGGACCTCTTAATGACACTTTCTTGAGGTTACAATCAATCTGGGCTCTAAATCGCCCCAACCAATCCATTCCCAGGATAGTTGACTGGGTGGTGGTTTTGAAACAAGGATGAGTCACTCAGGGAGAGGGAAACTCTATTAAATTAACTGGCAGGTCAACTCCCCCAACTATTGAAGACACATTTCGAAAGACCCTTGTACACCTAACCGACTTCCCCGAGGGTGTGATTATATCATCAACTATATTTTCAAAATCCACTAACCCTAGACTCGGTACATGGTTACAGGCTACAAATGAATGGGTTGTCCCAGAATCGAACAGAATAAAAGAAGGTTTCGAGTTAACGAGAAAGGTACCCGTGATAACTTGTGTGTCCTCCTTAGCAGCTTGTTTCCCCATAGAAAAGAGCTTCCCAGTATTCTTACTACCTTCAGGCGTCCCATTAACAAAGGTAGTTGGCCCAGCGGCTGCAGCTGACTGGGTAGGGCTTTCTGACCCCTAATAGTAACTTCCCTGTTGACGATTCCAGTTCCCATGTGATCGGTTCCAGTTTCTCTGCTGTCTGCTCCCATTACCATGGTATCGATGCCCATGGTTAACTTTGCCTGAAGTTGCTGAAGGAGAGGAGTAAAAAATCCCTTGACTCGAACCCCCAATCTGCTTCGGTGCAAAACACTCATAGGCACGGTGTCCCGCTTTCCCACAATTGTAGCACGTGACGGGTTTTCCATTACAATCCTTACCGGGGTGGTTGCGGTCATAGTTCTTACATTCATATACTCGAGGTTCGTTCCTTCGTCCCTGACCGGACCCTGTTCCTCCATAGTTGTTTCCCCTCTTAGGTTCATTCTGGAGTGTGCCTTCAGATTCGGCTTTTCTCTTCTCCCTCTTTTGCTCTCCCAACTCCTTGATTCGGTCAGCCAATCGTTCTGCGTCCCCGGCCCTCAAGTATACCTCTTTCACATCAGTATTAAGTCCCATGGGTAGCCTTTCCAGGATTCTGACAGACAAGCCCCTCTCGAAGCGGGAAGCCAATAGTTCATAACTAACATTGAGGTCAGCATAATAAGTGGCCAGCTCCATAAATTTGTCGTAATAGTCCTCGACAGTCATATCGTCTGTCATGGTGAAACGATTGAATTCAGCCCTTTTTGCACTACGGATATGTTCTGGAAAGAACTCCGTCCTCAGCGCTTCTCTGAGACTCTTCCCAAAGGCATACTCCCCATAGTCCCCTTCCTCATGCTCTGCAATAAGCTTGTCATAGTTAAGGTGCCACCATAAATCGGCCTTGCCACTCAAATAGAATGCATCCAGCTTGATTCAGCTCCAAATGCTCTGGACACTTTACGGTCTGGAACACCTTCTTCATTTCCCTCACCCAGTTCTCTAGCTGCGACGGCCCACCAGTCCCGTCATATTTACTGGGACGTAGGCGTGCTATCGCAGCGCTGATGGTGGCCGCGTCTGTCGTCAGTGGTTTCGGGGCGTTGATGTTTCTCAGAGCTTCCAGAAGTGCATCGTTAGTTGCCTTTAAGCGCACCATTTCTTCGGCACTCAAAGTGGCCGGGGTAGAACTAGTAGCTGCGTCCTTTGACATGATTACTTGAAAACAACAATAACATACACATGAGCCTTAAATGCTCATACATCGTAACCGTATATCACTATCAACGTTGTAATTACTCGTATCATTGTAAACATCACACTTATAACTACTAAAAAAAATTGCAATTCAAAGGAAATTCACTTCATCACCGTCGGACTCATCCTATTCCACCCCCTCTCGATCTCACACGTGGTTAACGGGTCAAAACCAAAAGGGCCGGAGGTTGGTATGAGGACGTCTCCTCAACTAAAGATTTTAAATGGGCTCCTAATGGTCTATTACCGGGGTTCATTTTAAATTCCTATATTCTTTTATTCAGGCTCCAGAATCGATCGCTCTGATACCACTTTGTAGCACCCTCATTTGTTTAGGAGACTTGACAAGACAACCCGAACAAATACGGGTGTTACCATCTCGGTAACTCAAGGCAGCAGACATCATTACTCACAATAATAGAGTGCCCAAAACGTTACAACTTAATAAAAGATTATAAAAATCCAATCTTCAAACTAATAGATAAAGAGTATCTGTGATGGTCTAGTAAATAAGATGAAATACAAACGGCCAAGGGTCTATACTACTCTGATGATTTCGCACTCCGCCCATCCCATAAATAGCATCCCGAGTCAATAGCACATCCCATCAAGCACCTGGAAACATCCCTGCTCCCCAAATGATCATAACCGTCAAGTGGATCATCACAGACACATCAGATATACACACACAAGGTCGGTTTACGATAGCATTAAACAATATTAGTACAATCCACATCACAACTATCATCATCAATAACATCATTCCTATCATCACTATCGCGACCACAGTCACGCCCCGTCAGTTCGAGTGTGCACACCCCTCCTAGGCTCTCCTAGGAGGAAATATTAGGGAAGTTCCTGAGATCAACCGGGCCTAGCTAGTCCTAGCTACCTTCTCTCAATCGACACACAGCCGCAATATCAATAGGCACACAACCAAAATCTCAATATCACCATTATACCATTACATATCATACAACATGAATACACATATCATAAACTGAGTAAGGATAACCTTACCTAATTAGCAGGTCACGATCAAGTCGTTAGTACAATTCACCACGGAATTTCTACGAAGTCCGAACCTAATAAGATATTATATACATTAATTAATATCGATCGTAACGTACTTGATTTATAAAGCGAACCGATACTGTCTAAATAACGTGACTAAAACAACTATTATTATCCAATTATCCTGCATCCACGTTCAATAAACTCCACGTATACTAATTCTATCACGTACTGTACTCATTAGCATGAAAATGAGGGATGAGAAGGTTAGCGTGATGGATGAATTAACTACAGACCACGTATATTATGTTACAAATTTCTACTGTACTCACTACTACATTTTAATATATTATTATTATTATTATTATTATTATTATTATTATTATACCATGCTAACTACACCACAGCAACTTATAAGTATATGACGAAACGACAGTAGGACACGAATAAACTCCAAATAGTCGACCTAAATATGTTCCAAGTACTCTAATTCGATCATCACCCTAGCCCGACAACAACCAATATTTCGACTCCTCCACGGCAGCCCAACAACGACGGCACAACCTCCCGACTAAGATGATAGTAACAACAACAACAAACCCACCAAATACCGTAACGATGACACAATGCACAACAATGTCTAACATACACATTAAACATTAAACGACAATATGAATAGTTACAGACAACGGTAATCATGCTGACAACGATCCGACAACAACAGCGATAACATCCCGACACTACACTTCCCCGACTATCACTACTTCGACCCTTATATACATTAACAAAACAATGCTAGGGAAACGAAAAACAGGCGGTAGGTGTGAGCGATACCTTAACAATACAATACAAACGGTGTGAGCGATGACTCGACTCGATCTCCCCTTGCTTCGTAGGCTGAATATACGAGAGGCTAGAGAAGGTTGTGGGGTGGACACAAAAGAAAGCAGGCGACGGTTTGAAGATGCACAAAGAATGAATGGTGTGCGGTAGTATTGTAGGCGTGTGTGTGTGTATATATATATATATATATATGTATGGCTGTTAGGTTGAGTTATATAAAGGAAACGTGGCCAGGGTTAGGTAAATAAAATAGCACATCGAAACTATTTAGGTTATTATCATTTAACCCCAATTTGAGTCCAGGTCCGTCATATGCTTCGGGATGTATTAATTAACAAGTTAATAATCCGGGTTTGACTTAGTATAAGATAAAGACTCGGTATTACTTACTATAAGGTTATTGCTTTAGACTCATCCAACAATTTAGGTTCAGGTTGTCTAACAAAATTAGACTCAATGTTGGCAAGGGTGGTACAAATCAATTTCATTTGATTATCCAAGTGACACAAGTTATTATCAGTTTGTTCTTGACGGCTGAGACTCTGAGAATGAACTTGTCCTACTTGAACTACTAATTGTTTTACCATATTTTCTAAAGATTGATGTTGGTTATCCATAACTTTAAGTTGATTATTCACAACATCTCTCAATTCTTTCATCTGCTCAGCTTGTTCTTTTAATTGTTTTTGCAATTTTAAATCACATTCATTCTTGGTTCCATATTGTTGACTAATAGTGGCCATGTTATTAATCAAATTTCTAGCTTCAGTCGGAGTTTTATCCATTAAAGAGCCACCACTAGCAGTGTCTATCAACCTCTTCTGATCATCTAGCAAACCATCATACAAACATTAAATCAATATTTTTTCACTTAGTTCATGTTGTGGGCAGGAATTACATAATCGGTTAAATCTATCCCAATAATCATGTAACAATTCATCGTCATCTTGTTGAATATTCATAATTTGTTTTCTTATTGCCCTTGTAATACTCACAGGTTGTTATTTATCAAGAAAAACTTTTCTTAAACAATCCCAAGATGTAATAGATCCACCAGGTAAATTAAACAGCCAATCTTTAGCTAATTCATGCAAAGTAAATGGGAAAGCTCGGAATTTAATACAATCATCATCAATACCATTCAAAGATAACGTGGAACAAGTAAGATATAATTCTTGTATATGATTTAGAGCATCTTCATTAGATCGACCATAAAAGTTAGGGAGAATTTGGATAAAACCTGGACTTAGATTAAACGATTTTTCCAAAGTAGGAAAAATAATGCTAGTAGGTGCCTCGGCGGGAAAAATTGCTCCCTTAAACTCTTCTCCGCTCCAGCAGGCATCTTAAATATTGTAAATTAAGTACCTGAAATAAAAATTAAAGAGTATATAAAATAAAATAAAATAAATAAATAACTAGATAAATAAGTAACTAAATTACTAAGTAACTAATATATAATCAAAGATAATAAACAAATCAGTCCCCGACAACGGCACCAAAATTTGATGCGTGTCGTAACCGCAGTCAAAATTAAATTTATAATTCACTTACAAGACTCTAACTAACTAGTAGTAGGGCAGATAAGGGTCGAACCCACAAGGACTAATGATACTATCTAGGATTAATTTAGTAGTAATTATATAGTTATATAAGTATAAATATAATAATGGGGGGTTGTTTGGGTTGTTTTTAAACTAAACTAACTAACTAAAATTAAATAAATAAAACTAATAATACTACTAATCGTAATAAATAGGTAAAAAGTTCTTATAATGAATTAATAAGAGATATGTAATTTTCTATAGATGTCGGGTAAAATTATCGATTCTCTTAATTAATTATCGGATAGATTAGTTAATCGGTTAATCCTTGAACGCAAGTAAATTACCAATTTTATCTTTCTGACTCGTTAAACCACGTGAACGCACACAAGTTTAATCCTAACCAATTTATCAAATTAACCATGAACGCATGAATCAAATTAATAAATTAAGTCGCTTTAAGATCACTAATCAGTTGAATAAAATATAACCAGAACGCTGCAATTATATCTGACTCAACTACTACACGAGACTCTAATAATTAAGATTAGACCAGAAGGCTACCACCTAACCAAAATTACTATTAATCCAACGATCGATTCAATGAATACAATTAAGTTGGCCAAAAAAAATTAATAAACACGAATCAGATAGTCAAATAATGAATCTTATATAAATATCCAATAAACTAATTAATCAGTCAAAACAATATCATAATCTCATAAACCCTAACATCAATAGTTAATTAAATACTCCAATTGAAAAATTACTCTAAACGAAACATAATAACAGTAAAAATAAGATAAAGATTATAAAAGCTCATAAAAATCGGGACGGAGTTTGATTAGACGGAGTCAGCCGTCGGCTTCTGTCGTGCGGCTCCTACGCCTTCCTCCCTCTGTCTTTCCTTCTTTCTGTGTTTTCTTTTTTTGTTCTTCACGTGTCTTCTTCTCTCTTCTCTCTCTTCAACTCCTCTTTATATACTATGTTTTTTTTTCTTTTTTTTTTTCTTCTTCCCTTTCCTTCTTTCCTTTTCCTTTCTTTCCTTATGCGTTTTCCTCCTTTTTGTTTATACATCCTTTTACTTTTTTTTTCCTTTTTTTTTGGTTTCCTTATCATATCTTGTCATAATGGGCTTGAGATTATTTGTATGGTGTCGATATCTGCTGGTCTGCTACCTTATAACTTAATTTTGGCCTAATATATGACGGAATTTGGTTTTTCTCTCTTCTACAAACTTGTAGGTCTAAAAAGTAGCTTTCCAACGCATCTTGAATCACTTGATTCCGATATCGTATGAGTGAGATATCTTCGTCTTAAGATAGACCTACATCATATAAACGGGAATATATGTATTATTCGACCATCAAATTAAATGAGTTATTCTAAATAATTTAAAAATAGTTAATAAAACTTAGTTTAGCATATAAATAATATTAACGTATATATTAACCCGTTAAGTCATAAAAATACGTTATTAGCTCAAATAATATGAAAGACGACATTATAATAATAATATTAAAAGGGTAAAAAATATGTATAAATATCGATTTATCAGAATGCTATCACTTTGAGGAGCGGTGCATCCTATGATTTTCCCTTGTTTCCTAACGAATATGAAGCTATGAGAGAAATGGATTCTTCATACCAAGGCAATGAAAATTTGGGAATCTCATGGAAGAGCAAGTCTTATGGGAAATTGAAAAACCGATTGAAGACAAGCCTCCCCCACCCAATGAAGAAAATGAAGCAAAGAAGAAGGTAAGTGAAAAATCCATGCTCAAAGAAGTTAACAAGAACAAAATCAAATTGCCCTTCCCATCAAGGCAATTGAAGACTAAGGCGGATGTTCAATTTGATAAATTCCTCGATCTTCAGAAAAAGTTAGATATGAACAACCCCTTCACCAAGTTGATCACCCAAGTCCCGGCTTATGGGAAGTTTATGAGAGATATTTTGGCAAGAAAGCGATCCTTGGACAGGGTAGAGACAATAGCATTTACAAGAGAGGTGAGTGATCTTATTCAAGGCTCCACTCTACCTAAGCTAAAGGATCCAGGTAGTTTCTCAATCCCATGCACCATCGGAAATATGAAGATCGAGAGGGCGTTGTGTAATTTAGGGGCGAGTGTAAGCATTCTCCCTTATTCTATTTGTGAGCAACTTGGAATGAAAGAGCTCAAGTATACCTCGATTACACTCCAAATGGCGAATCGTTCACTTAATCGACCATTAGGAATGTTAGAGGATGTGCCGTTAAGGATCGGGAAATTCTTCATTCCGGTTGCCTTCCTTGTACTCGATATGCCCGAGGATGCAACCACCCCTATTATTCTCGGACGACCATTTCTACACACTGCCGGTGCATTGATCGATGTCAAGAAGGGTAGGATCACTTTTGAGTTAGGTGACGAGAAGCTTGTGTTTGACCTTCAAGGCAACACCTCGCCTACAAATGAAGAATCATGTCATATGATCCATGCCGTCAAAGACATCGAGCTAGGGAATGAGTCGGGTGAAAAGCTTGATGAGGTAAACAATTTGGTTACCTTGTGTGAAAATTTGAAGAACTTTAATAAGCTTGATTGTGAAGAGCTAGAGAGTAGCTCGGAGATGAGTGGACTCACTTGCTTGAGTTTCAAATTTCCCCTTCTTGATAATGTGCAAAATGAAGATGCTTTGGAGCTTGGGGTGGATGAATACCCTTGTCAGGATGACATGGAAAAGCTCGTTGGTAAGAGGAAGGTTGGGCCTCCTTTGAGGTTCCATGAAGAGGAATGGAAGTTTGGGTATATCCCAAAAGATTGCAAGTACAAGTTCAAGCCATTGAACGTAATGGATCGTGATGCCCCGGGGACGTCAAGACAAGGTTATGAAGAACCATGGAGTATATGTTGGTGTTCTACATGCTTTAATGAAGATTGTTCAAGAGCCTTCGACTTGTTGCTCCGTGCCCTTGAAGGGTATGGAGTTGTGTGCAATTATATGGGAAATGAATGAAGAATCTACCATCCTTGGTTTGACGGAGTTCCTCAAGAACCGTCGTGTTGTATATATCTCTTTCCTCTTCTTAGGGTCGTGTTGCAATTATTCGGTAATATTCTTAGGGTGGAAGACTTGGTAAAATCAAGGGGAATGAAGAGCTAGAGAGGTGTCACAACTATGATGAAGCCCTCACGACCGTGACGAGTTGTGCTATAAAAGACTGCTCACTGACAGGCCATCCCGACCATGAGCAAAGTGATCACGCCCGAGACGATGTCTTCCCGACCGTGATGGGTCCGTCACGACCGGGAAGGACCCCAGCAGCCCCCTTCGCCTTTTTTTCTTCATTTAAGCCCCACCGCACCCCTTTATACCCCCACCCAACCTCCCTACTCACTGATGGGAAGGATTTTGCCGTCAATCCTACCGATCAAGTAAAACCAACTAAACCTAACTGGGTAGATAGGGTAAGTCGGGTCGAATCCACGGGGACGGAAAGAGGTGTCTAGACTAAGGTCACCTAAAGACTTGACTAGGTCAACAAGCTAAACTAAGCTAGAACGATAAAAGGGGATAAAACTATGACTATGAAAGAACTAGGTTTAACAACAAAGCTAATGATTCAACTAACTAGAGAAACAATGACTAAAAGGATGGAGAATTCAATAGAAAAAGGACTAGGATTAGGTTGGGTTCAAGGGTGATGAAATGATCAAGGAAGAGTAAAGGTGAAGGAGTAGTCAAGCTATCTAGGTATAATCCGGGCTCTCGCTCCAAAACCGACCTAGAGGTTCCTCACTCTCGCGCAATAACCCATCCTAGCAACATACAAGGTCACAAGAAGAAGCCAAGAAAACATGTATTTGCAGCTACAAGTCATTCAAGCATTTCATCAAACATGACATATGCATGCAACTAAGAAGCAACCAAACCTTCCACCAACAATCTATACAAACCCTTAATCACCCATGTAGACACCCAATTCCCCTACTAATCATAGCAAGAGACTACTCACAAATATCTAAACTTAAACTAACACAAACATGAGAATCCAACACAAGAACAATCATATTCATGAAGAAGAACTAACAAGGAACAATGAACAAAAGATAAAGAATGAAACTTTAATAACAATAAAGGATTAAGAGAAGAGAGAAAAGAGATTATACCAAACTAGATGAAAGGAAAAGATGAGAACTTTGATTAAACCCAACCCAATGATATGGAATTCAATGTTGTCAATAGAGAAATCCCCCAATAGGTCTTCAATAATACAAAGATTCCACAAGGATTAAACTAGGATTAAATAGTAATTAAGGAAAGATTAAACTAATTTACACTTATCTAAGCTAATCTAGCCTAAAGAATGTCTAAGATTTCATAAGATAATGTATGGTGCTTAAACAATACAAGAGGGGGGGGGGGTATATATAGGGTTACAAGAGTAAGGGAGGCGAACAAATGAAAACAACTGCGATCTAGGCTCTTCCCGGACGGGAAGGAGGTGATCCCGGTCGGGATTAGGTGGTCCCGGTCGGAATGGACAAGGTCCCGGCCGGGATGGACCTCCAGCAGCTTGTCTCTTCTTTGCAATTCATCCCGATCATGATGGATGTGATCCCGACCGGGATGTAATCCCCTATAAATTCTAGCACAATACAATGGTGGAAACACTGTAGATTTGGGATTAAAACACACTGAAGTTCTAAATTTTACAAAAAGAACGGTCAGTCAATACAAAGGACACTTTTTACAAAAGGGCTAAAAAAAATTCTCCAAATGGGTGTAACAATCCATAAATAAACATAAATTAAGCGGAGTAGGATCCACGCCACTCGCTAGCTCACACCAAACCCCAAAACAAATAATACCTGCCATGTTATAAACATAACAGCCACAATTAAGTGGGGAGCAACTCAGGCAGTTCTCCCAGCCATATTACATAATATTAAAACATAATTACTATTATTATATCAATATAGTTGAAAACGGAAAACATTTAAAATGATACGGTAAAATACTTCAAAATGATTGTCAACCTGCAAATCAATGTCAATCGATAATAATAACGGCGTTATGGAAATTAATCAGTGTAACAGAATAGACTTTCACCAGGAACATACTAAACAAGGTTCGAGAATTCAGTCAAAACAAATTAGACTTCGGTCTCTAACTAGGCAACTCAACTATAACAGGACTGCGTGCAGCGAGGTCCTGGCTTAAGTAATATACACCCCTCCTGGACACCAACCGTAATCCAGTTCAACCCGACGGCGACTTACACGATGCGATATCTAAGTTTAAGATCAAAATATACACACTCCTGAACACAAACCATGCTCAGTTCAACGACCAATGTGTCTCTAACTAGACACATCAGCTTTATAGTTGATGGCAAAACGTATACCCTAGACTGTATTACTCTACCCGTACACTTGTCCTTATTCCATAACTCAAAAACAAAGTCGTTATCATAATTCGATAGGATTATCAAAATGTTCTTAAAAATAAACTTTCTAATTTGAGAAACTTCCTTCAAATATTAACTTTCCAAAATAGGTATTATTATAATAATCAAATCGTTTAACATTTGAATTATATAAAATAGTTATATTAGGCCTCTAGACATAAACATTATACATATTTTATAAATATATATTTAATGATCAAAAGTCAACGAAAGTCAAAATCATAATTATTTCTCAAAAGGTTGAAATATAAGTAACTAAAAGTATTAAATTACAAATTTACAGATTTTCCGGAATAGCACTGTCTTACTATAAAATTCGTAATTAAATCATTAAAAATCAAAACAACGTAAGACCAGTGAGGTTGAAAACTTTAGAAACTTAGTTACAACTTTTATTTTTGGTGAAAATCCAAATACCAAATAAAACATGGGTTTGTATTTGTATTTTCACAAACTGACAGAATTCGACACCCGATGGTATCTCATTAATAAAATACGTTTAATAATTTATTTTAAAGCAAAATCAATTGGAAACATTAACCAAACTCTTCAATTTATGTAGGTAAATTACCCAAATTAAATTTAAAGTGTATCAAAGGTTTTAAATTAGTTTTACAACAACTGACAGATTCGCGAACTATTTCGACATCTGTTCGTTAACATTTTATTGTGACCAAAATACTTGGAATTAATTTATGAAATTTTACACTTAATTTTTTTTAATAGGCTACATCCCTTGAAAAGGATAAGGGAAAAGTAAAGGTTCTAGGGGAAGAAGAGGACAAAAAACCTCTTAGTGTGGAAGAGTTTGATGAATTGAGTCATCATTGCAGGTCCTTGGAAGAGAGGTTAAGCTCATTCTCGAAAGATGCATGCATCAAAATTGTGATTGATGTATCATCGGTGTATTCTTACAAAGACAGTGAACCTCTCGATTGTTATTTGACAATTGTCGAAATTAGGCAAATGTTCAAATATTTGTGGCTGAATGTAGTTATACTTCAAGCTTGGGGAAGGTACGTATAAATCCACATAAATCATTATTATGTTCATCAATAATAGTTTAATTACTAATATGAAACTTGTATTATAATGATAAATATTGTAGTTTCTTATATCAATGTGGAACAACCATCAAAGCAACTGATGTAGTTGCATACTTATGCCCCGTGAAACTTTTGGAATTCATGCATAAGCCACGAGAATGTGAAAACTATATAGGACATGTACTGAAGATTCAAGAAAACAAGCAATATATTATGGGGGCATTTTATGAGGGGTAAGTAATATCATTATTTTAATCTCTATATATATATGTATGTATGTTACCCGGCATCTAGATATTGATCTTTTTTGTCATCTTCTCTGTACAGTAACCATTGGATGTTGGTTGTCATATGTTTGGGACTGAACGCAATGTATATTCTTGACTCACAACAATCTACTAAAAAGACATTGGCCATAAAAAATGTGCTTCTTGGTGGCTGGAAATTACATTGTATCTACGGTGGAAGACGTGATTTTAGTACAAAAACTAAACTCACTGTTAAAGTGATCGAGGTAAGTAAAATTGTAACTAATTTTATATCAACTAAGAATTTGAAAAAAAAATTAATAATAATATTTTATTTATAACTTTAGTGTCCCCAACAACCGCAAGATTATGAATGTGGTTATTATGTCATGAAATGGATGCATGACATAACGTTCTACTACTCGAAATTTCCG
Source organism: Agrostemma githago (assembly GCA_958450325.1). Lineage (NCBI taxonomy): Eukaryota > Viridiplantae > Streptophyta > Magnoliopsida > Caryophyllales > Caryophyllaceae > Agrostemma > Agrostemma githago. The sequence continues at coordinate 27,863,570 of OY288250.1, read as the reverse complement.
GAAACAAAATTTCAAGAGGTAATAATTTCTATTTCATAAAAGTGGAATAATTTCTATATGTTTTGTTTTCGATTAAGCTTCTTAATATATAATGATTTTGATAAATGTAGGTAATTGCAGAATCAACCATGTCAATTGACGATATGGATGTCGCTAGAGAGACTTGGGCTACCAATTGTTTAGAGAACTATATAGGATAGTTTTTTTAGCTAATTAGTGAACTTGACCGTTTGTGGTAATATCAATTGCAACTCGTTTGAATGTATTATTTTGACCTTCTTGGTACTTTGAATGAGAAACAATGTTGGTTAATTACATGTGGTGCAAGAGTGTTTCGTTAAATTTCATTTGCAAGTATTTAAATTTTTATAATTGGTTAATGAGTTTTATAATTGGTTAATGATGTTAACGACAATTATTTGCGTCATTTCTAGACAACGACGATGCAAAATGTTATTTCTAGCATCGGTTTTTTTAATATTATAGCGTCAGTTTTTTAATAATATAGCGTCGTTTCTATTTTAAAACCGATGAATTTTTTTCACTAATTACGTCATCTCTAACTAAAAGCGATGCAAAAGATTCTATTTGCGTCGGTTCTCAAATTAATTTGCGTTGATTGTTAAGAAAGAATTGACGCAAAAAGTCACTTATTGCGTCGGTTTTTTCCAATAAAGCGATGCGATTAATAATACATATTGCATCACTTCTAAACAACCGACGCAAACGAAAAAATGCCCCCTCAATATACGTCTACACAAAACGACGCAAATGACCGTTTAGAACCGACACTATAGGGGTTTTTTCTACTAGTGCCTACATGTTGCATGCAAAATTTTATGTAACTTATACAGGTACAATTCAAGACCGCGCAATTCACATAACTCCCCAGCGGCATTTAACGGGATGGGCCCACATATAGGCGCACCCAAGACTTATACGACAAGTCCGATTCCCCACGGAGTTAGCATCATCAGCTCAGGTATGATTTCAAACTTATGGCTGGCGAGCCCTTTTACGCAAGTCTACTGGACTATAAACGACCCGACCGGAAGTCTGCCAGGTCTTAATCTTTGATTGGCCTGGTAGCTACTCTGACTTTCGCCTTGTCCAAGCCTCAGTCAGAGTGGGGGCTCTGTAGACACCCACATTTTGACCGCCAGGTGTCTATAGCAGTTTCCGACAAACACCCGATGATGATCGGACGCAAACGTGCTTTAAATACTCAGAAACGGGCTCAAAATCATTGGCATTTGGCTTGGGCTCATTATGGAGTACATACCTCACAAAACCAACCTCAAAATCAGGCCCAGTGGGTCGTTTCGAGTCAAATAAGACTAATTTGGGTCGATTCCGACACCAGGGGTAAAACCGTCTTTTAGCGACCGAGTCAAAACCCGGTCAAAGATTTTCCCGAGACACGTGAGTCAGCCGTGACACCTCACACGGCTGATTCCTACTCCAATCCTACAAAAATCAGTTTCACAAAATAATAAACAATTTCGTTTAAGGATAGAATTCGATCTCAAGTAGGAATTCTATCCTAAAACCGAATCGAACATTCGACCGAGCTAGGATACTCGGCCGAGTAGCCTACCAACCAGCCGGTTTCCTTTCTTCCTTCACAAGAAAGCGGAATTCTCATTCCTCTCAAATTCTTACGTTTCCTATCCTAAAAGGTAGTTCAAACTTTCCTAGCCAAGGTCGGGAACTCCCTATAAATAGCCCCTTGCATACAACACTTTAGGGACATCAATTATCACTCATAATTATTCATATTCATGATACATCAAGCATTCATACAATACACTAAAACGTTCGATATCATACCACACAAATACGCCGATAGTACACCCGAAGGAACCGGGCCGATAGCCGACACCCTTCACGTCCAAATCAAGCCACCACAACTCACCGACATCCACTCGACGCTCTTGTGCCCAAGCCACGTCCCGACGAGCCCCGATCCGAGTAAATTAAAGCATGTAGGTTGAGGGTGTACCAAACTCGACTTCTCTTTCTCTTCTCTTCTCCTCCTCGTCGTCTGTTTTTCTTATGGGTCTCGTGTCGGTCCTTTTCATTACGGGTCGTTCGTCGCTCTTTATTTTATTTTCTAATATCGATATTATTAAAAACTATTTTCATATATCGAACATTCTTAAAAATATGATATCGATTCTCTATAATCGAATATTGTATCAAAAAGAATTATATTAAAATCTCGACGATGTTAAAAATCGTTACATCTTTTTCGTTCAAACTTCTTTTTACAAAACTTTTTTTAATTCATTCCGAATACTCGATATCGATTTCATAATCAAATATCGGGTACGACGAATATCGAAAACATAAAATCGAGTATAAGTTAATTCATATTTTGTACGCGATTTATCAAAATTAGAAATTTCGAACAAAAAATAAAAAACCGGACAGACCCGCACGCGAGTCGCGCCACACTCAGGCGACTCGCGCACGGGCCTGAAACCCGAGTCTTTTTTAAGCTTTTTCGTTCGTTTTATTTATCTACGAAATGATTTCCGAAATTTATATCTTTTCTAAAACTATTCCGTGTATTTGATATTGATTTCGTAGTCAATTATCGAATATAACGAATATCGAAAATATTAGATCCAGTACAAGTTATGCAATATTTGTAAGTGATTTAATAAAAGCATCGAATCTTCGAAAAATCGTCTTCAAAAAAAACAGAACGACACGCGACTCGCCGGCATCCCAGGCGAGCCGCGCGGCCGGCTGCCACGACGCGCCTTCTTCTTTTTTTATTATTTTTCGAACTTCGTTTTTTATACAAAACAACGTTTTTAGCGATACTTTTCAGATTTCGATTAATATTTATTTTCTCGATCTCGTATATTTATTTTATTTGCTATATTATTTTTTACAAATCGATACTAACTCGTTTGTTCATCTTTTGTAGCAAATTCATTCTTCTTTATCGTTTGTTTTATTATACTAAAACGAATCTCACATGCTAAATTCAACTTTGACGTTAATTTTTCACGCATTAAATCGACTTAGCAACCCATTCAATTCCTCGCATGTTTAGGAAAACAATGTTTGCATATCATTCATCGTATTACTAACGCGCGTATTAAAAAATCATTCGATATCCTAGTAGAGGCCGCTAATGTGCGGGCGGGGTTGGGTGTTCTTTGTGAACTTCCCAACACGTACCTTCACCCCTTACTTAGAACCGTGGTTTCCGGATGTCCGAATCCATTGACAACGAGAGTCATTCAATATACGATTAACCGATCAAGTCGGCATCGGTATCGAACTGCAAAGGGACGAGCCCAATAAACTCTGACATCGAAAATGGGCCGTATTTTGTATACGGCCCACTACGACATCGAGTGGGCTCGAACGGTTCCGAATAACCATAAAATTCGGTGGCGACTCCAACTTCGATTTAAATTTCAATTTGATCATCTCATATGGAGATTCATTCGCCTCCCCAAACCCGTGCGTGGCCGCGTCGGGGTGGACCTATGTCATGTCCACAATTAGGCCTCGAGACATAAACATTATACTTATTTTATAAATATATATTTAATGATCAAAAGTCAACAAAGTCGAAATCATAATTATTTCTCAAAAGGTTGAAATATAAGTAATTAAAAGTATTAAATTACAAATTTACAGATTTTCCAGAATAGCACAGTCTTACTATAAAATTCGTAATTAAATCATTGAAAATCAAAACAACGTAAGACTAGTGGGGTTGAAAACTTTAGAAACTTAGTTACAACTTTTATTTCTGGAGAAAATCTAAATTCCAAATAAAACATGGGTTTTTATTTGTATTTTCACAAACTGACAGAATTCGACACCCGATGGTATCTCATTAATAAAATACGTTTAATAATTTATTTTAAAGCAAACCCAATTGGAAATATTTACCAAACTCTTCAAAGTTTATGTAGGTAAAATTACCCAAATTAAATTAAAAGTGTATCAAAGGTTTTAAATTAGTTTTACAACAACTGACAGATTCGCGGACTATTTCGACATCTATTAGTAAACATTTTATTGTGAAAAAAGTACTTGGATTAAGTTATGAAATTTTACACACATATAATAGACTTAAAATAAACAGTAGTATCTTTTAAAACTTTTCCAAAATAAAGTCTTTAAACAGGAGTAATAAATCGTTCAAAAACACTAATCGATTCTGAAACATGCAGTAATTATCTTAAAAATAATAAAAACTTTCACTTTGCTACATTATATTAAAATCACGAAAATTCAGAAATAAAGTCGTTTTAGTCTCGGCCTTATAATTCTTTTAGAAGATCCGATGTGAAATAAATTGAGAAGATTAAAAGCGATAGAAACACGAAATCGATTCAAGCATATTATCGCAATATAATTAAAACATGCTTATTCGTATAAAAATTCGATTTTAAAACGATACTACAAACAACTACAACATATATATATCATGCAATACCGAGTCATGCCATCATGTGTTACCTTCATCAAGATCCGTGTCAATAATATACTCGTCCTCCTCGGGGTTGTCTCGAAAGCCTATAAAAAAAATAACAAGGTACAAGACCCTTATTAGCATCATAAATCGAGAAGTAGGAAGAAGGAATTAAGAATTCGATTGTTACCCTTTCGAATAGGATGAACAAGGATCGAGAAAGAACAATCGGAATTGAGAGAGTTGAAGAACAGTTTAGTATTATTGTTGTACGTTCAATTGCCTTTTTTTTAAGAGAAGAGAAGAAGAGGAGAATACGTACAATAAGAAGATTGTAGGGGTTTAAGAGGAGTTTAAGAGAGTCATTAACTGCTTACTCAGACCGTCTGCCAAAAAGAGGGGAAGTGGAGCGAAGATAGGAGGAAAAATCGAGTCGGTTTTGACTCTCTCAACTAAACCACAAAAATATCTCAGTCCAATGAGGGAAACAGTCGGGTTTGCTACATTATGAGCCCGGTTCGCGCTTAAAATCGTAAATGGATCACTTTTAAAATAATAATAATAATAATAGTAGTAGTAGTAGTAGTAGTAGTAGTAGTAGTAGTAGTAGTAGTAGAAGTAGTAGTAGTAGTAGTAGTAGTAGTAGTAGTAGTAGTAGTAGTAGTAGTAGTAGTAGTAGTAGTAGTAGTAGATGGAGTTTGGCAGATATATATTTCATGAGGGTTGTGGCTACTGCGGAATCGGATTTTGTCCTTGACCTCCCGTCTGGTTGCCTTATGGAAGTCTCAGCAAGGCCGTCATGCTTCTGATTGGCTCCGCGCTGTCCCTATTTCTGGACGGTGTCAAACTATGAACGGTCGGACGTACCGTTGTGTGCTTAGCTATCGGTTGGGCATTCCATTGTTTTCCGTACCTGGACCGTGTTCTGCCTGCTCTCGGGTATTTGGCGACAATATTTTTGTGGACCATGCCGTGTCTTGCGCGGGGTTGTCGGTATTAAACATCGACATAACCTCGTTCGTGACACTTTTTTGGATATCTGTTTCCGTTCCGTGGTCTCGGCTGGGAAGGAGATCGATATTGGTTTGATTGATGATCATGACAGATCCTTGCGTCCTGCAGATTTGCTTCTTTATTCGTGGGACAGAGGGGGTGACGTTTGCGTAGATCTTACCGGGTCTTCTCCTTTGACTTAGTCAGGGCTCTCTGATTTCGCGCCAGGCCGTGCTGTGGGTGACGATGCCCGGCGCAAATGCGTTAAGTACAGGGACCTATGCTCGGGGCTTGGGTATGGGTTTTTGCCCTTTTCCTTTTCTTCGCTGGGGGAATTGGAGGCGGATGCTATCGGCTTACTCAAGAGGATTCAAAATTTTTCGATAGCACAGGATGCCGGAGCACGCGCTGCTCCTTTTATTTTTACCAGACTTAGCTTCGCTATAGCTAAGGGGGTGGGGGCCCAGATTGTATCTCGGTTACCCACCAATTTTTTGTAAACTGCTTTTTGATTCATCAATAAAATTCTCCATTTATAATAAAAATAATAATAATAATAATAATAAGTAGACGGAACTCGTATAAGAACGTGTTTACGAGAAAGTAGTATTAAAATCACGTTTCGAAAAAATTATGTACGAAATCGCGTATAAAAAGATTAAATTGCAATTTCTCGATATTAATAAAAATTCTTGCGAATGAGGTAATTAAAATGGATTTCGAGTTTAAAATAAGAATTCAAGTTATATAAAGATAAACTCGGGAATATAAACCGTCGAAACGGAAACTCGAATAGAAATAAAATGAGTAAATCGAATGAAATGAAAGTAAGATACATTTTAAGCATAAAAATGACTTTTCGAGGTAAATAGGATTTTACGTGTTCAAACGATTGAAAAATGAATTTGTTTTATAATTATTTAAGAAATACGAGTTAAATCGTAAACAAAATAAAATATTAATAAAATTTAATATATAAAAATCTGGGTGTTACAACCTTCCCCACTAAAAAAAAGTTTCGTCCCCGAAACTTACAGGAACACAAAAATATAACACAAAACAAAGTTATTTCACTTGAACAAAATGAGAATGCTTATTCGCATCAAAATCTTTATTTAAAAAGAAAATTTTAAAACTTCAAACAAGATATGAAGTCGAATGCAGAAATTTATCTCAAGATTAACTGGGTTAAGCTACCCGAAACTTGAAAACTTTTCAAATTATTAAAAACGCAAGGTAAAGTTATTTGAAAAAATAACGTTGTTTAAATAACATTTTTAAACAAACTCGAGGGAAAAAGAGTACTCAAAACATTTTCGAAACAACGGTAACACATTTTGATTAAGAAATTCGACAACGTTTCGTTTAAAAAAAAATAATTTAGTCTTGAGAAATCAAGTTTTGTAGTTAGTAAAATTCGAAATTAATCGTCGAACATTTTTCATACAGATTGAAAAGTCGACCGACGATAAAACGATAGCTTGAACATACGAAATTATTTTGAAAATATTAAATTGTGTTACAAAATAATCTGGTAGAAATCAAAACATTTACAATTATAAAACTTTTCTTAACATTTCGATCGTTTAAAAATCAAAATTTGAAACAATTTCGAAATACTTTAAAATAATCTATTAAGGCATTTAGCAACGGGACTAACCATAGATATCATCCGCGAATAAAACAAAATGAAGTATAAAGTTTTGAAATAATTTCGAATTAATTTCAAACAGGTTTTTAGGATATTTTAAAAATAACTAAATATAACTTCAACCAAAAACGATAAAGCAAAATTTTTAAAGCTTAAAATTGAAACTAAAAAAAAAAAAGATAACTCAAAAGTTTAAATTAGTCAAATGTTTTTCAAAACGTGGAGTTAGGTTAAAACCTTAAGGATTAAATCGAAACAAATATTTTCAAACTCGATATAGGTTAGAAGGGATACTGTGGACATGACGTAGGTCCACCCCGACGCGGCGAAGCGCGGGTTTGGGTAGGCGAATGAATCTCGTGGTAAGATTGTTCTCGGGTTCGAAATTTAAGTCAAAATGGAGTCGCCACCGAATTTTGTGGTTATTCGGAACCATACGAGCCCACTCTATGTCGTCATGGGCTATACACAAAGTAAGCCCACTCCAATTTCAGAGTTTATGGGGCTCGTCCCTTTGCATTGCGATACCGATACCATCTATACCGGTAATCGTGTAAAGAATGACTCTCGTGCGCCAAGGGTTTCGAACATCCGGAAACCAAAGGTTCTATGTAAGGGGTGAGGGTACGTGTTGGGAAGCCCACTAAGGACACCCAACCCCGCCCGCACATGGCGGCCTCTACTAAGACATCGTTCGTGTTCGTGATACGCGCGCTAGTAAAATAACTAAATGATATGCGAACAGCATTTTGTCTAAGCATGTGAATTTTGCGTTAACTACGTCATTTAATGCATCTTATTATTGGTCGAAATGGTTTAGCATGCGAGGTTCATTTATAAAGCGTAAAAGCAAATAAAATAAATGAAGCTCGAAAGGAAATAAAAGCGTACAAGCTACACGGGCGGAAATACAACCCGGAATTCACAATACAACATAAACGAAATAACATAAAAAAAAAGGTAGAACGGACCCGTATGAAAACTAGACCGTGAAATATGTAGATGGACTAACCCCGCTTAAATACGTATTATGTTACGTATTAAACGAAGGACGAAAATATGAGACTGTGGCGTATTACTAGCCTAATCTCACATCCCGTAGTCTTGTCCCGACTTATCACGACAAAGTGGTCAAAGTCGTTCTACGTGTCGTGATGTGTAGGTTTTGAAAAATGAGGAGGGTCATGCAATGGTCTAAAGTCGATAAAGAACGGGGCTCGAAATATGTGTCCAAGCCCTCGGGTTTGCGTGTTATGAGACCCACTCGATCGAGTCATTGACTGACTCGGTCGAGTGCACCATTAGCGTGGCTACTGACCACTTTTTGGGGTGCTACTCGATCGAGTGGCCTATGGCACTCGATCGAGTGCCCCCTGTACGAGTGATGGCTCGCTCGGTTTTATGACTTGAAATCGGTAATCGGCCAAATCAAATACAAATATCGCACGATTTGTATTTGGCTCGGCCTCCGGTACTATAATCGTGTATGAACGATTATAATACCGTCACCGGAGTTTTATGAAAACGTTTGTGTTAGATTAAAAGAATTTGAATTGGTGACGAGATGCATCCCTCTACGTCACGACATCGAAAATAACCCTTTCGGGTTATGTGATGTCGGTATTCGTGTCAACGGGTCTCGTACCAATTATAGAAATGGAATGAAATTCGTTCAACTACGACCGTTTGCGATCGCGTTACGCCCTTGAGTACATTGGGGCGGGGCTCCTCGAAAGGGCTCCACCTCCGTCGTTGCTCGTAAAGGGATTAAACGGATCTTAGGCAAATATCGTAGTCAAACGGATTTTAGACCGAAATTTGATACTAGTTTTATATATACGCGGTATTATTAATGTTAGTAAAAAGATGATAAAAAGATAAAAGTAAAGATGCGATAATGTAAAAAAAGTTAGTGTTAGTGTAAGTGTTACTACGATCATAATACGATAATGCGAAAATGTATATAAAAACAATATAGAAAAGAGATTAAAAAGGAGTTTGGGACACCCTCAACATACATGCTAGGTGTAGACCTCGGAAATGAACTCGTAAATAGCAGCACGGCTTGGGAGTATCGAGGATGTATGTGAGTTGTGGTGTGTATGGATGTGTATGTGTGTTGTGTCGGTTTCCGAGGTATAAATGGCTCGGATTTTGAGGTGTTTTTGCTTAGTGTTTGTAGTGTAGGTATGTAGGGGAAAGTAGGGTAAATGTAGGTTAAAAATGCCTTAGAAAAAAGTCTTGAAAATGCATGGGGGTGAAGCGGTATTTATAGGCTTCATCCCCCGACCTAGGGGCACTCGATCGAGTGGCCCTAGTGCACTCGATCGAGTGCCTTTGAAAATGGGCCAAGCCCGGTTCAAGGCGCTCCACTCGATCGAGTGGATCAACAAAATCGAGATAAAAAGGGAAAGATTTGATCTTGTTTGTTTGGATTGCTTTTTTGAATTTTGATTTATGCGCCAACTGAACTTGGCTGATTTATGAGACGGTTTCGTCTTTGACCGGGTTTTGACCCGGTCGCCAAAAGACGGGAATTATTTTTGGTGTCGCTTTTGGCCCAAATTAGTCTCATTTGACTCGGAACGACCCATTGGGCCTGAATTTGAGGTGTGTTTTGTGAGATTTTTACTTCGCTAAAAGTCCATGTCGGATATTATGAATTCCGAGCCCAAATCCGAGTATACTAAGTCACGTTGACGTCCGATCATCATCGGGTGTTTTTCGGAGACTACCATAGACACGTGGCAGTCAAAATGCGGGTGTCTACAGAGCCCCCACTCTGACTGAGGCTTGGACAAGGCGAAAGTCAGAGTAGCTACCAAGCCCGTTAAGACCTGGTAGACTTCCGGTCGGGTCGTTTATAGTCCAGTGGACTCGCGTGAAGGGCTCGCCAGCCATAAGCAGAGGGTCATACCTGTCCTGATGATGATAGCTTCAGACTCGTAGCATAAGTCCTGGGCGCGCCTATATGTGGGCCCATCCCGTATCATTTCGGGGAAAATGCCGCCTTGGGCGTTCTGCTGGGGGAATATGTGAGCTGTACGGGCTTGCTTCTGAAGCCTTGAGTCGCACTTGAGCTGATGATGATGCTCCGTGGGGAGTAAAGCCTGCCTCTTTTGGGGAGTAGGTGTACCCGTATGCCGACACATCGCACTTTGGATGTAGCACACCGGGGAAAAGCTAACTCCGTTGGGGAATTTAAATAGTTTCGCGGGGACTTGCTTCTGAAGTCTGGAGTGTACCTGTATGCTGACACATAACAACTTGTATGTAACACATAGACAAAACACCGACTCTCGTTGGGGAGAAAAGTAGCTGCGCGGGGACTTGCTTCTGAAGTCTTGTGTGTACCCGTATGCCGACACATGACAACTTGCATGTAGCATTTCAGGAGAAACACCGCCTTTGATGTTTCGTTGGGAAGCACTGGCTGGTACCTGAAATGTTAGATGCATAGGCAGAAATAGCAGGCATAGTATATAGCAAGATAGCATACAGGAAATGCAGTTAGCATCTATAGACTGGCTTGCGCTGGGGAAAATGATTTTTGCTTTATTTTGAAATCGAAGTCCTGAAAGCAACTCACGTGCTAGGACATAGGTTTTCAAAATTGAAAGGGGTAGAAATTTGCAGTTTAAATAGACCGAAATTTGACCTTGTCGAAAAGGATTTTATCAAATGGCTAAGTTTTGCAAATTTTAAAATGAGAATTTGAAGAGAGAGACATATCAATAGACTCGACTCTGGACGTGACCGGACGAGTTGACAGACACGATTGGACTCTCGAAAGGTTGGACCGTGACTCGGTTGGGGGGTGGGCCACCTAGGACGACAAGACTCTTAAACTGCGCTAATCCATAGCCTAAGCGAGTGGCAACACGGTCGAACATCGAAACGGGAAGGATCCGGTATAGAGGAACTGCAGTAGTCTGTAATGAGACTGTTTTTGCAGGACTTAGCAGTAGCAGTGTTGTAGACTAGTGCTCTTTGAATTTTTGGTTTTGGGGTAAATTCCCAAAGTGGGTGTTGCTTTGAGTCCCTGACGGATTCTCGTCTTCGACTGGGCCGAGTACTAGGACACTCTATAAAAAGGAGGCTATTTTTGAAAATTTTTGGATTTTATGAGTGGATGGAGGTCTTCTGCCTAAAAGAAGCCCCCAGGACGACAAAGCTAGCTGCTGAGAACATGACAGTGCCGTGACCGGAATGACGGTGCTTTTTTGAATGTGTGGGTGGTTGTGCCTTTGTTGAAAGGCTGCCTACGTATTCACTTGGAGTGAAATCAAACCAAGCCGTAGTTCAGTGGTTTGAAAGACATGTTATTGTGCCTAGTTTATTAAGGCTTTGTGTGTAACTAGCCATAGCGATGGTATTGGCTAGGTGTGTACCCAGTGATGTCTTGATCAAAGGGCTAGAACAGTTAGGATGTTGATCCTGTGACTGTGAGCATTCTCCGGGATAGCCCCCAGAGGTGGTGTGAACTATTTTGGCATGTTCTATGCCGACCGCAGGTTGAGTTCCCGTGTTCGGGGTTGGTAACTGGTTTGGATGTTTTTGGAAATGTGGGGCTAGGTCGTAAATGGCTTGGATGCTTCGAAATCTGGAGCTCAGTTTGGTGGAGTTAAGGCTTCGAGGGTAAGGTATTGCAATGAGGTAGGAAGGGGGGAAGTTGAGTAAAAATGACTCGAACTTCGCTCGGGGTAGGTTTGATAATGCGGGATCTGATTTCCATGTCTGACCCTAATGGTTAGGGTGTATTCTATGGAGCTTGAATCCTCAAAATTCCGGCCTGTCTCTAGCCTAGGTCTCGGAAAGGTCTTGAGGGTTGTAATGTGGGAAGGCTAAGTGTGGTGTTAGCTGACCAGCTTGATTGTCTCTCCCCTATTTGATGGTATGGGCATCGGTAATTTTGAATTGACCGTACCCCGGTCAAGGGATTTTGACTTGAGTTGACCGTTGACCACGATCATGGGTATTTGAACTTTTTGTTTTTTTTTTGGGTTGACCTCTTAGCCCCGGTCGTGGGATTCTTCATTTGAGTTGACCGTGCCCCGGTCAAGGGATTGACCGTATCTGGTCGAGGGATGTTGATCAGGGCCAGCTCTTTTGTTTTGGCCTTTTGTTTTTTCCTTGGACTTTTGATTTTTTTTTTGTCCAACTTTTTTTTTTTTTTTTCGCGGTAATCCCCTCCTATGGTGTTGTGGGTGGATATGGGGGTGGGCCCATCGGTTGGATTAGGCTTGTGGAGCTAAACCTTTGTAGGGTGTAAGCCTGGTTGGTGTTTGTGTGAGTGCAACTCGCGGTGGAGTACTCTACGGTAAGCATGGTGATTTGGATCTCGGTATTGTCATCATAATTCCGAGCAGGCTTAGTGGGAGCATCGTCCCGAGTTGGGTATTTTTGGCATCAAGCCTATAGAGTCACGATGATTCATTTTTTGCTTCTGGTCAGACTAAACGCCTAAGGTAGGGATTGATTAGTCTTATTGGAGGTGTGTTTATTGTGGGAAATGGGCTTGCCTTCCGTCTTGAACCCAAACTAGGAGACTACCTAGATTTGTCATAGGATCCGATATGCTCCTGCTAAGGGTAGTTATGTGGCTTTCTATGTCAGACATGGAACAGGTAAAGGAAAACACGGGCCTCAATTCCTGCAGTCATTATAGATGTGCCTATAATAGTCATGTGCATGTGCTCACAGTGTATGATGGTGTTCATCATGTTCTCGGAAACACATAAGGGAAGTATATACGAGAAATTGAAAAAGCTGATTTTATTGGAATACGAAGAGAGGATAGAATACAGTTGACTCTGACTCTGACTTTGAAATGAGGAGATAGAACATCCTAGACTCGGACTCAGACTCGGACTCAAATCAAATCTGGACTCTTGGATGAGGTTGTCAGTAGTCTTCGGCTTCTAAGGACTCAAGTGGATGTCCAGTATAGCCTTCGGTAGATGTTTCACCCAAATCTCCGTTATGTCGAAGATCGTCTTCAATCCTAGTGCCCATTTCGGTAAGCACAGCAAAGTTTGAGATGCCGGCATACCTAAGATGGACGCGGTAGGAGGGTAGGAGGTTGTTGATTAATGCATCCACTAGTGTCTTCTCCCTGGGCTTGTCTACCAGCTTAACACTCTCAGCCCTTCAACGTTGAAGGTATTTGGTGAAACCCTCTGTTGGATCTTGGGCCATGACTTCTAAAGTCCGCATGGTAGTCTAAAATTCAGCATTATCAGAATAATTTTTAGCGAACTCGGTAGCCACATCTTCCCAAGTGGGGAAACTTTTTGCATTAAGCCTATAGAACCAGGCTTTTGGATATTTCCCGAGGGATGCGCCGAACAAATTGATGAACATGTCGGCTTTGACCCCCTTGATCGCCATAAATGCTTTGAAGGCTCGGAGGTGTAGTAATGGATCCTCCGTCCCTTCGAATATGGGTAACCCCTCTAAGTTGAGATCTGTTGGTAGTTTCTCACTGATGGGTGTATAGTCTCGGGAGTTTTCAATATAAATGTTGTTCCCTCGGGAGGCATGGAACTGTTGTTCGAGCTCACGCACCGTGCTGATCAGTTTGGCAAATGGCCCAGTATTTACCGATTCAGAATTGAAGTCTTGCCGTTCAATGACAGTTAAACGAGCATTCATGGCCTCTTGGTTGGTTTTCAGGAACCCTATATGGGTTTCGGTTATGGCCTGCCTACTAACCATTGTTTCCAGCGAAGCCTTTATTTCATTGATGATGTTTTCCATGTCCCTATTCCCGGTTGTGGGTGTCATACTCTGCGAGAATACCCACGTAATCAGAAATGTTGCTTCGGAACCCAAACACGCCAAGGCATAGGAAATTGCGCGGGAGGAAAGACAACTCGGGTTTGACTCGGGTTTGACTCTCCTAAAAAAAGCAAGGTGCGATTCTCGAAGCGACTGTGGTTAATCGCCCCGTCGGTGAATAGCCCCCAAGTGAGATTAAGGACTCCTATAGGACTCAGATGATGTGGCATCTAAGTGACTCAAAAGTGGGGTACGTGAGACAACACGTGTAAGACATGACCCTCAGAGCAACCGTGATTTATCGCTCTCCTAAAGGGTAGCCCCCCGAGTGAGATTGTAAGTTTTGCTAGGACTCGAGTGTTGGACGAGTGACCCTTAGATGTAAGGATCACGAACCTTTAGCCACAGGGCTATGCCTTGTAAAAGGTTTACTCGGCCTCGAGAAAAAGGCAGACAGGGTAAGGGAAGAAACTTGCGATGTAAGATCGGCAGAGTTTCGACGCTAGAGACCCTTGACTTGACTTGAATAAGGATAGACCCTGTGATTAGGGTAGACCCTTAAGTTAAAGGATTTTTAAATTGGGATGACTCGACTAACGGATTGAAAGACGGGCAAAATTCCCTTAGGAAAGGTCGTGGGGACCGTCCTGTCGAAGGGAAAATTGCGTGTGACTTTCTAGTTAGGACTCGAGTGTTTATGAACCTTCCATTTACGAGTGTATGACTCGTGTTGGTCGGTTGTGCCTTTAGGATAAGGCGGACTAGGATGGGGAAGAAACCCGTGATGTAGGATCGACGGAGTTTCGACGCTAAAGACCTTCGACAAATTATGAAAAGACCAGACACACGGATTACGGTAGGTCCTATAATAAGGAAGGTTTTTGAAAAATGATTGAATTTTTGAAAATTGAGAGGACGGTCCAGAAATTGGTAGTGGGCCAATATGACCGGGCATTCTGAAATGTTAGAATGGCTGCGAGTAAATTCGCATTTTGCAAAAATTGGGAGACGGTCTCGTTTTTTGAAATTGGCAGCATGTCGACAGGACCGAGTTTTTTTTTTGAAAAGTTGAATATTTGGAATTTTGAAAATTTGAATATCGAAAATAAATTTCCGAAAATTTGAAAATTGAAAATGAGATCCGAAAGATTTGAAAATCGAAAACGACATCTCGGAGATTTGAAAATCGAGAATGGAATCTTGAGGATTTGATAATCGCAAATGGTATCAAGAAGATTTGAAAATTGAATTTTGAAAATTCGAAAATCAAATGGTGGATCGGAAATTCGAATTGAAATGGATAGCATGCCGGCTAAAAAAAAATGGCTTGTTTTGAGTCAAATCGTAAGTCTAATTTTCGGCAGCATTCCGAGTTTTTGAATATTGGATATTTTGAAAAGACGGGTCCCGAAACGGACAGTATTTCGGGTTTTTCAAAATTTGGTATTTTTGGAAAGATGCATTTTTTGAAATGACGGTTTTTTGAAAATTGACACGGAAACCAAGTAGCACGTAGTCAAACAAGCATTATAACGACGCTTATGTATGCTTTACACTAAGTCTCGGTCGGTCAAAATAGGGTCTATACCAACAACGATGGCTTTCTCGTGTGATGGACGGACTCCCTAAGCCGAGTTGGTCTTAGGACATGCCGCGAAACCGAGACGAGTTCCACCATCGATGTCTTTAGCGCACCCATGTAGGAATGCACCGTGGTATAGTGGGACGTCGGTCACAAGTAACCGGCCCGGGCAAAATTTGGGTTATGCATGAATCATTAAACTAATGCGCGCACACTAATCTACGAACGATTTCTCTTCGAGTCTCACCCTAGGAACCCCGATGACATGTGGTACATCAGGTATCCCCAGCGGAGTCGCCAAATTATGGGCATGACGTAGGTCCACCCCGACGCGGCGAAGCGCGGGTTTGGGTAGGCGAATGAATCTCGTGGTAAGATTGTTCTCGGGTTCGAAATTTAAGTCAAAATGGAGTCGCCACCGAATTTTGTGGTTATTCGGAACCATACGAGCCCACTCTATGTCGTCATGGGCTATACACAAAGTAAGCCCACTCCGATTTCAGAGTTTATGGGGCTCGTCCCTTTGCATTGCGATACCGATACCATCTATACCGGTAATCGTGTAAAGAATGACTCTCGTGCGCCAAGGGTTTCGGACATCCGGAAACCAAAGGTTCTGAGTAAGGGGTGAGGGTACGTGTTGGGAAGCCCACTAAGGACACCCAACCCCGCCCGCACATGGCGGCCTCTACTAAGACATCGTTCGTGTTCGTGATACGCGCGCTAGTAAAATAACTAAATGATATGCAAACAGCGTTTTGTCTAAGCATGTGAATTTTGCGTTAACTACGTCATTTAATGCATCTTATTATTGGTCGAAATGGTTTAGCATGCGAGGTTCATTTATAAAGCGTAAAAGCAAATAAAATAAATGAAGCTCGAAAGGAAATAAAAGCGTACAAGCTACACGGGCGGAAATACAACCCGGAATTCACAATACAACATAAACGAAATAACATAAAATAAAGGTAGAACGGACCCGTATGAAAACTAGACCGTGAAATATGTAGATGGACTAACCCCGCTTAAATACGTATTATGTTACGTATTAAACGAAGGACGGAAATATGAGACTGTGGCGTATTACTAGCCTAATCTCACATCCCGTAGTCTTGTCCCGACTTATCACGACAAAGTGGTCAAAGTCGTTCTACGTGTCGTGATGTGTAGGTTTTGAAAAATGAGGAGGGTCATGCAATGGTCTAAAGTCGATAAAGAACGGGGCTCAAAATATGTGTCCAAGCCCTCGGGTTTGCGTGTTATGAGACCCACTCGATCGAGTCATTGACTGACTCGGTCGAGTGCACCATTAGCGTGACTACTGACCACTTTTTGGGGTACTACTCGATCGAGTGGCCTATGGCACTCGATCGAGTGCCCCCTGTACGAGTGATGGCTCGCTCGGTTTTATGACTTGAAATCGGTAATCGGCCAAATCAAATACAAATATCGCACGATTTGTATTTGGCTCGGCCTCCGGTACTATAATCGTGTATGAACGATTATAATACCGTCACCGGAGTTTTATGAAAACGTTTGTGTTAGATTAAAAGAATTTGAATTGGTGACGAGATGCATCCCTCTACGTCACGACATCGAAAATAACCCTTTCGGGTTATGTGATGTCGGTATTCGTGTCAACGGGTCTCGTACCAATTATAGAAATGGAATGAAATTCGTTCAACTACGACCGTTTGCGATCGCGTTACGCCCTTGAGTACATTGGGGCGGGGCTCCTCGAAAGGGCTCCACCTCCGTCGTTGCTCGTAAAGGGATTAAACGGATCTTAGGCAAATATCGTAGTCAAACGGATTTTAGACCAAAATTTGATACTAGTTTTATATATACGCGGTATTATTAATGTTAGTAAAAAGATGATAAAAAGATAAAAGTAAAGATGCGATAATGTAAAAAAAGTTAGTGTTAGTGTAAGTGTTACTACGATCATAATACGATAATGCGAAAATGTATATAAAAACAATATAGAAAAGAGATTAAAAAGGAGTTTGGGACACCCTCAACATACATGCTAGGTGTAGACCTCGGAAATGAACTCGTAAATAGCAGCACGGCTTGGGAGTATCGAGGATGTATGTGAGTTGTGGTGTGTATGGATGTGTATGTGTGTTGTGTCGGTTTCCGAGGTATAAATGGCTCGGATTTTGAGGTGTTTTTGCTTAGGGTTTGTAGTGTAGGTATGTAGGGGAAAGTAGGGTAAATGTAGGTTAAAAATGCCTTAGAAAAAAGTCTTGAAAATGCATGGGGGTGAAGCGGTATTTATAGGCTTCATCCCCCGACCTAGGGGCACTCGATCGAGTGGCCCTAGTGCACTCGATCGAGTGCCTTTGAAAATGGGCCAAGCCCGGTTCAAGGCGCTCCACTCGACCGAGTGGGTCAATCCACTCGATCGAGTGGATCAACAAAATCGAGATAAAAAGGGAAAGATTTGATCTTGTTTGTTTGGATTGCTTTTTTGAATTTTGATTTATGCGCCAACTGAACTTGGCTGATTTATGAGACGGTTTCGTCGTTGACCGGGTTTTGACCCGGTCGCCAAAAGACGGGAATTATTTTTGGTGTCGGTTTTGGCCCAAATTAGTCTCAATTGACTCGGAACGACCCACTGGGCCTGAATTTGAGGTCTGTTTTGTGAGAATTTTACTCTGCTAAAAGTCCATGTCGGATATTATGAATTCCGAGCCCAAATCCGAGTATACTAAGTCACGTTGACGTTCGATCATCACCGGGTGTTTTTCGGAGACTACCATAGACACGTGGCAGTCAAAATGCGGGTGACTACAGATACCAACAACAGTTGCATTAGCAGAATTCGACAGAAGCGGGGGGAGAAAGAAATCAAGAGTCAAACAGAGCTCTCAAAGATCATTGAAGAATTAATCATCTCGAGATTCGTAGTACGACTTCCACAACTCAGGGTTCTATTTCCACCAAATAATACTAAGTCCATTAATATCAGAAAGTTGGTTGTCCTACACAATCTACAACCTCCAAAATTATCAAATACCACAATTCCCTATATGAAGTCTCACATACTTATTCAATCATTCAATCAACAGGGTAAGAATCCTCAAATGACTCAGAATCAAATCACGCTACCGAAATTCCATAAACCACAACACGATCAAGCCAATCAAACAATAAGGCTCTAAAACTATTCAACATTCACCAGATTATACTCGAGGTACATTCCATGGTACTCGAGTAAGGGCCACTAAAAAAAATCAACCAATTTAACAAAGCTCGGGTACTAAGTCCTCAAAAATGATTATACCAACATCTTTAACATCACCATTTCACAAAAGGTATGAAAGTAAGCCAAACCTAGGCACACTCGACCTCAAATGTAATGACAGACACTCACATTTTCAAGCACGTCATCTAAATAAGGTCTCTCAGAAATTCATCAATTTTTAATCGCAATGGTGTAACCACAACATGTTTAATCACCCAACGAAGCCACAATCTGGTTGGTGCACAAGTATCGAAAATTCCATTAGGATGATTGGCACAAAAATATTCATTAAAATGACACAATAAGTCCAAACTGTGATTCTGCAAGATATTTCTCTTTCTTAAGGTTAACAACAATTCATGCAAGTTTAGATCACTCAACTCCAAAGCTCATAGGTTAAAACCTTCTCAGACTCGATGATCTAATCCATAAGAACCAAGGTTTAATCTATGTCAACCAAAATTACTGAAAATCTTAACGAGAACCTGAAATAAAACCATAACACTCGGGTTAGAACACTAAACGATATCTACAACCTCAAAAGTCAACGACTAGTCCATTAAGTCAACCTTATGTGGGATTCTCAAAGTAATATTACAAGTTAGACTTAGTCCAGTTCTAAGTTCGGTACTATATATATCCATCAAAATAAAATATAATCTGACCATAAAAAAGCTTATTCTCTCTAAGTACCTTATATAATCAAGTAAATTATAATCTTAGCTCAACACTTAAGGTACAATCCTAATTCCATCAATCAATTAATATCATTGAAATAAATCCTCGAGAAGTTCTTAGTTGCTCAGAAAATAAGGTACAAACCACAAGTAACGGGGTTTACTAAACCTCAAACATCTTTGACTATCACGGGGTTCACTACGAGAGGAGTCTAACCAGAGAATCTCAAGAGGATAGAGGGTAAAATGAGATAATAAAACAAGGATTCGCTAAGAAAATGAAGATGACCATTTATATGAAGAGGATTGGAAGAAGAAGAGAAAAACTGATAGGGAGGGCAATGGCAACCCAAGGACAGCAGGAATAACAACACGTGACAGTGTAGAGCCGAACAACATTAGGCCATAGCAGTACAGCAACACAACAACATCAGTAAGGAGAAGAAGAATAAGAAAAGAAGTAAAAGAAGAAGAAGAAGAAGAAGAAGAAGAAGAAGAGATTGGGAGCATAGAAAAAGGTTCCTAGACTATTAAGGTCTTAGAACAGAGAAGAGGCTTCGTATCTCCAGAGTTCACAAGGGAACTCGCTGGATCACTTCATCTTCTTGTATAGAAACAAGCACACCAGTCTTGGGTCGCTCCATCTGGATCCAAACTGAAATGAAGTTGCACTCGGGTCCAAAGTGAAATCACATCGGAGTCCATTGCACCATCGTGGAACTGGAATCTACTCTTGATCCTC
This sequence comes from Agrostemma githago, assembly GCA_958450325.1. NCBI lineage: Eukaryota > Viridiplantae > Streptophyta > Magnoliopsida > Caryophyllales > Caryophyllaceae > Agrostemma > Agrostemma githago. The sequence continues at coordinate 27,843,445 of OY288250.1, read as the reverse complement.
TGGCCTGTAGCTTGAGCAAACTGAATCTGGGTTGGAAAGTCACCATTGTAACTTCTTTGTAGCACCAAGTCGTCCACTCGAGTCATCAAGTCTTAGAAGTGCTAAGTAGGTTTTGTCCCGATCTGGAGCAGCATTCCATCAACATCTTGTCCACTCATCTTCTTCATGGATATATAAAACAAACATTCAATGCTTATCATTGAGTTACAAGAACACGAGAACCTAACAGTTAAGTCCTTACTTTAGATTTCTACCCTTCTCTCACTAATATTTTATTAATGCTCAAATCGTTTACAAGTATTTTTCCTAAAATCAGGTGTGAGCGTCGGGAGCAACGATGCTCTGATACCAACTGTAATCCCCTATAAATTCTAGCACAATACAGTGGCGGAAACACTGTAGATTTGGGATTAAAACACACTGAAGTTCTAAATTTTACAAAAAGAAAGGTCAGTCAATACAAAGGTCACTTTTTACAAAAGGGCTAAAAATAAAAATTCTCCAAATGGGTTTAACAATCCATAAATAAACATAAATCAAGCGGAGTAGGATCCACGCCACTCCCTAGCTCACACCAAACCCCGGAACAAATAATACCTGCCATGTTATAAACATAACAGCCACAATTCAGTGAGGAGCAACTCAGGCAGTTCTCCCAGCCATATTACATAATATTAAAACTTAATTACTATTATATTAAAATAGTTGAAAACGGAAAACATTTAAAATGATACGATAAAATACTTCAAAATGATTGTCAACCTGCAAATCAATGTCCATCGATAATATTAACGGCGTTATGGAAATCAATCATTGTAACGGAATAGACTTTCACCAGGATCATACTAAACTAGGTTCGAGAATTCAGTCAAAACAAATTAGATTTCGGTCTTTAACTAGGCAACTCAACTATAACAGGACTGCGTGCAACGAGGTCCTCGCTTAAGTAATGTACACCCCTCCTGGACACCAACCGTAATCCAGTTCAACCCGACGGCGACTTACACGATGTGATATCTACGTTTAAGGTCAAAATATACACACTCCTGAACACAAACCATGCTCAGTTTAATGACCAATGTGTTTCTAACTAGACACATCAGCTTTATAGTTGATGGCAAAACGTATACCCTAGACTGTATTACTCTAACCGTACACTTGTCCTTATTCCATAACTCCAAAACAAAGTCGTTGTCATAATTCGATAGGATTAGCAAAATGTTCTTAAAAATAAACTTTCTAATTTGGGAAACTTTCATCAAATATTAACTTTCCAAAATAGGTATTATTATAATTAGAAATCGTTTTACATTTGAATTATATAAAATAGTTATATTAGGCCTCGAGACATAAACATTATACTTATTTTATAAATATATTTTTAATGAGCAAAAGTCAACGAAAGTCGAAATCATAATTATTTCTCAAGAGATTGAAATATAAGCAATTAAATGTATTAAATTACAAATTTACAGATTTTCCGGAATAGCACTGTCTTACTATAAACTTCGTAATTAAATCATTGAAAATCAAAACAACGTAAGACCAGTGGGGTTTAAAACTTTAGAAACCTAGTTACAACTTTTTTTTCTGGAGAAAATCTAAATTCTAAATAAGACATGGGTTTTTATTTGTATTTTCACAAACTGACAGAATTTAACACCCGATGGTATCTCATTAATAAAATACGTTTAATAATTTATTTTAAAGCAAACCCAATTGGAAACATCAGCCAAACTATTCAATGTTTATGTAGGTAAATTACCCAAATTAAATTCAAAGTGTATCAAAGGTTTTAAATTAGTTTTACAACAACTGACAGATTCGCGGACTATTTCGACATCTGTTCGTAAACATTTTATTGTGACCAAAATACTTGGAATTAATTTATGAAATTTTACACACATATAATAGACTTAAAATAAACAGTAGTATATTGTTGAACTTTTCAAAAATAAAGTCTTTAAAAAGAAGTAATAAATCGTTCAAAAACACTAGTCGATTCTGAAACATGCAGTAATTATCTTAAAAATAATAAAAACTTTCCCTTTGTTACTTTATATTAAAATCACGAAAATTCAGAAATGAAGTCTTATTCGTATGTTTTAGTCTCGGCGTTATAATTCTTTTAGAAGATCCGATGTGAAATAAATTGAGAAGATTAAAAGCGATAGAAACACGAAATCGATTTAAGCATATTATCGCAATATAATTAAAACATGCTTATTCGTATAAAAATTCGATTTTAAAACGATACTACAAACAACTACAACATATATATCATGCAATACCGAGTCATGCCATCATGTGTTACCTTCATCAAGATCCGTGTCAATAATATACTCGTCCTCCTCGGGGTTGTCTCGAAAGCCTATAAAAAAAATAACAAGGTACAAGACCCTTATTAGCATCATAAATCGAGAAGTAGGAAGAAGGAATTAAGAATTCGATTCTTACCCTTTCAAATAGGATGAACAAGGATCGAGAAAGAAGGATCGGAATTGATAGAGTTGAAGAACAGTTTAGTATTGTTGTTGTACGTTCAATTGCCTTTTTTTTAAGAGAAGAGAAAAGAGGAGAATACGTACAATAAGAAGATTGTAGGGGTTTAAGAGGAGTTTGAGAGAGTCATTAACTGCTTACTCAAACCGTCTGCCAAAAAGAGTGGAAGTGGAGCGAAGATAGGAGGAAAAATCGAGTCGGTTTTGACTCTCTCAACTGAACCATGAAAATATCTTAGTCCAATGAGGGAAACGGTCGGGTCTGCTACAATCTGATCCCGGTTCGCGATTAAAATCGTAAATGGATCACTTTTAAAATATAATAATAATAATAATAATAATAATAATAATAATAATAATAATAATAATAATAATAATAATAATAATAATAATAATAAGTAGACGGAACTCGTATAAGATTGTGTTTACGAGAAAGTAGTATTAAAATCACGTTTCAAAAATAGTTATGTACGAAATCGCGTAGAAAATGATTAAATAGCAATTTCTCGATATTAATAAAAATTCTTGCGAATGAGGTAATTAAAATTGATTTCGAGTTTAAAATAAGAATTCAAGTTATATAAAGATAAACTCGGGAATATAAACCGTCGAAACGGAAACTCGAATAGAAATAAAATGAGTAAATCGAATGAAATGAAAGTAAGATACATTTTAAGCATAAGAATGACTTTTCGAGGTAAATAGAATTTTACGTGTTCAAACGATTGAAAAATGAATCTGTTTTATAATTATTTAAGAAATACGAGTTATTAAATTGTAAACAAAATAGAAAATTAATAAAATTTAATATATAAAAATCTAGGGTGTTACAACCTTCTCCACTAAAAAAACGTTTCGTCCCCGAAACTTACAGGAACACAAAAATATAACACAAAACAAAGTTATTTCGCATGAACAAAATGAGAATGCTTATTCGCATCAAAATCTTTATTTAAAAAGGAAATTTTAAAATTCAAACGAGATATGAAGTTGAATGCACAAATTTATCTCAAGATTAACTGGGTTAAGCTACCCGAAACTTGAAAACTTTTCAAATTATTAAAAATGCAAGGTAAAGTTATTTGATAAAATAACGATGTTTAAATAATATTTTAAACGAACTCGAGGGAAAAATAGTACTCAAAACATTTTCGAAACAACGGTAATACATTTTGATTAAGAAATTCGACAACGTTTCGTTTAAAAAAAATAATTTAGTCTTGGGAAATCAAGTTTTGTAGTTAGTAAAATTTGAAATTAATCGTCGAACGTTTTTCATACAGATTGAAAAGTCTACCGACGATAAAACGATAGCTTGAACATACGAAATTATTTTGAAAATATTAAATTGTGTTACACAATAATCTGGAAGAAATCAAAACATTTGAAATACTTTAAAATAATCTATTAAGGCATTTAGAAATGGGACTAACTATAGATATCATCCGCGAATAAAACAAAATGAAGTATAAAGTTTTAAAATAATTTCGAATTAATTTCAAACAGGTTTTTAAGATATTTTAAAAATAACTAAATATAACTTCAACAAAAAACGACAAAGCAAAATTTTTAAAGCTTAAAACTGAAACTAAAAAAAAAAGATAACTCAAAAGTTTAAATTAGTCAAATGTTTTTCAAAACGTGGAGTTTGGTTAAAACTTTAAGGATTAAATCGAAACAAAAAATTTCAAACTCGATAAACGTTAGAAGGGATACCAACAACAGTTGCATTAGCAGAATTCTAGAGAAGCGGGGGGAGAACGAAATCAAGAGTCAAACAGAGCTCTCAAGGATCATAGAAGAATTAATCATCTCGAGATTCGTAGTACGACTTCCACAACTCAGGGTTCTATTTCCACCAAATAATACTAGGTCCATTAATATCAGAAAATTGGTTGTCTTACACAATCTACAACCTCCAAAATTATCAAATACCACAATTCCCTATATGAAGTCGCACATACTTATTCAATCATTCAATCAACAGGGTAAGAATCCTCAAATGACTCAGAATCAAATCACGCTACCGAAATTCCATAAACCAGAACACGATCAAACCAATCAACCAATAAGGCCCTAAAACTATTCAAGATTCACCAGATTATACTCGAGGCACATTCCATGGTACTCGAGTAAGGGCCACTAAAACAAATCCACCAATTTAACAAAGCTCGAGTACTAAGTCCTCAAAAATAATTATACCAACATGTTTACATCACCATTTCACAAAAGGTATGAAAGTAAGCCAAACCTAGGCACACTCGACCTCAAATGTAATGACAGACACTCACGTTTTCAAGCACGTCATCTAAATAAGGTCTCTCAGAAATCCATCAATTTTTAATCGCAATTGTGTAACCACAACATGTTTAATCACCCAACGAAGCCACAATCTAGTTGGTGCACAAGTATCGAAAATTCCATTAGGATGATTGGCACAAAAGTATTCCTTAAAATTACACAATAAGTCCAAACTATGATTCTGCAAGATATTTCTCTTTCTTAAGGTTAACAACAATTCATGCAAGTTTAGATCACTCAACTCCAAAGCTCATAGGTTAAAACCTTCTCAGACTCGATGATCTAATCCATAAGAACCAAGGTTTAATCTATGTCAACCAAAATTATTGAAAATCTTAACGAGAACCTGAAATGGAACCATAACAAGAAGAAGAAGCAAGGAACTCGCTGGATCCGTATCTCCAGAGTTCACAAGGGAACTCGCTGGATCCCTTCATCTTCTTGTAGAGAAACAAGCAAACCAGTCTTGGGTCGCTCCATCTGGATCCAAACTGAAATGAAGTTGCACTCGGGTCCAAAGTGAAATCACATCGGAGTCCATTGCACCATCGTGGAACTGGAATCTACTCTTGATCATCTAGCCTGTAGCTTGAGCAAACTGAATCTGGGTTGGAAAGTCACCATTGGAACTTCTTTGTAGCATCAAGTCGTCCACTCGATTCATCAAGTCTTAGAAGTGCTAAGTAGGTTTTGTCCCGATCTGGAGCAGCATTCCATCAACATCTTGTCCACTCATCTTCTTCTTGGATATATAAAAAAAACATTCAATGCTAATCATTGAGTTACAAGAACACGAGAACCTAACAGTGAAGTCCTTACTTTAGGTTTCTACCCTTCTCTCACTAATATTTTATTAATGTTCAAATCGTTTGTATTTTTCCTAAAATCAGATGTGAGCGTCGGGAGCAACGAATGCTCTGATACCAACTGTAATCCCCTATAAATCCTAGCACAATACAGTGGCGGAAACACTGTAGATTTGGGATTAAAACACACTGAAGTTCTAAATTTTACAAAAAGAACGGTCAGTCAATACAAAGGCCACTTTTTACAAAAGGGCTAAAAATAAAAATTCTCCAAATGGTTTTAACAATCCATAAATAAACATAAATCAAGCGGAGTAGGATCCACGCCACTCGCTACCTCACACCAAACCCCGGAACAAATAATACCTGCCAGGTTATAAACATAACAGCCAGAATTCAGTGGGGAGCAACTCAGGCAGTTCTCCCAGCCATATTACATAATATTAAAACATAATTACTATTATATAAAAATAGTTGAAAACGGAAAACATTTAAAATGATACTGTACTACCCCTCGTGTATTACGGGTTTTTCTTATTTAATTTGGGACCCATTAATGGGTTGTAGTATATATGTATATTTGGTTAACACATTATTTTAATCCAATTCGATAAACCATTTCTATAATCGTTAATTTATGATCCAACTCTTTGAGCCCATTCATACGTATAACACATTAAACCTAACCTAGTTTGCATTATGCGTGTATTAGGTTAATAGCCTTATTAATCTAATAACCTACCCATTTACCTATTAATCAAATATGGATCTCCTACTCCTACAGCTACGTGTCCTTGCCATTCAAACTCTTGCCTCCATTATGCACTCCCCCTTCAGTCCTAACCCACATACATGCAACAACCTTCATCCATCTCCCTTCCTCTTCCGTTTTTGCCGCCCCTGTTCCCTTCACGATGCCGATCACATCGCCTCCTCCGTTCTTGTGTCTTGGCCTTTTTTATGGACGTGAGGTATGTGGTTGTTGTCATTATTATGTCGGGTGTTGTCACTGCTGTGTCTGGTTGTTATTATTGTTGTTGCGGTCGGGATTGTTGGTCAGGGTGCAGTTTGCCGATGGTTTCTATGGTGTACAAGCCGTGTGGGTTTCTTTCGGGTGGCGTTGCTTGGGTCAGGATAGTTTTTGTTTCGCGTCGATCATTGTGGCGTCACTAATTTTGTATTGTTGGCGTCGGGGACGGTATGCATTGTATTGAGGCTAGGTGACGTGGTGTTGGTTTCATCTTACTTTTAGTTAGTTAATTCGAGTCTTCATTCTATAGCTTAGCTAATTCGGGTTGTTCATTTTATAGTTTAATTAGTGTGAGTCTGTTTCATATTATGATTTAGTTAGGCTGGGTCCGGTTCTTCTTATAAACTAATTAGGTTAGTATCAGTTCTTTTATAATTTTATTACGTTAGGCTCGATATTAACCTAAGTATATAATATTTATTACGATTGGACTTCGTAGAATCTCCATGGTTATTTTTACTACCGACGTGACGGTGATTTACTAACTAGGTAAGGTTTTTCTTACTTGGAATACGTTAATATTATAATGTTGTACGAGCTATGTATTTATGATATCATATTAATATGGACGAGATTGAGTAGTATAGCGAAATCTTGGCCCGGAGGTCCATTGAGTAGTATAGCGAAATCCTGACCGGGAGGTCCATTGAATAGTATAGCGAAATACTGGCCGGGAGGCCCATTGAGTAGTATAGCGGAATCATGGTGGGCTTGAAGCCTATCGAGTAGTATAACGGAAATTATTAGTACCGTGAAGTACTAAGAATATGGAGATGATATTATTGATTGGTACCGATGATGATACTAAGATGATTGAGACTGGATGTTTTATATTACATACATGTGTTATGATGTTAGCATATTGTAACCGTATTCTTGTTTAAATTGTCACCCTATTCTATTGGGTACCTGCGACGATCCAATTGACATTTCCAATCAATTAGGGAGCAGTCTATAATACAGGTTATGTATGCATATCGTGACGTGTTTGGATGCGGGGATGCTTGTACGGGATTGGAGTGAACGCGATAATGATCCTGGTCGTAGCACGGGTTAATGCGTCGACATTCCTGTTTATATAGATTGTATAACTTCCGCTATGTAATTAGAGTTGTAATAGTTAATGAGTTGTAATGTTTAAATCAAATGGTCGGTTTGGCATTCCATGTTGTATTGTAATGAGCTACTACCTCGGGAAACCGAGAAGGTAACATCTTTATTTATTCAGGAATGTCTTGATAAGGCTCTTGGGTAAATGGGGGTGTTACAAAGTGGTATCAGAGCGAACGATCCTGGAGCCTAAAATAAATGAACCGAGGAAAAATAAAATGAACCCCGGTAATAGACCATCAGGAGCCCCTCTAAAACTCGGTCGAGGAGACGTCCTTGTATCAGCACCGGCCCTCTTGGTTTGTCCCGGTAACCACGTGTGAGAACGAGATGGGTATATATTAGGAAGGGATACGTTGTGATGCAATGAATGTTTTGTGATGACTACCTGCGATAACTGATTGCTTTGTTTGAGTTTGTGATGTAGTGATCGAACTGTATAAGCTGAGATGTGACTAGTACGTACTTACGGTATTAGCATGTTATAGTAATTAGTACGAGACCATATGAGGAATATGTTATAACATGTAAGGTTGAGGTAAGAGTCAATCACCGTGGGTGAGAATATGTTCATAGTCAGAGTTGGTAGTAACATTAGATACAACGTCGAGGTGTTTGTACGTAGTAGTGTCGTAAGCGATAAACGAGTTTTAATTAGTGGATTTGGTGGTAATCTGTGTCTGTCTTGTTGAAGTAATATAATGGAGTCATTCACATTACTGGAAAGGGATTGTTATCTGGTAAAGGTACATGTATCACAATATGTGTAGAGGGTCGATACTTACGTGGTTTAAGTGTGTCGTAATGTGAATGTTACTCAAAAGTACCTGAATACTTGCATTCTGTTTTGAGTATCATAAGTTTCCTTGCCAATAATGTAATGTGCAAACTGCCTTCAGGTTAACTAGGATTCGTATTGTAACACCCGCAAATTTCCTAGCTCTGCTATCTGTTTCATTACGATTATATCGTAACTCTGTAATATTTCGTCTAACTACATTTTTCCCATTTCGAATTCTCTTTCATTATCGAGCCTAAAATTATTTATTTTCAAAAAATGGATGTTTAATTATTTTACTACGCGATTTCATAAATAATTATTTTCTAATGCGTTTTTAATCTGATTTCTTCATAAACACTTATATTATTTTACAAACCTTCTTTTATTAACACTACATATTATTTTTATCCTATTTATTTTAATTCTTATCCTCGTATTTATTTTAATCGGAAACTTATCACATCGTTTTGTTGCTTGTTCTTTCCATCTCAACCATCTTGTTTCCTAGTTGAGTTAAGAGTCCTTGTGACCTGATTATTCCTATCTTTTAGCCTTCTAATTTCTTTTATATATTCTCTTTCATTCTAGTCTATTTTATTCACAAAGTCTTCTTTTCTCCTCTATTTTAAGTTAAACTTCCTCCTTTTTGTTCGTCAATCCGATCATAATTCGTCTCTAATTCTTTCCGATCTCGAGGGTAATTTAATTACTCTTATTCGTTCTTCATCTCTTTTTCTGCTTTCTATTCACTTAATGTGGTTTTAATACCATATGTTTAATTATTTCGTAGGCTATTGTGCTAGATCCGACGAAGACGGTTATTTATTTGATTCGGATCTCGGTTAAGGTAACATTGACATGTTAATCGGTATTATGTGATATTATTGTTGTAGTTGCATGTATAGAAATTAGGTTTTTATTAGACATTATATTTATGTCTCGTTTTTAATAACAAAATCTTTAAAATCGTAAATTTTCACATGTTTCGTTATTTTAAATCGTTTTTACGAGATTTTATAATAAATCGTTCTTTTAATTATTAAAAAGTATTAAAAGGCCGAGACTAAAACATACAAATAATAATTAATTTCATAATTTTCGTGGTTTTTGATATAAAGGGTCAAATTGAAAGTTTTATTGTTTTAATAGAGTTACAACATGTTTCAGAATCTGTTAGTGTTTTTGTGTTAAATAAAACTCTGTTTTAAAGACTTTATTTACGAAAACATTGAAAAGAGACTACTATTTTTTTAAGTCTAATTTATGCCTATTAAATTTAGTAAATTCATTCCAAGTGGTTTGGTCACAATAAATTTTTTATGAACAGGTGTCAAACTAATCCGCGATTCTGTCAAATTTAAACACGTGTTAAACTTTTTATTTAATATTGCTAATTTACTTACAGAAACTATGAAGAGTCTAGTTGAAGTTTCCAATTGCATTTTCTTTAAAATCAATTTTTTAAAGTGTTTTATTAAATAAATACAAACGGGAGTCTAATTCTGACACGTTTTAAATATACGAATAAAAACCCATGTTTTATTTGGAATTTCGATTTTGTCTAGAAATACAAGTTGTAACTAAGATTTTAAAGTTTTTAACCCCACTGTTTTTACATTGTTTTGATTTTTAATGATTTAATTACGAATTTTACAGTAAGACAGTGCAAATCTGGAAAATCTGTCAATTTGTTATTTAAATATTTTTAATTACTTAGACTTCAACGTTTTTAGAAATAATTGTGATTTTGACTTTTAATCATGAATTATACATTTATATAATAAATATAATGTTTACGTCTCAAGGCCAGTATTAACTATTTTATTTAACTCCAATTTTAATCGATTTCTATTTATTATAATACCTACTTTTGGAAAGTTATTATTTCAAGAAGGTTTCTATTTTTATAAAGTTTTCTCTTTTGAAAAAAGAAACTATACTTTTATTGAATTTCGATAATGGCTTTATTTTGGAGTTACGGAATAAGGAAAGTGTACGGGTAGAGTAATACAGTCTAGAGTATACGTTTTGCCATCGAGCTATAAGGCTAGTGTATCTGAGCGGGATGCATTGGTTGTTGAACTGGGCATGTTCCTGTCCAGGAGTGTATGTTCATTTTGACCTTAAGCTCGTACCTCGCATGTAAGACGCCGTCGGGTTGAACTGGGCACACTTGGTGTTCCAGGAGGGGTGTGCATATTTACTTAAGCTAGGACCTCGCATTGATAAGTCGCCGTCCTGTTATGGTTGAGTTGCCTAGATTAGAGATCGAAGTTTGATTTGTTTGAACTAAGTTCTCGAAGCTAGTTTTTAGTATTCAACTAGTGAAAGTCTATTCTGTTGCACCGATTCGTATCCATAACGCCGTTATTATTATTGATTGATATTGACTTGGAAGTTGGCAATCATTTTAAATTATTTTACTATATCGTTTTAAACGTTTTCCATTTTGAACTATTTTGATATAATAGTAATTATGCTTTAATGTCATGTAATATGGCTGGGAGAACGTCGTCGTTACTCCCCACTGAATTGTGGCTGTTATGTTTATAACATGACAGGTTTTTGCTGCTGGGTTTTGGGTGTGAGCTAGCGAGTGACATTGATCATTCTCTACTTCATTTATATTAATTTTTGGATTGTTAAACCCATTTGGAGAATTTTTTTTTTTAGCCCTTTTGTAAGAAGTGGCATTTGTATTGACTGACCGTTCTTTTGTAAAGTATAGAACATCAGTGTGTTTTTATCCCAAGTCTACAGTGTTTCCGCCACTGTATTGCGTTAGAATTTATAGGGGATTACAGGTATCTAGAAGTTTAATGGTATCGTGACGTGTTAATGGAGCTTTGTCGCATATGAATAAAGTATGAGTTGATGAGCCTAATATATAGTCGAATAATGTAAGAATACTTGAGACCCGTTACGAGTTAATGTGATTTACTTGTTTTATATCGATCCGAGTAGTGTCCTTATTGATCTTCATCTTTCTCTCGTAAAGGCGTAAATGAACTTGTCCATTAATTTGTTCTTGAAAGCATATGCGGTGCCTGGAATTATGTCGAACTGTTTGTATTATAGGGAGCCACAATGTATATATATATATATATATATGACTGCATCGTTTCTATTTCGTTCGATCACCTTGATTAATACATTGACAAGATAAAGTGTGAAATCGAAATCTGTTTGTTACTTGAATTTGAGTCTAACGTATTATTAAAATGATATATCTGTGGTGTCGTATTCATTAATATAAATTTCTGTCAAAGATACTTGGATATTTGTGTTTCGTTCCGAGTTTATATGCTTCCCTGTCAATGTGATAGGTTCCAAGCCATACCTTGTTGTTGATTTCTATTCTTAATTGTTTAAATGAGTATTTATAAGAACCCGCGTCGAGTTAATGTCATACACATTTGTAGCACTTCATCTAACCTGAATAATGTGTTTACTGAGTTTTGTTTTGATGACCTAAACAAACATGCTTGCTAACCGTGTCGAAATAATGTCAGAACAGCTTAAAACACATCCGTTAATAGGAATAATGTTTTACTGAATTGTTTCACCTATTTACAATGCCTTTTTCAAAAGTTTGAAATGAGACTCACATTTATTTGAAGTCTACTTCTTCACTGCAAGATATCGGTATTTAAACCCAAGTACTTCAACTTATTTGCTAGTGGTCACATTTCCATTACACACCTTACTTAGAGGTTAAATTATTATTGGGAGTTTTTACCGAGATCACTTTGAAGAGTTTGGATAATGTTGGAACTTGGTTTGCTCAAAAATATGATTTGAAATTATAACTCGTTTTATCAATCGAACCTTTTTCAAAGAAAAAATTTGTCAATTCAGGAAAATGATTCTACAAATCACTTTTAAGTTTGGAATTTGAAAATGGTTTTAACTGAAAAGTTGTACAGAACTGCCTTGAGATTCTAAACCCACTAGTTTCACTTTGTTTTGAGTTATAATGATTTAATTACGATTTTTCTATCATGATGGCAATATTCTGAAAACGTGTCTAAGTCCATTGAATGATCATTGTTTCGTGTTGTTCAAGTGAATGCACTAATTTGAAAATGTCTACTTTATCGTATTATGCAATTGAGTTAGACTTATATGTTAATGATGAATTCAGAGTAAATTCAGGCTTTGAGAGGTCATACTTGTTCATGTTGCATAATTGCCTTAACGTGAATCTTATGAGTTGCTTATGTCATAAAGAACATTGACGACTGTATCCAATAAATGTAGTAATTTCCATGAGAAGTCGGGAAAGGTCGAGTATCAAACAACGAAACAAGTACTCAACTTATATGTACAGTTAAACATGACATTAATTTCTTTTTTCGGTCATGATAATGTAATTGTTTTTTGACATGTTTGGTGAACAAGTCAAATGTTGGTTCAATCTTACAGATCACTGATGAGTTTTCCGTCCTTACATATTGGTTTATTAGTAATGTATACAGGTACATATTCCTGTACTACCCCTTGTTGTCCCGAGGGACGGAGGAGGCTAGGTTAGCCGAAATATGGCTATCGGTTCATGGACACAAGGTGCCCTTGTTTAGAGGAATTAATGTTTATAATGTCCACGGGCTAATTTTTGGTCTTAAGTTTTATGTTAGTGCCTAAACTTGAAACTTATACAACCCTAAGACATGATGAATTACATGACCAGTTGTTGTAGTCCTGATAAATATATGTCATTGTCGATTATCTCAAGGTCTGAGATTATTGACGTGGTCATCTAACAATGTCCAATTGTGTTACTATTTTGCCGTAACTTGCCTAAATGTTCCTCGCACGTATGTATGCATGTGAGTCTGAACTTGCTAACGAAGTAACGATACAACTATGTCAACGAGTTATCATAATATAGATTGGGAGTACGTGTCTAAAATCGAGTTGTGATATATGATGACGAGATTGGATGTCATGAGAATGTGGTGTTGTTTAAATTACTTGCAAATTTCGTAATAATGGGGGTTAACAAATCGCACTGTATAAATAATAATAATAATAATAATAATAATAATAATAATAATAATAATAATAATAATAATAATAATAATAATAATACTGAGATTATTAAAGAATGATAATAGTTACAATGATGTCACGGGGTCTCGAGTAAGGAATATTTGGTGGTCCAAGGTATACCCGTGGATTCGTTGTGTCATCACTTATAGTTCGATGTCGGCAGGTCGAGTTATAGTAACATTAAGATCACGAGTCCATGCAGTAAAGTAACATGTCACTAGGTGCCAGGTCCCGAGTGTTGGGTAAACCAACTTTGTATGAAATGATCACATTACTTGGGTGATAGTAGTGGTGTCCATGCACGTATATCTTAGAAGGAGGGTTCCCATAAGTCCTTAAAGTTACAAGTGTACTAGCTGTTTTCTGTCAACATGTGAATTAGTCATTATGAGTGAGTATAAACACAGTGGTACTAATAGGTAGTCTGTTTAGCTTAATTTATGTGAAGTGTATGGCATATGAGAATGAGTATGTTAATAATCTGTTGGTACTTATGTGAATTATGAGAACAACATGAGTTATGGTGCCTGCAGTTGTTAGTAAAAGGAGAATTTATATTGTGAAATGTGGATGAATGTTGGGGGTAAAATCCCTCGTGACCAGGTATGGGCGAGTAAGTTGGAAAATCTTAATGAAACATGAACGAATGTTGTGTTGGCATGATGCCAAATGAGATTAAAGGTCGTGAAATGACCAAGTGATATTATGTATATGAGAACGTATTGAAAATCGATATCAAGGATTGAATGAGTTTATTGCAGATATTACCAACTTACTCACCTTAGGTCTGTGCTTATAAATATATTTGTTTTAAAAGTATTCAATGGTGTTCCATGATAATTGACTAGTGTATTGTATGATAAGATCGAGGGAGAACATCTCATTAATGTCAAGATAATGTCGTAACATATTAGAGGAGTTTAGGTAACGTGAGTATAGGATTGGTGAACTTCGGGACAAAATTCCTTATAAGGAGGGTAGATTGTAAATACAGCTTTTATTTTAGGTGTCGTTGTTGTGATGTTGTCATTGATGTTGTTGTCATCGTCTTGCTGTAGTCATGCTGATGTTATTGTGGCTTGTGTGTTGGGAGACGGTTCTGAGAATCGTTAAGCGCTATGTTACTTGATATATTGGTAGAACGGGGTGAGGGGAACGAACTTCGGGACGAAGTTCCTTGTAAGGTGGGTAGACTGTAATACCCTGCCCCGATTATCCACGTTAAGTTAATTATGTTAGTTGGTACATGATTAGTTGATCGGTTGAATAGTTAGTCTATAAGGTTGGTATGGTTGGTCATTCCGTAGTGGACGTGAACTTCGGGACGAAGTTCCTTATAAGGAGGGTAGATTTAATACCCCTCGTGTATTACGGGTTTTTCTTATTTAAATTGAGACCCATTAATGGGTTGTAGTATATATGTATATTTGGTTTAACACATTATTTTAACCCAATTCGATAAACCATTTCTATAATCGTTAATTTATGACCCAACTCTTGGAGCCTATTCATACGTATAACATATTAAACCTAACCTAGTTTGCATTATGCATGTATTAGGATAATAGTCTTATTAATCTAAGAACCTACCCATTTAACCTATTAATCAAATATGGATCTCCTACTCCTACAGCTACGTGTCCTCGCCGTTCAAACTCTTGCCTCCACTATGCATTCCCCCTTCATTCCTAACCCACATACCTGCAACAGCCTTCATCCATCTCCCTTCCTCTTCCGTTTTTGCCGCCCCTGTTCCCTTTACGATGCCGATCACATCGCCTCCTCCGTTCTTGCGTCTTGGCCTTTGTTATGGACGTGAGGTATGTGGTTGTTGTCATTATTATGTCGGGTGTTGTCACTGCTGTATTCGGTTGTCTTTATTGTTGTTGCGGTCGGGATTGTTGGTCTGGGTGCAGTTTGCCGATGGTTTCTATGGTGTACAAGCCTTGTGGGTTTGTTTCGGGTGGCGTTGCTTGGGTCAGGATAGTTGTTGTTTCGCGTCGATCATTTTGGCGTCACTAATTTCGTATTGTTGGCGTCGGGGACGGTATGTATTATATTGAGGCTAGGTAACGTGGTGTTGGTTTCTTCTTACTTATAGTTAGTTAATTGGAGTCTTCATTCTATAGCTTAGCTAGTTCGGGTTTGTTCATTTTATAGTTTAATTAGTGTGAGTCCGTTTCATATTATGATTTAGTTAGGCTTGGTCCGGTTCTTCTTATAAACTAATTAGGTTAGTATCAGCTCTTTTATAATTTTATTACATTAGGCTCGATATTAACTTAAGTATATAATATTTATTAGGATTGGACATCGTAGAATCTCGGTGGTGATTTTTACTACCCACATGACGGTGATTTACTAACTAGGTAAGGTTTTTCTTACTTGGAATACGTTAATATTATAATGTTGTACGAGCTATGTATTTATGATATGATATTGATATGGACGAGATTGAGCAGTATAGCGAAATCTTGGCCGGGAGGCCCATTGAGTAGTTTAGCGAAATCCTGACCGGGAGGTCGATTGAGTAGTATAGCGAAATCCTGACGGGGAGGTCCATTGAGTAGTATAGCGAAATCCTGGCCGGGAGGCCCATTGAGTAGTATAGCGGAATCATGGTGGGCTTGAAGCCTATCGAGTAGTATAACGGAAATTATTGGTACCGTGAAGTACTAAGAATATGGAGATGATATTATTGATTGGTACCGATGATGATACTAAGATGATTGAGACTGGATGTTTTATATTACATACATGTGTTATGATGTTAGCATATTCTAACCGTATTCTTGTTTAAATTGTCACCCTATTCTATTAGGTACCTGCGACAATCCAATTGACATTTCCAATCAATTGGGGAGCAGTCTATAATACAGGTTATGTTGTATATCGTGATGTGTTTGGATGCAGGGATGCTTGTACGGGATTGGAGTGAACGCGATAATGATCCTGGTCGTAGCACGGGTTAATGCGTCGACATTCCTGTTTATATAGACTGTGTAACTTCCGCTGTGTAATTAGAGTTGTAATAGTTAAAGAGGTGTAATGTTTAAATCAAATGGTCGGTTTGGCATTCCATGTTGTATTGTAATGAGCTACTACCTCGGGAAACCAAGATGGTAACATCTTTATTTATTCAGGAATGTCTTGATAAGGCTCTTGGGTAAATGGGGTTGTTACAGATATGGTAAAATACTTCAAAATGATTGTCAACCTGCAAATCAATGTCAATCGATAATAATAACGGCGTTATGGAAATCAATCAGTGTAACAGAATAGACTTTCACCATGATCATACTAAACTAGGTTCGAGAATTCAGTCAAAACAAATTAGACTTCGGTCTCTAACTAGGCAACTCAACTATAACAGGACTGCGTGCAGCGAGGTCCTGGCTTAAGTAATGTACACCCCTCCTGGACACCAACCGTAATCCAGTTCAACCCGACGGCGACTTACACGATGAGATATCTAAGTTTAAGGTCAAAATATACACACTCCTGAACACAAACCATGCTCAGTTCAACGACCAATGTGTCTCTAACTAGACACATCAGCTTTATAGTTGATGGCAAAACGTATACCCTAGACTGTATTACTCTACCCGTACACTTGTCCTTATTCCATAACTCCAAAACAAAGTCGTTGTCATAATTCGATAGGATTATCAAAATGTTCTTAAAAATAAACTTTCTAATTTGTGAAACTTTCTTCAAATATTAACTTTCCAAAATAGGTATTATTATAATTAGAAATCGTTTAACATTTGAATTATATAAAATAGTTATATTAGGTCTCGAGACATAAACATTATACTTATTTTATAAATATATATTTAATGATCAAAAGTCAACGAAAGTCAAAATCATAATTATTTCTCAAAAGGTTGAAATATAAGTAATTAAAAGTATTAAATTACAAATTTACAGATTTTCCGGAATAGCAATGTCTTACTATAAAATTCTTAATTAAATCATTAAAAATTACAATAACGTAAGACCAGTGGGGTTGAAAACATTAGAAACTTAGTTACAACTTCTATTTCTGGAGAAAATCCAAATTCCAAATAAAACATGGGTTTTTATTTGTATTTTCACAAACTGACAGAATTCGACACCCGATGGTATCTCATTAATAAAATACATTTAATAATTTATTTTAAAGCAAAAACAATTGGAAACATTAACCAAACTCTTCAAAGTTTATGTAGGTAAATTACCCAAATTAAATTAAAAGTGTATCAAAGGTTTTAAATTAGTTTTACAACAACTGACAGATTCGCGGACTATTTCGACATCTGTTCGTAAACATTTTATTGTGACCAAAATACTTGGAATTAATTTATGACATTTTACCCACATAAAATAGACTTAAAATAAAATGTAGTATATATTCAAACTTTTCGAAAATAAAGTCTTTAAAAAGGAGTAATAAATCGTTCAAAAACACTAATCGATTCTGAAACATGCAGTAATTATCTTTAAAATAATAAAAACTTTCACTTTGCTACTTTATATTAAAATCACAAAAATTCAGAAATAAAGTCTTATTCGTATGTTTTAGTCTCGGCCTTATAATTCTTTTAGAAGATCCGATGTGAAATAAATTGAGAAGATGAAAAGCGATAGAAACACGAAATCGATTTAAGCATATTATCGCAATATAATTAAAACATGCTTATTCGTATAAAAATTCGATTTTAAAACGATACTACAAACAACTACAACATATATATCATGCAATACCGAGTCATGCCATCATGTGTTACCTTCATCAAGATCCGTGTCAATAATATACTCGTCCTCCTCGGGGTTGTCTCGAAAGCCTATAAAAAAAATAACAAGGTACAAGACCCTTATTAGCATCATAAATCGAGAAGTGGGAAGAAGGAATTAAGAATTCGATTCTTACCCTTTCGAATAGGATGAACAAGGATCGAGAAAGAAGGATCAGAATTGAGAGAGTTGAAGAACAGTTTAGTATTGTTGTTGTACGTTCAATTGCGTTTTTTTGAAGAGAAGAGAAGAAGAGGAGAATACGTACAATAAGAAGATTGTAGGGGTTTAAGAGGAGTTTGAGAGAGTCATTAACTTCTTACTCAAACCATCTGCCAAAAAGAGGGGAAGTAGAGCGAAAATAGGAGGAAAAATCGAGTCGGTTTTGACTCTCTCAACTGAACCACGAAAATATCTCAGTCCAATGAGGGAAACAGCCGGGTTTGCTACAATCTGAGCCCGGTTCGCGCTTAAAATCGTAAGTGGATCACTTTTAAAATAAAATAAAATAATAATAATAATAATAATAATAATAATAATAATAATAATAATAATAAGTAGACGGAACTCGTATAAGAACGTGTTTACGAGAAAGTAGTATTAAAATCACGTTTCAAAAAAATTATGTACGAAATCGCGTATAAAAAGATTAAATTGCAATTTCTCGATATTAATAAAAATTCTTGCGAATGAGGTAATTAAAATGGATTTCGAGTTTAAAATAAGAATTCAAGTTATATAAAGATAAACTCGGGAATATAAACCGTCGAAACGGAAACTCGAATAGAAATAAAATGAGTAAATCGAATGAAATGAAAGTAAGATACATTTTAAGCATAAAAATGACTTTTCGAGGTAAATAGGATATTTTGTGTTCAAACGATTGAAAAATGAATCTGTTTTATAATTATTTAAGAAATACGAGTTAAATCGTAAACAAAATAAAATATTAATAAAATTTAATATATAAAAATCTGGGGTGTTACAGGGATGGGTCTTGTAGGCTTCAAATATGGTCTCATAGGTCCCTACTTGCTCTCCCTAGGTTTCTTATCAATTCTCGGTGCTCGGGAATGGGCCCCAAGGGCTCGGGATCGAGTTTAAGCTATCGTGTGATCGTCGCTTCTCTTCGTTGGCTCCAAATGTGTTGGAAACGAGTCGGAATTGTTCCATTTCTCCAAGATTGGTCTTAGCAACCTAAAACAAACTAGAAGAACCGTAAGTAGCCTCGAAACCGCTCCAAAGAGCGATTTCACAAGAGAAACCGGGACCAAACACAAGGAATAAGCACTACAAAACACACTTATCACTCACCTCTGCCTTTATCATTTCATCCCTACACTTCAATTATACACCTTTATCTCATCGTCTCATCACTATACACCGTGTTTCCCCTTAAATCCCAACCTCATTACACCAATACAAGCCTGATACTTCAACCATGCCACTACATTTAGGAAGAGGAGGAATATCGATGACAAAGACGAGCAACGTGCCGAAAATGATCATTGATACGATGGAGATTGTTGAGTTGCTAACCGTTTGGTAGGCACGACTTTGTTTTCTTTTCCGTCTTTTATTTGCTTAGTCTTTCTTTGTTTATTCCCCTTCCTTTTATCCTTTTAGTGTCGTGGTGGTCCTTGGGCCCTTTGGTTATTGCTCCCGATTCTTGATGACGTGACTACATCGAGAATCCATTGCAAAATCCAAATTGTCAAGTTCTTTTCAAATTTTCTTTATTTTTATTCCCTTTTTTGGTCGAATTTAGTCGGAATTGGGCGAAATCGGGTCTAGGTGACTTGATTACACCTAGCCCTCCCCTCCCATTTCCTTTTATTTTCTTCTTTTTATTTCTTCCCCCATCCATATCTTTTCTCGTCTCGGCCGTAGATGACTTGATTACACCTAGGCTCGACACATTTTACACTTTCTTCACTTTGATTTTTGATTTTTAGCTTTATTTCCCCTTTTTCTCTTCTTTTTAGTGTCTTCCACACACCACCGATCGAGCATGAGGACATTGCTCGGTTTAAGTGTGAGGGAGCGGTATCTTAGTCTAGTTTAGTTTTATCTTAGTCTAGTTTATTTTTATTTTTGCAGTTTTTCGAAAAAAAAATTAAATTCCTAGAAATTTGAAAAATTTCATAAAAACCAAAAAGATTTTCTTTTGTGTCTTTGTTGTGTGTGTTTCGCCTCCCCATTTCCGTGTAGGTTGCCTGATCGCCGTGAGTCTTGGAAAGATCTCGTCATTCCGTAATATCCTTCTATCTCTTTCTCCTTCTCCCGTTTTGGTGTTTGGTAGAGAATTTGTGATGGTGTGTGCTCCGGTGGAGCTTTTTGGAGTTTGTGGATTGATGTGGTTGCTTGCTTGGAAAGTTTGGGGTAGGGTTTGTTTATTTTCTTGTGTGTGTTTGTTTTATTTTGTTTTGTTTGTTTGTCTCATTTTCTTTCGTCTTTATTTTGTCTTGTATAGTTTGTGAGTCTAGTGTAGAAATGGTTTTCGAAAACCCGATTTTGAGGCTAGTGCGCATATGTTTACTTTCTCTTTTTAGTGACATGAATAAATTTGTAGACTTAGGTCTACTAAAATGACTTTAAATCAATAATTTCGTTGGTCCTTTACCTTAAGTCCACCTAGTCTACTAGGGATTTACTTCGGGATTTGCATATTGACCACCTTGACTACCCACGGAGTGAAAAGGCCTTGGTTGTCGAGTCTTGTCTCTTAGGTGATCGTGTTCGAGTTGTTTGATTAGTCTAAGTTTCCATCTTTTTGTGGGTTTGAAGGGAAGGCGCCCCTGACATACCCATTTCCCTACCTTCTGCACATATCGCGCAAATAAGTTGCATGTTATTGAGGTTTCTAACTTGGTTGTATTGATTGCCTACAATACAAAATTTAGCCAAAAAGACAAACCAAGGCAAAAGAAAGAAAAGAAAGAAGAGAAAGAAAAGGCACAACAAATCAAAAACAAAATACAAAAGGAGAAAAAGAAATGACATAACAAACCAAAAGCAAAATACAAAAGAAGAAAAATGCCAAGATAATCGTTTCACAAAAAAAAATCTTACCCCTCAAAAATAAGCCTTTTACCGATTGCTGTCGTGAAGAGCCTACCAAAGGACCGAGTCCCTAGGAAGGATGGTAGCGGTAATGGTCGGTATTTCCTTACTTTGCAACCATATCCACCTTTTTACTTGGAATAGTTAGGCTATTTTTTAGCATGGGACGACCCTCTTGGCGTATCGCTAAAGGGGGTGGGGTTTCACTTTACCTACAGTGTCGACTAACTCCGTGGTTCATCCTTTTTCCATTTCGCCTATCATCCCGTAGTACGTTCTTAGAAGGTTAGGAGGACCTAGGTAAGTTACCAACGTTTTTATTGCTTTGTTGTCATACTATTAGGATTTTGTCCATTTTGGTTTGCATTTTTAGCTTGGGAACGTTGTCACTTGCCTTGAGTCCTTAACCGGTGCTTCTTTCACCACTTTGTTGAGGGAAGCGGTATTTGTTTCTTCTTGGATGCAACAGATTTACCGTTTGTTTGATTGATTGTTTGTTTGTTTGTTTGTCTGGGTGTTTTCGTGTTCGGTTGTATCCACAGTTTTGTCGCAAGACCTTACATGCCTTGCGGAGAGCACTTTTCCTCTAAGTATTCTCGAATGAGTTGAAAGGGCATAGGGTGCGCTAATACCCGCTCGGTTAGTAGTCTAGTTTCTATTAGTTACTAGTTAGTTCGTGCTTACTCGAGGGCGAGTAAGGGTTAAGTGTGGGGGAGTTGATAAGTATGTTTTGTAGTGTTTATTTCACGTGTTTGGTTCCTCTTTCTTTTGTGAAATCGCTCTTTAGAGCGGTTTCGAGGCTACTTACGCTTCGTCTAGCTTTTTTTAGGTTCCTACTGCTCATCATGGAGAAGTTGAACGATTCCGTATCGTTTTCGATGCATATGGAGCCAATGAAGAGAAGCGACGATGATTCGGTGACTTAGACTCAATCCCAAGTCCCTCGGAGCCCAATTTGAGAATATCCCAAGCACCGAGAGTCGATAAGAAGCCCAGGAAGAGCCAGTAGGGACCTATGTGACCGTATTTGAAGCCTACATGGCGTTTCCGACCGTGACCATGACCATCACGGCCGGGACGAAATGAGCCAACAATCAGGAGCCACTGAAGGGTGGTCCCGACCGTCACCACCACCATCACAGCTGGGACGGGACCCATCCCGACCGTTACCACCCCCATCACGGCCGGGACGGGCCCAGCTCGCATTCCGCTTCATCTTTCATTCCCCTCACTTGTGGAACCCTATATGTACCTTCCTCTTGTAATTTTTGAGGGATATGAAACCCTAGATAGAGAACTCATATCATTAGCTTAGTTTCTCCTTAATCTTTCCTTAATCTTCTTATAATCTTGGCTTAATCTTAGTAGTTACTCTTGTATTATTGGAATTTTTGAAGATTCTATCAAGATTGACAACCTTGGTGGATGTATTTGGGTTTTCTTTATATACAAGTTTCAATCTTTTCATCTCCTTTCTAGTTGGTATAATCTCTCTTCTCTCTTTTCTCTTAATCTTTTATTGTTAGTTAAGTTTCAATCTTTATCCTTTGTTTATTGTTCATCCTTGTTGTTCTTCATTATGAATGTTTTTGTTCTTATGTTTGTTTCTCTTGTCTATGTTAGTTTTATTTTAAACATGTGTGAGTATATTCTTGTGGGTTTAGTAGTGGGATTAGGTGTTGATTATGAGTGATTAGGGTTGATTGTGGATAAAGGTTGAATCTTTGTTGCTAGTCACTTGTTATGCATGCCATGTGTTTGCTGAAATATTTGTTAAGGTGGTAGTGGCCAATACTACTCTTGCTAGTTTCTTCCTTCTTGTTGTATGTTTGATTGGTGGTTGAATTCTCTTGCTTTGGGTAACTTCTTGCATGAGTTTTCGGGTTTGTTTTTGTCGCGAGAGCGCGGACTTACCTTAGTGACTAGATGAAACCTACACCTCGATTTTCCCCACTAGCCTAGTACACCTATGAACCCGACCTAACCCTACTCTTTCCCCTTATTGATTTCTTCTTCATCTTAGTAGTGGTTCTTATTTATTGTTTGAATTTACCTTTAGTTGAATCATTTCGTTCATGTTATACATAGTTTATTCATAGTCATAGTTTTATTCTCTTTTCATTGTTTTAGTTGGTTTATCCTTGTTTCTTAGCCTAGCGATCTTGTTAGTAATCAATTCCCGTTAATTCTTCTCTCCTTGATTCCTTGTGACTTAGTCTAGTCTTTAGGTGAACCTTAGTCTAAACCCTTTTTCCGTCTCCGTGGATCGACTCGACTTACCCTAGCTACTTGTTAGGATTAGTTGGTTTATTTGGTGTCGGGATCCACGACAAATCCTACCATCATTATGGCATCAATCCCTTTATTCTTACTACGTTGTGTAATCCAGGGAATATTCGTGTCTCCCTCTTGATCATCAAACTTCAACCCGGGTATCGCATTGAGTTCGTGCATGGCCTTAGTACGTTGGTCCTAAGTTTCAGATTGAGGCCCTGTTGGTGTCTTTGTTCCATTCTTCACTACTACAAACATTACATAGACATGGGTCGTTTGAACTAATAGACATGGGTTTTGCGACCTATGTTAAGTTGAGTGACATCTATTATCCAATACTAGACATAGGTCGTATGACCTATGTCTATCTATAACATAAACATAGGTTTTTCTATTAACACATGTTTATTGTTGTATTAGACATAGGTTTATAGAATTAACCCATGTCTATAAAAACTATAGACATGCGTTTTTGTTTGCACTATGTCTATTTATAAATATAGACATGGGTTATTTGTTCACCCCATGTTTTGTCATAGTACAGACATGGTTATTTGTTTGCCCTATGTTTATTGTCATAGTATAGACATCATTCTGAAAATGATATCAATTATTAATGCTTTCGGTATTTTTCATAAGAAACTGCAATCCAACCGAAACAAAAATATATATCATAAATTATACAACACCCAATTAGATCATTCTGAAAATGATATCAATTATTAATGCTTTCGGTATTTTTCATAAGAAACTGCAATCCAACCGAAACAAAAATATATATCATAAATTATACAACACCCAATTAGACGATCAAACGTTCCATATTTCATAAAAGTAGTCATCATCATCCCAAGCAAATAAGTAGCTAAAAGATAAAAAACTACACAAGTACGGATGTACCAATAATAAAATATCTTCCTACTACAACCAATCTCTTTAGCTAATACATTGAATACTACATGCATGTCTCATACTTCTAATTTTGAAGATAATAGTTAGCCCACAAATCGCAAATCTCATCGATGTCTTCTTGTGAATACATGGCAAGTACTTTGAAGAGCTACAACAATTTCAATATAGTTGAAAGCGAATACTTCAAGAACATAAATACTTTGATTATAACGTAGAGAAAATGTGTATGTGCGTGCTCGAAGTCTTATTACCTTATCAATAGTTCCCTTCAAATTAGAAGAAGTGATTTCGGTCATGTACTTCATTATGTAGTAGCCACATTCTGTGTTACCCGGCTGAGAAGCACACTATAGCAACATATATACCAACATCAGCAATTCAATCACAAACAAGAACCAACAAGGCAACAAGCATCAAATCAGATCAAATTATCATACTCTCTCTCCGTATTTTATGTTCCTTCCAGGTTTTTTTAAGATTTGCGAGAAGTATTCAATTGAAACGGGACTAAACATAAAAAATGAGGGAGTACCAAACAAGCTTATGTCTCACACACACATTGCAATATAGCAAAGTACTTGTCAAGAAAAGCATACTCTCAGTGGAACCTGGTGAGCCTAGGTCGTATGCTCCCAAAGATAAATAATTAAGTCCTATTACCTTTAACAATAATATAGTAGAGGTAAGTCGGGTATCGAATCCACAGGGAAGGCGATGTAACTAATGTGCAATTAAAATTAAGTAACGTAACAATAATAATGGGGGTTTTTGTGATTGAATTGACTAATAACTAAAATAACGAAAATAAGATAACTAATAATGAGAATTCAGATAATTAAGAAACTCGACTCAAAGAAAATCCACTAACTAGTTAAACAATTGATCATCGACTACTAATCCTTATTTAATCCTTGAGTATTCTATTGTGAAACTAAAAGTCTCAATTGTTCCGTAGATAATATTACTTAGGTCGAAACGCGATACTAAGCAACCTAATTATTGAACAACCTAATCCACGCGTCTAGATTTAATTCAATAACAGCATGAACGATATATGAACAATTCAATAGAAATAACGACCTTTAACACACGCGGTTATTGGTTCGAATTATACGTTTATTCCTCCTTTTACCCAATTACGATGAAACGCATACAAATAATTAGGTCTAAAGGTTGCAACTTTATCTAGTGAATTGAACAATTACGGATTCAAACACAAAGAATTGCAATAGATTGAAGATTGAAATAATCAATTGGCCAAAAAGATTAAACAAACAACAATCATAAATTATGCATAAAGAATAAACAATACTCAAGTAATTAGATAAAGATTAAGAAACGTCTCACAATCAATTAACTAGTAGCTTCAAATCTTTGATTCGAGAAGGAAGAATTAGTTACACATAATTAGGGTTCTTCTCCTCTTTTTTCTAATTGAACGTCAATTGTTTACTATGATGAATGATAATGCCAAACTAATAGTCTTAATCTAATAATATGTAGTCTAATAATGAAAATAGGAAAGTCCAATAATTTTCTAACTCTAATAATAATATAATAATAAATAATAATTAAGTTGACACGGAACTCGATGTAGTTCCGTCTTCAATTCCCGAGCTGCGGTTTCACTTTTCACTCGGCTTTGTTGGGTTTGATCTTCGTACTCTCCGTCTCGAGCCCAAATTACATACCACGGATTTAAGAGCTCTAAAAACCGTCTTTTCTTCAA
Source organism: Agrostemma githago (assembly GCA_958450325.1). Taxonomy (NCBI): domain Eukaryota; kingdom Viridiplantae; phylum Streptophyta; class Magnoliopsida; order Caryophyllales; family Caryophyllaceae; genus Agrostemma; species Agrostemma githago. The sequence goes on along the minus strand of OY288250.1, from coordinate 27,817,110 downwards.
TAAAACACAATTTCTTGGATAAAACTAATTAGACGATTTACACCCTAACTCCGCACCTTTAATCACCGAATCTAGCTCAAATCTCCCTCGTAAACACATATAAAACACGCTAGATCAGAACCTAAGGGTAAAAAACAATACAAAGCAACAATAGGGTAGAACTTCAGGGGGAACGACATATTCACATGCCCATACTTGTTGCACTTTGGCTTTCCTTACAATACAAATAATAAGAATAATACTACATCAAGTTGAGTTGGTTCATACTTACATCAACTTTCACCCACTGTGGTGCTTTAGTACTCTTTCTTGTACCTCCACTTCCTTACACCCTTATCGACCTACAACGAGATAAGAAAGATCAAATCAATATAATAGAATAACCTAAGTTGTCTTTTATGAACATTATTGTTAGAATTAACAATAACATGTTGGGACAAACTCACGTATTAAGTAGAGCTTTATATCTCGAAGGCTAAAACTTTCCTAGTGGGTCAAACCAATACACATGATTATGCTCAACAATATCCAATATTATAAGCACCCAATGATCCCTGATAACGAAAAAATCAACTTCACTTAATCAATAACAAATAGTACTTGTTGGTTGTAAAATGGAGCCAAATATATGAAGTTTCTCCCTTTGTTCATGAACTCATGGATGTACGTCGTCATGTTATCTGCATTATGTTCAATCATTGATAGAAATTCCGGACATAGAAACTCATATCGATGATTGTCACAAATACTATGCAAGTACCTGGAGTATGTAAAAAAAATTAATACTACTATGTACCATATACATCTTTGTGACTCAAAAATAATTATAAGTAGTGATTACAAAAATAATTATAAGTAGTGATTACATAGTACATATACTACTACAAAACATGACATAGACATGGGTCGTTTTAACAAATAGACATGGGTTTTGCTACCTATGTTATGTTGAGTGACATCTATTATATCCAATACTTAGACATGGGTTGTATGCCCTATCTCTCTAAAACATAGACATAGGTTTTTCAATTAACCCATGTCTTTATAGAATTAACCCATGTAAAACTATAGACATGTGTTTTTTTCGCCCTATGTCTATTATAAATATAGACATGTGTTTTTGTTCGACCTATGTCTATTATAAATATAGACATGGGTTTTTTGTTCGCCCTATGTTTATTGTCATAGTACAGACATGGATTTTTAGTTCGCCCTATGTTTATTGTCATAGTAAGACATGAGTTTTTTGTCTGCCCTATGTTTATTGTCATAGTAATCAGTCCGAAAATGATATCAATTATTAATGATTTCCGTATTTTTCATAAGAAACTGCAATCCATCCGAAACAAAAATAAATCTGATAAATTATACAACACCCAATTGGTCAATCAAACGTTCCATATTTCATAAAAGTAATCATCATCCCAAACCAATAAGTAGCTAAGATAAAAAAAACTACACAAGTACGCGATGTACCAATAATAAAATCTCTTCCTACTACAACCAATCTTTTTAGCTAATACATTGAATACTACATGCATGTCTCATACTTCTAATTTTGAAGATAATAGTTAGCCCACAAATCGCGAACCTCATAGACGTGTTCTTGTGAATACATGGCAAGTACTTTGATGTGCTGCAACAATTTCAATATAATTGAAAGCGAATACTTCAAGTACATAAATACTTTGATTATAACATAGAGAAAATGTGTATGTGCTCGAAGTCTTATTACCTTATCAATAGTTCCCTTCAAATTAGAAGAAGTGATTAAGTCGGTCATGTACTTCATTATGTAGTAGCCACATTCTGTGTTACCCGGCTGACAAGCACACTATAGCAACATATATACCAATATCAGCAATTCAATCACAAACAAGAACCAATAAGGCAACATGCATCAAATCAGATCAAATTATCATACTCTCTCCATTTTTTATGTTCCTTCCAGGTTTTCTTTAAGATTTGCTAGGAGTATTTAATTGAAACGGGACTAAACATAAAAAATGAGGGAGTACCAAACAAGCTTATGTGTCACACACACATTACAATATAGCAAAGTATTTGTCAAGAAAAGCATGCTCTTAGTGGAACCTAAGGGTAAAAAACAATACAAAGCAACAATAGGGTAAAACTTCAGGGGAACGACATATTCACATGCCCATACTTGTTGTAGTTTGGCTTTCCTTACAATACAAGTAATAATAAGAATAATACTACATCAAGTTGAGTTGGTTCAAATCAAACAACACTTACATCAACTTTCACCCACTGTGGTACTTTAGTACTCTTTCTTGTACCTCCACTATATCCGTACGCCTTTATCGACCTACAAAGAGAAAAGAAAGATCAAATCAATATAATAGAATAACCTAAGTTGTCTTTTATGAACATTATTGTTAGAATTAGCAATAACATGTTGGGACAAACTCACGTATTAAGTAGAGCTTTATATCCCGAAGGCTAAAACTTTCCAAGTAGGACAAACTCATGTGTAAGACATGACCTTTAGAGCAACCGTGATTGATCGCTCTGCTGAAGGGCAGCCCCCAAGTGTGATCGAAAATTTGGTTTAAGACTCGAGTGTCGGCCGAGTGACCCTTAGACGTAAAGGTCACAAACCTTTTGTTATAGGGATATGCCTTCTAAAAGGTTGACTCGGAAAAGACACTTAGACGGGCGACTCGTGAAAGGTGGGCCTCCTTTAGGATCCAGCCGTGTGGGCTGGGCCCTGTTCGAAAGGAGGTCCACGTGAGACATTCCCCAGACTTTGGACTCGATTGTGTAGACGGGCCAACCTTCGTAGGAGTATGTCCTACGTAGGTGGGCTTTGCCTTAGTCAAATAAGGCGGACTGGGATAGGGAGGAAACTCGTGATATAAGATCGACGGAGTTTCGACGCCTACGACATGACCCGACACTGCTAAATACGGGAAGTCCTAAGAAAAGGAAGGTTTAGAAATATGATTTTTTGAAAAGCCCGAAAAAAATTCGAGGAGAATCGGCCCTTTTTTTCGAAAAAGAAAACGGAAAGGCGGACCGGGCGACGGTTTTGAAAGTTCGAAAGTATTTTCGAGTTTTGAAATGGGCATAATACCGGCTAAAAATAGGATATTTTGAGTAAAATCGTGGATCCTAAATTCGGTATATTTCCCGGGTTTTGAAATTGGATATTTTGAAAACGATGCTATTTTGAAAATGACGGGTTTTTGAAAGACGACTTGTAAATCAGGTAGCACGTAGTCATGGAAACAGTATAACGACACCATGTATGCTCTAATTCTATGTCTCGGTCAGTCTGAAAGGGTCTATACCAGTGTACACAGCCTATCGAGAATCGGGGGGGACTTCCTAAGTCGAGTTGAGCTTAGAACATGCCGTAAAACCCATACGAATCGGCTAATGGACACCTTCGACATATCCAATTTGGACTACATCGATAGTATAGTGGGACGTCGGTCACCAGTACCGGCCCGGGAAAATATGGGGTTATGCATGAACCGTAAAACTAAAACGCGTATTGTACTAGTCAAACGATTTCTATTCGAGTCTCACCTTGAGGATGCCGATGGTAAGTCACACATCAGTTAATCCCCAGCGGAGTCGCCAAATTGCGGACATGACATAGGTCCACCCCGACGCGGCCACGCGCGGGTTTGGGGAGGCGAATGAATCTCCATATGAGATGGTCAAATTGAAATTTAAATCGAAGTAGGAGTCGCCACCGAATTTTGTGGTTATTCGGAACCATTCGAGCCCACTCTATGTCGTAGTGGGCCGTATACAAAATACGGCCCATTTCCGATGTCAGAGTTTATTAGGCTCGTCCCTTTGCATTACGATACCGATACCGACATTATCGGATATCGTGTATTGAATGACTCTCGTTGCCAATGGATTCGGACATCCGGAAACCATGGTTCTGAGTAAGGGGTGAGGGTACGTGTTGGGAAGTTCACTAAGAACAACCAACCCCGCCCGCACTTAGCGGCCTTTACTAAGATATCGTTCGTTTTTGGTGTACACGGGTTAGTTCGACGGTTGAATGGTATGCAAACATTAGTTTCCTAAGCATGTGAGAAAAATAAAATGGGTTGCTAAGTCGTTTAATGCATGTTAAACTAATAACGTCAAAGTTATTTTAGCATATGAAGATTCGTTTTAGTCTAATAAAACAATAAAATAAATAAATTGCTACAAACACGAGAAAATGAGTTAGTAACGATTGAATAAATTGAATAAAGATGTAAATAAATAATATGCATGATTTTGGAAAAGATTTAATGACACGTGATGGATTAACACGTGTTGACGGAGGTCGAAAAAAGTATTTATCGAAATATGTCGCGAAAGTCGCTTTTTATGTAAGATCCGAAAAGGAATAAAAAACGAGAAAACGAGAAAAAGGGACCCGGCCAACCAGGCCACCGCGCGAGTCGCCTGACAGGCGCGCGACTCGCGTGGCGGTCTGTCCGCTTTTTTTATTTGTCGAAAACCGTTAATTTTTATAAATCGCGTACAAATATGGATTAATTTATACCCGATTCATATTTTCGATATTCGTCGTATTCGATATTCGATTATGAAATCGATATCGAATAGTCGGAATGATTTTAGAAAAGGTTTTGAAAAAAAGTTTGTTTTGAACGAAAAGTAAAAAAAAAAGAATTTTGAACGAAAAAGATGTTAATTCTCTCCGCGTATAAAATCGTCGAATTTTGTTTAAAAAAAATGTAACGATTTTATTAGCATCAACGAGATTTAATTAATTTAGTTCTTGTTAGATACGATATTCGACTAAAGAATCGATATCGTATTTTAAGAACGTTATAAAAAATAGTTTTTTTAGTATCGATTATTAGAAATAAATAAAAATATGTGACGAACGACCCATATTAAAAATACGACCGACGACGACACGACCCATAAAAAACGTGAAAAAGGAAGAGAAGAAAGAGAAGAATCGGGTTTGATTTACACCCTCAACCTACATGCTTTGCTTTCTCGGTATAGAGCTCGTCGAACAGTGGCTTAGGCACGGGAGCGTCGAGATGATGTGGATGAGTTTAGGATGGTGCGTTTTTTTATGTGTGAGGTGACGGATTCGGCCGGATGGTGGGGTCGGGTTCGTCGGTATTTTGACAGTATTTCGGTGCTCCTTCGGATGTATGTCTAGATTATTTTTGCTAGCTGTCGAGGATGTATGTGTATGACTAACAACTGTTATTTTCAATGTTGAATGGAGGGTCCTATTTATAGGCGCAGAGGTTTAGGAGAGGTATCTTGCTTGGACAACAAGAAATACCGGTTTGGATAGGAAATGTAAGAAGTTGAAAGGAACGAGAAGTCCGTTGCTTGGGGAGGAAGCAATGAAATCTCGACTGAATGGGGGGGTTTGGCCGAGTATTTGGAGCTCGGTCGGTATCTGATTCGGTTTTCGGATAGAATTCCTACTTGAGATCGAATTCTATCCTTAAACGGATTTGTTTAATATTTTTTTGAAGCTGATTTTTTGTGGCATTGGAGACCGAATCAGCCACGTGAGGTGTCACGGCTGACTCGCGTGTCTCGAGAATATTTTTGACCGGGTTTTGACTCGGTCGCTAAAAGACGGTTTTATCCCTGGTGTCGGAATCGACCCAAATTAGTCTCATTTGACTCGAAATGACCTACTGGGCCTGGATTTGAGGTTGGTTTTGTAAGATATGTACTCCGTAATAAGCCTAAACAAAATGTCCATGATTTCGAGCCCATATCCGAGTCCATTAAAGCATGTTCGCGTCCTATCATCATCGGGTGTTTAGCGGGACCTACTATAGACACCTGGCGGTCAAAATGCGGGTGTTTACAGAGCCCCCACTCTAACTGAGGCTTGGACAAGGCAAAAGTCAGAGTAGCTACCAGGCCAATCGAGGATTAAGACTTGGCAGACTTCCGATCGGGTCGTTTAGAGTCCATTAGACTTGCGTGAAGGGCTCGCCAGCCATAAGATAGAAATCATACCTAGATAGATGTCAATAATGTCGCGGGGACTTTTCCTAAAAAGTCTTGGGTGTCTCTGTTTACAGACACATCCCATCTTGGAATTGCGCGGGAGTTTGCCTTGGAAGCTATGGGTGTGTCTGTTTACAGACACATCCCATCTTAGAATTACGCAGGAGCCTGCACTGGAGGCTACGGGTGTACCTGTTTGCAGATACATCCAAAAAAATATCTCTTGTACTTTTCCAATGGCGAATTCTTCGGGAGCTGGATATCTGTCTGTAAATTGCATGTAATATTCAGATAAAATACCGACTCACGCTGGGGAAAGAAATGATTTTTGATTTTTTGAAAAAGAAAATGCTGAATTTTTTTTTGAAAATTTTGGAAATGCCGAATTTTTTTGCATTTTTTGGAAATAAGAAAGCTTGGGATGACTTGATTCCTAATCGGATTCTGACACGGACTCCTAAAATTCTCTGGTTAGGCCTGTATGCCTAGATGAAGTATGATAAAAATTCCTATTTCCGCGGTGACTAGGAAAGGGATTTTCTCAAATGGCTAAGTTTTGCAAATTTTAAAATGAGAATTTGAAGAGAGAGATATACCGACAGACTCGACTCTGGACGCGAGAGGACGAGTTGACAGAAACGACTTGACTCTCTAAGGGTTGGACCGTGACTCGGTAGGGGATGGGCCACCTAAGATGACAAGACTCTTAAGTTGCGCTATTCCGTAGCCTAGGCGAGTGGCAACATGGTCGAATCCTCAGAGTGAGACTGTTTCCGTACGACAGGGCTTTGTGGTAGCAATGCTGTAGACTGGTGTTCTTTTGATTTTTTTTAGTTTCGGGGTATGTTTCCGAAGTAGGTATTGCTTCGAGTCCCTGACAAATTCTCGTCTTCAACTGAGCCGAGTACTAGGACACTCTATAGAAAGGAAGCTAGTGTTTGAAAAGTATTTGGATTTTTGTGAGTGGAAGGAAAACTTCTGCCTAAGAGAAGCCCCCAGAATGACAAAGCTAACTGTTGAGAACATGACAGTGTCGTGACCGGAATGATGGCGCTTTTTGAATTTGTGTCAATGTGAATGGTTGTGCCTTTGTTGAAAGGCTGCCTACGTATTCACGTGTAGTGAAATCAAACCAAGCCGTAGTTCAGTGTTGAAAGATGTATTATGATGCCTAGCTTATTAGGGCTTTGTGTGTAACTAGCCATAGCAATAGTGTAGGTAAGGTGCATTCCCAATGATGTCTTGATCAAAGGGCTAGAATGGTTAGGATATTGATCCTGTGACCGTGAGCGTTTCCTGGGGTAGCCCCCAGAGGTGGTGTGAGCTATTTGGGCATGTTCTATGCCAACCGCAGATTGAATTCCCGTGCTTGGGGTTGGTAACTGCTTTAGATGGGAGGAATTGGGGCGGGATTTTAACGAGTTTTGCTCTCGGGGATTTTAACGAGTTTTGCTTTCGGGGATTTTAACGAGTTTTGCTCTCGGGGATTTTAACGAGTTTTGTAACGAGTTTTGCTCTCGGGGATTTTAACGAGTTTTGCTCTAGGGGATTTTAACGAGTTTTGCTCTCGGGGATTTTAACGAGTTTTGCTCTCGGGGATTTTAACGAGTTCTGCTCTCGGGGATTTTAACGAGTTCTGCTCTCGGGGATTGGTTTTGATAATACGGGATCTGGTTTTCATGTCTGGCCCTATTGGTTTGGGGTATCCTATGGAGCTTGAATCCTTAAAATTCCGGGCTGTCTCTAGCCTGGGTCTCGAGAAGGTCTTGAGGGTTGTAATGTGGGAAGGCTGAGTGTGGTGTTAGCTGACCAGCTTGATTGTTGCTCCCCTATTGGATGGTATGGGTTTTGATAATTTTGAATTGTTTGAATTGACCGTTTTTACTACGGTCACGGGTATGATGGCCTGCTTTTTTGTTTTGGCCTTTTGCTTCTTTTTTTTCATGGACTTTCGATTTCTTTTTTTTTTGTCCAGTTTTTTTTAATGGCCTGCTTTTTGTTTTGACCTTTTGGTTTTTTTTTGATGGCCAGACTAACACCTAAGGTAGGGATTGGTCGGTCTTATTGGAGGGGTGTTTTATTGTGGGAAATAGGCTTGTCTCCCGTCTTGAACCCAAACTAGGAGATTACCTAGATTTGTCATAGGATTCGATACCGCTCCTGCTACGGGTAGTTTTGTGGCTTTCTATGTCAGGCATGGAACAGGTAAAGGAAAGCACGGGTCTCGATTTCCTGAAGTCATTATAGATCTGCCTGTAATAGTCACGTGCATGTGCTCACAGTGTATGACGGTGTTCATCATGTTCTCGAAAACACATAAGGAAAGTATATATGAGAAATAGAAAAGCTGATTTTATTGAATTTTGAAAAAGAGGACAGAATGCAAAAGACTCTGACTCTGATTTGGAAATGAGGATGTAGGGTATCCTAGACTCGAACTCAGACTTAGACTCGAATCAGATCTGGACTCGGATGCTCGGTTGGTTGTTTTTTTTGTTGGTAAGGTCTTCGACAGGAGCCACGACTCGCCTAAACTCGGTTTTGCGCAAATGCAAGAGAGGGAGTCAAACTAGACGCGACCTGGGGTGACTGGAATGACTAGGATTCTTGGATCGGGATACTCGAACGTTGACCTGGACAAGGTAACGACCATGACTTGGACTTGATCATGAGAGTGAGTCCAAAAAATGGGGCGACCGTGTTTGACCGCGCCGCGTGCTCGGACCAACTGTGGTGACCTAACCCTAGGTGACTCGAGTGTTCGTAGTATAGGTACGACTCGAAGAAGGCATCATAAGGACGCCGGTGTAGGATGGACGTAGGGCACCCCTCTAGGGTGGCCGTGGTCGATTGCTCGGATGGAGGATAGCCCTCAAGTGAGGCTAAAGACTCTGGTAGGACTCAGATGGTGTGACATCTAAATGACTCAAAAGTGGGGTACGTGAGACACGTGTAAGACATGACCTTTAGAGCAACCGTGATTGATCGCTCTACTGAAGGGCAGCCCCCAAGGGTGATCGAAAATTTAATTTAAGACTCGAGTGTGGGCCGAGTGACCCTTAGACGTAAAGGTCACAAACCTTTTGTTATAGGGCTAAGCCTTGTAAAAGGTTGACTCGGAAAAGACACTTAGACGGGCGACTCGTGAAAGGTGGGCCTCCTTTAGGATCCAGCCGTGTGGGCTGGGCCCTGTTCGAAAGGAGGTCCACGTGAGACATTCCCCAGACTTTGGACTCGATTGTGTAGACGGGCCAACCTTCGTAGGAGTATGTCCTACGTAGGTGGGCTTTGCCTTAGTCAAATAAGGCGGACTGGGATAGGGAGGAAACTCGTGATATAAGATCGACGGAGTTTCGACGCTTACGACATGACCCGACACTGCTAAATACGGGAAGTCCTAAGAAAAGGAAGGTTTAGAAATATGATTTTTTGAAAAGCCCGAAAAAAATTCGGGGAGAATCGGCCCTTTTTTTCGAAAAAGAAAACAGAAAGGCGGACCGGGCGACGGTTTTGAAAGTTCGAAAGTATTTTCGAGTTTTGAAATGGGCTTAATACCGGCTAAAAATAGGATATTTTGAGTAAAATCGTGGATCCTAAATTCGGTATATGTCCCGGGTTTTGAAATTGGATATTTTGAAAACGATGCTATTTTGAAAATGACAGGTTTTTGAAAGACGACTTGTAAATCAGGTAGCACGTAGTCATGGAAACAGTATAACGACACCATGTATGCTCTAATTCTAAGTCTCGGTCAGTCTGAAAGGGTCTATACCAGTGTACACAGCCTATCGAGAATCAGGTCGGACTTCCTAAATCGAGTTGAGCTTAGAACATGCCGTAAAACCCATACGAATCGGCTAATGGACACCTTCGACATATCCAATTTGGACTACATCGATAGTATAGTGGGACGTCAGTCACCAGGACCGGCCCGGGAAAATATGGGGTTATGCATGAACCGTAAAACTAAAATGCGTATTGTACTAGGCAAACGATTTCTATTCGAGTCTCACCTTGAGGATGCCGATGGTAAGTCACACATCAGTTAATCCCCAGCGGAGTCGCCAAATTGTGGACATGACATAGGTCCACCCCGACGCGGCCACGCGCGGGTTTGGGGAGGCGAATGAATCTCCATATGAGATGGTCAAATTGAAATTTAAATCGAAGTAGGAGTCGCCACCGAATTTTGTGGTTATTCGGAACCATTCGAGCCCACTCTATGTCGTAGTGGGCCGTATACAAAATACGGCCCATTTCCGATGTCAGAGTTTATTAGGCTCGTCCCTTTGCATTATGATACCGATACCGACATTATCGGATATCGTGTATTGAATGACTCTCGTTGCCAATGGATTCGGACATCCGGAAACCATTGTTCTGAGTAAGGGGTGAGGGTACGTGTTGGGAAGTTCACTAAGAACACCCAACCCCGCCCGCACTTAGCGGCCTTTATTAAGATATCGTTCGTTTTTGGTGTACACGGGTTAGTTCGACGGTTGAATGATATGCAAACATTAGTTTCCTAAGCATGTGAGATAAATAAAATGGGTTGCTAAGTCGTTTAATGCATGTTAAACTAATAACGTCAAAGTTATTTTAGCATGTGAAGATTCGTTTTAGTCTAATAAAACAATAAAATAAATAAATTGCTACAAACACGAGAAAACGAGTTAGTAACGATTGAATAAATTGAATAAAGATGTAAATAAATAATATGCATGATTTTGGAACAGATTTAATGACACGTGATGGATTAACACGTGTTGACCGAGGTCGAAAAAAGTATTCATCGAAATATGTCGCGAAAGTCGCTTTTTATGTAAGTTCCGAAAAGGAATAAAAAATGAGAAAACGAGAAAAAGGGACCCGGCCAACCAGGCCACCGCGCGAGTCGCCTGACAGGCGCGCGACTCGTGTGGCGGTCTGTCCGCTTTTTTTATTTGTCGAAAACCGTAATTTTTATAAATCGCGTACAAATATGGATTAATTTATACCCGATTCATATTTTCGATATTCGTCGTATTCGATATTCGTTATGAAATCGATATCGAATAGTCGGAATGATTTTAGAAAAGGTTTTGAAAAAAAGTTTGTTTTGAACGAAAAGTAAAAAAAAAGAATTTTGAACGAAAAAGATGTTAATTCTCTCCGCGTATAAAATCGTCGAATTTTGTTTAAAAAAAATGTAACGATTTTATTAGCATCAACGAGATTTAATTAATTTAGTTCTTGTTAGATACGATATTCGACTAAAGAATCGATATCGTATTTTAAGAACGTTATAAAAAATAGTTTTTTTAGTATCGATTATTAGAAATAAATAAAAATATGTGACGAACGACCCATATTAAAAATACGACCGACGACGACACGACCCATAAAAAACGTGAGAAAGGAACAGAAGAAAGAGAAGAATCGGGTTTAATTTACACCCTCAACCTACATGCTTTGCTTTCTCGGTATAGAGCTCGTCGAACAGTGGCTTAGGCACGGGAGCGTCGAGATGATGTGGATGAGTTTAGGATGGTGCGTTTTTTTATGTGTGAGGTGACGGATTCGGCCGGATGGTGGGCTTGGGTTCGTCGGTATTTTGACAGTATTTCGGTGCTCCTTCGGATGTATGTCGAGATTATTTTTGCTAGATGTCGAGGATGTATGTGTATGACTAACAACTGTTTTTTTCAATGTTGAATGGAGGGTCCTATTTATAGGCGCAGAGGTTTAGGAGAGGTATCTTGCTTGGATAACAAGAAATACCGGTTTGGATAGGAAATGTAAGAAGTTGAAAGGAACGAGAAGTCCGTTGCTTGGGGAGGAAGCAATGAAATCTCGGCTGAATGGGGGGGTTTGGCCGAGTATTTGGAGCTCGGTTGGTATCTGATTCGGTTTTCGGATAGAATTCCTACTTGAGATCGAATTCTATCCTTAAACGGATTTGTTTAATATTTTTTTGAAGCTGATTTTTTGTGGTATTGGAGACCGAATCAGCCACGTGAGGTGTCACGGCTGACTCGCGTGTCTCGAGAATATTTTTGACCGGGTTTTGACTCGGTCGCTAAAAGACGGTTTTACCCCTGGTGTCGGAATCGACCCAAATTAGTCTCATTTGACTCGAAACGAACCACTGGGCCTGGATTTGAGGTTGGTTTTGTAAGATATGTACACCGTAATAAGCCTAAACCAAATGTCCATGATTTCGAGCCCATATCCGAGTCCATTAAAGCATGTTCGCGTCCTATCATCATCGGGTGTTTGGCGGGACCTACTATAGACACCTGACGGTCAAAATGCGGGTGTCTACAACCATATACATCTTTCTGACTCAAAAATAATTACAAGTTGTGATTACATAGTACATACTTACCCATCAAAAGTCTTAATGCACGACACATTGAGTTTTTCCATATTCAACAACAATTTGATGTCTTCCTTTGTTAGAGAAATTATTTGCTCATAGCCCACAACATCCTTACTCAAAGCAAGTTTAGATTTTCCTCCATCAACCATTATACTAACCAACTTAGACAATATTTTCCTAGATTCAAACTTTTGTTCCACACCAGCTTTCAGAATATCGGTTGAAGTAGCAAATGACTCCATTGTTCTAATACTTTTTCCACTATCGACTTTCTTTGATTCTTCAGAAGTATGTTGTTTTGGTTGTTCACTGATTAACTTCATTGTAACTTGAGGTGTTACTTCCTGATTAAGCTTCATATTAACACACAAATTGGAATTATAAATGACGTATAACAATTAAAACTTATAATTGATTATCATCGACAATTACCTTAGGATATCCAATATTTATTAAACTTTTCGGCCATCGAACAAAAGATCCAACAGCCTCACCTGCGGTAGAAAATTCTTCGGTTGGCAAAGGTAATTGTGTACCCTCCTCTCCCTCCAAGACAACCTCAATTGAGACCCTTACCTCATTTTCTCCAAATGGACAACCGTGAGATCTTGAACTCTCTGTTGGGGCCTGAAAAACTCTTCCTAGATCCACCTTTCGCAAGTCCATATAGAAAACATCTAACTGACATTCAAGGCCCTTACAAAATATAACAACCAGATAGAAGAAAATCACAACATCTACAGATAAATTCATTAGGAAAAAGCAGACTTCACATAGAATTTATGACTTACCATCTCCGGTATGTCACCTAATGGATCAGGAGGTTCATCATCTTCATAGCAACTAGCTTTCCCACTTTTGCAATTGATCTCTAGTGCAAGATCTCTCTCAACAGAATTTCTTGTGTTTCCATTGTTGGTCATTATGTCCCTCGTTGTCCTTTTCCCAACCATAAGATCTATTTGTCTTAACATATTAACTTCTACTGTCTTAGTGATCTTCTGAGTAAGTGCTTCCAAAAGCTCTTTTGATATTCCTCCACTTCGATTACCACTACTTTTACCAAAGTACTGCTTATGTCCTACCTTTCCACCAACACCTCTGACACGACCAGAATTCTCTTCAATTCCAAGTTCTTTAGTTAGTACGTCGACCTTTCAATAGGTGCAAACTCCCCTTGCAACACTTGTTCCTTTATAGAATGCTGTAATGAAATAAAATAATTTTTGGTTCTGAACGAAGTAAATTTGAAATTATATTTGAAATAAACATAAGTGTGCTTACAATTTTTTCTATTGCTTGCGTGGTCACCACATTAAGACATTCACCATCTTTGTCAACTCTTCCCTCTATCCATAAATCACCTCTTTCGATGGTCATGATAGTAGTATCATTAGATGAATCAGATAACTTTTTAGCATGCAACTTCATCCTTGTTTTTCGATATCCCCCACGAGACATTCTATACGGATATATATTCCTCTTTTGCCTTTCTGTTGCACTTACACTTATAGCCTAATATAAAACAAAAACAATTAGTTATCAAGCTTGTTTGTCTAAGGACAACAACGATATAAACACACACATGAACAATACATGCACAATGGATCAATTTTACACCACACCTTAAATTCATCTGTCATGCGTGTCTCTTTAAATCTCTTCCAAACTTCAGGTTTAATGTACGGGTATTTAGCTAATGGATCATCATCATTGGGCACCTTCCTTTTTTTTCAGCTGTTTTTTGTACACATACAATGAAGTCAATGTTGACTTGAAGTTTGACCATCTAATACCAGTAGTGGTGATGACTTCATCCTTCTTGGAAAGTGGAACGTTAAAAATAGTCTACAAAAGGTAAATAATATGTTAATACATTCTTGCACACAAGTCTAATACCCGATGGACAATGTTTGATCTTTTCTTTAAGATAATTTACCCTTACCAAAACATCATCCCAAATCTTTTCTTTAGTATCATTTGCAACCTTCTTCCAATTGGAAATATCAATTGGCACTTTTGTTCGTGCTAGTACCCCAATGTAACTTTTATATTTATCACCAATAATTCCAGTTGCCTCACCAACTTCATCGAAGGTAACATCAAGCTTTTTCCCAGCATCACGTAAAGTTATCAATTCCTTCATCAACACTACACTTTTACCCTTTGTTTGTTTGACCCAATTCTTGGAATTAGTGGTTTGAGAATCCGATTGAGAAGACATAATAACCTGTGTGCTATAGAACAATACAAAACAAATTAGATAAATATTAACATATCACATAAAATAATTAAATTTGCAATCTTAAAAGACAAAAACAATTTCAACACATACATCTAGATATTACGGAGTATTAATAATCCAAATGTAGAATCATTGACATATCTCAATGTAAGTTAACATAAAATTCAACAAATTTCATAAATTGTAACTAATTTTAGCACAATCAGTGACGTAAACTAAAAAACATGACATAAACTATTATTTATCAAAGTGTACTAGCAGATTTTGTGAGTTCAACCCACAACCCTTCAGTGTGATCATCCCGCATATAAAAATTGTCCTCCTCATCATTTTCAGCCACCACCTGTAGTCCACATGAAAAGGGAGGCAACTCATCATCTACCTCATCCATATTATCACGGGCCACAAACTTCTCTTTACCATGAAGAACAACCGACTTTTCATCTGCCGGATCGGTTATGTAAAATATTTGTTTTGCCTGGCTAGCCATTACAAATGGCTCGGTTTGATATCCCTCACGTTTCAAATCTACCAAGGTGAATCCCATCTCATCGACCTGAACACTCCTATAATCAACCCACCTACAACGGAATACAGCTATCCTGAATTGTACATAGTCCAACTCTCAAATATCCTTTATGACACCAAAATATGTCATTGGATCATAAGAATGATTCTTATCTTTAGCACAAGAAACGCTCATTGACATAGCAGTTAAAGCTAACCTACTATTTTGCATAGTACTTTTATCATCTTGAGATTTTTTGCAAAAAGAATGTCCCTTCATATCGTAGCCTTCATAAGATAGAGCATGCATCAAAGGTCCATGTGCTAACCAACTTACAAGTTGAGGTACTTGTTTAGGATTCTCTTCTAGTTCAATAGCAACTTTTTCATTGAACCATTTGATAAATGATCGATTACGCTCCAATGCTAACCACCTCTCTCCTTTTGATGGGTTTTGTTTTTTAAGAAGGATTTTCTGGGCCTCCACATATTTATCAACATCTTCTAAGTGTTGAAGTATGTAAAGATGTGCTTTATCAAGTTCTCCTTGGCTAATCATGATTTTTTTTTTTGCCAATTGTACCCTTTCCTATCAGTCTATCTTCGTGACGAGATGTTGGAAGTCCGGTAGATTTAAGATTAGACATATACACACTAGCAAACTCTAGGGCCTCCTCTGCCACATACCCTTGAATCATAGAACCTTCGGGTCGACTTGTGTTCCTTACATAACTTCCCAAGGGTTTCATAAATCTCTCAAATGGATACATATTTCTCACACTGGTCCACATATTTTGATTTCTCTTACCAAATGAACAACAAGGTGCTCCATTATATCAAAAAAGGAAGGGGGAAAGAACATCTCAAGTTCACACAAAGTAATAACAACATCTCTTTGTAATGTATTCAACATATCTGCATCAACAACTTTGTTGAATATTGCATTGAAAAAATAGCAAAGTCGAATAATGGCATGTCTAACATGTTTCGGCAAAACTCCGCGAAGTGCAACCGGGAGTAGCTGTTGTATTAAAGTTTGACAATCATGAGATTTCAAACCCACTAGTTTCAACTCCTTCAATGAGACAAGAGTTTTTATATTCGACGAGTATCCTTGAGGTACTTTAACACCATGCAAACACTCACACATACTTTTTTTTTCTCTTTTCGTGAGAAAGTAAAACATGCCGGAGGTAAGTAATTTCTTGAACCTCTAACTTGTGGTGCCAACTCTGGTCGTATATTTTGTGACATCATATTTTCTCGAGCATTGATACCATCTTTAGTCTTACCAGGAATGTTAAGAAGTGTGCTGATAAGAATATCATATATATACATTCTTATCCACATGCCTGACATCTATACAATGTCTGACGGATAAGTGTTGCCAAAACAATAAGTTCCAAAATATAGACTTCTTCTTATACAAGGACTTCTGAGGTGGCGGCTTATAGGGTTTCCCAAATGAATTTTCAATATTTTGAACCTTTTCGTAAACCTCTTTTCCACTTAAAATCTTAGGAGCATTCCTAACTTCTTGTTTTCCATTGAATGACTTCACTTTTTTTCTACAAGGGTGAGACCGGTGGAGAAACCTTCGATGAGCAAGATACACGTTCTTTCTACCGTTACCTAAACGATCGGAAACTGTATCATCCTCACAAATTGAGCATGCTTTAGCACCTTTCACGGTATATCCAGACCAAATTGCCATAAGCTGGAAAATCATTAATAGTGCAAAATACCATGGCGAATAATGTAAAAGTCTCTTTACGATAAGCATCATATACCTCCACACCTTTATCCCATAGTAACTTTAAATCATCAATCAATGGTTGACGATAGACATCTATATCATTTCCAGGTTGCTTAGGCCCTGAAATCAATAGTGACAACATAATATACTTCCGTTTGAAGCTTAGCCAAGGAGGTAAATTATAAATTATGAGCAAAACTGGCCATGTGCTCCACTGACTACTTAGGTTTCCAAACGGGTTCATTACATCAATACATACTCCAAGTCTTAGATTTCTCGCATCTGAACCGAATCTAGGGAACTTATAATTTATTGATGTCCATTTTGTAGAATCAGCTAGATGTCGAATCTTGTCATCGGGTACTCGACCTTTGGAATGTCATATTAAGTTTTGAGCATCTTTAACATTTCCAAAAAGACGCTTAAATCTTGGTATGATTGGAAGGTACCATAACACTTTAAATAGGCCTCCTTTCTTCACTTCATTATTTTTTGCCTTGAACTTGTAACAAGAAACGCTGCATTTTGGACACTTGTCTAGATCTTTATAATCTTTTCGATACAAAATGCAGTCGTTCGGACACGAATGTATCTTTTCATAGGTAACCCCCATTGGACATAAAATCTTCTTAGCTTCATACGTACGCTTCGGGAGTTCATGGCCATCAGGAAGCCCTTCAACAACTGCCTCAAGTAGCTTTGTGAAACTTGTATCACTCCATCCACTTTCCGCCTTTAGGTTATACAATTTCAATGTATAAGACAAAAATGTGAATTTTGAACCTAGATATGGGGGTTTCACTCCATCACTTGCCAACTTATCAAACATATGTGTTGGGTGTTAAGAGCCTTGTTTCACAACATTAATCATATCATCTACTCGATCCTCCTCATCAACAGGATAATCATCTCCATCAGACTCTCCTCTTTCCTCAACGTTATTACTTTTATTAGGTATCAAATCCTCCCCATGCCAAATCCACTTCGTATAACTTTTATCAATTCCATTACATAAGAGGTGATTTTTCAATTCTCTACCATCAACGAAAACATTATTTCCACTTTTAACACATGGATAATAAATTGTGTCAACCTACTCAGCATTATCAATAGCATATTTAACAAACTCGTCTACGCCCTTTGGAGAGCTGAAGTCGTATGCTCCCAAAAATACTATTTATCCACTTATAACCACAAAACTAAAGTAATAGTGTAGGGAAACAAAGGTCGATCCACAGAGAAGACGAAGTAATTTAAGTGAATTAAAACTAGAAATTAATAACTAAGAAACGGAGTGATTAGGTGATTGAGTAACTAAAACTAACTAATAAGCAAATAACGAAATCAATAGTAATAATGAATGAGTTAAGATGATTAAAACGATCTCGGGTAAGAATTTTCCACAACTAATTATCAAATTGATCATAGACTAACAACTTTCTCATAACTCTTGAGCAAACTATAGTGGGAAGTAAATCCCGAATCTCACGTGAATATTATTCGACTCGAAACGCGGTAACCAAATAACCTAATTATCAAACAACCTAATACACGCGATTAAGTTTAATTCAATAATAGCATTAACGAATGGAGAACGATAGAAGTGACGACCAATAAAACACGCGATTATTACACTAAAACAAATTGCCACTTGCGCCACGAATTATGCCACGGTAATTTGTTATTCGTGGCTAGTTTTTACCTAACCACGGGAAAATTTTCATTCACTACCTGAGAAAAAAAATATGCCACGGGACAATTTTTCCCGTGGCAAAAGTTCACTTGCTCCACGATTTTTATTAAAGTCGTGGCTAATAATCACTCTTGCCACGAAAGTTGCCACACCCGTGGCGAAAATATATTTAGCCACGAATTTGTTCTGTGGCAAATATTATTTAGCCACGATGTAATTAATTTCCATGGCGAAATTATTTTTTAGCCACTGATGTAATAAACGCATGTGGCTAATGTGGTTCTTCAAACTTTAATAAATTGCTTTCAAGTTAAACCAAATGTCAAATTTTGGTCTTAAAAAACTCAAAATTTAAAGTTATAGATAATATGAAATTAAATAAAAAATTTAAATTTGAAAATATTTTATTACTCAAAAAAAAATTGTTATTCTTTTATTAACTTTTTAAAAAAAAAGTTGTAAAACAAAATACAAGTAAATAAAACTTTGGTGGTCTAATTTGTTGATTTTCAACTAATCATAATTTTTGAAGTAATTGATTTCTCTTAATTTGACAATATGTTTAACTAAAATTATATAATCTAAAGTATGACTTTTGAAAGACTGGATGACCAAACCTAACAAATATGAAAGACTTGATAAAATCTGCAACCACTTTAGAGTCATCAGTTTTAGTGGGTATCGCTTCTACCCACTTCGACACATAATCAACAGCGAGTAATATATAAATAAATCCAGAAGATTTAGGGAACGGTCCCATGAAATCAATCCCCCACACATCGAATATTTCACAATAAATAATGGGGTTTTGGGGCATTTCATTTCGTTGGGATATGTTCCCCACCCTTTGACAGTTGTCACATGACTTACAAAATGCATGCGCATCTCGAAACAGATGTGGCCAGTAAAAACCACAATCGAGTACCTTCTTCGTTTTTGTTTTGGATCCAAAGTGTCCACCACATGCATGAGAATGACAAAAGGTGAGAATAGAGGACATCTCACTCTCAGAAACACATCGCCTAATGATCTGATCAGAGCAATGTTTCCACAAGTAGGGGTCATCCCACACATAATACTTCGTGTCACTGGGAATCTTATCCTTCTGAGCTTTAGAAAAACGAGCCGGAAACTTGTTAGAGACCAAATAATTGACAATATTTCCATACCAAGGTTCTAAAGTACATAAAGAAAATAAAGTTTCATCATGAAAAACCTCCTTTACCGACTCTAAACCATGGTCATGGTCATCATTCTGAACTAACCGACTCAAGTGTTCCGCAACCACATTTTCTGCACCTTTCTAGTCCTTCACTTCAACATCGAACTCACTAAGGAGGAGAATCCAACGGATTAACCTCGGCTTGGCTTCCTTCTTCGTCATCAAGTAACGAAGCGCAGCATGATCTGAATAAATAATAACTTTAGTACCAAGCAAGTAAGAACGAAATTTTTCTAAAGCAAAGACAAACGCCAACATTTCTTTTTCAATAGTAGAGTAATTGCGTTGTGCATCATTAAGGGTCATAGAAGCGTAATGAATAACATGAGAAGCTCTCCCATTCTTTTGACCCAAGACCGCCCCTAAAGCATTATCACTTGCGTCACACATGATCTCAAAAGGAAGAGACCAATTAGGGGCTTGAATGATCGGGGCGGTTGTGAGACGAGTTTTCAACTCATCAAATGCCTTCTTACACGCCTCATCAAAAACGAAGTCACCCTTCTTTTGCAACAATTTGCACAATGGTTGTGCAATCTTGGAAAAATCCTTAATGAATCTTTGGTAAAAACCTGTATGTCCAAGAAAGGAGCGAACTTCGCGCACGTTAGTCGGATAAGGTAGAGTCTTAATTGTATCAACTTTCGCTTTATCTACCTCGATCCCCTTACCCGACACAAGATGTCCCAAAACTATACCCTGCTCAACCATAAAGTGACATTTCTCAGAATTAAGTTTTAAGGTTAGTTTCAACACAACGCTTCAAAACAAGTGATAAATGATGTAAACATGTATCGAAAGAATTACCATGAACAGTAAAATCATCCATACACACCTCAATAAAATTCTCCACATACTCGGAGAAAATACTCATCATGCAACGCTGAAAGGTTGCGGGTACATTACATAACCCCAACGGCATGCAGCGATACGCAAATGTGCCAAAAGGGCATGTAAAAGTAGTCTTCTCCCAATCCTCAGGAGCAATTGTTATCTGAAAATACCCGAATAACCATCCAAGAAGCAGTAATATGCTTTGCCTGCGAGTCTCTCAAGCATCCGATCAATGAAAGGGAGAGAAAAATGGTCTTTCCTAGTTACCGTGTTTAGCCTAAGGTAATCTATACACACTCTCCATCCATTCTGGACTCGAGTAGGTACTAAATCCCCATATTCTCTACAACCGTGACCCCACTTTTCTTAGGGACAACCTGAGTGGGACTAACCCACTTGCTATCGGAAATAAGATAGATCATACCTACTTGCAGAAGCTTCAATACCTCCTTCTTCACAACCTCCATCATAGGAGGGTTCAACCGTCGCTGCGGTTGCCTTTCCGGTCTTGCCTCATCCTCTAGCAAAATCCGATGCATACAAGTCGATGGACTTATGCCCTTGATGTCGGCAATGGTCTAACCAATAGCTTGCTTATTCTCCTTTAACACTTCCACCAACCACTTTTCTTGTTCCTTGGTGAGCTTACTAGAAATAATTGCAGGCAATGTATCTCCCTCACCAAGAAACACATACTTCAAGTGATGCGGGAGTGGTTTCAGTTCTACAACTGGTGCCTGCAAAATAGATGGTAACAAAGTGTCACGAGGTACAGTTAGTTGTAATGAAGGTGGAACCGTGTGCACGAAGGACACCCTGGTCAACTCAGCTGCTGTTTCTTGCAAGTTAGCAGACACTAAATCATAAAACTTCTTTTCTGCTATACCGTTCTCAATCACGACCTGCAACTCATCATGGTTATCCAAATAGAAAGTTTCCTGCACTAATGGCTCAAACACATCAATAAGACATAAAGAATGGTCCTCGGTGGGGAATTTCATAGCATTGAAGATATTGTACTCCACCACCTGACCATCAAACTCCATAGTAAGAGAATCGCTACAAACATCAATCTTAGTTTTCGCAGTTTTCATAAATGGTCTCCCCAACAATATAGGGGCAGCATGTCTATCGTGCTCCATGTCTAGCACATAGAAATCCGCAGGAAAAATCAATTTATCAACCATGACCAAAACATCTTCTATGTGTAGACACCCACATTTTGACAGCCAGGTGTCTATAGTAGGTCCCGCCAAACACCCGATGATGATAGGACGCAAACGTGCTTTAATGGACTCGGATATGGGCTCGAAATCATGGACATTTGGTTTAGGCTTATTACGAAGTACAAATCTTACAAAACCGACCTCAAATCCAGGCCCAGTGGGTCGTTTCGAGTCAAATGAGACTAATTTGGGTCGATTCCGACACCGGGGGTAAAACCGTCTCTTTACGACCGAGTCAAAACCCGGTCGAAAAATATTCTCGAGACACACGAGTCAGCCGTGACACCTCACACGGCTGATCCGGTCCCAAACACTGCAAAAATCATCTTCAAATAATATTAAACAAATCCGTTTAAGGATAGAATTCGATCTCAAGTAGGAATTCTATCCAGAAACCGAAACAGTTTACAACCCGAGCTCAGACACTCGGCCAAACAGCCGAGACACTCCCTAACCAGCCGAAATACTTGGATTTTCCACCAAGAAAACGAGACTTTCGTTCCCTTCCGAACTCTCGTGTTTCCTATCCAAACCGGTATTTCTTGTCACACAAGCAAGAGTACCTCGACTCCTATAAATAGGACCTCATATTCAACACAAAAGACACACATGAAACATCAATAATCCCGACACATGAAACATCAATAGCCCCGACACATGAAACATCAAAAGCCCCGACACATGAATCATCGATCAATACACCACAATTATTAGTCATACATATACTCGATATCTAGCAAAAATATAGTCTCAACATACATCCGAAAGAATCCCGAAGTAGCTTCAAAAATCCGACGAAACCGACCCGTCCAAACCGGCCGAATCCGACGTCCCATACGACCAAAAATCCGCACCACCCTAACTCGTCCCACATCATCTCGACGCTCCCGTGCCTAAGCCACAGTCCGACGAGCTCCATACCGAGAAAGTAAAGCATGTAGGTTGAGGGTGTAAATCAAACCCGATTCTCTCTTCTCTTTTCTCCTCCTCCACGTTTTTTTATTTTTCGTCGGTCGTGTTATAATTAATACGGGTCGTTTGTCGCATATTTTCTATTTATTTTAACAATCGATATTACAAAACTATTTTTTTATGTAACGTTCTTAAAATACGATACCGATTTTCTAATCGAATATCGTATCTACAAGAACAAAATTAAATTAATCCTCGTTGATGCTAATAAAATCATTACCTTTTTTTTACAAAATTCGATGATTTTTTAACGCGGAGAGAATTAACATCTTTTTCGTTCAAATTTTTTTTTTTTTTACTTTTCGTTCAAAACAAACCTTTTTTAAACTTTTTTTTAAAGCATTCTAACTATTCGATATCGATTTCAAAATCGAATATCGAATACGACGAATATCGAAAATATAAATCGGGTAAAAATTAATCCATATTTGTACGCGATTTATAAGAATTGACGGTTTTTGACAAATAAAAAAAAACCGACAGACCACCACGCGAGTCGCGCGCCCTCCAGGCTCGCGCGATGGCCTGACCCGCCGGATCCCTTTTTTTTTTTCGTTTCTTCGCTTTTCTATTTTTTTTTCTTTTCGAACCTTTACATTAAAATGCGACTTTCGCGATATATTTCAATAAACACTCTTTTTTCGACCATGGTCAACACGTGTTAATCCATCACGTGACATTAAAACTTTTTCGAGTCATGCATATTATTTATTCATATCTTTATTCAATTTATTCATCGTTACTAACTCGTTTTCTCGTGTTTGTAGCTTTTTATTTGTTTTTATCGTTTTATTAGACTAAAACGAACTCACATGCTAAAATAACTTTGACGTTATCAGTTTAATATGCATTAAACGACTTAGCAACACACTTATTTATTTTTCTCACATGCTTAGGAAAATAATGTATGCATATCATTCAACCGTCGAACTAACCTGTGTACACCAAAAACGAACGATATCCCTAGTAAAGGCCGCTAAGTGCGGGCGGGGTTGGGTGTTCTTAGTGAACTTCCCAACATGTACCCTCACCCCTTACTCAGAACCGTGGTTTCCTGATGTCCGAAATCATTGGCAACGAGAGTCATTCAATATACGATTAACCGCTCCAGTCGGCATCGGTATCGATATGCAAAGGGACGAGCCCAATAAACTCTGACATCGGAAATGGGCTGTATTTTGTATACGGCCCACTACGACATAGAGTCGGCTCGAATGGTTCCGAATAACCACAAAATTCGGTGGCGACTCCTACTTCGATTTAAATTTCAATTTGACCATCTCATATGGAGATTCATTCGCCTCCCCAAACCCGCGTGTGGCCGCGTCGGGGTGGACCTATGTGATGTCCGCAATTTGGCGACTCCGCTGGGGATCAACTGATGAGTCACTTACCATCGGCATCCTTAGGGTGAGACTCGAAAAGAAATCGTTCGAATAGTAATGTACACGTTTTAGTTCAATGGGCCATGCATAACCCATTCTTTCCCGGGCCGGTTACTTGTGACCGACGTCCCACTATACCACGGTGCATTCCTACATGGGTGCGCTAAAGACATCGATGGTGGAACTCGTCTAGGTTTTGCGGCATGTCCTAAGACCAACTCGGCTTAGGGAATCCGTCCTCAATACGAGAAAGCCATCGTTGTTGGTATAGACCCTATTAGACCGACCGAGACTTAGACTAAGAGCATACATGGCGTCATTATACTGTTTCCGTGACTACAGGCTACCTGGTCCGTGTCTCATCTTTTCAAAAAAAAAAACGAGTTTTAAAAAAAAAAACACTTGCATCTTTTTTCGAAAACCATCCATTTTTCAAAACCCGAAAAGCTACCGAATTTAGGACTTATGATTTTGACTCAAAATAGCCTATTTTTAGCCAGTATGCTGTCCAAACTTTTTCAAAAATTCAAAATCTCGGCCTGATAAACCTTTTTTTTCCGATTTTCAAAAAAGATCGGGCCGTCCAACCCGACTTTGCTCGGTTTTCAAAATTCAAACCCTCTTCTTCTTAGGACTTCCCGTATTTAGCAGTGTCGGGTCTTGTCATAAGTAGTAAGAGTCCATAGCGTCGAAACTCCGTCAATCTTACATCACGGGTTTCCACCCCATCCCAAGTCCGCCTTATTAGTCAAGGCGCGGCCCACCTACGTAGGACAAACTCCTACAAAGGGAAGCCCACTTACACAATCGAGTCCAAAGTCTGGGGAATGTCTCACGTAAACCTCCTTTCAAACAGGGCCCAGCCCACACAGCTGGATCCTAAAGGAGGCCCACCTTTCACAAGTCACCCGTCTAAGTGTCTTTTCCGAGTCAACCTTTTACAAGGGATAGCCCTATAACAAAAGGTTTGTGACCTTTACGTCTAAGGGTCACTCGTCCGACACTCGAGTCTTAACCAAATATTCGATCCCACTTGGGGACTACCCTTCACCAGAGCGGTCAATCATGATTGCTCTAAGGGTCATGTCTTACACGTGTCTCACGTACCCCACTTTCGAGCCACTTAGATGCCACACCATCTGAGTCCTACCAGAGTCTTTAGTCTCACTCGGGGGCTGTCCTCCACCCGAGCAGTCAACCACGGTTACCCTAGAGGGTTACCCTACGTCCATCCTACACCGGCATCCTTATGATGCCTTCTTCGAGTCGTACCTATGCTACGAATATTCGAGTCACCTAGGGTTAGGTCACCATGGTTGGTCCGAACACGTGACGCGGTCAAACACGGTCGCCCCATTTTCGGACTCACCCTTTTGCATCTCGAGTCCAAGTCGCGGTCGTTACTTTGTCTAGGTCAACGTTCGAATATCCCGATCCGAGAATCCTAGTCATTCCAGTCACCTCGGGTCGTGTCTAGTTTGACTCCCCCTCTTGCATTTGCGCAAAACCGAGTTTAGGCGAGTCGTGGCACCTGTCGAAGACCTTACCAAAAAAAAGAAACAACCAACCGAGCATCCGAAAGTCCGAATTGGATTCGAGTCTAAGTTTGAGTCCGAGTCTAGGATACCCTACATCCTCATTTCCAAATCAGAGTCAGAGTCTTTTGCATTCTGTCCTCTTTTCAAAATTCAATAAAATCAGCTTTTCTATTGCTCATATATACTTTCCTTATGTGTTTCCGAGAACATGATGAACACCGTCATACACTGTGAGCACATGCATGTGACTATTACAGGCACATCTATAATTACTGCAGGAAATCGAGACCCGTGTTTTCCTTTACCTATTCATGTCTGACATAGGAAGCCACAAAACTACACTTAGCAGGAGCGGTATCGAATCCAATGACGAATCTAGGTAGTCACCTAGTTTGGGTTCAAGACGCGAGGCAAGCCCATTTCCCACAATAAACACCCATCCAATAAGACTACCAATCCCTACCTTAGGTGTTAGTCTGACCAACAGGAAAAAAAAAAAAAAGCTGGACAAAAAAAAATCAAAAGTCCAAGAAAAAAAGCAAAAGGCCAAAACAAAAAAGCAGGCCATCATAAAAAAAGAGCATCCACGATCAGAACGGTCAACACAAATGAAGATCCCATGACCGGGGCTAAGAGGTCAACCAACAAAAAATATTCAAGTGCCCATGACCGTGGTCAACGGTCCACTCAAGATCAATACTCATACCATCCAATAAGGGAGAAACAATCAAGCTGGTCAACTAACACCACATTTAGCCTTCCCACATTACAACCCTCATGACCTTCCCGAGACCCAGGCTAAAGACAGCCCGGAATTTTGAGAATTCAAGCTCCATAGGATACCCCTAACCATTAGGGCCAGACATGGAAACCAGATCCCGCATCATCAAACATATCCCGATCTAAGTTCGAGCCATTTTACTCGGCTTCCCCTTTATATAACAAAATTCACAATCACCATATGCAAACCCGAGATCAAAACTCATCAAAGACCCAAGATCAAAACTCGTCAAAGACCCGAGAGCAAAACTCGTCAAATCCCTTACCTAATCATACACAATCCCGAGAGCAAAACTCGTTAAAATCCCCGAGAGCAAAACTCGTTAAAATCCCCGAGAGCAGAACTCGTTAAAATCCCCGAGAGCAGAACTCGTCAAATCCCATCCCAATTCTTCTCATCCAAACCAGTTACCAACCCCAAGCACGGGAATTCAACCTGCGGTTGGCATAGAACATGCCCAAATAGTTCACACCACCTCTGGGGGTTATCCCGGAGAATGCTCACAGTCACAGGATCAACATCCTAACTATTCTAGCCCTTTGATCAAGGCATCATTGGGAGCACACCTAGCCTAACCATCACTATGGCTAGTTACACACCAAGCCCTAATAAACTAGGCACCATAATACATCTTTCAACACTGAACTACGGCTTGGTTTGATTTCACTACACGTGAATACGTAGGCAGCCTTTCAACAAAGGCACAACCACCCACATTGACACAAATTCAAAAAGCATCATCATTCCGGTCACGACACTATCATGTTCTCAACAGCTAGCTTTGTTGTCCCGGGGGCTTCTCTTAGGCAGAAGTTTTCCATCCATTCACATAATCCAATATACCTTCAAAATCTAGCCTCCTTTCTTTAGTGAGTCCTAGTACTCGGCCCAGTCGAAGGCAAGAATCTGTCAGAGGCTCGAAGCAACACCCACTTTGGGAATGTGCCCTAAAAATCAAAAATCCAAAAGAACACCAGTCTACGGCGTTGCTACCACAAAGCCCTGTCGTACGGAAACAGTCTCATCTTTCCCGTTCCGAGGATTCGACCATGTTGCCACTCGCCTAGACTACGGAATAGCGCAAGTTAAGAGTCTTATCATCTTAGGTGGCCCATACCCTACCGTGTCACGGTCTAACCCTTAGAGAGTCCAAGTTGTATCTGTCAACTCATCCTCTCGCATCCAGAATCGAGTCTGTCGGCATACAGGCCTAATAAGAGGATTCTAGGAGTCCGTGTCAGAATCTGATCAGAAATCAAGTCATCCCAAACATTCCTTTTCTTCCAAATTTTTCAAAATTTCCGGCATTTTCAAAAAAAATCGGTTTTTTCAAAAAAAAAAATCAGTCATAAATCATTTTTCTCCCCCAGCACGAGTCGATGTTTTATCTGTATGTTGCATGCAAAACAGACAGGTATCCCAAGACTCCCGGAGAATTATCAAAGTTCTCGGTGAAAATTTAAGCAACATTTTCGCTGAGGAATCGGATGTATCAGTAAAAGGTACATCCGCAGCTTCTAATAGAGGGTCCCGCGCAATTCAAAGATGGGACGTATCAGCAAGCGGTACACCCATAGCCTCCAAGGCAAACTCCCACGCAATTTCAAGATGGAGATTGTCTGTAAACAGAACATCCCCAGACTTTTTTAGTAGAAAGTCCCCGCGCCGTTATTGACATCTATCCAGGTATGATTTCTATCTTATGGCTGGCGAGCCCTTCACGCAAGTCTAATGGACTCTAAACGACCCGATCGGAAGTCTGCCAGGTCTTAATCCTCGATTGGCCTGGTAGCTACTCTGACTTTCGCCTTGTCCAAGCCTCAGTCAGAGTGGGGGCTCTGTAGACACCCACCTTTTGACCGCCAGGTGTCTATAGTAGGTCCCGCCAAACACCCGATGATGATAGGACGCAAACGTGCTTTAATGGACTCGGATATGGGCTCGAAATCATGGATATTTGGTTTAGGCTTATTACGGAGTACAAATCTTACAAAACCGACCTCAAATCCAGGCCCAGTGGGTCGTTTCTAGTCAAATGAGACTAATTTGGGTCGATTCCGACACCGGGGGTAAAATCGTCTTTTTACGACCGAGTCAAAACGCGGTCGAAAAATATTCTCGAGACACACGAGTCAGCCGTGACACCTCACACGGCTAATCCGGTCCCAAACACTGCAAAAATCATCTTCAAATAATATTAAACAAATTCGTTTAAGGACAGAATTCGATCTCAAGTAGGAATTCTATCCAGAAACCGAAACAGTTTACAACCCGAGCTCGGACACTCGGCCAAACAGCCGAGACACTCCCCAACCAGCCGAAATACTTGGCTTTTCCACCAAGAAAACGAGACTTTTGTTCCCTTCCGAACTCTCGTGTTTCCTATCCAAACCGGTATTTCTTGTCAGACAAGCAAGAGTACCTCGACTCCTATAAATAGGACCTCATATTCAACACAAAAGACACACATGAAACATCAATAATCCCGACACATGAAACATTAATAGCCCCGACACATGAAACATCAATAGCCCCGACACATGAATCATCGATCAATACACCATAATTATTAGTCATACATATACTCGATATCTAGCAAAAATATAGTCTCAACATACATCCGAAGGAATCCCGAAATAGCTTCAAAAATCCGACGAAACCGACCCGTCCAAACCGGCCGAATTCGACGTCCCACACGACCAAAAATCCGCACCACCCTAACTCGTCCCACATCATCTCGACGCTCCCGTGCCTAAGCCACAGTCCGACGAGCTCCATACCGAGAAAGTAAAGCATGTAGGTTGAGGGTGTAAATCAAACCCGATTCTCTCTTCTCGTTTCTCCTCCTCCACGTTTTTTTATTTTTCGTCGGTCGTTTTATATTTAATACGGGTCGTTTGTCGCATATTTTCTATTTATTTTAACAATCGATATTACAAAACTATTTTTTTATGTAACGTTCTTAAAATACGATACCGATTTTCTAATCGAATATCGTATCTACAAGAACAAAATTAAATTAATCCTCGTTGATGCTAATAAAATCATTACCTTTTTTTTACAAAATTCGATGATTTTTTAACGCGGAGAGAATTAACATGTTTTTCGTTCAATGTGAAGATTCCCGGATCTCCACATTTAGTGGGCAATTTACATTGAAACACGGCCGAGACATGTTCACTTACCTTCACCTTCTCGATTCCCTTAAGCCTATTATTCCTCTTTATAGTACAAAGTTCTTTTAAAAACTTAACATATCAGGGGACACTTTAAGTAACTCGAAAAAGGGGAATATTTACCTCACATTTACGAAAGGTTTCGTAAACATCATTGTCATGCTCCTTTTTCCGAGTATCCTTTAATGCTTCAGGAAAAGGTAGTGGAGGATCGTGGATTTGAACCGATGGTAACTTAACGGTAGAACTCGACATCACTTTGTCATCTTCGATCACATGTGCATTCCCATCATCAACGACCATCTCGTCTTCCTCTTGGATAGCAACTTCCTTGGATCTAGCGTTAGGGTTCTCGACCTCTACTAGTTGTCTTCCATTTCTCAAAGACACCGCACTCACATTCTTCTTTGGGTTTTCTACCATTTGAGATGGTAGACCGCCCATTGTCCCGCTTCTAACCGATTAATCGCGGATGCCAGTTGGCTCACTTGAGTCTCAAGATTTTTGAAATTTTGGTTGTTTTTTGCTCGATCTTGAGTAACACTTACAGTGAGTGCCCGAATCATGTCTTCCGTGGACATTGATGAACTCGGTGTTGCTTTTTGTTGTGGAATCTGTGATGTGAACTGTTGTCCTTGAGGTCGTGGAATGAATTGACCTCTAGGAGGGCCACTTGATTGTTGACCTTGAAAATTACCCCATCGAAAGTTAGGATGACTTCTCCATCCTTCATTGTACGTTTCGGAGTAAGGTTCCCATTTCTTCTTGTTCGAGGTGTTATCCCAAACACCATTCACTTCCTCGGAACCACTCTCTTGCACATAAGGGCATAAATCACTAGGATGTTCCTCTGTGGAACAAATACCGCACACAGTAGCATGTTGCCTACCTCCCATCATAGCTTGGATCGCTGATGTTAAACTATTGACTTTCTCTTCAAGATTTGAGTTAGGGTTCAAAGAGCTAACAACGCGCTTCGAATTTCACATAGAATAATCCCTCGAACATTCCGCTAGATCACTGATAATATTCCATGCTTGTGTCGGGTTCTTGTTCACTATACCACTGCCACTAGCCGAATGAATCATGCGACTATCCTCGGGTGTAAGTCCACCACAGAAATATAGGATAAGATCCTGATCCGAATACCTATGGTAGGGACAACTGGCACAAAGCTACTTGAATCTCTCATAGAACTCGTACATGGTTTCCCCGTCTCGTTGTTCCACATTGCTAATGGCTTTCTTTAAGTGTGCGAAACGGGACGGTGGGAAGTACATCCCTAGAAACGCCTTTTTCATATCCACCCAAGCTGTAACATTATTAGGTGGTAGATAGTACAACCAATCTCTTGCGTTTCCCTTCAATGAAAAGGGAAAAGCTCGTAGCTGAAGTTGTTCGTCAGTCACACCAGCCGGCTTCATACTAGAACACACAATATGGAAATCCGAAAGATGTTTATTCGGATTTTCGATGCTCGTTCCATTGAAAGTAGGTAGATGATGCACAACGATTTGGGATGCATCGAAGATAATACCTGTTGTTTGTGTCAACAACATCCAGAGACTATGGACCACCTTTTCTTTAGATGTCCATATGCCATTAAACTGATGAATATTGTCCATCAGTATTCAGGCTGTATTCCCATGCTTGGCTATGTCCTTAATATTGACTGTACAAATGTCCACAAGAAACTGCATGCTGCTCTTCTTGCTGCCTGCTACTATCACATCTGGGAGCAAAGAAATAAGGCAAGAATTGAAGATAAAATAAGCCATCCTGAAAGAGTTGTGAGGAAAAGTGCTTCTGAGAATAGAGGAAGAATCAAAATCTGAAAGAATGATAATTTTACTAGTCAGGATATTTGGTTCTTCACGCAAATTGGTTACAATATCTAGGATACTTGTTCTGTTTAAATTTTTTTGTCCTATATTTTCTGTACAGTATATGCTTGTAACTCAATTTTTTTGATGAATGACATTACTCACATTTCACCAAAAAAAACGGTTGAACCGCAAGATCAGGAGCTGTGAGCTCCTTAGAGTACGTGTTTCTCTCGCCATGATTACTTCGTCCTCAAATTCGGGTACAGACTCTGGTGTAGACTCTAGATCACTTTCGGGCTCGGGTCGCTGAAAAATGACCAATTCGCTATTATAACCCTGTCTCCGCCTGAAAATTGAACGTTCGATCTCATAGTCGAAGGGCTCGAGTGGATTGTTGGTAGAACGAGTATTATGCATATGCTAGCGTACCTAAAATAAAAAAAAAATTAAAACACAAAAATTAACTATTGCCTTCCCCAGCAACGACGCCAAAATTTGGTGAGCCGAAGTCGTATGCTCCAAAAAATACTATTTATGCACTTATAACCACAAAACTAAAGTAATAGTGCAGGGAAATAAGGGTCGATCCACAGAGAAGACGAAGTAATTTAATTGAATTAAAACTAGAAATTAATAACTAAGAAAGGGAGTGATTGGGTGATTGAGTAACTAAAACTAACTAATAAGCAAATAACGAAATCAATAATAATAATGAATGAGTTCAGATGATTAAAACGATCTCGGGTAAGAATTTTCCACAACTAATTATCAAATTGATCATAGACTAACAACTTTCTCCCTACTCTTGAGCAAACTATCGTGGGAAGTAAATCCCGAATCTCACGTGAATATCATTCGACTCGAAATGCGTAACCAAATAACCTAATTATCAAACAACCTAATACATGCGATTAAGTTTAGTTCAATAATAGCATTAACGAATGGAGAACGATAGAAGTGACGACTAATAAAACACGCGATTATTAGTTCGAATCACAAGTTAAATATCTCTCTAACCTAGATATGATGAAACGCATCCAATATTAAGGCTAAAGATTGTTACTTTATCAAACGGTTTGAACAATTACGGATTCAATCGCTAGAATAACAATAGACTGAAAATTGTAAAGATTAATTAGATACTTTAATCTAAACATTCAACAATCATGCAAATATGAACGGAGAAATAACAATACTCAAGAGATAGAATAAAGAAGGATTAAAGTATCACAATTGAATAATTAGAAGCTTCATCTCTTAATCCGAGAAAAAGGAATTAGTTGTACATGCTAGGGTTTTTCTCCTCCTTTTTCTAATTGAACGTGATGATGATGATGATATGAATTGTCAATAATCACCAACTTAACTTAACTTAACCTAAAAATAATAATAATGATGATGATGATGATGATGATGATATGATGATGATGATGATGATGATGATGATGATGATGATGATGATGATGATGATGATGATGATGATGATGATGATGATGATAATAATAATAATAATAATAATAATAATAATAATAAGGGAGTGGGTGCCCAGATAGTGTCTCGGTTACCCACTAACTTCTTGTAATTTGTTTCGCTATTAATGCAAGCTCTGGTTTATAATAAAAAAAAATATAATAATAATAATAATAACAATAATAAGAATAACAATAATAACAATAACAATAATAATGATAATGATATTGATAATGATAATAATAATGATAATAATAATAATAATAATAATAATAATAATAATAATAATGTAATAATAATAGTAATAATAATAGTAGTAATAATAATAGTAATAGTAATAATAATAGTAATAATAATAATAATAATAATAATAATAATAATAATAATAATAATAATAATAATAATAATAATAATAATAATAATAATAATAATAATAATAATAATAATAATAATAATAATAATAATAATAATAATAATAATAATAATAATAATAATAATAATAATAATAATAATAATAATAATAATAATAATAATAATAATAATAATAATAATAATAATAATAATAATAATAATAATAATAATAATAATAGCAAAGATGGAATATCGCAAAGCGGATAGACTAAAGCTGTAAGAATTACTTCTGGAATAATAACAAAGACGGAGGTAAAATGGTATACAAAAGCTGGAACAGCATTTGCAGCCCCTGGAACGAAGGGGGATTTAACGTTAAAAATCTTAAAGCATGGAATACGGCAATGATAGGAGGCTGGCCATGGAAAATCATTAATAGCAAAGGAGGAATATGGGGCAGATGGCATGAACAATATGTGTTAAGGAACAAGCATCTGGCAAATTAAGAAACAAGAAAGATATACTGCAACTTTTAACAGCATACTGACTATAAGGGACGAAATCTTGCGTCATAGTGGAGATGTAAATAAAGCGCAGAAGCTCATTCAGAGTTGGGCGTATCAGGGGCAATATAGGGTCGGACTTGCCTATGAATGGTTCAGGCCTAAAATGTGCACGATCCATTGGATGAAAAGACTAAGTGAAGGTAGAGTGATCCCAAAGCATGGATTTGTTGCAGCAATGGCAGGACAGAAGCGACTTGCGACAGTGGATAACATTCAAAGACGAGGACTCTATATAGTCAATCGGTGTGCTCTATGCTGTAATGACCGAGAAACACATCACCACTTATTCTTTACTTGTCCATTTTCGAGGTTGATCTGGCAAGCATTACTCAATTGGATGCAAATTACGGGTAGAAGTAATACATTGACGGTGGAGCTGAAGTGGTGTGCGAGTCGGTAAGCGAGGAAGCATTGGAAAAGTGTATGGTTTAGTAGCTGTCTTGCAGTTGCGGTATATCACATCTGGAGTGCTCGAAACAAAAAAAACTTTGCAAACAAAAGTAGCTCTCAACAAATAATAATTGGGCATATTAAGTTTGAAGTCTACACTAGACTTAGAAGTAGGGGGATAGACTTAGCTAGTCAGTTGATGTAAATAGTGACAAGGGTGGATACATTATTCACCTATAGAGGATAGTTCTTTTTGTAAGATCTAGCCCTATTTTGAAATAAAATGAGGCATACCATTTCTTGAAAAAAAAAACAAAAAAAAATTAATAATAATAATAATTATTATTATTATTATTATTATATAATAATTATAATAATAGAATGCATTACAAATACCCCCATATGTATCAATTCAGTACGTAGAACAGTTTCCATATTGTCACAGTTAGTACTAGAATGGTTCTATATTGTTCATTGCATTTTTGCAAGTCTTGGTTTTTCTTGTAAGCTGTTCTCTTTTTCTACCCTATATGGATGAATAAGAGTTCTAACATTCTTACAAATAATAATGATAATAATAATAATAATAATAATAATAATAATAATAATAATAATAATAATAATAATAATAATAATAATAATAATAATAATAATAGTACGCATTCTCATTTGTTTTTTGATTGAGCTACTCGAAGCAGGTCTGGTCTTTACTCAAGGATTGGATGAGGATCAGGTATAGAGGCAATGATCTACTCTCTGAAGTCAAATGGTGTATGGCTCGGGGCAATAGGAAACATTGGAAGCATAGGTGGTTTTGTGCGTGTCTTTCTGCTGCGGTCTACTACATCTGGGCTGAAAGAAATGGTCGTATCTTTGAAGCCAATTTTAACCCTGTCGAAATTACTTTGAAACTAATTAAGTTCGATGTTTTTGTAAGATTAAGGAAATCTGGAGTGATGTAAGGAGGGTTAATGCTTGTTGCATTGTAGGGGTTCTTCTTTGTAAGTTAGGCTCTTTTATTCCCTAAATGGATGAATAAAATGAGTCATAATTCCTTGCAAAAAAATAAATAAATAAATAAATTAATAAATTAATTAATAATAATAATAATAATAATAATAATAATAATAATAATAATAATAATAATAATAATAATAATAATAATAATCAAAAATGACTTTTCGCCGCCTAGAGAGAGAAACTTTCTCTCTCGAGAACTAACTCTCTCTAAAAATAAAACAGAATTTCAACAAACTTCGAAGTTTCTTCTTGACGTCATGGCTGCTGCTTCAAGCAAACCACGAGGTCGAGGACGACCACCAAAAGTCGCAAAACCAGATGCAGGATCTTATGACGAGACTATTGATAGCTCTTTTCAGGAAGCACGTTCTGTTTCTTCCCAAACCCAGACGAGGTCACAAATGGCAGGAATGCTGAAATCCACCTCCGCCATGGTTGTACCTACTCCTGAGGATAAATCTATGGCATAGGAATCTCCTGTGCGAGGTAATTCTCTGATAAATGATCTCATTTCGCAAGCTTTTCGTGGTTCGTCGAGCTCTAAGAAAGGTGTAACTCCTCTGACTAATGTTTCTCCTCACATTAAGGCCAATTTTGTGAATACTGTTGAGAATTCTACTTTAGATGTTCCTAATACTGATCCTCTTCCGGAGATTGTGAATGCACCAAAATCTTGGTCTGAGATTGCTAAATCTCAGAGTAAGGCGGGTATGGGGCTCTTTTTTGATGAATCTAGTGCTGAGGCCACTGAAATTACTCTCGAATTGGAAGATTTTGTAGATGAACTAAGTAAATGGAATCTGACTTTGATGTGTCAAGTATTTAGCAAAAAACCTTCGATTCAAGGAATGAAGGATTATGCGTTGAAGAATTGGGGGAAGTTAGCCATGCCAGCAATACAGATGTTTAAGAAAGGATGGTTTAGTCTGCGCTTTTCCTCTCAGAAGGATCTTGATGCTGTCCTCAGAGGGGGGCCTTGGAAATATAGGCATTATTCCATGATTTTGAAACAATGGACTCATACCTTTTCTCTTGACATGGATAAAGTTTCCCTGGTTCCTGTCTGGGTACTGTTCCATGATCTCGATCCAGTTCTATGGACTGAGACTGTTCTAAGTAAGATAGCTAGCAAGATAGGGCGACCTCTCTATGCTGATCTTACTACTACTTGCCAAACTAAAGTCTCTTTTGCTAGAGTACTAATAGAGGTGGATGTTTCTAAGGAACTTCCTGAATCTATTTCTATTAATGCTCCTCTCTTTGGCTATTTCACTCAATTTGTTGAATATGAATGGGTGCCTTATTATTGTGGTGAATGTGGGAAATTAGGTCACCTTAAGGAGACTTGCAAGAAGAATAGAAAGCAGGTTGTTCATAAGAAAGTGTATGTTCCTGTTAAAGCTTCTCGTGAGAATGCTGGTATGCTAGGTGGTACCTCAGGTAGTCAGTCAGGGACACTGTTGGCGGCAGGGTCTGGGGCTGGCCATACTCAACCTGTGCACCCAGGAATCTCTACTGACTTGCCTGTAATGCACTCAGAATGCATACTAGATCCAAAGGTTCAAGAAGTTTTGGAGGTTAAAAAGAAAAAAGGTTATGTGATTTCAGCTAATAAGAAACTTAATGACCCACAAATGCAATTAGATTTTCTTTCAAATAGATTTGCTGCAATTGAGAATTTGGAGGCTGACGAGGGTGATTCACTAGGTGGTACCTCAGATTTGGTCGAGCGTGTGGTTTGTGAAGATGATACAGAGTTGAATTCTTCCTCTCTATCTCTTCCCCGCACCCAATCACAGGCTGTAATGCATCTTGAATGTGAGTCTCAGCAACATGCTGCCATTGTAAATGGCATAGGGGTGGTGGCTGAACCTATTCCACCTGATAAATGATTATATCCTCTTGGAATGTGAGAGGTGGTAATGACCCTTTGAAGATTGCGGATATTGCTAAATTCTTGAGGGTTAATAGAATTGATGTTTTTGGTATCTTAGAAACCAGAATTAAGAAGCATAAAGCTAGAAAAGTGGTTAGTAAATATTTTGCTGGCTATCGAGCTGAATATAACTACTCTAGTCATTATAATGGGCGTATTTGGGTTATTTGGAATGTGTCAACAGTTTCTGTTGATATTCTACATTCTACAGACAAGCTAATCCACTGTAAAGTCTGTCATTATGCTACTACTAGTCAGATGGAGGTTACAATGGTGTATGGCAGTAACGATGCTCAGGAGAGATTGCATCTTTGGAATAGCCTTAAATCTATAGCTAACCAGACTTGCCCCTGGATGGCTATGGGTGACTTTAATGTTGTTAGATCTGCGGAGGAAAAGATCAGTAATACTCCTCCTATCTTAGCAGAAATGATGGATTTCAATTACTGTATCAATCATTGTGCTTTAGACGAGATATCTACTACGGGTTGCTTGATGACCTGGACTAATAAGCATGAGGTGCAATCTAGGGTTTGGTCAAGATTGGATAGGGCTCTTATTAATCAATCTTGGATGAGTGCATTCCCTAATTCCTCTGCAGTTTGCCTCCCTTCGGGTCTATCTGACCATTATCCTATACTGGTTACTGTTTTTGCTGAGTTTAAGCATGTTCCTCGGTTTAGTTTTCTTAATTGTTGGATAAATAATGGGAGGTTTATGGACACTGTGGCTGCTGCTTGGTCTGTTAGATCTGCTGGTACTACCAGTTTCAAGCTTTTTGCTAGACCTAAGGAAACTAAAAAAGGTCTTACTGATATGCATAGAAAGTCATATTCAAACATTGCTCATAGAATTGTTGCTGCTGAACGGGAATTGAACGCTTGTCAAACTGAATTACAGGTGTCTCCTCTATCAGAGGATCTTATCCTTAAAGAGGCTGACCTCTTGCTCCAGTATAAGCAATTAAGAAGGGATGAACTCAGTATTTTACACCAGAAAGCTAAGGTTGATGGTATCAACCTAAATGACTGTTCTACTGCCTATTTTTTTTGCCAAGATTAAGGAGCGTCGTGAACATCAATTCATTGGATCTATTATGAATAAAGATAAGATCCACGTTACAGGGCCTGTGGATGTTAAGAATGCTTTTGTGGCTTACTATGAATCACTTCTTGGGTCTGCAGTTCCAGTTCAGAAGCTGGACTCGGCTTTCCTATCACAAGGTGATATTATTCCCTTCTCTCTTTGGGATTCTCTTGTTGGTATTCCTTCAGTGGCAGAAATAAAGGACACCTTGTTCAGTATTAGCTCTCACAAGAGTCCAGCGCCTGACGGGTTCTCTTCTGAGTTCTTCAAAGCTGCCTGGTCTGTGGTCGGTGATGATTTTACTAATACAGTCCTGGATTTCTTTAAGACCAGCAAGATGGGTAAGCAGGCTAATATAACCCTTATATCCCTTATTCCTAAAAAGCCAATCTGTGCTAGTGTCTTAGATTACCGGCCTATTTCTTGTTGCACAATTGTTTATAAGACTATCACAAAGATTATTGCCAATAGATTGAAAATTGTTTTGCCTTTGATTGTGGGGCCTGAGCAAGCTGCTTTTGTTTCCGGGTGTAATATTCATGATAACTGTGGACATGACGTAGGTCCACCCCGACGCGGCGAAGCGCGGGTTTGGGTAGGCGAATGAATCTCGTGGTAAGATTGTTCTCGGGTTCGAAATTTAAGTCAAAATGGAGTCGCCACCGAATTTTGTGGTTATTCGGAACCATACGAGCCCACTCTATGTCGTCATGGGCTATACACAAAGTAAGCCCACTCCGATTTCAGAGTTTATGGGGCTCGTCCCTTTGCATTGTTATACCGATACCGTTTACACCGGCTTTCGTATATAAAATGACTCTCGTGCGCCAAGGGTTTCGGACATCCGGAAATCAAAGGTTCTGAGTAAGGGGTGAAGGTACGTGTTGGGAAGCCCACTAAGGACACCCAACCCCGCCCGCACAATGGCGGCCTCTACTAAGACATCGTTCGTGTTCGTGTACGCGCGCTAGTAAAACGACTAAATGATATGCAAACGGCGTTTTCGGGCTAAGCATGTGAATTATTAGTTTGCTACGTCATTTAATGCATCTTGATTCACATCAAAGTGATTTAGCATGTGATGTTCATTTAAATAAATAAATGGCAAACATCGAAAATAGAAAACTCGTAAATAAATTACAAATTACACGGACGGAATACAACCCGGAATTCACAATACAACGAGCAATAAAATAGAATAATCGAATAAACTGAGAAGAGTGATAAATAAATACACGACCCGTATATAATAATTGCACACTAGATCGTGAATTAGATAGACGGACGAACTTTAATTAATTACGCATTATATTGCATATTAATCAAAGGACGGAGGTTCGAGACCTAGGTGTGGTGCTAACCCGATCTCGAACCTCGATGCCTTGTCCCGACTTATCACCTCGAAAAATGGGGTCTAAATTAATTATGTGTCGGATACGACTAAAGAGTCGTCGACACAAAATTAGTAGTGCAAGACCGTCGATCAAAGTCGTTTTAAGTGTCGTGATATGCATGAGTTTTGAAAAATAGGATCACGTGATTGACTTTACACGTGTCGACTAAAAGTCGTAAAAAAAATGACGAGGCTCAAATGTTGCATTTCTGGGCTACATGACCCACTCGATCGAGTCATGGTCTGACTCGGTCGAGTGTGTCTTTAAAGTAGCTATTGTCCTGATTTTTGGGTGCTACTCGATCGAGTGGCCCATGGCACTCGATCGAGTGCCCCTGTACGAGGCATGGCTCGTTTCATTTTTATTTGTTTGAATTCGATAATTGACCGAGTTAAATAAAAATATTGCATTATTTAAATTCAACTCGGTTCTCGATGTCATAAACGTGTATTATACGATTATGAGACCGTTATCGGGATTTTATGAAATATGCTATTATGTGATTGAAAAGTTTGATTAGTGACAAAATTACATCCCTCTACGTCACGATATCGAAACTAATCCTTTCGGATTATGTGATGTCGGTTTTCGTGTCAACGGGTTCCGTGCTAATCATCGAAATGGGATCAAATACGTTCAACTAGGACCGATCACGATCACATCATGTCCTTGAGTACATTGGGGCGGCGCTCCTCGAAAAGGCGCCACCTCCGTCGTTACTCGTAAAGGAATTAGATGGACTTTAGGCGATCGTCATAGTCAAACGTATTCGAAACCGAGATTTTGATATTAGTATGTATATATACACGGTATAATAATGTTAGATGTTAGAATATGGAATTAAAGTGTTAGTAAACGAAAATAAAAGTTAGTGTTAGGATACATAAATAAAATGTTAGTATACAAAAAATTAAAGGTTAGTGTTAGCGGTTAGTAATAATAATAATAATAATAATAATGCAAATATATATATATAAAAGAAACAAAAAAAGAAGAAGGAAGAAAGAAATGTCGGGATTTGAATTACACCCTCAACCTACATGCTTAATGGCCTCGGAAACGGACTCGTAGTAGCGGCGTGTGCGCGGGAGTGTCGAGATATGTAGGGTGAGTTAGGGTGTGTTTGGTTAGGGAGAGGATGCTCTCGGGTCTTTGGCGAGTTTTGATCTCGAGTTTTGATTGTATGTATGTGTGTGTGTATCCGTTTTACGAGGGATGCTAACTCGGTTTTTAACCTAAGGTTGCTTAGGGTTTGTAGTATTGAAGTGATGAAGATGGATTGGGGTAGAAATGTAGGTTGCCCAAAAGTTTATGTGAGTTGTAAGAGTTGTAAGTGTTGTTCGAGTTGTGTCAATGCACGGGGTATTTATAGGGATCCCCGACGTTGGGTCACTCGACCGAGTGGCACGGGTGCACTCGGTCGAGTGCCCTCGTGAATGAACCTGGACTGGTTCAAAGAGGCTCCACTCGATCGAGTGGTCAATCCACTCGATCGAGTGGATCAATTAGGCCGGGTTATTTTGGGAATGATTAGCCTTGGTTTGCTCTTTGATTGATTATGTTTGATTTGGCTGATTTTTGGATTGTGGCGCAAGTTTCGAGACGTACTTGGCTGATTTCTGAGACGGTTTCGTCTTTGACCGGGTTTTGACCCGGTCGCTAAAAGACGGGATTTATCTTTGGTGTCGGTTTTGGCCCAAATTAGTCTCATTTGACTCGGAATGACCCACTGGGCCTGAATTTGAGGTCTGTTTTGAGAGATTTGCACTCCGCTAAATGCCCACGTCGGATACTATTGATTCCGAGTCCGTATTCGAGCGTATTAAGTCATGTTGACGTCCGTTCATCATCGGGTGTTTTGTTGGAGACTGCTATAGACACTAGCAGGCAAAATGCGGGTGTCTACAGAGCCCCCACTCTGACTGAGGCTTGGACAAGGCGAAAGTCAGAGTAGCTACCAGGCCAATCGAGGATTACGACCTGGTAGCCTTTCGGTCGGGTCGTTTATAGTCCAGTAGACTTGCGTGAAGGGCTCGCCAGCCATAAGAAAAGGGTCATACCTGTCCTGATGATGATAGCTCCGTGGGGAGTCGGACTTGCCTTTGAAGTCCTAGGTGTACCTATATGTGGGCCCATCCCGTTCAATTTTGGGGAGAATGCCGCCTCGGGCGTTCCGTTGGGGAGATATGTGAGCTGTACGAGCTTGCTTTCGA
The DNA here is from genome assembly GCA_958450325.1 of Agrostemma githago. Lineage (NCBI taxonomy): Eukaryota > Viridiplantae > Streptophyta > Magnoliopsida > Caryophyllales > Caryophyllaceae > Agrostemma > Agrostemma githago. The sequence continues at coordinate 27,775,168 of OY288250.1, read as the reverse complement.
AGCCTTGAGTCGTACCTGAACTGATGATGGTGCTCCGTGCGGAGTGAAACTTGCCTTTCTTGGGGAGTAGGTGTACCCGTATGCCGACACATCACATCTTGGATGTAGCATACCGGGGAAAGATGACTCCGTTGGGGAATTTGATAGTTTCGTGGAGACTTGCTTCTGAAGTCTGGAATGTACCTGTATGCTGACACATGACAAGTTGCATGTAACACATACGCAAAACACTGACTCGTGCTGGGGAGTAAAGTAGCTGCGCGGGGACTTGCTTCTGAAGTCTTGGGTGTACCCGTATGCCGACACATCACATCTTGGATGTAGCATTCCAGGAGAAACACCGTCTTTGTTGTTTCGTTGGGAAGCAATGCTGGTACCTGAAATGTTAGATACATTGACAGAAATAGCAGACATAATATATAGCAAGATAGCACATAGGAAATGCAGTTAGCATCTATAGACTGGCTTGCGCTGGGGAAAATGGTTTTTGCTTTATTTTGAAATCGGAGTCCTGAAAGCAATTCATGTGCTAGGAGATAGGTTTTCAAAATTGAAAGGGGTAGAAAAGAAATTTGCAGTTTAAATAGACCGAAATTTGACCTTGTCGAAAAAGATTTTCTCAAATGGCTAAGTTTTGCAAATTTTAAAAATGAGAATTTGAAGACAGAGGTATACTGACAGACTCGACTCTGGACGTGACCGGATGAGTTGACAGACACGACTGAACTCTCAAGGGGTTGGACCGTGACTCGATAGGGGGGTGGGCCACCTAACAAGACTTTTAAGTTGCGCTAATCCATAACCTAGGCGAGTGGCAACACGGTCGAACATCAAAATGGGAAGGATGTGATACAGGGGAATTGCAGTAGTCTGTAATGAGACTGTTTTTGCAGGACTTAGCAGTAGCAGTGTTGTAGACTAGTGCACTTTTGAATTTTGGTTTTGGGGTACATTCCCAAAGTGGGTGCCGCTTCGAGTCCTTGACGGATTCTTGTCTTTGATTGAGCCGAGCGCTAGGACACACTAAAGAAAGGAGGCTAGTTTTTTTTTGAAAGTCATTCGATTATGTGAGTGGATAGAGAACTTCTGCCTAGGAGAAGCCCCCAGGACGACAACGCTAACTGCTGAGAACATGACAGTGTCGTGACCGGAATGACGGTGCTTTTTTTTTGAACTTGTGTCAATGTGGGTGGTTGTGCCTTTGTTGAAAGGCTGCCTACGTATTCACGTGTAGTGAAATCAAACCAAGCCGTAGTTCAGTGGATTGGAAGATATATTATGGTGCCTAAGCTAATAGGACTTTGTGTGTAACTAGCCATAGCGATGGTGTGGGCTAGGTGCGTTCCCAATGATGTCTTGATCAAGGGGATAGAACAGTTAGGATGTTGATCCTGTGACTGTGAGCGTTCTTCGGGATAGCCCCCAGAGGTGGTGTGAACTATTTGGGCATGTTCTATGCCGACCGCAGGTTGAGTTCCCGTGTTCGGGGCTGGTAACTGGTTTGGATGTTTTTGGAAATGTAGTGCCAGGCAATAAGTGGCTTTGATGCTTCGAAATCTGGAGCTCGATTTTGTGGAGCTAAGGCTTCGAGGGTAAGGTATTGTAATGTGGTTGGAAAGGGGGAAGTCGAGTAAAAATGACTCGGACTTCAATTGGGCAAGTTTGATAATGCGGGATCTGATTTCCATGTCTGACCCTAATGGTTAGGGTATATCCTATGCAGCTTGAATCCTCAACATTCCGGGGCTGTCTCTTAGCCTAGGTCTCGAGAAGGTCTTGAGGGTTGTAATGTGGGGAGGCAAGATGTGGTGTTAGCTGAACAGCTTAATTGTCTCTCCCCTATTTGATGATATGGGCATTGATAATCTTGAATTGACCGTACCCCGGTCAATGGACTTGCACTTGAGTTGACCGTTGACCACGGTCATGGGTATTTGAATTTTTTTGGTTGACCCCTTAGCCCCGGTCATGGGATTCTTTTTTTTTTGGGTTGACCTCTTAGCCCCGGTCGTGGGATGCTAACCATGGCCAGCTCTTTTGTTTTGGCCTTTTGCTTTTTCCTTGGACTTTTGTTTTTTGTCCAGTTTTTTTTTTTTTTTTTTTTTTTTTTTTTTTTTTTGTCACGGCTATCCCTTCCTTTGATGTTGTGGGTGGATATGGGGGGTGGGCCCATTGGTTGGATTAGGCTTGTGGAGCTAAACCTTTGTAAGGTGTAAGCCTAGTTGGTGTTTGTGTGAGTGCAACTCGCGGTGGAGTACTCTATGGTAAGTATGGTGATTTGGATCTCGGTATTGTCATCATAATTCCGAGCAGGCTTAGTGGGAGCATCGTCCCGAGTTGGGTATTTTTGGCATCAAGTTAGACTAACGCCTAAGATAGGGATTGGTCAGTTTTATTGGAGGGGTGTTTATTGTGGGAAATGGGCTTGCCTCCCGTCTTGAACCCAAACTAGGAGACTACCTAGATTTGTCATAGGATTCGATACCGCTCCTACTAAGGGTAGTTATGTGGCTGTCTATGCCAGACATGGAACAGGTAAGGGAAAACACGGGCCTCAGTTCCTGCAGTCATTATAGATGTGCCTATAATAGTCACGTGCGTGTGCTCACAGTGTATGATCATGTTCTCGGAAACACATAAGGGAAGCGTATATGAGAAATAGAAAAGCTGATTTTATCGAATTTTGAAAAAAAAGGCAGAATGCAAAAGACTCTGACTCTGATTTGGAAATGAGGATGTAGGGTATCCTAGACTCGGACTCAGACTTAGACTCGAATCAAATTCGGACTTACGGATGCTCGGTTGGTATATGTTGTTTCTTTTTTTTTGGTAAAGTCTTTGATTGGAGAAAACGACAGGTGCCACGACTCGCCTAAACTCGAATTTGCGCGAATGTAAGAGAGGGAGTCAAACTAGACACGGCCCAGGGTGACGGGATGACAAAGACTCTTGGACTGGGATACTCGAACATTGACCTAGACGAGGTAACGACCCTGGCTCGAACTCGACCATGAGATCTGAGCCACGAGGATGAGTCCGAAAATGGGGCGACCGTGTTTGGTCGCGTCACGTGTTCGGACCTACTGTGGCGACCTAAACCTTTAGGAGACTCGAGTGTTCGTAGCATAGGTACGACTCGAAGAAGGCATTATAAGGACGCCGGTGTATGATGAACGTAAGGTACTCCTTAGGGTGACCGTGTTTGACTGGTCGGTTGGAGGATAGCCCCCGAGCGACGCAAAAGACTCTATAGGACTCAGATGGGGTGGCGTCTAAGTGACTCGAAAATGGCACGCGTGAGATAACACGTGTAGGACATGACCCTTAGAGCAACCGTGATTGATCGCTCTGCTAAAGGGTAGCCCCCGAGTGAGACCGAGGACTCTGATAGGACTCAGATGGTGTGACATCTAAGTGACTCAAAAGTGGGGTACGTGAGACAACACGTGTAAGACATGACCCTTAGAGCAACCGTGATTGACCGCTCTGATGAAGGGTAGCCCCTGAGTGAGATTGCAGGTTTTGCTAAGACTCGTGTGATGGACGAGTGACCCTTAGATGTAAGGATCACGAACCTTTTGTTATAGGCCTATGCCTTGTAAAAGGTTGACTCGGCCTTGATGAAGGCAGACGGGTAAGGGAAGAAACTTGCGATGTAAGATCGGCGGAGTTTCGACGCTAGAGACCCTTGACTTGACTTGAATAAGGATGACCCTGTGATTAGGGTAGACCCTTAAGTTAAAGGATTTTTGAATTGGGATGACTCGACTAACGGATTGAAAGACGGGCAAAATTCCCTTAGGAAAGGTCGTGGGGACCGTCCTGTCGGAGAGAAAATTGCGTGTGACTTTCTAGTTAGGACTTGAGTGTTTATGAACCTTCCATTTACGAGTGTATGACTCGTGTTGGTCGGTTGTGCCTTTAGAAAAAGGCGGAGTAGGATGGGGAAGAAACCCGTGATGTAGGATCGACGGAGTTTCGACGCTAACGACCTTCAACAAATCATGAAAAGACCCGACACACGGATTACGGTAGGTCCTATAATCGGAAGGTTTTGAAAAATGATTGAATTTTGAAAATTGAGAGGACGATCCTGAAATTGGTAGTGGGCCAATAGGACCGGGCATTTTGAAATGTTGGAATGGTTGCAAGTAATTTCGCATTTTGAAAAATTGGGAGACGGTCCCGCGAAATTGGCAGCATGCCGACAGGACCGATTTTTTGAAAAGTTGAATTTTTGGAATTTTGAAAATTTGAATATCGAAAATAAATTTCCGAAAATTTGAAAATTGAAGATGAGATCCCGAAGATTTGAGAATCGAAAACGACATCTTGGAGATTTGAAAATCGAGAATGGAATCTCGAGGATTTGAAAATCGCGAATGGCATCACGAAGATTTGAAAATTGAAATTGAATTTTGAAAATTCAAAAATCGAATGGTGGATCGGAAATTCGAAATTTGAAATGGGAAGCATGCCGGCTAAAAATAGGCTATTTTGAGTCAAATCGTAAGTCTAATTTTTGGCAGCATTCCGAGTTTTTTGAAATTGGATATTTTGAAAAGACGGGTCCCGAAACGGACAGTATTTCGGGTTTTTCAAAATTTGGTATTTTGGAAAGATGGGTCCCGAAACGGACAATATTTCGGGTTTTTTCGAAATTTGGTATTTTTGGAAAGATGCAATTTTGAAATGACGGTTTTTGAAAAATGACACGGAAACCACAAAGCATGTAGTCAAACAAGCATTGTAACGACGCTTATGTATGCATTACGCTAAGTCTCGGTCGGTCAAAATAGGGTCTATACCAACAACGATGACTTTCTCGTGTGGTGGACGGACTCCCTAAGCCGAGTTGGTCTTAGGACATGCCGCGAAACCGAGACGAGTTCCACCATCGATGTCTTTAGCGCACCCATGTAGGAATGCACCGTGGTATAGTGGGACGTCGGTCACAAGTAACCGGCCCGGGCAAATTTGGGTTATGCATGAATCATTAAACTAATGCGCGCACACTAAGCTACGAACGATTTCTCTTCGAGTCTCACCCTAGGAACCCCGATGACATGTGGTACATCAGGTATCCCCAGCGGAGTCGCCAAATTGTGGACATGACGTAGGTCCACCCCGACGCGGCGAAGCGCGGGTTTGGGTAGGCGAATGAATCTCGTGGTAAGATTGTCCTCGGGTTCGAAATTTAAGTCAAATGGAGTCGCCACCGAATTTTGTGGTTATTCGAAACCATACGAGCCCACTCTATGTCGTCATGGGCTATACACAAAGTAAGCCCACTCCGATTTCAGAGTTTATGGGGCTCGTCCCTTTGCATTGTTATACCGATACCGTTTACACCGGCTTTCGTATATAAAATGACTCTCGTGCGCCAAGGGTTTTGGACATCCGGAAACCAAAGGTTCTGAGTAAGGGGTGAAGGTACGTGTTGGGAAGGCCACTAAGGACACCCAACCCCGCCCGCACAATGGCGGCCTCTACTAAGACATCGTTCGTGTTCGTGTACGCGCGCTAGTAAAACGACTAAATGATATGCAAACGGCGTTTTCGGGCTAAGCATGTGAATTATTGGTTTGCTACGTCATTTAATGCATCTTGATTCACGTCAAAGTGATTTAGCATGTGATGTTCGTTTAAATAAATAAATGGCAAACATCGAAAATAGAAAACTCGTAAATAAATTACAAATTACACGGGCGGAATACAACCCGGAATTCACAATACAACGAGCAATAAAATAGAATAATCGAATAAAATGAGAAGAGTGATAAATAAATACACGACCCGTATATAATAAATGCACACTAGATCGTGAATTAGATAGACGGACGAACTTTAATTAATTACGCATTATATTGCATATTAATCAAAGGACGGAGGTTCGAGACCTAGGTGTGGTGCTAACCCGATCTCGAACCTCGATGCCTTGTCCCGACTTTCACCTCGTAAAATGGGGTCTAAATTAATTATGTGTCGGATACGACCAAAGAGTCGTCGACACAAAATTAATAGTGCGAGACCGTCGATCAAAGTCGTTTTAAGTGTCGTGATATGCATGAGTTTTGAAAAATAGGATCACGTGATTGACTTTACACGTGTCGACTAAAAGTCGTAAAAAAAATGACGAGGCTCAAATGTTGCATTGAAGCTCTCGGATTTCTGGGCTACATGACCCACTCGATCGAGTCATGGTCTGACTCGGTCGAGTGTGTCTTTAAAGTAGCTATTGTCCTGATTTTTGGGTGCTACTCGATCGAGTGGCCCATGGCACTCGATCGAGTGCCCCTGTACGAGGCATGGCTCGTTTCATTTTTATTTGTTTGAATTCGATAATTGACCGAGTTAAATAAAAATATTGCATTATTTAAATTCAACTCGGTTCTCGATGTCATAAACGTGTATTATACGATTATGAGACCGTTATCGGGATTTTATGAAATATGCTATTATGTGATTGAAAAGTTTGATTAGTGACAAAATTGCATCCCTCTACGTCACGATATCGAAACTAATCCTTTCGGATTATGTGATGTCGGTTTTCGTGTCAACGGGTTCCGTGCTAATCATCGAAATGGGATCAAATACGTTCAACTAGGACCGATCACGATCACATCATGTCCTTGAGTACATTGGGGCGGCGCTCCTCGAAAAGGCGCCACCTCCGTCGTTACTCGTAAAGGAATTAGATGGACTTTAGGCGATCGTCATAGTCAAACGTATTCGAAACCGAGATTTTGATATTAGTATGTATATATACACGGTATAATAATGTTAGATGTTAGAATATGGAATTAAAGTGTTAGTAAACGAAAATAAAAGTTAGTGTTAGGATACATAAATAAAATGTTAGTATACAACAAATTAAAGGTTAGTGTTAGCGGTTAGTAATAATAATAATAATAATAATAATAATAATAATAATAATAATAATAATAATAATAATAATAATAATAATAATAATAATGCAAATATATATATAAAAGAAACAAAAAAAGAAGAAGGGAGAAAGAAATGTCGGGATTTGAATTACACCCTCAACCTACATGCTTAATGGCCTCGGAAACGGACTCGTAGTAGCGGCGTGTGCGCGGGAGTGTCGAGATATGTAGGGTGAGTTAGGGTGTGTTTGGTTAGGGAGAGGATGCTCTCGGGTCTTTGGCGAGTTTTGATCTCGAGTTTTGATTGTATGTATGTGTGTGTGTATCCGTTTTACGAGGGATGCTAACTCGGTTTTTAACCTAAGGTTGCTTAGGGTTTGTAGTATTGAAGTGATGAAGATGGATTGGGGTAGAAATGTAGGTTGCCCAAAAGTTTGTGTGAGATGTAAGAGTTGTAAGTGTTGTTCGAGTTGTGTCAATGCATGGGGTATTTATAGGGAGCCCCGACGTTGGGTCACTCGACCGAGTGGCACGGGTGCACTCGGTCGAGTGCCCTCGTGAATGAACCTAGACTGGTTCAAAGAGGCTCCACTCGATCGAGTGGTCAATCCACTCGATCGAGTGGATCAATTAGGCCGGGTTATTTTGGGAATGATTAGCCTTGATTTGCTCTTTGATTGATTATGTTTGATTTGGCTGATTTTTGGATTGTGGCGCAAGTTTCGAGACGTACTTGGCTGATTTCTGAGACGGTTTTGTCTTTGACCGGTTTTGACCCGGTCGCTAAAAGACGGGATTTATCTTTGGTGTCGGTTTTGGCCCAAATTAGTCTCATTTGACTCGGAATGACCCACTGGGCCTGAATTTGAGGTCTGTTTTGAGAGATTTACACTCCGCTAAATGCCCACGTCGGATACTATTGATTCCGAGTCCGTATTCGAGCGTATTAAGTCATGTTAACGTCCGATCATCATCGGGTGTTTTGTTGGAGACTGCTATAGACACTAGCAGGCAAAATGCGGGTGTCTACAATAACATTGGTCTCTCTCAGGCCTTAATAAAGGGTTATGGGAGGAAATTACTCACTCCTAGATGTCTAATGAAAATTGACATTAGGAAAGCCTTTGACTCCTTACAATGGGAGTTTCTTGAGAGTATGCTTCACACTTTTAACTTCCCACCCCAATTTACTGCTTGGATTATGGGTTGTGTGACGGGGGCATGGTACTCTCTGAAATTGAATGGAGGGATTACGGGATTTTTCAAGGGAAAGAGCGGAATTAGACAAGGTGATCCTTGTAGACACCCGCATTTTGACTGCCAGGTGTCTATGGTAGTTTCCAAAAAACACCCGATGATGATCGGACGCTAACGTGCTCTAACACGCTCGGATACGGGCTCGAAATTAATAATGTCCGGCATGGGCTTTTAACGGGATACAAACCTCACAAAACCAACCTCAAATTCAGGCCCAGTGGGTCGTTCCGAGCAAAATAAGACTAATTTGGGTCAAAACCGACACCAAAAATAATTCCCGCCTTTTAGCGACCGGGTCAAAACCCGGTCAAGACAAACCTGACGCAAAAATGACCTGATACATTCTCGAAATTTGCGCCAAATTCAAAATCTGCCAAATCAATCCAAAATCAATTCAAAATCAATCAAGAGCAATTAAGGCTAATCAAGCCTAAAATTTTGCGGCCTAATTGATCCACTCGGTCGAGTGGATTGACCCACTCGATCGAGTGGAGCCTCATAAAACCGGTCCAGGTTCATTCGCCAGGGCAGTCGACCGAGTGTATTAGGGCCTATCGTCGAGTGACCCTATGTCGTGGGTTCCCTATAAATACCCGTCAATCCTAAGCATTCAAGGACACTTAAGAACCTTTTTTGGCCAACCATTACACAACTTTTACTATACACATTTCAGCCCTAGTTCAACCCTTAGGAATCATCACACTTACACCTATTTTCCGAGAGCACAAACTCGTAAAAATCCCACACAAACCGAGCCATACACACACCATCAACTCCTCCTACGTATCTCGACGTTCCCGTGCCATTGCCGCCATTTGACGAATCGTATCCCGAGAAGCAAGAACATGTAGGTTGAGGGTGTGACGATTCAACACCGACTTCTCCTTCTTCATCTTTTTTTATTGTTCCTTTTTGTGTACATTTATATTTATGCTTATAGTATTATATCTAGTTGATAGTAACGACATGATTACTAACCCTAACATTTTACTTTTTTGCATTTAATTATCTTTATGTACATTTTATTATAATATTATGTACCGTGTATGTATGTATATATATATATATATATATATATATATATATATATATTTCTATATAATAATTTCAAAACTCGGATCCAAGCACGTTTGACTACGATGGTCATTTTTAAGATCCGTTTAATAATGCGGTTATGATCATTCATAGTTGAACGCGCATACATCCATTTTTAAGATTGGTGTGGAACACGTTGACACGAAAATCGACATCACGCAATCCGTAAGGATTAATATTGATGTCGTGACGTAGAGGGACACAATTTCGTCACCAATCAAATTTTTGATCTAACAACAACGTTTTTATAAAAATTCCGATAAACGGTATTATAATCGTATGCATACACGATTATAGTACCGGAAACCAAGTTAAATACAAATCGTGCGATATTTGTATTTGATCTGGCCAATCATCGATTTTAAATCCAAAAAATAAACGAGTCACAACTCGTACAGGGGCTACTCGACTGAGTACATAGGCTACTCGATCGAGTAGCACCCAAAAAACTGGGCAGAAACCACGTTTAAAGACGCACTCGACCGAGTCAGCCCACAACTCGGTCGAGTGGGTCCTGTAACCCAGAAAACCGAGAGCCTCGACACACATTTCGAGCCTCGTCTTTTTATGACTCTAGTCATCACGTGTAAAGACAATCACGTGACCCATCTTTCTTCAAAACTCACACATATCACGACACATAAGCAACTTTGTTCGACGGTCTCACCATTAATCTTGCGTTGACGACTCCGTAGTCGTATCCGACGCATAATTAATTTAGGCTCCAATTTATCGATATGATAAGTTGGGACAAGGCATCGGGATTTGGGATCGGGCTAGCACCACGCCTAGGTCCTATATCCCCGTCCTTCGATTAATACATAAAACGATATATATTTAATTGAAGTTCGTCCACCTACACAATTCGCGGTCTAGTTTATACACGGGTCCGTTTATAATTATTGCTTGCCATTTCAACTATATATATTTCGATTATTCTACTTTTATTGCTCGTTGTATTGTGAATTCCGGGTTGTATTTCGCCCGTGTAATTTGTAACCGATTTAATATTGCTTTGCTTTATTTATTTACGTTTTACCGTTTATAAATGAACCCTCGCATGCTAAATCACTTCGACAATAAATTAGATGCATTAAAATGACGTAGCTCGCATTTAATTCGCATGCTTAGCTAAAACGCTGTTTGCATATCATTTCACCGAATCACTAACGCGCATATTAGAAAGTCAAACGATGTCTTAGTAGAGGCCGCTATATCCGGGCGGGGTTGGGTGTCCTTAGTGGGCTTCCCAACACGTACCCTCACCCCTTACTCAGAACCTCGGTTTCCGAATGCCCGAAACCGTTGGCGCATGAGGGTCATTCAATACACGATAACCGGTAGTGACGGTATCGGTATCGCAATGCAAAGAGACGAGCCCAATAAGCTCTAAAACCGAAATGGGCCATACTTTGTGTATGGTCCATAGCGATATAGAGTGGGCTCGAACGGTTTCGAATAACCACAAAATTCGGTGGCGACTCCATTTCGACCTAAATTTCAATTCGATCCATTCTCATATGGAGGTGCATTCGCCTACCCAAACCCGCGCGTGGCCGCGTCGGGGTGGACCTACGTCATGTCCACAATTTGGCGACTCCGCTGGGGATTAACCGATGAGTGCCTAACCATCGGCATCCTCAGGGTGAGACTCGAATATAAATCGTTTGACAAATACAATATGCGTTTTAGTTTTACGGTTCAAGCATAACCCCTATTTTTCCCGGGCCGTACTGGTGACCGACGTCCCACTATACCACGATGTATTTCACCTTGGATACGTTAAAGGTGTTCATAGTCGATTCGTATGGACTTTGCGGCATGTTCTAAGCTCAACTCGACTTAGGAAGTCCGTCCCGTTTCTCGTCTAGACTATGAGCACTGGTATAGACCCTCTATAGACCGACCGAGACTTAGTGTAAAGCATATATGGCGTCGTTATTATGCTTGCGTGACTATGTGCTACTTGGTTTCCGTGTCGTTTTTCAAAAACCGTCATTTTCAAAAAGGCATCTTTTCAAAATATATTCAAATGTCAAAACCCGGGATACATACCGAACTTAGGACTTATGATTTTACTCAAAAATAGCCCACTTTCTAGCCGGTAAGCTGCCCAATTCAAAACTCGAAAATATTTTCGAACTTTCAAAATCGAGGCCCAATGTACTTTCCGATTTCTTGAAAAAAATCGGGCCTTTCCCCGAGCTTTCTCGGACTTTCCAAAAATAATCCTTTTCAAAACTTTCCTCCCCCTTAGGACCTTCCCGTATTTAGTAGTGTCGGGTCATGTCGTAAGTAGTCGAGGTCTCTAGCTTCGAAACTCTGTCGATCTTACATCACGAGTTTCCTCCCTATCCCAGTCCGCCTTACTAGACTAAGGCAAGGCCCACCTACGTAGGACATACTCCTACAAAGGAGGGCCCGTCTACACATTTGAGTCCAAAGTCTGGGGATGTCTCACGTCGACCTTCCTTCAAACAGTATTCGGCCCACCCGCCGAATCCTAAGGAAAGCCCGTCATCCACGAGTCACCCGTCTAAGAGTCTCTTTCAAGTCGTTTTAGTCTTTTCCCTACTCGGGATGTACTATTTTGGTTCCAAGGTCTGGGTTCAGTTTCTGATTACGCGGTGTTCTTACAGACAGGCCACCGGCAACCAGACACACCCGCAGAATGGAAGCTACTTTGAACAGCCTGAAGACCTTTGTGGACACCATGGTCAACAAACAGGCCGACATTGAGGCCCAATTGACAGAAATGAAGGCCGGTCAAGTGGCTATCGTTGCTCGTTTAGCTGCAGTGGAGCAAAGGACTCCAAATACCGGGGTCACGGAACCCCTAGCTGAACTAGTTAGCTCAGTTCGCCGATTGGAAGAACAAGTCCACCTAACTGGAATTAACAATATTCACCGGGAAAATAGTCGGGAGTACTCTCCGGTAAGTGACAAACTGCCCGCAAACCTAAATCTCACGGGCTTACCCATGTTCGAAGGGACTGAACATGGAGTTCATGGCCTTAAGGGAGTAGACTCTTCCATGTTCAAAAACCTCTTCGCTGCATCTCTGGAGAAACACCCAAAGGCCTGGTACTACAGGCTAGATCCCAAGAAGTTCTCGACATGGGATGATGTGGCTACGGAATTTGCTCGGAACTATGCTGACAACACCGAGATCCAGACAACAATGCGGTCTCTAGAGGTTATGGCCCAAGAACCTAAGGAGGGCTTTACCAAATACCTCCAACGTTGGAGGGCCGAAAGTGTGAAACTGGTCGATAAGACCAGTGAAAAGACTTTAGTGGAGGCTTTTGTCAAGAACCTCCTCCCTTCCTACCGGGTCCACCTCCGGTATGCTGTCATCCCCTATTTCACCACCCTTACTGAAATGGGCATGAGAATTGAAGACGATCTAAGAATAGAGAGCCTGACTAAGGCCCCTAGCAAGGGATACCAAGGGGCCTCCTCATCCACTACCAAGCCTCCGGCCGCAACCCGAAGCATCTTCGACACGGTTAATCTCTTGGATGCCTCATCCAAAAGAAATACTCCTCCTAGGGTATTCACTGATATAGGGACTACCTATATATATGCCTTACAAAGGCTATCTTCCAAGGGCCTGGTCCAACCGATAGGCCCAACTCCTGGAGTCCCAGTTGAAAAACGCTCCAAAGGCTACAATGCCCAATCCTATTGCCAATATCATCGGGGCAATGGGCATGATACCGAGAAATGTTGGAAGCTGAAGCATCTGATTCAGGATTTAATTGAGAGAGGGAAAATACCGTTACCCGGGGACAAGCCAAGAAACAAGGACAACCCCTTTAGCTCTCATGTTATCTTCACCGGTGAAGTGATCGACTGTTCTCACCTTATCTCTCCTTTCATCCCACAAATCAATGGAATAAGGTTCGATGATGAGGAAGATGTGTACCTCACCAAAGGGGAAACTGTCCCTATCACTCCCGAAGAAATCCGGAGGGCTAAGTCCAAGGCCTTAGCCAGTAACCACCTCACCACCGTCGATCGTCTTTATTCAGCCACTAGCTCCAAGGACATCTCAGTCCCGGCAACCGTCACTGAACTTGCCAGGACGGAAGAGGCCATTGAAGAGCCAAATACCGATACAACTCTTGTCAAATAATTGAAGAGAACCCGAGTTGACCTCACTATATGGCAACTCTTGGTTAGCTCACAAGAACACCGAGAGGCACTTACTAAGGCTCTCGATCAGATCAAGGTCGACTCCCAGGTTACCCCTACTGAAATGGTAGCCACCATTCTGCCCTACCTCAAGGGCAAGTCCAAAGAAGAAGGCCCAGTAGTTACCTTCTCAGATGCCGACTTACCACCATTTGGGGCCTCTCAGAATCTGGCCCTATATATCACGGTAATTTGCCGGGATAAGTACCTACCATTGACCCTAGTCGACCACGGGTCTGCTGTGAATGTCCTCCCTTTAAGGACTGCCCAAGCCCTCGGCATCATCGAGGCCGACTACATACCAACCGCCCACACTATCCAAGCTTTCGATGGAAGCCCAAAGGCGGTTTCTGGGGCCATTAAATTAGCAATTACAACGGGTCCAATTGAAAAAGAGCTAGAATTCCAGGTGATCGATGTCACCTCCTCTTTCAATCTACTTCTAGGAAGGCCTTGAATTCATGCTGTAAAGGCTGTGTCTTCTACTCTTCACCGGAAGATCAAAATGCCCTTGCAAGACGGCATTATCACCCTAGAAGCAACCCCTATGACTGTGGCTAGCTGTAACGCCACAGACCGCACCGACCTATGGGGATTCGATTTTGTAGGGATGATTGAAGAAGAATACCTTTTCAGGTCCTATTTCACCACAAGCATCGACGCAATGCTGCAAAATTTGGGGTATTTACCGGGGGCTACCTCGAGGCCATATCTTCCAGCTGGGAAGATTATTGAAGTCCTAAATGACGGGGAATCTCACTTCGGTTTAGGGTATGCTATAACCCCGGGAAATGTGGTCCGAGCAGGCATTGAGAAAGCTTGCAACATCATCAAGGGTACCTACTTGGGCCCTTATAGCCCAAGGTTGGCTGACTATTTCGTCACACCAGTATTCGGGGCTATTCAGGTTGGCCTCTATCAACCAACTATCACATATCCCGAGAATGAACTGTCTCGGGAATGCAACTACATTCCGGATGACATATACGCCCTCATCCAATCTGAATCCAAGGAGGGTAATGACAATGCCGAGCCCGTGCTGGGGCTCTTATTTGGGGAAGACAAAGCTATTCCGAACCCCAAGGAAGATCTGGTGAACCTGATCCTTCGAAGCAACAGGTTCGATCCTTCAAAGCTGATCTCGGAGGTCGGTGCTGATACTGGGAAAAGAGCCTGGGGAAGACCATCAAGTGGACCGACAGCCAGGGTCGAGTCTACAAGCTGACCACCGGGGAAGGAAACATGCCGGACACTGATTCCGAGTCTGAGTCTGAGTCTGAGTCTGTATTCGAGTCTAAGGGGTCTGGTGCTAGAGTCCAAACTGTAACCCCCCTCCCTATAGTCACTACCACTAGAGCCTCGGGGTCTGTCCCGAAAACGCTCCCAATCCCGCCTCTGACCAATGATCAGATGGCCGCTCTCTTTGAGTTGTTTTCCAAATTTACCATTAATAATAACGAAAACCGTTCCGCTTATGACTTGTCTTATTTTCAAAATACTCCCAATTCCAAAAATATTTTCTGCAATGACATTGAGAAACCCGATGAACAGATATCCTTACCCCCGCATCTGATCGAGCAGCTAGAACAGAGGGAATCCCGAGACCCGGTAATCAAAGAAACCGAGTCTATCAATGTGGGAACAACCTTAGAGCCCCAGATGCTAAAGATAGGGTTATCTTTAGGTCCCGAGGAGAGACAACAACTCACAAACCTCCTCCAAGAGTTCAAAGATGTCTTCGCATGGTCCTACAAGGACATGTCGGGGATAGATCGGGAAATAGCTGAACACAGCATACCCATCAAAGATGGGTGTAAGCCGGTAAAACAGAAGCTTCGAAGAATGAAGCCCGAATGGTCTCTCAAAGTCAAAGAAGAAGTAGACAAACAATTCAAAGCAGGCTTTATACAAGTGTCTGAATATCCAGACTGGGTTGCAAACATAGTGCCGGTACCCAAGAAGGACGGCAACGTGCGGGTATGTGTAGATTTCCGGGACCTTAACGAGGCCAGCCCAAAAGACGATTTTCCGTTGCCACACATCGACATACTGGTGGACAACACAGCTGATCATGCCCTTCTATCATTTATGGATGGGTAAGCCGGATATAACCAAATCAAGATGGCAGAAGAAGACATGGGTAAAACAACCTTCACCACGCCGTGGGGGACTTATTGTTATACCGTTATGCCGTTTGGGCTCATTAATGTCGGAGCCACATATCAACGAACAGCCACGACCTTGTTACATGACATGATGCATAAGGAAGTGGAGGCTTATGTGGATGACATGATTGTTAAGTCTAAAAGCCGAGATGGGCATGTTGCTGCCCTAAGAAAAATTTTCACCCGATTACGTAAGTACAACATGAGGTTGAACCCTCAAAAGTGCAGTTTCGGGGTAACATCAAGCAAATTACTGGGCCATATCGTTAGCCAACGCGGCATCAAGGTCGACCCAGCTAAAATAAAAGCCATCACCGAGATGCAACCACCCAAGACCGAAAAAGAAATAAGGGGGTTTCTCGGGAAAGTCCAATACATCAGCCGATTTATTTCAAACCTAACCATGGTATATGAGCCCATTTTCAAGAAGCTGAAGATAGGGGAACAGGTACTATGGGATGATAAATGTCAGACGGCTTTTGACAGAATCAAAGAGATCATGTCTGCTCCGCCGGTATTAATGCCACCTCAACCCGGTTTGCCTCTGTCGTTATACCTAACAACGACTGACACAGCCATGGGGGCTATGCTGGCCCAGACAGTCGATTCAGAAGAAAGGGCTATTTACTACATCAGTAAAATGTTCCTAGAATATGAATGCAAATATACAATGCTCGAGAAAACATGCCTAGCTCTGGTTTGGGCCACTAAAAAGCTACGACACTACATGCTCAGTCACAAGGTACATGTCCTGTCCAAAATGGATCCGATCAAATACTTGTTCGAAAAGCCCATTCTTAATGGAAGAATGTCCAGATGGACTTTAATGCTAGCTGAGTTTGACCTCAAGTTTGTACCATTAAAAGCCATCAAAGGCCGGGTGGTAGCCGAGTTCCTCGCCGACAGCCCGATATCTGAAGAAGACCATACCGATACTTGGGCCTTTCCTGACGAAGACATATTCCATACTGACACCGAAACATGGCATCCAACTTTCGAGGGTTCGGGGTCGGAATTCTCCTTATATCACCGCAAGGGGAACACACCCCGTTATCCATCAAACTGGATTTTGATGTGACTAATAACGCGGCCAAGTATGAAGCATGCATCCACGGGTTGCAAGCGGCTGCTGATTTGGGAATTACAAATCTCCGGGTTCACGGGGACTCGTCCCTAGTCATCAATCAAGCCCTTCAAAAATGGAAAACTCGGAACGCCAATCTCGTGGCTTACCAAGCACGAGTAAGGGTTCTAGAGAAACAATTCCAGAAGGTAGAATATATCTATCTCCCACGTGAAGAAAATCAATTCACGGACGCACTTTCCAAATTGGCATCCCTACTAAACATCCCGGAACATATGCCCAGTATGCCAATCTGTGTCGAAAGACGGTCCGAGCCGGCGTATGTCAACGCCATTCAAGATATTGAGATCACCGATCCAGAACCTTGGTATCCGGCTGTCCTAATTTATTTGACAACGGGAGAATTTTCCGCCGGCAACTGAAAATTGGGCCAAGAAGGCCCTGCGAAGACTGGCCACCCAATTCCTTCGTACGGACGACGGTCAGTTATATAAAAAGACGGCATAGGGGGCTTTACTCCTATGCATCGACAAAACACAAGCCGAAAAAGTGATGGCCGAAGTACACGACGGTGAAAATGGTCCACATATGAACGCCCAAATGCTAGCCCGAAAAATCATGAGGCTCGGATACTACTGGAACAGTATGGAGACCGACTGTCAATCATATGTCAAACACTTCCATAATTGTCAAATTTTCGGCAATGTTCAACACATGTCATCGTCCCTACTGTACACCATGACCTCGCCATGGCCATTTTCGACATGGGGGATTGACATAATTGGGAAAGTGAACCCTTCCGGGACGGGAGGTCACTATTTTATTTTGGTAGCTATCAACTATTTCACCAAATGGGTCGAAGCCGAATCATACCGTGTCTTGAACGATAAGCATGTAGCCAAGTTTATCCAGAATAAAATCATATGCCGATATGGGATCCCACATGAATTTATCAGTGATCACGGGACCCACTTCCAAGCCGAAACCGCTACTTTGCTGACAAAACACAAAATCCAGAGGCATACATCTTCGCCATACCGTCCCCAAACAAATGGAGCGGTAGAAGCTGCTAATAAGACAATTGTCACCATACTTAAAAAGATGGCTGATAATTATCGGGACTGGCCCGACAAAATACCCTTTGCCCTGTGGGCGTACCGGACGTCGATCCGAACTGCAACTGGGGCAACTCCATATTATTTCAAGTATGGCATGGAGGCAGTCCACCCGGTCGAATTGGAAATACCGTCTCTCAGAATTCTACTAGAAAGCCAAGTGCCCGAAGCGGATTGGGTTCAAGCTCGATATGACTCGTTAATTCTCTTGGACGAACGACGGTCGCGGGCTCTCAATAACATCCAAATATATCAAAAGAGAATCAAACGGGCCTTTAACAAAAGAGTTAGGCCCAGGAATATCAAGGAAGGACATTTGGTCCTAAAATCGGTTCGTGCCTTACTACCGGTTGACCCAAGAGGAAAATTCAAACCCAATTGCGCTGGGCCATACCTAGTCAAGAAGGTTCTATCAGGAGGAGCCGTAATGCTGACGGACCTGGACGGGAACGAATTTGTCAACCAAACCAACCTAGACCAGCTGAAGCGCTACTACCCCTAAACCTTATCTCAAATGTCATTTGCAAAAAATATTTAAAAACATCTTTTTCAAAATTTATAAGCAAGTCAATAAGTTAGGATTATTTATCCTACTGTCGCACATCTCGAACTCATAGTCTTGATGTATTTCGAAATTGCAAAAAAATCTACGCCCGAACTACGTTTAGTTTGATTCCACTAACTGTGGATACGTAGGCAGCCCCTCAAAAGGGCACAACCACCGCAATAACGAAAAAGACAGAAACGGTTTCACTAATATAGTACTTTCATTATTCCAAAAAAAAACCGATAAACTCGGTAATTCAAAAGCCACGAAAAAAAAACAAACACAACAAAAATAGTAATAATATCTAGATAATAATAATGGAGACTAGTATCCGGGCATCTTGCCCTTGCCCTTATCCTTCGGGTCTCGTGGAGCCCGAGGTCGCCGGGGTGGGGAAGAGCGTTCCCGAATGATCACAGGAACCTCCTTGGCCCGAGTCCTCTTCTTCGACAGAGGATCTTCAGCTATTGTCACGGGCCCAAGTCGAGCCCGTATGTGCTCCGGCAACCTGTCCTTAGGACCAAGTCGGTCCTGGACTAAAGACCTGGCCCCTAGTCTCCTCTCCAAATTAGTCTGGGGGCTCACTTCCCCCCGAGCACCTCTAGCATCAGACCCCCTAGCTCGAGTCCTTGCTCCTCTCCTCTGACCTGGCGTTAGACGGACTATCGGGGCTAGAGTCTCCCCTTCAGCAAAGAAGTCCCGGTTATCCTTGACCTTCTCGCGTCGAAGCAGGTCGAAGGCCTCATCAACCTTCAGGGCAGCGCGAGCTTCGGTAGTCTCGGCCTTGGTCAACCTTTCATAGGAATAAGACACCCAGGTAGAATGAAGCGACTTGGGAACGGACCAAGTAACTCGAGTGTACCACCTCTGAATCCAGGTGTCGCACATAATGTCGGTCAGCTGGGTAGGTGCACTTACAAGTGCCTCGTTCTCCGGGATGCGCTGAGTCCACCCATACTACCTGAGTATGCGGTCAGGATAGAGGTGAACCGTCTGGCTAAGGGACAAAATCACCTGATAGCGCGCCTTGTCTCCGGGCGCCAAACCCGTCCAAGCATAAATCGGCCACCATGGAACCACCCATCGTATCAACGGACCACGATGGAATGTTAATTCTTCCTCCCAATATTTCTTGGTAATAAGGCAGGACGAGTCGGTAGGCCTCTCCTTGTCATCACCTGGTTGAACCAATATTGACTCGGGTTGGGAGGAGGCTCAATCTTCGACAACCTCTCAAATAGCCAGAGCTGAAAAAGAAGAAGCAACGTGATGGTAAGGATTTGTCACGTCCCTAGCCGATCAATATAACACCGACTAACCTAGTGAGTAGCTAGGGTAAGTCGGGATCGTATCCACGAGGACGGTATATCAAGGTTTAGACTAGGTCTACCTACAATGAGACTAGATTACCAAGCAAACACAAAGAAGATGAAAAGGGAAACTATGATGGAGGAGAAGAGATATGACTAAGCTAATGGTCGAACTAATAAATAAACTAAAAGAACGATGGCTAACTAAGAGGATTAACACAAATATGAAAAGAAGTGGGGTAGGTCGGGTTCATAGGAGTAGAAGGATAATTGGGGTGATCAAGGGTATAGGTGTCTCCTAATCGCTAGAGTCGGTCCGGGCTCTCGCAACTTAGACCGATGTCAAGGTGGGTCCGGGCTCTCGCAACTTAGACCCAAGTCCGCGCTCTCGCGACTAAACTATTCTCAACATTTCCACAAAATAAGAAATCAATGAGAAGATGAACACAAGCATGGGAAGCATGGCCACTACAACTCACACAAGCATATCAACAAACACATAGAGTGCCTACAATGTGACTAACAACAAAGATGCAACCTTTTCCCCTTAATCAACCATAATCATCCATAATCTACCCCTAATCCCCCTACTAACCCCACGAGACTACTACTCACTCATTATCAAATTACTCATAACATTGACAAGAGAAAACAAACTAAACATCCAAGCATTCATTATGAACAACTAACAACAATAAGAATATAAAAAGATGAAACAAGATTGAATAAACAAAGATTAAGAGTGGAGATGATTATACCAACACTATGAAGATGAAAAGATGCAATCTTGTATAAATAAGAACCGAAATAAAACCCAAGGTTGTCAAGCTTGGAGAATTCTTCAAGTATCCTCTTAATACAAGAACTAATTACAATGATTAACTAAGAATTAAAGAGAGATTAAAACTAATGAGTGAGAGTAAATCTAGGGTTTTAGATGCTAATGGAGGCTTAAACTAATCTAGGGTAAGATAAGATGTCTTAAAATTACAAGAAGGGAGTATATATATGGGTACAAGAATGAAGGAGAAGAAAAGAAGAAATGCGGGTGAGCTGTAGCCCGTCCCGACCGGGACGGATCATCCCGATCGGGAAGGGTTCTGCCATCCCGATCGGGAAGGGCTCAACCCGACCAGGAAGGACCCACAGTGGCGCTTCTAAATGTGCATCCCTTCCCGATCGGGAAGGCCATTATCCCGACCGGGAAGGGTCTTGTATGCCTCCAATAAGATCTCTAGGGTCCCTCCTTGTATCTCATGGGCTTCCCGTCGATTCTCGGGACTCGGGATCGGGTCTCGGATTCTCGGGATTGGGCCCCAAGGTCTCGGGGTCGATTCCAAGGCCTCGAGTCATCGTTTCTTTATCTCGTTGGCTCCAAAATGTGTATGTATTGAGTCGGAATCACTCCAACTCTTCCAAATCGGTCTCGGGAACCTGAAACGGACTAAAGGAAGCATAAGAAGCCCATGAATCGCTCCCAAGGAGCGATTTCACAAGGAAATGGGACTAAAACAAAGCAATATAGGCACTAGAAACTACACTTATCAACTCCCCCACACTTAACCCTTACTCGCCCTCGAGTAAGCACACACTAATACTAAACTAACCGAGTGGGTATTAGCGCACCCTACGCCCTTTCAACTCACGCGAGTGCACTTAGAGGCAAAGTGCACTCCGCAAGGCAAGTCGGGTCTTGCGACAAAACACTGGATGCAACCGGACACAAAACACATAAACAAACAAACACACAAACAAACACATAGACGGTTACACCCAAAACAAAAGAAATACCGCTTCCCTCTAAAAGCGGTGAATGAAACACCGGTTTAGGACTCTAGGTAAGTGACAACGTTCCCAAGCTAGCAACACAAACCGAGGTGAACTAAACCCTAATAGTATGACGATAAAGCAACAAAAACGTTGGTAACTTACCTAGGTCCTCCTAACTTTCTAAAAACGTACTACGGGACGATCGGCGGAGTGGAAAAGTGAAGAACCACGGTGTTAGTCGACACTGTAGGTAAGTGAGACCCCGCCCCCTTTAGCGTGAGCCAAGAGGGTCGTCCCGTGTCCAAGACCGCCTAACTAGTCCAAGTAAAAAGGTGGAAATAAAGCAAAATGAGGGAAGACCGACAAATGCCGCTATCATCCTTCCTCGGGACTCGGTCCTTTGGTAGGCTCTTCACGGCAAAAGTCAGAAAAAGGCTTATTTTTGTGGGGATTTCTTTTTTTTTTGTGAGACGGGTTTTCTTTTGGCATTTTCTTTCTTCTTTTGCATTTTCGCTTTGTTTTGCCATGCCATTCTTTTCCTTCTTTTCTATTTTCTTTTTGGCTTTTGTGCCTTTTCTTTTTCTTCTTTCTTTTCTTTCTTTCATTTTTTTCATTCTTTTCTTTTTCTTTGCCCTTTTTGGCAAGATTTGGCTTTGTTGGCATTTTCATTGTATAACAAGAAAGAGAGAATCAACAATTTGCAAGTTATTGTGTGGATATGTGTGAGATGTAGGTAAATGGGTAAGTCGGGGGTCGCGATCCCTCTTCAAACCCACAAAAAGTGGATACTTGGACTAATCAAACAATCTTAAACATGGTCACCTAGGGGACGAGACTCGGTAACCAAGGCCTTTTCACACCGTAGGTGGTCATAATGGTCAAAAGTGCAAGACTCGATTTATACTACTAGGAGGGGAAATATAGACGCTCACACACTAGCCTCTAAACCGGGTTTTCGAAAACCATTTACACAAGACACAACACAACATAAAACAAAGACACGAAGAGAACGAAAGAAAAAGAAGTAAAAGCAACGAAACAAAAACAACACAAAACAAACACATACAAAACAAACACCACCCCGAACTTCCAAATGAGCAACCAATCATCCACAAACTATACAAAGCTCCACCCGAGCGCACCACAACACATATCTCCTCCAAACTCCACAAGAAACAAAGAGGAAAAAGGGTTGAAAAGATGTTACCGGGTGTCTTGACAGCTCTCCAAAGCTAGCGGTGATTAAGCGACCTATAAGGAAAAAGGGAAGCAAAACACGCACACAAACAAATATACGACGCAAAGACACAAAATGAAAACAAAAAAGAGAAAATCTTTTTGATTTTTGTGAAAAATTTTCAAATTTTTAGGATTTTTTAAAGGTTTTCTTCGAAAAACTATGAAAATAGAACTAACTACGATAGAATATCGCTCCCCCACACTTAAATCGAGCCATGTCCTCATGCTCGATCGTAGGGTGCAGAGAGACAAAAGAAAAAGAAAAGAAACTACGAAAATAAAGCTAAAAATCAAAAAAAATAAAGTGAAGAAAAGTGTAGAAGGTGTCCGGCCGGGGTGTAGTCAAGTCACCATGGGCCGATACGAGAAAAAGATATGGAAGGGGGAAGAAAAATAAAAAGAAGGAAATAAAAGGAAAAGGGAGGGGAGGGCTAGGTGTAATCAAGTTACCTAGCCCGGATTCCTCCTAAATCCGACTAAATCCTCAAAAAGAAAGAGTGAAGAACTTGTAAAATTTGGATTTTTCGATTGACTCTCGACGTAATCACATCGTCGGGAGTCGGGAGCAACCACTACCGAGGCCTCGAAGGCCACCATGACATCAAGACACATAAGTGTACAGGGGGAAGGGAATAAACAAAGGAAAACAAGCAACAACAAAAACGGAAAAGAAAGGATAGTTACCATACCATAGGTTAGCTACTCACTCTCTCCGTCGTCTCATAGATCAATAAAGGCACGTGCTTGTCTTCATCATTGCTTTTCCGCTTCATTTTTGATAATAACGCATGGTAGAGGTGGTAAAGGTGTGAGGGGGGTGGGATTTGATGTGGATCTCGGTGTAAAGTGAGGTGTATGGGTCATATGATAGGAACAAGGAGGAGTAGGGAGGTTGGGAGGGGGCGTAAAACGGTTGGGCGGACTTGATTTGCGAAGAAGAATCACAAAGGCGGAGCAGAGGACCTTCCCGGTCGGGAAGATTGATCCCGATCGGGTTACCTCACCCTTCCCGATCGGGACGCCCTCATCCCGGTCGGGAAGGACTCACAGGAAGCTCGAAATATGGTGCACCCTTCCCGATCGGGAAGGCACCCTTCCCTGTCGGGAAGCCTTACCCTTCCCGGTCGGGACGCCTTACCCTTCCCGGTCGGGACGCCTCATCTCGATCGGGATGGGCCTTCTTCAACTTCCACAATCCCAAAAGCTCGCTCGAAGCTTCAAAAACCCGATCCTCGTGCTTACAACCCAAGGTATATCATAGCCACTCTTCTCTAGGAGCGTTCTCACTTCACCTATCAAGCAATACTCAAACACACATCAAACTCTCTCCCTCACAACGCTCATCAATCAATCCAAATAACGAGAATTCACAAAAATTCAACTAACTACATGAAAGAGATATATACAATGAGACGGTTCTTGTGGAACTCCGTCAAACCAAGGTGGTGCTTTCTTCAATCTTTTTCAACAACCAAAACTAGTTCCATCTCCATCAAGGGCACGTAAGAACAAGTAGAAGGCCCTAGAGAAGTCTTCAATCAAGCATGTCATATAACCGACCACATCCCAAGGCTCCTCATGGCCTTGCCTTGACGTTCCCGGGGCATCCCGCTCTTCCAAGTTCAACGACTTGAACTTGTACTTTTGGTCCTTGGGGATATTACCCAAACGTCTACCGGTCCTCATGCGACCCCAAGGGAGGCTCATCTTCTTCCTTGTCATTGCACTTCAACTTGTCATCAAGCCCATGAATTGGGCACTCATCTTCCTCCATATCGGAGTCGTCATCCTCAAGTACATAAGAGTACTTCTTCAAGCTTTGTTCCGGTTCACCCCCTAGATCGATGTCTTTCTTGGCTTGGATCATATTACATGATTCATCCGTAGTAGGCGTAGTGTTGCCTTGGAGGTCGAACACTATCTTTTCCTCGCCTAACTCAAATGTGATCCTACCGTTCTTCACATTGATCATGGCACCCGCGGTGTGTAGAAATGGGCGCCCAAGAATAATGGGAGTATTGGCATCCTCCGGCATGTCAAGCACAATGAAGTCGACCGGAATGAAGTATTTCCCCACTCGTACCGGTACGTCCTCTAACATTCCTAATGGTCGATTGAATGATTTATCGGCCATTTGGAGGGTGAGGGACGTACATTTCAACTCTTTCATTCCGAATCGGCAACAAATAGAATATGGAATGATGCTCACACTCGCGCCCAAGTCACATAACGCATTCTTGATCAAGAAATTGCCTATGGTGCAAGGGATCGAAAAACTACCCGGATCCTTCAACTTCGGAAGCGTGGAACCTTGGATAAGCTCGCTCACCACCCTCGTGAACGCTACGGTTTCTTCCTTGTCGACGGATCTCTTCCTAGCTAAGATTTCTCTCATAAATCTTCCATATGCCGGGATTTGGGTAAGTAATTCGGTGAACGGGATACTAACATCCAATTTCTTCACAATACTAAGGAACTTGTCGTAATGAGTGTCCACCTTAGTCTTCATTTGCCTTGATGGGTAAGGCAACTTCATTTGGTACTTGTTTTGATCAATTGGGGGTGGACTCTTCAAAGGACACTTTCCTTTTTCCCTTGTCTTTCTCTTGAAGAGGAGGAGGGTTGTCTTCTTGGGGTTTCTCGACTTCCCATAGAACTTGTTCCTCCATTGGATTGTCCAAGCTTGATTCTTCTTGATTTGGAGACACAACTTCCTTCATTGCTTCTTGCTCACTAGGAAACACGGGAGGATTATATGTAGCACCGCTCCTCAAGGTGATGGCATTGACATGTTCATAATTTGGAGTTTCGCCTTGTGGAGGCAATTGCCCCCTTTGCCTTGAAGAACTTCCCGATGCAAGTTGTGACACTTGATTCTCAATCATCTTCATGTGAGTTTTCATTTCCTTGTTATCCATTAGAATTTGAGCAATGATTCCTTCTTGTGTCATTTGTGCCTCCAATTGATTCTTTTGCATTTCTTCGGTATTCCTTTGCATATCCATCATTTGCTTTTGTATGTCGGATTCCCGTGGTGGGGATGATGGATTATGCGGAGTATCGGTGAGGGCTAATGGAGTACCATAGTCATGAATAGGAGACCGGCTCCTAGGCTTGCTTTGTTGATTGCCATGTGTTGCTTGTTGTTGTTGATGGTTCCCTTGGAACCCATGAGGCTTGCCTTGATTAAGGCCTTGATTGTAGCTTTGATACCCTTGGTTGTGGTTTTGTTGTCCTTGGAAATTTTGGTTTCCTTGGAAACCACCTTGATTGAAGTTCCCTTGTTGGAACCCTTGCTTGTTGATGAAGTTGCCTTGGTTATTTTGCTTGAAATTGTTGAAGGGTCTTTGGTTACCCACATAACCTTGGTAACTTTCATTGTTGTCCCGTAAGGGAGGTGGAACATAGGGACGATGTTGTTGTTGATGTTGAAGTGTTTCTTGTTGAGGGCCTTGATTGGAAGCTTGGTATTGATTAGAGAAGGAGGCACCTTGCTTGAACGCTTGAAAGGCGTTCACTTGCTCAATACTCCCTCTACCATTCATAGGGTCATGACCAACGATTCCACAAGTGTCGCACATCCCAAAGTAAGGTGTAGGAGGTGCGAACCCCAAAGCATTCACTTCTTGAATCAGTTGATGGTGGGAGGAACTAGAGCCTTGGACTTGGTTGAGGTGGCTTTGGAGCTTCTTGTCAATAGTCTCCATGTGTGTTTTAAGTTGAGCCCCAAGGTCAATGCTTAATTTGGTGATAGCATCGACCTCATGTATGCCTCCTCGATGTGCCTCCTAGGCCTAGAGTATTGCGAATTATGCACCGCCATCTCTTCGATTCTCGCCCATGTTTGGTCGTCATCGACCTCGGTGAACCTACCGTTGGAGCCCATGTTAAGAATAGCTCTCGAGTCCTCATAAAGTCCATTCCAAAATTGTTGCACCAAGAACCATTGTGAGAGTCCATGATGAGGGCACGATCTTACCAAAGACTTAAACCGCTCCCAAGCTTCATATAGGCTCTCTTCATCCCTTTGTTGGAACCCGGTGATGGAGGCCCTAAGAAAGTTCGTCTTTTCCGGAGGGTAAAACTTTTGGTAGAATGCCAAGGCAAGCTTTTTCCAAGTGTCAATACCCATGGTTGCCCTATCGAGACTCTTGATCCATTGCTTCGCTTTTCCAATAAGAGAAAACGGGAAGAGTACCCAACGAATTTGGTCTTGAGTAACCCCGGTTTGAGATATAGCGTCACAATAATCGGAGAAGGTCTCCATGTGTTGGTGCGGGTCTTCGGTGGGCAAACCACTAAATGGGCTCCTCTCCACAAGTTGGATAAATTGAGTCTTTGCCACAAAATTCCCGGTATAGGCTTCCGGTAATGCACTCGGTACCGGCAAGACATCCTCGGTGAATGTGGAGTGAGAGGAGAACTTAGGCATTATTGGATGTAAGGGAGAAGATGGTGGTGTAGAGAGTGTTGATGTAGATGAAGAGGGGGAACTAGGAGAAGAATCACCGAAGGGATTGATGAAGGTCCCTCCGGCCGTCTCTCGAGGTGAAATGTTCAAGTCGGCTCCTTGGGCTTGCCCTTGATGAGTATTGCTTGCACTCGGTTGAGAGGTTCTAACCCGGTTAATCGTCCGTTGGCGAAAGGCTCGAAAGAGTCTCTCCGGCTCTGGATTAAAGAGGTAGAAGTCGCCTCCCCTCCTAGGCATACACTACACACTAGAACAAACGTAAGAACACCTAGTGCTTTATGGGCACTAGGCAACGACAATAGCAAACACAACTAGAGACAAAGAGAAAAAGAAGAAATAAACTAAGGAAAGAAGAAAAATCTAGAGAATATTCACAAGAGAGGGTGGGAGAACACAAAGAAGGGTAATGAAGTCTAGAAATAAGAAAACTAAGTCTAAACAATGCACCGTCCCCGGCAACGGCGCCAAATTGATGGTAAGGATTTGTCATGTCCCTAGCCGATCAATATAACACCGACTAACCTAGTGAGTAGCTAGGGTAAGTCGGGATCGTATCCACGAGGACGGTATATCAAGGTTTAGACTAGGTCTGCCTACAACGAGACTAGATTACCAAACAAACACAAAGAAGATTAAAAGGGAAACTATGATGGAGGAGAAGAGATATGACTAAGCTAATGATCGAACTAATAAATAAACTAAAAGAACGATGGCTAACTAAGATTAACACAAATATGGAAAGAAGTGGGGTAGGTCGGGTTCATAGGAGTAGAAGGATAATTGGGGTGATCAAGGGTATAGGTGTCTCCTAATCGCTAGAGTCGGTCCGGGCTCTCGCAACTTAGACCGATGTCAAGGTCGGTCCGGGCTCTCGCAACTTAGACCAAACTCCGCGCTCTCGCGACTAAACTATTCTCAACATTTTCACAAAATAAGCAATCAATGAGAAGATGAACACAAGCACGGGAAGCATGGCCACTACAACTCACACAAGCATATCAACAAACACATAGAGTGCCTACAATGTGACTAACAACAAAGATGCAACCTTTACCCCTTAATCAACCCTAATCATCCATAATCTACCCCTAATCCCCCTACTAACCCCACGAGACTACTACTCACTCATTATCAAATTACTCATAACATTGACAAGAGAAAACAAACTAAACATCCAAGCATTCATTATGAACAACTAACAACAATATGAATATAAAAAGATGAAACAAGATTGAATAAACAAAGATTAAGAGTAGAGATGATTATACCAACACTATGAAGATGAAAAGATGCAATCTTGTATAAATAAGAACCGAAATAAAACCCAAGGTTGTCAAGCTTGGAGAATTCTTCAAGTATCCTCTTAATACAAGAACTAATTACAATGATTAACTAAGAATTAAAGAGAGATTAAAACTAATGAGTGAGAGTAAATCTAGGGTTTTAGATGCTAATGGAGGCTTAAACTAATCTAGGGTAAGATAAGATGTCTTAAAATTACAAGAAGGGAGTATATATATGGGTACAAGAATGAAGGAGAAGAAAAGAAGAAATGCGGGTGAGCTGTAGCCCGTCCCGACCGGGACGGATCATCCCGATCGGGAAGGGTTCTGCCATCCCGATCGGGAAGGGCTCAACCCGACCGGGAAGGACCCACAGTGGCGCTTCTAAATGTGCATCCCTTCCCGATCGGGAAGGCCATTATCCCGACTGGGAAGGGTCTTGTATGCCTCCAATAAGAGCTCTAGGGTCCCTCCTTGTATCTCATGGGCTTCCCGTCGATTCTCGGGACTCGGGATCGGGTCTCGGATGCTCGGGATTGGGCCCCAAGGTCTCGGGGTCGATTCCAAGGCCTCGAGTCATCGTTCCTTTATCTCGTTGGCTCCAAAATGTGTATGTATTAAGTCGGAATCACTCCAACTCTTCCAAATCGGTCTCGGGAACCTGAAACGGACTAAAGGAAGCATAAGAAGCCCATGAATCGCTCCCAAGGAGCAATTTCACAAGGAAATGGGACTAAAACAAAGCAAAATAGGCATTACAAACTACACTTATCACAACGCTCATAAGATTCCGAACAATCTAGAAGTCCACCTAAGGGCACTCGATCGAGTGCCAGGGTCACTCGATCGAGTGACACCCTTAAAACGAGGCAGTAGACCCCTTAACGAGGGCACTCGATCGAGTGCCAGGGTGACTCGGTCGAGTGCCCCCTGTAGCGGTATATCGCGAAAAAAAAAAAGAAAAAAAAAAGAAAAATCAAAAAATCAAGGGAAAAACGATATACCTGCAGCAGACGGGTACTCCCAGTGAAACGGGCTTCCTCATCCCTCTTTCGGTTGTCCAAACCCTAAATGATTTCCCCCGTGATCAACCATGCGGGACTACACTCCGTCTCCATAAGGTCAGTAATGACGAGAAGACGAACGCTACCCATACAAGACAGCAGGTCCATATAGCCTTCAAAAGCATACACGTGCAGCATACAGAAGGCGAACGCCCTACGGCTATGAATTGGCGTAACCCGGATGTCGTACGGGTTCATGAACTTCTCAGCTAAGGCAAGCAGAGAAACGGTATCCCCCTCAAGTATGCGGGATACTTCAGCATGGGATAGCCCAAAAAACTCCCGTAATTTTCTCCTGGGATCCCGACCTGAGAAAGGGACGGCAGGACGGAGCAGTGGGTTCCACCCTCCTATAGCAGGAATTTCCTCAGGGAGAGGACAGATCTCGCCCCGAGGGAAGGCAAAAACGTGGTAAGTGTCATCCCAGAAGGTCAGACAGGCATCGAGGAAATGACGGTCCACGCGCATCTGACGGAACGTGAACAATTGGAATATGCCTGACTGCCTTAAAGCTACCTTGCTCGCATCCCTAAAACGATGGGCCCAGTCTTGCAGCATGTCGATCAGACGATCAATGGACATGATAGAATTTCTTGAAGGAGATAAATTTTTGAGGAGAAGAAGAAGTTTTGAGAGTTGTGACAAAGAAGGGAGCCAGGGTGATGTATTTATAACACCAAAACCCTGGCGCATCCCTTGCAAATGTGCCTCCTTGGCCCAAGCGGGCCTAGACGTACAGGCCCAATCCATGACTCTTCCCCACAGGCACAGGAATTTAGTCATCCCGAGCAGTCTGTCAAAAATATATACACTTTCTAAAATTTTTCAAAAAATTTCAGTCATCCAAATTTTTATTCCCCAGCGCGAGTCATTTTTACTACCTACGTGTTGCATACATTTTATGTGACTTATACAGGTACGACTCAAACAGAGACATGCAACCCTCTAAATCTCCCTAGCGGAAGCCCGAGGCGGCATTTTCCCCGGAATGGTACGGGATGAGCCCACATATAGGCGCACCCAGGA
Source organism: Agrostemma githago (assembly GCA_958450325.1). Taxonomy (NCBI): domain Eukaryota; kingdom Viridiplantae; phylum Streptophyta; class Magnoliopsida; order Caryophyllales; family Caryophyllaceae; genus Agrostemma; species Agrostemma githago. Next base: position 27,744,655 of record OY288250.1, on the reverse strand, counting down.
CTTACGCGACAAGTCCGATTCCCCACGGAGGTATCATCATCAAGCTCAGGTATGATTTCTATCTTATGGCTGGCGAGCCCTTCACGCGAGTCTAATGGACTATAAACGACCGGATCGGAAGTCTACCGGGTCTTAATTGACTTGGTAGCTACTCTGACTTTCGCCCTGTCCAAGCCTCAGTCAGAGTAGGGGATCTGTAGACACCCGCATTTTGACTGCCAGGTGTCTATGGTAGTTTCCAAAAAACACCCGATGATGATCGGACGCTAACGTGCTCTAACGCGCTCGGATACGGGCTCGAAATTAATAATGTCCGGCATGGGCTTTTAACGGTATACAAACCTCACAAAACCAACCTCAAATTCAGGCCCAGTGGGTCGTTCCGAACAAAATAAGACTAATTTGGGTCAAAACCGACACCAAAAATAATTCCCGTCTTTTAGCGACCGGGTCAAAACCCGGTCAAGACAAACCCGACGCAAAAATGACCTGATACATTCTCGAAATTTGCGCCTATATGTGGGCATATAATTGGGCATATTAAGTTTGAAGTCTACACTAGACTTAGAAGTAGGGGGATAGACTTAGCTAGTCAGTTGATGTAAATAGTGACAAGGGTGGATACATTATTCACCTATAGAGGATAGTTCTTTTTGTAAGTCTAGCCCTATTTTGAAATAAAATGAGGCATGCCATTTCTTGCAAAAAAAAAAAAAAATTAATAATAATAATAATAATAGTAATAATAATAATAATAATAATAATAATAATAATTATATAATAATTATAATAATAGAATGCATTACAAATACCCCCATATGTATCAATTCAGTATGTAGAACGGTTTCTATATTGTCACAGTTAGTACTAGAATGGTTCTATATTGTTCATTGCATTTTTGCAAGTCTTGGTTTTTCTTGTAAGCTGTTCTCTTTTTCTACCCTATATGGATGAATATGAGTTCTAACATTCTTACAAATAATAATAATAATAATAATAATTCGGAGTTTCCCCCGGGGCACGTCTTGTGGGAGGGATGGGTTTCGGGCCGAACATCTGCTGGATTGTTTGAGTGGTGCTGCTATTGCCATTTCTGATGACCTGATTGCCACTATCACCCGGGTGGTCAACCTTTTTCTCGAGGGGAAGTGTCCGCAGGTCCTAGGTGAGTACATCGCTAGTGCTCCGCTCACCCCGCTCGTTAAGCCAGGGGAAGGGGTTCGTCCTATTGCTGTGGGCACCATCTGGAGGCGCCTTGTCTCCAAGGTTGGTGCCTTCTTGGTTGGCCCATCTTTGAGTGATTATTTTGAGGGCCTTCAATTCGGGGTAGGTGTTTCTAGCGGGGGTGAGGCTATTCTGCATTCCTTGAACCGCCTTGTCGAGGATCGTGGCGCTGATGTGGGTCTCTCCATGTTACTTGTCGATTTCCAGAACGCCTTTAACTTGGTCGACAGAGAGACTATGCTGGGAGAGGTCCGTCGTCAGTGTCCTGCCCTATCCCGCTGGGTTGAGTTTTGCTATTCCAGCCCAGCTAGGCTCTACTACGTGGAGCACTGCCTCCGTTCTTGCCAGGGGGTTCAGGAAGGTGACCCTTTAGGTCCCCTCCTTTTCTCTCTGGTCCTACATCCCTTGGTTCGCAGGATCAGGGATTCCTTTGATCTTTGCTTTCAGGCTTGGTATCTCGATGACGGTACTATTGTTGGGGATACGCTTGTTGTGGGGAAGGTTCTTCAGATGACCCTGGAGGAGGGCCCCCGTTCTGGTCTCCACCTCAATGTTACGAAGACGGAGGTCTTTTGGCCTGTCGAAGACCCGAGAAGCAGGTGTGCTGGTGTTTTCCCTACCTCTATTGCCAGGCCCTTGCACGGTGTTAAGGTTCTGGGAGGACCGGTTAGCGTGTGCCCAGCTTTCAGTGGCGCTCTTGTCTCGAAGAGGGTCGCCCGTACTATAGAGCTCATGGACTTGGTTGCTACGATTGAGGATCCCCAGTGTGAGTTACTTCTTCTTCGGGCGTGCACAGGTATTTCTAAGTTATACTTTGCTTTGCGCACTTGCTCTCCCCTTGCTTTTGGGTCGGCCCACCTTTTCTTCGACACTGCGCTCCGATCTAGCCTTGAGCGTATTGTCACGGCGTCCGGACCCGGTTTCGGGGAGTGGCAGTGGCGGTTGGCTACCCTCCCCTTTTCCCTTGGGGGGCTCGGTGTCTTCGCCGCGGCGGATGCCCTTCACTTTGCCTTCCTTGCTTCTCGCCTCCAGTCTGCCGATTTGCAAGCTATGCTGCTTCGTCCCTCCGAGATCGCTACCCCCGGATTTGCCTTTGAGTCTGCCTTGAGTGGGTTCGTTAAGGCCACCGGTTCTGACTTCTTGAGTAACCCATCTGAGATCGCTGCCCCAAAACTTATGAAGAAATTGGCAGATATATATTTCACGAGGGTTGCTTCAGCGGCAGAATCTGTTTTCTCCTTGACTCCTCGACAGGTTGCCATGTGGAAATCTCAGCAGGGGGACCATTCTTCGGACTGGTTGAGGGCTGTCCCTGTTTCTGGGCTCGGGCAAACCATGAACGGTCGGACATATCGCAGTGTGCTTAGCTACCGCCTTGGAGTCCCTCTGTTTCCGCTTTCAGGGACCTGCTCTTCTTGCTCCAGGGGCCTCAGAGGCGATATTTTTGGTGATCACGCGGTTTCGTGTGCTGGTACTGTGGGGATTAAACATCGCCATAACCTTGTCCGTGACACACTGTTGGATAGTTGCTTCCGGACCGGGATCTCTACAGGTAAGGAGGTGGAGATTGGCCTCTGCGACGATAATGACAAGCCCTTGCGACCAGCCGACCTTCTGCTCTACTCGTGGGACAAGGGGCGTGATGTTTGTGTTGATCTGACTGGGTCCTCGCCCTTGGCTCAGACTGGCCTCACCGCTTTCGAGCCCGGACGGGTCGTTGCTGATGCTGCCCGTCGTAAATGTGCCAAGTATCAGGCACGCTGCACGGCGATCGGGTATGGTTTCTTACCTTTCTCCTTCTCCTCTCTCGGCGAGCTCGACACGGATGCTGTTTCTCTACTCCAGCGGATTCGGAAATTTGCTTTATCTCAGGATGCTGGAGCGCGTGCCGCAGTTCATATTTTCACTAGAATTAGCTTTGTAATCGCTAAGGGAGTGGGGGCCCAGATAGTATCTCGGCTTCCCTCTAACTTCTTGTAATTTGTTCTGATGTTTAATGCAAGTTCCGTTAAAAAAAAATTAAATAAATAAATAACAATAATAATAATAATAATAATAATAATAATAATAATAATAATAATAATAATAATAATAATAATACGCATTCTCATTTGTTTTTTGATTGCAGCTACTCGAAGCAGGTATGGTCTTTACTCAAGGATTGGATGAGGATCAGGTATAGAGGCAATGATCTACTCTCTGAAGTCAAATGGTGTATGGCTCGGGGCAATAGGAAACATTGGAAGCATAGGTGGTTTTGTGCGTGTCTTGTTGCTGCGGTCTACTACATCTGGGCTGAAAGAAATGGTCGTATCTTTGAGGCCAATTTTAAGCCTGTCGAAATTACTTTGAAACTAATTAAGTTCGATGTTTTTGTAAGATTAAGAAAATCTGGAGTGATGTAAGGAGAGTTAATGCTTGTTGCATTGTAGGGGTTCTTCTTTGTAAGTTAGGCTCTTTTATTCCCTAAATGGATGAATAAAATGAGTCATAATTCCTTGCAAAAAAATAAATAAATAAATAAATTAATTAATAATAATAATAATAATAATAATAATAATAATCAAAAATGACTTTTCGCCGGCTAGAGAGAGAAACTTTCTCTCTCGAGAACTAACTCTCT